>CM024572.1:10222758-11422758 GCA_014182515.1 Eucalyptus microcorys
GCTGCTTCTTTTTTTTTTTTGTTTTTCTTTTGTTTTGTTTTGCTTTTTTTTTTTTTTTTTTTTTGTTATTTGTTTTGTTGTTCTCTCTTTTTATTATCTAATTATCCTAAAAGACAAAATAAATTAAAAACTTAATTAATAAAATAGGCCTAAAATTAAGGCGTCAACAGTTGGGCGAGACCACCACCGAGATTTGAGTCTTCGTGATGTTCAAGTCTCCATCTAAGAGATAATCTTCGTTAAAAGGTAGTGGATAAAGGTGGTAGGGATTGCTTCAGAATAGATTTAATCATGAGTTTGGCTGTCGACTCACTCTATTCTAGTGAATCGTCCAAAAGTGCAAACGAATATGATTTGAGAAACCAACATATGACAAAGCTCGACTAGCCCAAGCCGCCTGCCAAACACTCATCCAAAAACTTGAGAAGTCATACGTAAAATTCTTGAAAATGAGCGGAATTCATATAGCATGACATTTGGGCAGTGTATTTCGAAAATATTTGTATACCAAGTATGAGGATTGACCTCTCTATTGAGTAGACTGATTCAAGTCGATTTCTCTCGTTACTCCACCGTGCTTGAACTCCTAACTTCCTTGCCCAACTCTTAACCGCAAAGGTGCAAGAAAAGTTGATGCAGGAAGAGCTCGCTAACCCACGTTTGGAAAGTCACGGAAATTTCCATATCGTGTTTTAATTAAAGAGCTGGCTCTGTAGAATATCCAATTATGCACATTAATTTAAGAGGGAGAGATAATTTGTCCGCCTTTATTTGTTACTTTGATCTTGGTAGCTGAAATATATTCCCTTCGCACTGTACTTATGTGTTTGTGCGTGTGCGTATATAAATAAAAAAGTAACGCACAGGAAGTAATAAAGAAGCTAACCGAAAGTCACTGAAATTTCCTTTGTGTGTTTTAATTAAACTGCTGCTCTGTAGAATATCCAGTTATGCAGATTAATTTAGGAGGGAGAGATAATTTGTCTGCCTTTATTTGTTACTTTGATCTTGCTAGCTGAAATATATTCCCTTCACACTGTACTTATGTGTTTGTGCGTGTGTATATATATAAAAAAAAGTAACGCACAAGAAGTAATCAAGAAGCTAACCTACGTTTGGAAAGTCACTGAAATTTCCTTAGTGTGTTTTAATTAAACTACTGCTCTGTAGAATATCCAGTTACGCACATTAATTTAAGAGGGAGAGATAATTTGTCTGCCTTTATTTGTTACTTTGATCTTGGAAGGTGAAATATATTCCGTTCGCACTGTACTTATGTGCGCACGCGTGTGTATATATGTAAAAAAAGTAACGCACAAGAAGTAATAAAGAAGTTAACCCACGTTTGGAAAGTCACTGAAATTTCCTTAGTGTGTTTGAATTAAATAGCTGCTCTGTAGAATATCAAATTATGCACATTAATCAAGAGGGAGAGATAATTTGTCTGCCTTTATTTGTTACTTTGACCTTGGCAGCTGAAATATATTTCATTCGCATTCGCACTGTAATTATGTATGTATATAAAGTAACGCACAAAAAGTAATAAAGAAGCTAACCCTCGTTTAAAAAGCCACTGAAATTTCCTTAGTGTGTTTTAATTAAACAGCTGGCTCTGTAGAATATCCAAGTATGCACATTACTTTAAGAGGGAGAATAATTTGTCTGCCTTCATTTGTTACTTTGATCTTGGTAGCTGAAATATATTCCGTCCGCACTGTACTTATGTGTGTGTATACATATAAAAAAAGTAACGTACAAGAAGTAATAAAGAAGCTAACCCACGTTTGGAAAGTTACTAAAATTTCCTTAGTGTGTTTTAATTAAACAGCTGCTCCGTAGAATATCAAATTGTGCACATTAATCAAGAGGGAGAGATAATTTGTCTGCCTTTATTTGTTACTTTTACTTTTGTAGGTGAAATATATTCCGTTCGCAATGTAATTATGTATATATATAAAGTACCACACGACAAGTAATAAAGAAGCTAACCCGCGTTTGGAAAGTCACTGAAATTTCCTTTGTGTGTTTTAATTAACAGCCGGCTCTGGAGAATATCCAATTATGCACATTAATTAAGAGGGGGAGATAATGTGTCAGCCTTTATTAGTTAATTTGACTGACCTTGGTAGGGGAAGTATATTCCCTTTTTTTGTCCGAAAATATATTTCGTTCACACCGTACTTATGTATGTAAAGTAACGCGTAAAAAGATAAACAGAATCTTCAGACAAGCCATCGAGTTTAACAATCTTCCCATACGAGAATACATGTATAATTCACCTTGAACACACGGCTCCGTATAATCGGTTTTTCATATTCTCATTTGCTATAAAAATAGTTAGAGAATGTTGATCCAACAGCGATTGGAAAATAATAACTAAAGCCATGTCAGTATTTTTTTCCTTAATCAAATTGGACTAAATTAACAGAATGACTTGATTTCACTTTGGTGATAAATTTTGGAGCTTTTGATACATTTATCCCTCATTTTTGGAGGAAAAATGTTACATTTCTAAAATTAAAAAAAGCACAAAAAAATGGTTCTCGGGCAATCCGGTTCCTGCTTAGGAATCGAGAACTAGACCAAGGGAATTAGCTCCTCGTTCTTTGGAATCGGTATCCGGACCATGAGGTCCAGACTGAACCATACATCCGGTTCCCAAATGGAAATTTTGTCAATCCGGTTCCTCTATGGTAATTTTGTTTTGCAGACATATCAACATGCACGCCCTTCTCCTCGGCTTTTATTCTCGTTCTTGTTCAAAGTCGCCATCCTGGTCCTGTTTGAAGTGTTCTTTAATTAAACTGTACAAACAGAGCGATGAGATGCGAGAACATAACACAATATGTATCTCGATGGTGGCAGGCTAGCTATGAGTCAAGCTACAAGTGACTCAGAGAGCCGGTGTACAATTCAGGGATCGATGACCCCAATATATCCTGTTTGAAGAGGTCATATGTTTGATGACTTGGGGCCTGCATGGTAACGTTTCTATTTCTCCCGATTTATGTTCTTTTGTTCCCCGAAACAAAAAAAAGAACAGAAATTTGTTTGGTAATGCCTACTTATTTTTCTATTCCCTAGAATAGAAAAGTGGATGGGGAATTGATTGGGAACAGAAACAAAAAAACAAAAAAAAAACGTCACTTTTTATTCTCGGGAATAATTTCTAGAAATAATTTTTGTTTTTTTCTTTTCTATTTTTCTTTTGTTCTTCTTCCTTGTTTTAGCCACCACCGGCTGCCTGCCAACCGTCGACCACCTCTTGCTGCCTGCGGCCATTGTCGGCAGCCGACTGTCAGCAACTATTGGCGATGGTTGCTGCTGCCTATATCCCATCGACCGTTGCCCACAGCCCACCGGTCGACAACTGCCACCGTTCACTAGCAACCTGCCGTCGCCCACTGCCGCACGACCCTCGCCTGCCACCGCACGACCGCTGACTGCTACTGCAAGACCGCCGCCCACAGCTCACCGGCCATCACCCCCTCCCGCAGTAGGCGGGCTATGGGCGGCAATCATGTGGCGGCGGTCGGCGGTCGTGTGGCGGTCGTGCAACGGTCGTGCGGCTGTCATGTGGCCGTCGTGTAATGGTCATGCAGCTGTAGTGCAGCTGTCGTGCGGTGGTTGTGCGGCAATCGTGCAGCGGTCGTGCAGCGGCGGGCAGCGGTTAGCGGTGCTTTACTAAGAAGAAAAAACAAACAAATACAAAAAATTATAAATTTTTACCAAACGCATTTATATTCTTTTTCTATTCCAAGAATAGAACTTTTATATACATACCAAATACCTTATTTTACTCAAAAATTATTCTCGGAGTAGAAATAGAATCTTGAAATAAAAATGTTGCCATGCGTACCCTTGATGTCCCGTTGTATCATTCGAGGACTGATGACCCAAAAATTGCTCAGAACCAGCCGAGTGATTCCTCGCTCCTCCCTATAAAAAAAAAAGTGTTGTGTTGGACTTCCTTATGATAATCTGTGTCATAAAAGGCTAAAATGACCAAGAGTTTGATGGGAACCTAGGTATTACTTTAAATTTACGTGATTTTACATTTTTGGGGGATTGTATGCCAAGCAAAAAACTCTTAAGAAAAGATCTTGCTCTTAGCAGTTGGCCTACCTAAAGTAACCTTGGAACATTAATTATCTCATACCTTGATTTGGTCCGCACAAAAGGCATGAAAAAAGAAATAAACTGTTGACTTCATGCTTTAGATTTAGTAAATTAGAAGCCAAATTGTCATCAATTTTCTACCTAAGTTTTAGCAAAATATGAAATATTTGACTAAAGTCATGGGTTAACGGACTATTTTCACAATAGATCGAATCATTTCGAAATGGATCTCGTCTCATTTTAATTAAAGATCACCAAGATCACCCGCAGCTTCCTCGTTGCCACGATCCTATCGCAATTTGTCCGTAGTTCTCCTATAAATACCACCGGCTGAAGCTCATGAAGAGTCCAAACCAACGCACGACACTCATCTGAAGAGCTCTCCCTTGTCTCCCTCTCTTTCCCATCTAACTAGCCCCTTCAGTAATGGCCCCAATACGCCCCAGAAACTATGCTTCCTATTCTTCATTTGCTGGATCACTTCGACATCTGCCTCGGCACAATTGTCCGAGGAGAACTACTACGCGGGAAAGTGCCCGAAGGCACTTGAGACCGTGAGATCCAACGTGAAGGCGGCGGTGGCCAAGGAGGCTCGCATGGGAGCATCCTTGCTCCGTCTTCACTTTCATGACTGCTTCGTCAATGTAAGTATCTTCCGCTTTCTAGCTCTGTTCAAACTTTGTCTTCTTTTTTTCATCTAATATTAGTTTTTTTCTTCATAGAGTATTCTATTCTAATGAATGAAATGTTTCTCTCTTAACATTACTTTCCGATTGCTTGTAAAAAAAAAAAACATTTTTTTCTTCTTCATAAATTCAATATTGAGATGACCCTCTCTATTCGTTTGATCTTGTAAACATTAGAAGATGAAAATTAAAAGAAGTTATTTTTAATTTGTTTTATAGGGATGTGATGCATCCATTCTACTAGATGATACAACGAACTTCATCGGGGAGAAGACGGCCTTTCCAATGCAAACTCCGTGAGAGGATTCGACTTGATCGACACCATCAAGTTGGAAGTAGAGAAGTTATGCCCCGGTGTTGTCTCATGTGCCGACATCTTAGCCATTGCCACTAGGGACTCCGTTGTCGCGGTAAGTGCCGACCCTTGAAATTTCTTGAAACATCCACAGAAGCTATTATTTTTCCTGAACTTATTTGGATTCGATTTTTGATGTGTAGTTGGGTGGATCGAGTTGGCAAGTTCAGCTCGGAAGAAGGGATTCGACCACAGCGAACCGAAGCGTCGCCGACCGCCGCATGACCGTCGCCTGCCACCACATGACCGCCGACCGCCACCGCAGGACCACCGCCCACAACTCACCAGCCACCGCCCCTTCCCGTGGTTGGTGGGCTATGGGCGGCAATCATGTGGCGGCGGTCGGCGGTCGGCGGTCGGCAGTCGTGCGGCGGTCGTGCAACGGTCGTGCAGCTGTCGTGCGGCCATCGTGTGGCAGTCGTGCAACGGTCGTGCATCTGTAGTGCAGCCGTCGTGCAATGGTCGTGTGGCAATCATGCAATAGTCATGCAACGGTGGGCGGCGGTCAGCAGTGCTTTACTAAGAAGAGAAAACAAATAAATACAAAAAATTATAAATTTTTACCAAACACATTTCTATTCTTTTTCTATTCCAATAATAGAAATTTTATATAATTACCAAATATCTTATTTTACTCAGAAATTATTCCCGGAGTAGAAATAGAAAAAAAACTATTTTTCCGCTAGGGACTCCATTGTCGCAGTAAGTGCCAACCCTTGAAATTTCTTGAAACATCCACAGAAGCTATTATTTTTCCTGAACTTATTTGGATTCAATTTTTGATGTGTAGTTGGGTGGATCGAGTTGGCAAGTTCAGCTCGGAAGAAGGGATTCGACCATGGCGAACCGAAGCATCGCTAATACCGACCTTCCATCTCCAGCGCTAAATCTCAGTGACCTCATCACCGCTTTCACCAACAAAGGCTTTACTGTCCAAGAAATGGCGGCACTCTCAGGATCCCACACCATAGGCGAGGCTAGGTGCATGACGTTCCGGGCCCAGCTCTACAACGAGAGTAACATGAACTCGTCATTTGCCGCTCCTTTGAAGGCCAATTGGCCCAGCTCGGGAGGCGACAACAACCTTTCCCCTCTTGACGTCACAAGCCCCACGTCCTTTGACAACGGCTACTTCTGGAACTTGGTGAGCCAAAAGGGCTTACTCCACTCGGACCAGCAACAACAGACGATCAAGTGACCGCCTACAGCAACAATTTGGGTTTATTCAAGAACGATTTTGCTGCTGCCATGGTCAAGATGGGAGGCCTTAGCCCTCTCACGGGGTCTAGCGGTCAGATAAGGATGAATTGCAGGGAGATCAATTGATTGCAAGCGGTCGTTCGTGTTCTTTCTATGATGTTTGTTCTCCTTTGCTTCTTATTGAAAATTAGCTGTCTTCTAATTCTCCTTTGGGTGTGTGTTTTAAGTAGCCAGTTGTGTCATGATAGTTTGATGTAGTTGTAAAGTTCTGTGACATCTATATATGGAATTAATGGATTACGTTCTCAGTTGAAAGGAACTTGGGACTCATTAATTGAATCCGATTATCAATTTCTCTGTATAGTACCCGTGATCTAATCCTAGACTTTATTGCTTTCATCTACTTGTGGCATTTAGGACGTGTGGACGAAGGATTCACGTCCCATGCATCTTCATTCGCAAACGTAATTGAAGTCGATTCATACTCCATGAAAATTTAATCTAACATTCAGCAAAAAAAGATTGATGAAAATGCAGCAACAAAAGCCCCTTGATTCATTTGATATATAATCTCGCGTGCTCCAGGAACGAAAATAATTTTTTCCTATCAAATGTCGCATCGTGTAGTTAAAGTAGTTTTTCGCATGCACAAGGGTGTGCAAGAATATATGAATCGTTAGATATAAGTTTTGAGCTGAGCCCATTAGGAGCCGCTCACGTTAATTGAAATCTAGATCGGTTAGACCGCTGCGTCTTATGAAGCTTTCACATTGTTTTTTTTTTTGTAATGTAAGCATTGTATTAACTTTTAACCAAACACGACTATACAGCAAGGGTCTCGGCTCAAAAACTTACACTCATAATGGCATACAAGTCATAACGAGTGGAAGGGTGCCAAGAAAAGAAAAAAAGAAAACGAAAAGGGAAGTCAAGCACGAACAACCCTCAACAAAATTACAAAGAGGGAATAGACATCGCCGAAGAGAAGATAGTGGGGTCGAGTCCCCAACTTCTTTGGATCCTCCTGTTTTTTGGTGTGTTGGGAACGTGATTGAAGGTAAGTGTGCCTTATCCTTCACAGCTTTGATGAGATGTTTTTTCATTGCGGGAATGAACAGGGCTCGGCCCCAGAAGAGTATGTCATTCTGCGTCTTCCAAATGGTGTGGCATAGAGCATCGAAAGAGTACCTTGCAATACTTTGATAAAAGTCACTGCCTGGGATACACTTGATGGCCCACTGAAGATTGTCCATCCACCCCCTGTTATGCCAAGGAAGGTTGCATCTAGCAGCCCAAAACATGGCAAGACTAGTCGTAATGTGGCAATCAAAAAATAGATGATCAATCGAATCCGGTCTAGAGTTACAAAAAACACAACAAGAATCAGCAATTCTACCATAGGATAGTAGAAGGACCTAGGTAGGTAGTCGATGCTTGGTTGTGAGCCAAAGGTGGACTTGGTACCATGGGATAAGAGTTCTGTTCCATACAAAGTTGCACCACGGGACAAAATTTCTCTTGGGACGGATAGCTTGCCAAGCCGACGCCACCGAGAACACACCCGAAGAATGCTCCAACCAAGTCAAATAGTCGGGGTTCTGAGATAGTGCTGGGATAGGAAGCATCCACGACTCCATAATGGCTTTGGTGGCTTGGCCTGGAATTGAGAATAAGTCCGCAACTGTAGCTTGCCTGGGTAGACCCGAACGGTAGATGTGGTTGTGACAGTTTGAATTTTCAGACTTCATTTTCAATTAAATAAATTGGGCCTTTCGTTGACATGCCGATAGTGCTATTCTCTAAACTGATCACTCACGAGATAACTGGATTATCTGGGAAAGCAATTAAAGAATTTAAATGCAATGGACTTGAGAATTCAACTAGGAATTAACTACTCGACCGTGTTGATCTGTAATGATCATTACGGCACTGTCAAAATTGATCAGAGACCGGAGATAGGTTGATTTGACTAAGATATGTGATCAGAATGTGGGTAATTCCACTTGATTGCAAAATACACTACTTGTTGTCCTGACTTAGAAGTATTAGATCATTCACTTCACAACCCTTAGGCCCTCCTCTCTGTCTGCCATTGAAGATCCGAATTGGTTCTGTCCAGAATCTCGAAGCCACTTTGGCAAATGTAGAGAGAGAGAGAGAGAAGCACAATATCTGTTCTGTCTAACATCAAAGATCCGAATTGGTTTTGTCCAGAATCTCGAAGCCACTTTGGCAAATGTCAAGATTGCTAGTTCAATGAAGCTGTTAATCACATAATAAATAGGGGTTTAGCAGTCTCGCAGTCCCAAAAAACATATAATTCCCCTTGAACGACACGATTGCGTTGAATCTGATTTATAATATTTATCTTTTTTGGTATAAAGATAGTTAGATAATGACCATTGCCCTCAGCGGCGCAGCTGGCTCGGGCTCTCTCCATCTCACGAAGGGGAGAAGTTCGAATCCCAGAGGCGTTGTTAGGGATTCTTATATGGAGTACTGTGGTGGTGGGTCCTGCAATCGTTCCCCCAAGGTTTGCTCACCAGCTATCGGCTTACGGGGTTCCCTGGGATACAAAAAAAAAAAAAAAAGATAGTTGGATAATGTTGACCCAATAACAATTGGACCGTCAATGTTTCCCTTTCTTTTAGAAAAAAGATAAATATAGATCCTTCGAAGCATAGTTCATGAAATTAAAATGGTTATATTAGCATTTTGGGTGTAAAAATAGTTGGAGAATGTTGACCCGACAACGATTGGACCGTTATTGTCGTCTTTTTCTTTCATTTTTCATAAAAAACAAAGATTTCTCAAATCATAATTCATGGAACGTGGTTGGTTGACCAAGTCTTGAGGAAAATTGAAGAAGGTTGGTTAGCTCTCTCTCTCTTCGTTTTTTTTTTTTAAAAATTTGTAATGCTAATTTAAATTTGTACCCTTATTACTCAACAATAAAATTTCGTATTAAGTATTCATATTAAATGAATGTTGATATTATTAACTTTTGTTGGCTGATGTCATTACCTAAACATGGAAATAATAAGGAAAATTTTCTTAACTTTATGTTTTGGATGATAATTGTTTTTTTTCTTTTTGAAAGACAGAGCTTCATATGCAACCTTTTTAATCTAGAATTTCTAGATATTATTCATGCAGTCAAGACCTTATTTTTTTAATATTATTTAAATAAGATTTAAAATTTCCATGTCAACATTTTTCATTAGGCAAATTAATCATGTCGATATAAAGACTCGACTGTATCAATTTAACAAAATTTAAAATTTGATTGCACTTTTTTAAATTTGTAAGGGATAATTATATTTTCGTAATAATTTTTAGGATTTGTGATGCATTGAGATGCGGGAAAAAGACGCGGCCTCTCGTTTTCGGAAAAGCTCCGTGAGAAAACCGGGGAGACAGAGCCCACTAAAACCGAACCCCGCAAAACATGAGGAAGAATGCGAACAAGCTCTGACTCGCCCATGGAAGCGCCGCTCCTGATGCTTCGTCCCCTGCATTTATACTCCCCGCACCCGCTCAAAGCTCCCGACTCGACCATCACCACCCATCGAAGCAATTCCACCGTCGCATCGCCGAATCTCTCGGAGCTGAGAAACGGACGAGGAGGAGCAACAACATGTCGAGAGCCCTCCGTGACGTGATCACCAAAAGACGCGTGTATCAATGGTGGGATCGCGTGAGGCCAGCTCCCAAGGACCCAATTGCCAGCGTCAGTGAGGCCTCCCTCTTTGACGCGAGCCGAACAAGATCAAGATCAATCTGCGAGCGACAACATGTCGAGAGCTTACAGGAATGCAGAAGGCTAGCCTGTTGTGCTTCGGTACGAGAGGAATGCGGAGGCTAAAGTTGCGGGTAGCAAATTCCTGGGAGTCCTATTTTTATGCCTTCTCCCGATAACCGCCCGTACTTTGTTTCCTGTTCTTGATTCAGTTGATTGTGAAGCGACAATTTAATCCGTTTAATTCTTATAACGAGATCTGTTTCCGTTTCTTCCTTCATTGATGGAAAGAAATTTGATGAAATTCTGCTAGAAATCCTCATCAAGCAGTAGCACCATCAGATGGGGATTCATTTCGCTTTGGAAGCTTTCTTAGTAGGATATTCCACATGCACACTCATCGAATTGAGGTAGTGATTTCAAGCAAAAGTATCAAGCGGTTTAGAAAGAAAAGAAAAACAGGCAGGCATTAGCTTTACCCACTTTCCTAAATCTCTGGATTCACATAGTCACTTTCCTTCCGATGTTGCCTCGTACCAGCCGAGCCATACAATCAACCCCCAGGATCAGATCACATCCAGACACTGCGTCGCCTTCTCCACATTACGCTAAGCTCTCCCATCTTTGACCCGACACTCACTTTGCTAAGATGGCCAGGCTTTCGTTTGCGCAATTCTTCATCGCGGCCCTCTTTTTTTCAGGTTTTAATATATGAGTTTTTCTGTGGCGATCTTGCTTTGCAAGACGTGAAGTGAGTCAAGTCACTATAAACTGCTTTGCTACTGACTTTTCTTGGTCGATGGCCTCATGCAGAAGCAGAGAAGTTGTGCAACGAGGTGATAGGATTCGAGAAGTGCACCATCCAGGCTCGTGCGGAGAAATGTAGGAGCAGCCACGGCGACTTTTTCCGCCTAGCGAACTGCGAGCAAGGCACGACGACGGCGGCAGGGGTTTAGCTCACTCCCAGTCAGTTACTGGACAGCGACAGCGAGCCTTGTTCCTCCAAATGTGGCCCTCCTCGGATCTCTCTCTCAGTCACAATTTTCCTCCTCCTCCACCCTCATAAATCCAAATCTAAAACTCAAATCTCAGCTCGAAATCCTTACTCTAACTAGATCTGGATCCAAGTTGGCCGGCTCTCGGACCTCCTCCGATGTCTCTCGGGGGAAGCGACCGAAGCTGGCTACCTTGGATCCTTCCTTGGCTATGCTCCTCGTCTCCCCTTTGGCCTTCGTCAAGGGGCCTATTTATAGGCGGAGGGGGTGCCAGTCGATGGAGGTTTGGCCGCCGATTGGTGTGTGCCGACCGGCCCTAGGTGCGGCCAAACCAGTGTCCCATCGCTGCCTCACTTCATCATGTGTCGTTGTTGCAGAGCATGGTCTGCAGAAGCGGAGAAGGAAGGAGGAAGGAAGAAGAAGAAGAAGAAGGGGGAAGGAAGAAGAAGAAAAAGGGGGGGAAAGGGCCTCATCGCGCGAGTCGAGCCATGGGGCCCGCGCGAGAGAGAATGAGGGGCTGGGCTTGTAATGGGCTGCTCTTTTTGTTTTCTTTGTTTTTGTCTATTTTTCTTGTTTTGTCTATTTATTTTTTGTTTGTTTTTCTTGTTTTGTTTTTATTATTTATTATCCGAAAAAGGGGACAAATTACAACCTAATTAAAACCTAATCAAAATTTTAGGTGTCAACAGCTGCCCCTCTTTGAAAGTGAGTTTGCAGAGATTGCGTTCAAAGACAAACTAACACCTAAATGTTATCCATGCATATGCAAATAGATTATATTTTATTTGGGACCTAGTGTCCTATGCAAAAAATGAACAATATAAACATTATACATACTAAGACAAATAAGAAGATACATGTAGTTACTTACCGGGAGTGGGTGAAATAGGGTGTGAACCCCGAGTTTGGCAAGTATCAAGATGTCATCTTACCTGGTGGCATGAGGGAATCACTTTTTCAGGACCCGAACATTTCTTCGGTCGCCTGTTAGAGCAATAAATGGTTTGTCTAGGACCCGAACCTTTCTTCGGTTGCCTTGACGGGGAATTGTCTTCCCAGGACCCGAACCTTTCTTCGATCACCTGTTTAGAGCAATAAGTAGTTTGTCTAGAACCCGAACCTTTCTTCGGTCACCTATTTAGAGCAATTCATGAAGGTCTCCCACCTCCTAGTAAAAAGGAATATCGAGGACGTGCCCCGGTTATTTGTGAAGGTTTCTCACCTCTTGGTAAAGGGGAATATCGAGAACGTACCTTGGATATTCATGAAGGTCTCCCACCTCTTGGTAATTGGGAATATTGAGGATGTGCCTCGCATATTCATGAAGGTCTCTCACCTCCTAGTAGTTGGAATATCGAGAACGTACCTTGGATATTCATGAAGGTCTCCCACCTCCTGGTAATTGGGGATATCGAGGACATGCCTTGCATCTTCATGAAGGTTTCCCACCTCTTGGTAATTGAGAATATCGAAGACGTACCTTGGATATTCATGAAGGTCTCCCACCTCTTGGTAATTGGGAATATCGAAGATGTACCTTGGATATTCATGAAAGTCTCCCACCTCCTAATAATTGGGAATATCAAGGACATGCCTCACATAATCATAAAGGTCTCCCATCTCTTGGTAATTGGGAATATTGAAGACGTATTGGATATTCATGAAGGTCTCCCACCTCCTAGCAATTGGGAATATCGAGGACGTGCCTCGCATATTCATGAAGGTCTCCCACCTCCTGGTAATTGTGAATATCGAGGACGTACATTGGATATTCGTGAAGGTCTCTCACCTCCTGGTATGTGAGAATATCGAAAACGTGCCTCGAATTTTCATGAAGGTCTTCCACCTCCTAGTAATTGGGAATATCGAAAACGTACCTTGGATATTCATGAAGGTCTCCCACCTCTTGGTAATTGGGAATATCGAGGACATGCCTTGCATATTCATGAAGGTCTCCCACCTCTTGGTAATTGAGAATATCGAAGACGTACCTTGGATATTTATGAAGGTCTCTCACCTCCTGGCAATTGGGAATATCGAGGATGTGCCTTGCATATTCATGAAGGTCTCCAACCTCCTGGTAATTGGGAATATTGAAGATGTACCTTGGATATTCATGAAGGTCTCCCACCTCCTGGCAATTGGGAATATCGAGGACATGCCTCGCATATTCATGACGGTCTCCCACCTCCTGGTAATTGGGAATATCGAAGACGTACCTTGGATATTCGTGAAGGTCTCTCACCTCCTAGTAATTGGGAATATTGAGGACGTGTCCCGCATATTCATGAAGGCCTCTCACCTCCTGGTATGTGGGAATATCGAAGACGTGCCTCGGATATTCATGAAAGTCTCCCACCTCCTGGTAATTGGGAATATCGAAGACGTACCTTGGAAATTCATGAAGGTCTCCCACCTCCTAGTAATTGGGAATATCGAGGATGTGCCTCGCATATTCATGAAGGTCTCCCACCTCCTAGTAATTGAGAATATCGAAGACATACCTTGGATATTCATGAAGGTCTCCCACCTCCTAGCAATTGGGAATATCGAGGACGTACCTTAAATATTCATGAAGGTCTCCCACCTCCTGATAATGGGGAATATCGAGAACGTACCTTAGATATTCATGAAGGTCTCCCACCTCCTGGTAATTGGGGAATATCGAGGACGTACTTTAGATATTCATGAAGGTCTCCCACCTCCTGATAATTGGGAATATTGAGGACGTGTCTCGCATATTCATGAAGGTCAAATGGGAACATTGAGGACGTGCTTCGCGTATTCGTGAAGGTCTCTCACCTCCTGGTAATTGGGAATATCGAGAACATGCCCCGCTTATTCGTGAAGGTCTCTCACCTCTTGGTAATTAGGGAATATCGAGGATGTACCTTAGATATTCATGAAGGTCTCCCACTTCCTAGTAATTGGGAATATCGAGAACATGCCTCGCATATTCATGAAGGTCTCTCACCTCCTAGTAGTTGGAATATCGAGGACATACCTTGGATATTCATGAAGGTCTCCCACCTCTTGGTAATTTGAGAATATCAAGGACATGTCTCGCATATTCGTGAAGGTCTCTCACCTCCTAGTAATTGAGAATATCAAGGACGTACCTTGGATATTCATGAAGGTCTCTCACCTCCTAGTAATTTGAGAATTTGAATGTAGCACGAGGTTTACCTGGATGACCGCAGGCATACAGTTGTACAAAGTAGTGGAATATTTGGATGAACACAAATATTTAATGATACAATCAAGGACCACTCAGCTAGTCCAAGTGTAAGAAAGCATACATGGGTAATCGCAGGCACACAATGTGGTGGAATACTTGAACGGTTGCCAGTATTCATAGACACAATTTTGAGGACTACTCGAAAAGGGAGTACTTTGACAGTCACAAGCATCTAAACTCAGGAGATGACTCAAATCGGTCGAGTGTCAAAAAGAGAGTACCCAGACAGTGGTAGGTATTCAAAGATAAGAGAATATGGGTAAGCTTTTCTAGTAATATCTCTGCTCTTTGCTATTTGCACAATATACACACATGATTATATATGAATTTAAATGTGATTCATGCATGATAATTTTGTCAATTTTACATCATCTGATTTCCATTGGAGAAGATTTTGAAAGACAACCTTCATTCAAAATATAGGTGTCTTGAGCAGGACTTTCCACTCACTCTCATGGAAAAAGGCTATTTTATCCTGACCATTGATGCAGGATTTATGAGGACCACACTATTGTGCTGTCATCATGTCAGCAAGGGTCCAAGTTGTTGGAGAAAACTTCCTTGTGTGTTTTCAAGCTAACAAAACGTTTCCATTAGTCTAGTCTGAAGACTTGCAGACTCTATCATCAAAGTCTAAAGACCGCCGGACTGTCAAACTCAAGATTCAGAGTCTATCCTCATTGACAGTATCTAGACCGTCGAAGAAGACTTATCCAGATCTGAGTATTTCGTTAAGGATTTGATTCTATCGACTGAAGAAGATCACTTGGCTGGAAATAGCATGTCGGAATCTTTTATTCAAATTAAGATTGATTCAGGGATTTTGAATCCGTTGATTGGCGAAGTATACTTAGAAGGTTCTACTTATGAAAACCTAGATCCTGATTGTATGGGCGAGCAGGATTAGTGAGCTATCGTCATATTCCCTAAATAACTCGAAATATCCCTAATTGATTCTGTCCAACGAGTAGATTGGAAGAACTCTTTTGGTAAGTGTCAACGGGTGTGATGGCATGAAGGAGTATATAAGGAACACGTTCCAGTTGTTCGAGTGTGTGCGCGATAAAAGAATTTCAAAGTCTGAAGCTCCTTGTTCTTTGTCAATCCAATTATTGAGCAAAAACTTGTACTCAAAAGAGAGTTTATACTCTTGTGTGACCTTGAGGAAGTGTAGTAGAGTCTCTACACTGTGGAATCAAGGAAGAGCTATACTGTAACAACTCTTTGATTCTTAGTGAAATCCAGCCGGTGGGCTGTCAGTGCGGAAGAGTGGACATAGGTTTGGACTAAGCCGAACCACTATAAACCTTATGTTCTTATTCTCTTCCCTAAGCTCTTTACTTTGATCATAACAATATTTGTTTATAGAGTCTAATTTCATTTTCATAATCTATTGCTAAACAGAGTCGGTTCAAAAGAAAAATTATTGTCTTTACTTTGCAAAATTTATTTTCACCACCTATTCACCCCCTCTAGGTGCTCGTACTAGCTTTCACAATTGGTATCAAAGCCTGTGTACTCACTTAAGTTGAAGTGTTCTTACTTCATAGTTAAAGATCCATGGCTAGTATATTGGCTCTAGGTCTGGTTGAAAGGCAAAGCAATACCAGACCGCCTTATTTTGATGGAAAGGAATACAACATATGGAAAAACAAGATGAAGGCATTCTTAAGATCAAAGGATCCTCTGGAATGGGACGTGGTAGACAAAGGAATCATTCCTAAAGCTGCAACAGTCTTAGAAAAGGAAAAGAAACTGTTGAGTCTAGTGAAATGACTCAAGAAGAGATAACCAAGAGACAAGCTCTTGATGCAAAAGCAATTTATTCCTTATATTGTGCATTATCTCCTACTGAATATAACATCACCTATGAAGGAACCGATCGAGTGAAAGAAACCAGAATCAACATTATGCTCGGTCAATATGAAGCATTCAAGATGAAACCAGGAGAATCTATCACTGACATGTTTAGTCGTTTTATAGAAATCGTGAATGGTCTTGAGTATCAAGGTCAACCAATCTCTGGACCCATGAAGGTTAACAAGTTATTACGTGGACTATCCAAAGATTGGAATCACATAAAGACCTCAATAAGGGAGACACAAAGAATCATGCCACTCTTTGTTGACGAATTGGTTGGCACTCTTTAGTCTTATGAAGTGGAGCAAATCAATGAAGATGAAGATCCTAAAGGTAAGAAATCCATTGCTTTAAAATCTAATGATGATTCTGATGTCACAGATTCTAAAAACGATATGAACGATGAAGAGCTTGCTCTCATGATAAAAGGTTCAGAAAACTGAACAGAAATGGGAGAAGATTCAATCCAAAGAAACAAAGTTCTCAAAAGCTACAAAATAAATCAGTTGAGAATGATAAATCCAACAAGGATGTAGTCTGCTTTGAATGCAAGAAAAAAGGGACACATTAGACCCAACTATCGCCTGCTGAAGAGAAAGAAAGGAAAAACTGAGAAATATTGAAAAGCACTTAAAGCAAAAACCTAGAGTGACACTGAATGTGAGGAAAGTGATGATAATTATGTCAATATTTGTCTCATGGCACAATCAGACTCAGATTCAAACTCTGAGATAGACTCGGACTCGACAAAGTGAAATCGAGGTAAGTAATTTAAAAATTCCTACTAAAGTTTCTAAATATATTGATGAATTGTGTCTTAGTCTCAAAACCTCTCTCAAAATGATTTCCGAACTTAAAAGAGAAAATTCTGCACTAAAGCAACAGGAAATTATTTGGAAAGAAAATATCAAAAATTTAGACAAAAGTGTTACTACTTTAAAAGAAAATGCAGATAATTTTTCAAAAGAAAATGCATTCTTAAAAAATGATATCTCAAGCATTTCTAAAAGGTTTTCTATAGAATCTGAGAAACTGGAAAAAATTCTTTCTGCACAAAGACCTTACTTCAACAAATCAGGTTTGGGAATGATTGCTGAAACCATTTCTCTAATTGATTTTCCTAAGGTAAAGGAAAGAATTAAACAAAGACCTACAAAAGATTCTTACAAAAATCATTTCCAAAAAGTTTTTGTAAAACCTATAGGCCGCAGTGCTCTTAAATGTTCTAAGTGTAACAGCTTAGAACACTTTGAGAAAGAATGTCCTATGGCTTGGGAACTTGTGAAGAATGTTTGGGCAAAGATTGTATTTCACACTAACTCCACTGGACAAGAAAATATGGGTACCAAAGAAAACTTGAGTTTTCTTTTTAAATACAGGTCACTATCAAGAAAAATGTGAAATGGTACTTGGATAGTGGATGCTCAAGACATATGACAAGAGACTCAAACTACTTTATAAAGCTTGTGCAAGTTAATGGTGGAAAAGTTTCTTTTGGAGGAAATAGCAAAGGAAGAATTGTGGGTCAAAACTAAAAATTCAGGAGACCTTCGCAGAATTCTTGATGTTCTTATGGAGATGCGAGGACAGATTTATACCCTAGGATGCGAAGTTCAAAACTTGCAGAATACAGGTCAAGCCTCTTTAGTTTCCTTGCATTAACAAGTTAACGCCCTTGCTCGTCAAGTTCAAGCAAATGCCAAGGGTGAAGATGTGACTCAACTAAAGGAGGATTTGAAGAAGCTGGAAGGGATTTTCCAATCAATGGGAGATTTCCAGATCATTCGTGTTCCTAGGCATCCATGATTCCATTATCTTTTTATCTCTACCTTTTTAATGCCGACAAAAAGGGGGAGAGTTGGTGCAGATTTGAAACTTGACTTTTTGTTTGACTTTGACTTTTGTTTGGTTATTTAGTTGTGACTGGATTTGGATTGTTTGATTGTTTGGTTATTGGTATTTCATGACAAAGATAGTTGTTTATTTACAAGACTAACATTTTTTCTTGTGGATGCAGATTCAATGCTATCTTTACTAAGTCAATTATCTTTGTGAGATATCCATGTGTGCTTAAGTTCTGTTTTGCAGGTCAAAATTATTCAAATATGCAGGAAAGTTTTGTCACAATCAAAAAGGGGGAGATTGTTAGAGAAAACTTCCTTGTGTGTTTTGAAGTTGATAAAACGTTTCCATCAGTCTAGTCTGAAGACTTGCAGACTCTGTCATCAAAGTCTGAAGACCACCGTACTGCCAGACTCAAGATTCAGAGTCCATCCTCATTGACAATATCTAGATCGTCGAAGAAGACTTATCCAGATCTGAGTATTTCGTTAAGGATTTGATTCTATCGACTGAAAAAGATCATTTGGTTGGAAATAGCATGTCGGAATCCTTTATTCAAATTAAGATTGATTCAGGGATTTTGGATCCATTGATTGGCGAAGTATACTTGGAAGGTTCTACTTATGGAAACATAAATCCTGATTGTATGAGCGAGCAGGATTAGTGGGTTATCGTCATATTCCTTAAATAACTCGAAATCTCCCTAATTGATTCTGTCTAATGGGTAGATTGGAAGAACTCCTTTGGTAAGTGCCAACGGGTGTGATGGCATGAAGGTATATATAAGGAAGACGTTCCTGTTGTTCGAGTATGTGTGCGATAGAAGAATTCCAAAGTCTGAAGCTCCTTGTTCTTTGTCAATCCAATTATTGAGCAAAAACTTGTACTCAAAAGAGAGTTTATACTTTTGTTTGACCTTAAGGAAGTGTAGCAGAGTCTCTACACTGTGAAATCAAGGAAGAGCTATACTGTAACAACTCTTTGATTCTTAGTGAAATCCAGCCGGTGGGCTGTCAGTGCGGAAGAGTGGACGTAGGCTTGGACTAAGCCAAACCACTATAAATCTTGTGTTCTTATTCTCTTCCCTAAACTCTTTGCTTTGATCGTAACAATATTTGTTTATTGGAGTCTAATTTCCTTTTCATAATCTATTGCTAAATAAAGTCGGTTCAAAAGAAAAATTATTGTCTTTATTTTGCAAAATTTGTTGTCGCACCTATTCACTCCCTCTAGGTGCTCGTACTAGCTTTCACACAAGTATTCTCGTAAGCGGTACGATATTAACAATGTGAGAGGTCTTTGTTGAGACCGTAATGTAGGCTTGCTCGTTTGCTCATCAATGGGGAACATCGCGGTCAAAGCCAATGGATAAAATGTTGCACAATCATCTTTGGGTTTACAAGTCAAGAACCTTGCGAAAAGAGATAGAGTAATCTTGCTCGTACTTCTTCGAGCGATGCTTATGTACATATGAAATCCTACGTTAATTGAAGTGCCCTAATCTGAAGAGACTTTTACAATGGGGATGTAACGTAGGCTTGGCTCATATGTAAGAGGGTGAGAGTTGGTGACTGTCTCGGCATTTGTCACTGGTTTGTCTTCTCTCTATCAGATGGAGGTTCTATGGACCACAACAGCAATTTTTTCTTGGTTGTATTTTTGACTGGGGGGCATTAGCCTTACTTTTATCAGGTACACTACTTTTTCATACCCCTACTTTTTATTCCAATTCTTCATTTATGGGCATTGACCTTGCTTTTACCGGTACACTGCTTTTTTATGCCCCTGTTTTTCTTATCGTTAGAGAAACTAACTTAGGCAAGTTCAATCGAAGCACCGTTATCAGACTCTTGAGTATTCATCCTCAGCCAACGCTCTAAGCTATGGCAATAACTTCTGCTTTGTCTCAATGTGAAGGTAAAATTATAGGCTCACTTGGGTTGTACAATGAATACAAGCACATAGAGAAAAATTGCTCTGTCATTCTAGGGCACTTAAATCAACGCGGGTGTTCATATGCAATAAAGACACCCGAAGATTGATGCAAGTGCGAGCAAGAAAATTTTTATCTCTCTTCTCACCTTGTGATGCTGCTTCACCTCCAATCTGCCCCAGTGTGGGGTGGTTCTTGATGGGGGTAGGGTAGAAACTTCACCAATGTATCGGGCTCAAAAGGGGTGAGTAATGAAATGCCTCTCACTGCTTCGGTTATCGTACATTTCGCGAGAGAACTCTTTACCCTACAGTCATGGAATCTTCTGCACTCGTCTCACAAGTGTATAGATGGGGGACTGTGTAGGATATGGCTTGCCTCTCCTCATTCTGACATGCCTCATCTAACATGCTCAATCAATCTTGTATTCTTTACTTAGTTGTCTATTCTAATAATCCTTGTAGATTCGATGATTTAGACAAACAAAATCATCATGCAAAATCCATTTGGAAAAGGCATGCAGTATTTTAAATGTGATGGAATTTGTACTCTCAAAACGAATGGATGGTTTTTACTCAAGAAACCCTATTGACAACTTTAGGAGTGTTTACTTGGTGGAATTGTATTTACAAATGTGGTGAATTTTGAACATCATAAGAGTTATTCACAAAGGGGTGTCAATGGATTGTCCCTATGAATAGGGAGATGACACAAGAAGGATCAGCCGGGGTTGGGAATCCGATCCTTGATTTGACAGGCGTTTCTGCTTTTGCCCCTCTTATTGATTTGTTTTCCACATCTTTGACGGTCAGGCGATCCTGTAACAGACAAGAGGGAGCGTGTTAGTCACGAACTCTTTCAGAAGTGAAACAACTGAAAGCGATACAACATTACCCTTCCCTGGTTTACAGATGATGGTGATCCTGCAATAGACAAGAGGGAGTGTGTTAGTCACGAACTCTTTCACAAGTCAGACAATTGGAAGCGATACAACATTACCCTTCCCTAGTTTGCATATGATTGAGTGGACCTGGAGTATGAGGAGGATATGAAGTCCTATGTCTCCCATTTCGTCAGGTCAATTATTCTCCTTAATTGGCTTATGGATGACACATCATTTTACACGAAGTCAGGTGAATTTGATACGGGTCATTTCCATGTACTAGCTTGGCCAATATTGATTTGCCAAACCTAACCATTAAGTTCAGCTCTTAAATCCTGATGCTTCCTGCCGATAGGGAAAATATGTCAAAAGCGAGCTTAGAGAGAGGGAGTATTGGAAATGATACCAAGTTACCCTTCCCTAAAGTTTGTATTTACTAACTCCTAGGGATATTTGAATATCGATGACAGCCTTTTGTCTTGGCACAATTCGATATCTCTTTTGATTGGCCATCCTCATTTGTGGCTATGTATGCATGATTGATGTTTGTTGATTCATCTTCAACACCCTCCTTCTGTGGAATTTTCCTTCTATTTTTTACTATAACAGCATTGGGCAAAGTCATGTACTTCAAGCTTCTATGAAATCTGCTTTGATTGTCTGGATTTCCTCCCCTCTTTGAAACAAGATAATCCTTTTTGGTTTGCCCCTGCTTTCTTGGAAGAGTGTCTTTGAACTCGGCGAGTTCACATGATGCGCTAGCTTCAAATGCCTCATGTCACACTAAATCAAAGGAGATAATATCCTGAGACATGAAATGGAAAATAACAGGATTGTTTTGACAAAAGTTTTTGATAACGAAATGTTTTTGTTTTCAAAAGTATATATCTTTGCGAGAGAGAAAGCATGAGGAAGCCCAACCTTCAATATTCTCCTTGGATGGCATTTTCTTTTCATGGTTGGATAACATCACCGGGCTGGTTTGGTGTGTCTCCTCATGCCCTCAAAATGTCTTCAACTTTATTTAGTAATAGGTGGATTTACATTTTGAAAGAGTGATTTCAAAAGTTGGTTCATCAAGTGGAACTAATGTTGAAAACAAAACAAGCCAAACTTTAAGAAAAATATACAGGTTCCACGTAGGGGAATATGCAATGAAATTAAAAAGGGTTCTACTTAAGCGGCCTGCACCCATTTCCCTTGACGGTCCTTCGTTGATAGCGCCCATGAAAAGGTCTCCAAACATGGTGGTCATGTCATCTGGCCCTTCTTTCTTTGTTGCTAAGGGGGGTACTTCATTGCCTGAATAATACCCGGCCTCCACCAGCCCTTGATAAATGTCGGCAGTATGTGCTTCGACATTTCTGATCTGACTGACTTTAGAACTGAATACCACGTTTACTTCGTCGGTGTGATCAGGGAGCGGATTGCTCTGGAATGAGAAAGCTTTAGTGTCTAACAGGTTCTGGATTCGACTCTTGAAGGCGAAGCACTCATCAATCGAGTGCCCCACTTCTCCCATGTGATAGTCGCATATCTTTGACGGGTCGTAGTTGGAAAAGCTTTCAGTGTTGGGTCGTTTTGGCTCAATCGAAAGGAGATTCTTCTTCCGGAGGACTTCCAGTACCTATGATGGAGATCCAAGAAGAGAAGTAAATTGTCTCTTGTTGCTGTAACACTGGGACGGCTGATGGTTGGTGGTCTGTTGCTGTCCTGCACTTGTCTGAATTGTTGGAGGATAATTGTAGGTCGCATTGACATCTACTAGGGGTTCTTTATCTTTTTTCATGCTGAACCTGCCCATGGGTGCAGGCTCAGTGAACCAACCATCCTCAACCCTATCTCAATTTGCTCCCCTACTGGAATGAGTTGATTAAACGATTCGGCGATCGTGGTTACCATTCGATTGCGGTACTCGTAGGGGAGGGTTTTGATAAACATCTTTCTTAGCTCGAAATCGGTTGGTTCAGGATTGATTTGGGCGGCCAAAGTCCTCCATCTAATAGTATATTCTTTGAACGATTCGTGCTTTTTCTTTTTAGTACGCTCAAGATCCTCACGAGAAGGGGTAATGTCCATTATGAACTTATACTGCTTGAGGAATGCCTCACTCACTTTGCTCCATGTTTCGAGGAGGTTCATGTTCTTCGTGATGTACCACCTCAGGGTCGGGCCTACTAGACTTGATTGGAACAGCTAGATCATTAATGGTGCATTATTAACGTATTGGGTCATTCGAACCAAGTATATTTACAAATGAGCCATCGGGCAAGTCATGCCATCGTACTTCTCAAATTCAGGCATTTTGAATTTTTCCGACATTTTGACCTTGGAATAAATGGAGAGGTCCGTCAAAGTAGGATCTTGGAAGCCTTACAGTTGTTTCAGCCTCTCCTCAAGCTTTTCGAGGCGTCTGTCATGCTCAATTTTAGACAAACTGGGTTGGGTCCGACCCGGGGATGTAACGTAGGCTTGGCTCATATGTAAGAGGGTGAGAGTTGGTAACTGTCTCGGCATTTGTCACTGGTTTGTCTTCTCTCTATCAGATGGAGGTTCTATGGACCATAACAGCAATTTTTTCTTGACTGTATTTTTGACTGGGGGGCATTGGCCTTACTTTTATCAGGCACACTGCTTTTTCATACCCCTACTTTTTATTCCAATTCTTCATTTGTGGGCATTGACCTTGCTTTTACCAGGTACATTGCTTTTTTATGCCCCTGCTTTTTCTTATCGTTAGAGAAACTAACTTAGGCAAGTTCAATCGAAGCACCGTTATCAGACTCTTGAGTCTTCATCCTCAGCCAGCACTCTAGGCTATGGCAATAACTTCTGCTTTGTCTCAATGTGAAGGTAAAATTACAGACTCACTTAGGTTATACAATGAATACAAGCACATAGAGAAAGAATTGCTCTTTGTCATTCTAGGGCACTTAAATTAACGTGGGTGTTCATATGCAATAAAGACACCCGAAGATTGATACAAGTGCGAGCAAGAAAATTTTTATCTCTCTTCTCACCTTGTGATGGGACATTTCCCAATTACCAGGAAGTGGGAGACCTTCATGAATATGTGAGGCACGTCCTCGATATTCCCAATTACCAGGAGGTGGGAGACCTTCATGAATATCCGAGGTACGTCCTCGATATTCCCCATTACTAGGAGGTGGGAGACCTTCATGAATATGCGAGACATGTCCTCGATATTCCCAATTACCAGGAGGTGGGAAACCTTCACGAATATGCGATGTACGTCCTCGATATTCCAACTACCAGGAGGTGAGAGACCTTTATGAATATCCAAGGTACGTCCTCGATATTCTAACTATCAGGAGGTAAGAGACCTTCATGAATATGCGAGGTGCGTCCTCGATATTCCCATTATTAGGAGTTGGGAGACCTTCATGAATATGCGAGGCACGTCCTCAATATTCCCAATTACCAGGAGGTGAGAGACTTTCATGAATATCCAAGGTACGTCTTCGATATTCTCAATTACCAAGAGGTAAGAGACCTTCACGAATATCCTAGGTACGTCCTCGATATTCTCACATACCAAGAGGTGAGAGACTTTCACAAATATCCTAGGTACGTCATCGATATTCCATCTACCATGAGACTTTCAAAGACGACTAAGCATTCTAAGAGTTTGTACTTGTGATCATCCAAATACCCCTTCGATACCTACGAAAGTCCAGGTATCCTTCAGAGTTTAGTACTTGTGTTCATCCAAGTACCCCTCCGATACCTACGAAAGTCCAAGTATCCTCAAAGAGTTTGTACTTGTGATCATCCAAGTACCCCTTCGATACCTACAAAAGTCCAGGTATCTTCCCAGAGTTAGTACTCGTGTTCATCCAAGTACCCCTTCGATACCTGCGAATGTCTAGGTATCTTCCAAGAGTTTGTACTTGTGATCATCCAAGTACCCATTTGATACCTGCGAAAGTCCAAGTATCCTTCAAAGTTTTGCACTTGTGATCATCCAGGTACCCCTTCGATCCCTGCGAAGGTCTAGGTATCCTTCAGAGTTTTGTACTTGTGATCATCCAAGTACCCATTCGATACCTGTGAAAGTCCAGGTATCCTTCAGAGTTTAGTACTTGTATTCATCCAGGTACCCTTTCAATACCTGCAAAAGTCCAGGTATCCTTCAGAGTTTTGTACTTGTGATCATCCAGGTACCCTTTTGATACCTGCGAAAGTCCAGGTATCCTTCAAAGTTTAGTACTTATGTTCTTCCAAGTACCCCTTTGATACCCGTGAACGTCCAAGTATCTTCCATGAGTTTGTACTTGTGATCATCCAAGTCCCCCTTCGATACCTACGAACGTCCAAGTATCCTCCAAGAGTTTGTACTTGTGATCATCCAAGTACCCCTTCGATACTTATGAACGTTCAGGTATCTTTCAAGAGTTTGTACTTGTGATCATCCAAGTACCCCTTCGATACCTACGAAAGTCCAAGTATCCTCTAAGAGTTTGTATTTGTGATCATCCAAGTACTCCTTTGATACTTGTAAATGTCCAGGTATCTCCCAACAAACGGATGCCTCAAGAAAGGTCGGCGCATCTCTCGAGAAAGGTCGGGTACCATTCGGTGTCCTTGACTGAGATCAGGCACCCCAACCAATCGATGCCCTGAGAAAGGTCGGCGCATCTCCCGAGAAAGGTCGGGTAAATAACTTATTGCTTTAAACAGGCGACCGAAGAAAGGTTCGAATCCTGAAAAAGTGATTCCCCGTCAAGGCGATCGAAGAAAGGTTCGGGTCCTAGACAAACCACTTATTGCTCTAACAGGCGATCGAAGAATAGTTCGAGTCCTGCAAAAGCAATTTCCCGTCAAGGCGGTCGAAGAAAAGTTCGGGTCTTGGAGGAGTAACCTCCTCACATCACCAGGTAAGATGATACCCTAATACTTGCTAAGCTCGAGATTCGCACCCTATCTCACTCGTGCCCGGTAAGTAATTACAAGTATCTTCTTATCTGTCTTATTACATATAACGCTATTTTTCCCTTCCTTGCATAGGACACTAGGTCCCAAATAAGATATAATCTATTGCATATGCATGGACAAAATTTAGGTATCAGTTTATCTTTGAATGCAACATCTGCGAACTCACCTTCAAAGAGGGGCAGCTGTTGACACATAAATTTTGATTAGGTTTTTAATTATGCCTTAATTTCCTTTATTTTCGGATAATAAATAAAAATAATAAAAACAACAAAAAACATACAAAAACAAAAAAACAAAAAAAGAAGTAGCCAAAGGAGGGCTGGGCCTACAAGCCTAGCCCTTCCTTTCTTTCTCGCGTGGGCCGCCAAGACCCAGCCCGCGCGACCCAGTCCTTTTCCTCCAAAAGCCCGGCCCCCTTCTCTTCTTCTTCTTCCTCATTCCCTCTTCTTCCCCTACGCCTCTACAACTCACGCGCGCAGAGGGTGCCGACGCGCTCGAAGACGCCTACGATGAAGAGGGGAAGAATAGCAGCGACGGGACACCGGTTCAGCCAAGAGAGAGGCCAGTCGGCACGCCAAAAACCGTCGGCCAAGGCCTCCGTCAACCGGCCTCCGCGCCTATAAATAGGGCATCGTATAGAAGAGAATGACACAGACAAACAAAGAGAGATCGAAAGCTTGCAAGCGCCGAAAGCTTCCCTTAAGAGACTTCGAGGGAGGCCCGAACGCCCGCAAGCCCAAATCTAAAGGAGAGGGAAGAGATTGGAGCCGAAAGAGCTTGTGGGCGGAGCCAAGGCCGAACGGTGAGCAAACTTGGAGAGAGATGGAAAAGTGCCAAATCTGAGAAGCCGAGGACCCACCGTCGCTGCCATCCCTCCTGACGCCGTCGACCAAGCTCCACCAAAACCCCCAGCCGCTTCAAGCTGTGCCTGACGCCGTTGCCATGATCGATCCGCTACGCCATGCCAAATCTAGAAGCTGAAGGACCCGCCATCGCTCCCCCATTGTTGTCACCCGCACCTATAGCCCCTTGTCATCGCCTCCGTCCACCGCCTTGTCGCGCCACCACTGTAGAACAAGTAACGGTAGGCGCCAACCGCCACCTCCAGTCACGCCTAGTCCACCGTTCCCCTTTGCATCTCGACGCCTCAGCCACCCTCACCGGTGTCACGAAGACCTAAGCAGAGAGAGGTGCCCGTCAGGTCTGAGTCGGGTCGAGCGAAACCCCCATCCGGGTAGGGTTTCCCCGTGTTGGGCCTGCGCGCGTGGGCCGGGGTAGTGTTGGGCTGCAATTTTTTGTGAAGTGAGCCAAAATCGGCTTGGGCTTTTGCGCTTAAAAAGAAAAAAATCCCGGGCCAAGCCAGTCTCAAGTGGATGACCCGGGTCAAACCCAACCCGAGGATCCGACCCGGTTCGTTTTTATATTATTATAATATAATATAATATTTTCAAAATCAAAAAATCAAAAATTCATTTATTGTCCAAAAATAAAAACCAAAAAAATAAAAAAATATCCATATTTTCCCAAAAAAGCCAAAAGGTCATAAAAAAAAAAAAGCCAGAAAAAATGATTTTTATTTTCAGAAAAATATCAAAAAATGCTTTTATGTCCAAAAAATGAAAAATGATCCAAAAATATTTTTCTTCTACAAATGCATGGAAAACCCCTCAAAAATTCAAAAAGCTTTAGGGTTTAAACAAAATTAGGTATCGAAATGGCATTAGTGATTGACTAGTATAATTAAGTCCCTGATCATAATTTCTCTGATTGCACAGGAGCGAGTATTTCTCTCGATACTTCGCTTGGGTTTTTAATCGACCCATCCCAAATCGATTAGTGGCAACTCCGTTTTAAAATTAACTCACAGGTTAAAAATATCAAACCATTAAGTCGTGAATTAGTGGACTTGGGAGAGTCTGGGCTACGCTTAATAAACTTAGCTGAACCATTAGCTCCTTAGGCGCTCGCCCCAATCGGGCGCCGAAAAAAAAAAAAGGAGGTCGCGACAAAGTCATCATCACTTTAGAATTTATTTAGAATTTATTGGCATGTACTTTGTTAAAAATAATTAGGATAATTCTTTAAGATATTTCCCTATATCTTCCCCTGTGGAATATCCTATTAAGAAAGTTTCCAAAATCCTTTCTTAGGAAGATATTCCACATGCACACTTCTCAAATTGAGGTAGTGATTTGAAGCAAAAGTATCAAGCGGTTTTGGAAAGAAAATAAAAACAGGCATTATCTTTACAACTTTCCCTAAATCTCTGGATTCACGTATTCACTTTCGTTTCGATGTTACCTCGTACAAGCAATATAATCAACCCCCAGGATTAGATCCCGAGACTCACTAAGCTAAGATGGCCAAGCTTTCGTTCGCGCAATTCTTCATAGCAGCCCTCGTTTTTTCAGGTTTTTATATATGAGTTTTTCTGTGGCGATCTTGCTTTGCAAGACGTGAAGTGACTCTAAACTGCTTTGCTACTGACATTTCTTGGTCGATGGGAAATTGCAGCCTTGTCCGCGTGGCCTCATGCGGAAGCAGAGAAGTTGTGCCATGAGGACATAAGATTCGAGAACTGTACCAAGCAGGTTTGTGTGGGGAAATGCAAGAGCAGTCACGGCGACTTATTCCGCGAGGCGAACTGCGAGCAAGACTACTTCGGTCCCGAGAAATTCTGCGACTGCTACTATCACTGTTGAGGGCTTTAGTGCACTTGTCACAATCTACTTTACCCCGTAATAAGGCAAATTATGTCTTGCCAATTGAATTCTTAAAGTTGATCTAATGATATTCAGTCTCTTGATTTCTTATTCAACGTCTCTTAGATTACCCCATGAAGATGGCCGATTGCAATTTTGTCATTCCTAGAAATGATAATTAACCATGATAAGGCACGTCTATTGAGATTATAATTGATTGATAGATGAATAATTTTAATCAAGTTAATGGCACTTAGCTAGTGTCGCACTTTTTTTTCTCGTTGGACACGAGACCACAATTTAAAATTAAAAGGTGATCATACTTTACATCTCTTTGCATCGTGAGACTTGCAATGATGTGATGCAACAATACAAGACTCTAAAGATTTTCTTTTTCCATTAGAGAAGGACTAACAATAGTCCAACACTACCCACCCGTAGGTAGCCATGATGGTTAGGCTTTACTACCTTATCGCCGAGAGAACGAGTTCGAATCTCCGGATGTTCGCGATTTAAGTGGGGGTCCTAGGGGTCATTTACTGGGTCAGTCCCCCAAGGGTTTACATCTAAATAGCGGCTTGCAGCAAGGCCCCACCGGTGCTACCGAGTACCAGAGGATCGTGTAATCCCCCAAGGGTGATCTCCGGCGATCCCTCAGTCATCCAAATAAAAACAAAAAACAAAACAATAGTCCAACACTCAATAGATTATGATGTGGGGTTTTGTTGGCATCTAGATCGTGATTGTGTGAGTATATGACAAAATATTAAAAATAGTCTCGATCAAATTTGGATGTCATATTAGCATGTACTTTATTAGAGATATTTAGGATAATTCTTTGAGATATTTTCCTATATGAGACATAATTAGAGTTATTTTATTAATTTTTTGTAACTTTTAAAATTGTGTGTATATCTCCCTTTAATTATGCATATCTTAATTGATATATGTTACCTTAGATAATCATCACATAAAACTCATGATGACATATTGAATTTTATAGAAAACCCCACAATTCTTTCTTCTGTATTATTATTCTTGTCTAAAAATTCGACTTTTATTTATATCAACAAAATGCCGGAGCCCAACATATAAATATCTGCATGCAAGTTTATATAAATAAATAAAAAATTGGTAATTATATATATATTTGAAATACTATAATTTTTGCTCAGTGATCCAATCCAACCCACCCTTGGAAACATACTCCAATTTTCACTGGATTCTTCGCGTTCAAGCCTAAAAGTAGATCTAAGAAACATTGATACTCTCCGGGAGTTTTCGTGTCGTTCCGACACTCCACCATGTGTCCGACACATACCGACACGCGGTCAACGAGTGTCGGACAATCTAATACATGGTCAACTCTTCTGAACACGCTCTGACATGCGAGTTTGAAATTCTGACACGCACATTGTTAATTTTTAAAAATTTCAATACTTGAGGGGTTAAAATATAATTTTATGAAAAATAATGAATGTAACAAAAATAAAAGGGAAATAAGAAAATTATCACTCTCAAGTTTCTCACTTCTAAGTTTTGACCTTCCCATGAATGACAATGGAACGCCCCTCTCCTCGCTAGCGTCACTCCACTGCCCCCGCGGCTCGCTCCACCAACCACCGTAGCCACCTCCTCCCCAAACGAACTCACCCCCACCTCATCTTTGCCAGGTGTGTTTCCATTTCTCAAAGGGCCGCTTGTCATGTGCAAACTTATCGGCGGCCCTCTCCAGGGGATCCCATGTTGTTGTGTGGTTGCATCTACAATAATCGTGGTTGACGATCGAGAGAAGGAGGACAGAAAAAAGGAAAAATAATAAGTAAAAATAAATTAAAATTCTATTTTTTAAAAATAAAAATAAAAATGCTTAAAATGAATATACAGAAAATCAAATTATATTTTTTATACTAAGCGAAAAATATTTCTAATTCATTTTCAATTTTCAGCAAAATAATAGAAAATATTATCATTTTCAAAAATGCCACATTTTTTTGTGAAATAAACAGAGCCTCAATGCAAAAAATAAAATAAAATTTATCCATTAAATTTGTAATTGTATGGAAATGTTTTAACTATATAAATTTTGTTTAAAAATCATAAGAAACAACATTTTCTAAATTTGATTAAACATGGAAGTGTTTTACAATATGGGTCAAGTTGGCTCGAATCGAGTATAGCTCAATAAATTTACATTGCTAATAAATCAGTTAGTGAGTCAATTTGGATAGGACCATATATGATCCCACTCAAATCCGATTAGGTCCACTCATTTGACAAATGCCTTATTTTGTGAGAGGGGAAAATCGTCCGGGCTGTAACAGGAGCCACTGGACACGTGGCGATCAACGAGCGGAGGAAACTACGGCTTACGTGGAAGTCCAGGACTACGCCATGTTTTTCTCGCCAAGGGAACCGAACTTTTGAAACGTTGACCGTTGAGATGCGGGAAAAAGACGCCGCCGCTCTCGTTTTCCGAAAAAGCTTCGTCAGAAAACCGGGGAGACAGAGCCCACCGGAACCGAACCAAGCAAAACAGGAGGAAGAAGAAGGCGAACAAGCTCGCTCTCGCCCGCCCATGGAAGCGCCGCTCCTGATGCTTCGTCCCCTGCATTTATACTCCCCAGGCGCGCTCAAAGCTCCCCACTTGACCGCCACCGCCACCACCGTCCACCATCGAAGCAACTCCACCGTCACCGCATCGCCGAATCTCTCATCAGAAGAGCTGATACAACATGTCGAGGGCCCTCCGGGACGCGGTCGCCAGAAGACGCGTGTGCCAGTGGTGGGATCACGTGAGGCCTGCGCCCAAGGACCCGATCGCCGGCGTCGGCGAGGCCTTCCTCTTCGACGCGAGCCCGAGCAAGATCAACCTCGGAGTGGTACGCCGCGATTCCTCCCCTGTCGACCCTTTGCTGTCTTCTGTCTGGCTCGGTCGTCAAAATGATGGCTTGACGGCGATATGATTCGGCGATCGCGTGCGTTTTTAATGGACGGGTTTGTTGGAGAATGCAGGGAGCTTACAGGGATGAAGAAGGCAAGCCCGTCGTGCTTCGGTGCGTGAGGAATGCGGAGGCTAAAGTTGCGGGTAGCGAATTCCTGTGAGTTGTCAATTTATCCCTTACTCTCGGTGACTGTCCGCGCTCTGTTTTCTTGTTCTTGATTCAGTTGATTGTGAAGTGACAAGAAGATATGAGGTGTTTGAGTTGGGAATGAATTGATTGATCAAAAGATGTGCTTCTACTTCCGCTTTAGAAATTGTGGTCATTGTAATGACTCTATCAATGTTTTTCAGCACTTCTGTATTCTGCATATAGTGACAGTTTGTTATAACATTTCCTTGCTGAGCTGATATATTCTTGTCTAATGTGTTATGAAACTGTTTAAAAACCATTGGCTGTGGGTTTCTTGCATTGTTGCTGGGAACTTTGCAGTGGAAGATTGTAAATTGGATAATAAGCTGCTTTATGAGACGGAAGACTGTTACAACAACATGAAGGTTACCTGGCTAAGCTGGGAAGATTACATAGTAAATAGACGTGCCATAGGTTTTCTTGAGTTTAGCAGTGGATTAATATCTTCGACCTGAATTTGTGCTGATTGATTGCTAGTTAAAGTTGGCATCTATTTACAGAGGAACTACCATTGGCATTTAGGATGAGATTTTATCTCATATTGATTGTAAAGGGGAATTTTGTTTACCTAGCTGACCAGAAATGTGAAACATAATTTTATCCATGCATCTCTGTGTCTTAATCCTGAATATTTGCATCTCATTATCTGAGATCCTTGTCAGGGAGTCAATTTCTACTTCGGCTAATTCTAGACTGGTTGAGGAGAGCATAAAATTGGTCTATGGAAAAGATACAGATGTCATAGGAGAAGGAAGATTAGCTGGCATTCAAACTCTCTCGGGAACTGGTGCTTGTCGCCTCTTTGCAGAGTTCCAAAGGCGCTTCTATCCGAGATCAAAAGTTTATTTTCCTGATCCAACTTGGTCAAAGTGAGGGTGGTTTATGACTTTTAAACTCGTCTGTGCATTCTTGATACAACTGAATATTGGCTTTTTCATTATCATGAGTATTCCTAATTGTTTTTTGACATTCAAAACAGCCACCATAGCATTTGGAAGGATGCTGAAGTTCCTCAGGGCACCTTCTCTTACTACAACCATAAGTCGAAGGGCCTGAATTTTCCAGCACTCATAGATGATATCAAGGTAAGAACTGTACCCTTTTGATGATAATAAAAATAACGTCTCATATACCCCCATGATAAAATGATTAAGTTACAAAGAGGTGCTCTATCGTACTGCCTCATAGATTTCCTTCCTTACTGTAACTATCTGGACATTTTGTACAAGTGCAACTGCTATGCTGATTGTGTTTTTTCTACCAGTAGAATGCCCCAGAAAGTTCCTTTTTCTTACTCCATCCTTGCGCTCATAATCCGACCGGCGTTGATCCCACTGAGGAAGAGTGGAGAGAAATATCATATCACTTAAAGGTAATCATTACCTATGTACCATCATGGCTATGCGAGAATTTGGTGTTTCTTACACTGACTGTAAACATCAATTGTTGTCAGGTGAAGAATCATTTCCCATTCTTTGACATGGCTTATCAAGGTTTTTCAAGTGGCGATCTAGACAGGGATGCACGAGCAATCCGTACTTTTCTTCAAGATGGACATTTAATTGGTTGTGCTCAATCCTTTGCAAAGAACATGGGACTTTATGGACATCGAGTTGGTTGCCTCAGGTACAGATATATCTTGCACACTTAAGTGGGGTTTTCTCCTGCAGTGCTTCAGGAATAAAAATGACAGATGGATCATTGAAAGAGACCTTTCATGGCCCAGCAAGTCCCTGCAAAGTTACAAGGCAGGGAGAGTTTAGGGAAGAGCAGAACATTAGTGAAGAGAATTATAAGAAGACTATTGTGCTTATAATGACTAAAATATATTTTAAAAATAATCCTCCTGCAATGCACATACACCTGCTATTCAAATGGTTGGATGTGGTGATGCAGATAGGCAACATCTAGCCATTGTTACAATGCTAATCTACACGGTTCTTCATCTTTCTTTTCCTCTTTAACTTTTTCAGCATTCTTTGCACCGACACAATGCAAGCACTTGCAGTAAAAAGCCAACTGCAGCAGATTGCACGGGCAATGTACGGGAGCCCTCCTATTCATGGTGTATTGCTGGTCTCAACAATCTTAGGAGATCCAGACACTAAGGCACTTTGGGTCAAGGAGTTGAGGGTAGCTTCCTATTCTTCTTCCACAATCGTTTCTCATTCATCAGTTTTCCCATTTCATTTTGTTGTCATATTGTTAGACGAGCTGTTCTGAAGTCTCTTATCATGGCCTGTATTTTGTAAGGCAATGGTAAATCGCATTTGTAAAATGCGGGAAGCTCTACGGGAAAGCCTCGAGAAATTGGGATCTCCTCTCAATTGGGAACATATAACGAACCAGGTTGGCATGTTTTGCTTTTCTGGCTTAACTCCTCGACAGATAGAGCAGCTACAGAGGGAGTTCCACATATACATGACTGCCGATGGCCGCATCAGGTAGTTACTTTGCTCTAGTCTGGATTTGAGATAACCACCTCCTAATAACTCAGGAGTGCTTGTTACCTTATCTTGTTTATAAAGAATTAATTTATTTGTCCCCCCAGAAGAGGAATTCTTCAGAGTCAGTTCATGTAGCACTTCTATGTTTCCTGAAAGATCTGTGCAGTCTTTAAGATTTCTTTGTTCATCTTCTCTTAAAGCCTGCCTCCACAAATGCACAAATGGCAGAGTAAGTTGAAAATTGTCTTTTATTGACCAAAAGAGAGTTCTGTTTTTGTGGCTATATCCGTCTGCATCCCATCAGCGGAGCACAGCTTTCCTGAAATGAATCGCTGTTGGCATTTAAATAGCTTAAGCTGCAATCTGCATAACTGCTGATTGACTGGCTTCGCCTGACTGGCTTTGCCTTTTCACAGTTCTTTATTACATGAAGTGTTGTGTTTCTCGCATTTGTTTGATGAGTTATGTTGGACCCTGTTTGAACAGCATGGCAGGAGTTACAATGAGCAACATGGACTATTTGGCAAATGCAATACACGAAGTCACCAAATCTGGCCAAGAATCTTAGGTTTTTATCAGACATCAGGCTTTTAGCTGCTTATCCTTGCTACTGCCTGATGATGTTGGACATCATAGTTTCCTTCAATGCACATTGTTGTAGAAGTATATAGGAATTCTACTATGTAGCATCCTGTACTTAAGATGAACACTGGCACTTCTCGGTGCTTGTAATGATCTTTCTCTGGACAATATCATTGATCGTGATCAATCACTTGAATTATGCATTGAATAGCATTGCATCAATCTGAGATCAGTGTGAAGTTTGGCACAGCGAGATAACTCGGTCTCGACTCTGAGTCTCGGGTTGGAGACATGGAAGAGCCGACGTAATTAATTGACAGAATTGCACCACTTTAACTTTGGTCCCCAAAATGGAAACATCACACCAGTCCTTTTCTTCTCCTCATCAGCATCAATTTCACCTTACTATTTGCAAATCAAGTTTAGTTTCTGTCGTTTTCCATCTATTGAGCTAACAGCTTGATTTCATGGCTTATATACACCTCTTCTTTTTCCCCATAATGGATTATATCTATGACAACATCTCCAGATATATGTTATTTGAGTCTCTTCAGGTTCTGGTTTGTCCGTGCTTGCAGAAGATACGTAATAATTAATTGAGACGGCTAACTGAGATGAGCTTAATCTTTAAAAACAGAAAACGAGATTTCGTGAATATAAAAGCTTATGACGAGACTAGTCGGTGTAGCTTTCTAACATGGAACCGCCCTTAATTTCTTATTAACATCATTTTTTTGTCTATTTTCAATGGGGCAAGTAGAATACGTACGAAACACTATAAGGTATCTATTTTCTATTTAAGCGGGAATATCCGCTGATAAATTCTTGTTGATCCTGTAATTTCATCTTGTCAACTCTGTACATCGACTTTAATTTGTCGGATCTCGAGTGGAATATACATGATCCAAGACTTTCAATCACGTTGACGTGTGCATACATAATCCGGCATCCCGACTAAAGATGTTTGCACCATTCATCTGAATTTTATGGCGAGATTGACCATTCGGGCTACATCCGGAGTCATTCATAATCCATACAAGAACTTCAATTGTCAGTACAGAGTCGAGAAAAAAAAAATCAGCTTTGAGGAATCCAGGTTTAGATTCAGATCAAGAGCTACGTAGCCAGATTGGTGATAGAAATTAGAAAAATTGAGACAAATTACGATTTAGAGAATGTCCGAAAGAGTCAGTGCTCAAAAGGGTGGTGGGCGGGGATTATTCGAAAAGCGGCAGACTTCCAACCGACTTCCAACTACCCTTCCTCGCAGTTGCTCAATCCGACAGTCCAACCCCGACCCAGCATTGCCCGAAAGGACGAGAGAAAGAAGATTTGATAAAAATGGTGCAGAACGGACGGTTGACTGGCTCCGGCTTTGGCTCTGGCTTTAGCCTGGACTTTGGCTTTCTTCACGATCCATTCCCCTTAGTCGCCGACCACCTCTCGTCACCGTCGCTCAAGGTACTCCCTCCCTCTCTCTCTCTCTCTCTCTCTCTCTCCGGCGACGACTCATTTACTGTTCCTTCGCATAGTACAATGTTTCTTGAGCGTCTTTATGTTGCCTCATGTCTAATTTAAGCAGTACATGATCTTTCATTCTTGATGTCAACCTGGAACTCAACACCCAGTAGCTATCCTCTGACACATGCTAGTGCCCTTCGCGGTGAATTCAAAAGCCCCAGTTCTCACTTTGGTGTTGTCCATGAGCTGCAATTAGGCAACTTTTTATAGGGTATTGAGCGTTTTAGCTGCTTTTCCTCTGGAGTCGAGGCGGTGTTTATCACCAATTGATTTCGCATACACCCAAGAAGGCTTAACATGGTGTGATAGAGGGAATCGATCATTATTACCAACATGTTCAGCTCGATGGTTGAGTGCATGCCCGCGTCGCTCCTATCCAAGAAAAGGGGCAACTTACGTGCTGATAGAATAGCAGATGTTGAGGAAGCCAGTTGGCTGTAGAATTCACGTGCAGGCTTGAATTCTACTCCTCGTGTTTTGCATTACAGGATATGCTTTCTCGACATGTCGTTAACTGATTGAGGCAAGGATTTCTGTCAGCATATGTTGGATGTGGATACTTAAATCCGTACGATTGATGTTATGTCTCAGGTATCATGGGTGTGAAGATAGGATTCCTGTTTCTTCTTGTTTTGAGTGCTCTTGCAGCCCTCGATGCTAGGCAACTGCCGCACAATCTTGAAGGTACTCATTCAGCTTGCTTTTGATTTACCTTCATTTCTTTTTGCTTGGTTTCTGGATCTTCCCCACAAGCAACAGGGACATTTGCTTCCCTGTGCTGAGCAAGGAGTCAGGTAATGCTTGTAATGAACAATTATTTCTGTCTGATATTAATATCAGAATATCATTTGCTATCTTTGACTGAAACTATATCAAGGTGTTATTGGCATGTCATGGGCTGATAAAATTCTAGAAATAATGGCACAACTTGTTATGAGATGACATGAGCAAAACAGGTGCTACATGTGGATTACTGAGTCATGTTGATCACACCAGCTGCCGCTGAAAGGGTGGACACACATTGTTCTCTTACGAATTTTCAAGAGCTATAATGTGATAGCTCATGCAGCTTGTATATTTTGATGAACATTTGTTTGTGTCAGCTGACAAGGAAGCAACCTTAAAACATATGTGACTGATGCCAAGTCATTGTTAACATTCTTGCATTGTATGACAAGTTAAATGGCAAATATGTCCGAATGAATATTTGTTCCAAGTTTCATAGCAAATGTTTCACATGTTGATACGTTAGCAACTGAATGATGCTGTTAAATTGTGTGGTCAGCTATCCAGTACCACATGCTGGAAAAGGGAAGTTCAACGAATGGAAATATGTGCGCGTGGTGCGAGGAGTATGCCGAATTGGCACTCAAATATCTGGCTGAGAATAAAACTCAGTCTGAAATAATTGAACTTCTTCACTTGACCTGCTCCCAAGTTCCGGTTTTCAAGGCAGAGGTCTCTCTCTCTCTCTCTCTCTCTCTCTCTCTCTCTAACCAGTTGAAAGTGAGGATGCCTATCACTGCCAGTTGTTACATTGCTTTAACCGCTTCTATGGCATCATGATTTCTATATGATTGTCATTTTCATCTGCAGTGCGTTGTTCTAGTGGATTACTATGCTCCAATCTTCTTCTTAGAGCTTTCTACAATTCAACCTGAAGAGCTCTGCAAGGATATCTCCGCCTGCAAATTAGCAGCGAGAGTTTCTCCAAAGCTTAAGGAAGATAGCTGCGAATTTTGCCATGATGCTGTTTCACAAGTCTTGGATAAGTTGAAAGACCCTGATACACAGGTTCGTACTTCTTGCATTACGGTAGTTTGTATGTATTGAGCAATCGTTGACAGCAGAAAGCCATTGTGTTCTTTTACTTGTCCCTGGTAAGGGACTACATCTATCGCTTAGCCACCTTCAGGCCCAAGGAAACAAGATAGAAACTTTCCTCCTTTTTATACTCCATGATTCTTGCCACTGAAATGACAACTAATACGATTCTCATGTTGACCTCAGATGGACATAATTGAACTGCTCCTGAAGGCTTGTGATTCCCTTGAGAGCTACGAGGACAAGGTAAATCTGCTTTTCTTAAAGGCGAATGTGCACTCACACACACATTCGTGTATGGAAATGTTAGATACGCACGATATATTGCCCTTGCCCACGTCTGTTTCTTTTAATCTATGCTAGTATAGATTGGCTTTTCAACAGACCTTCCTAGGAGTTTCTTGAACGTCGAGAATTGAGTTCTTTGCGATGGAAGCCGTCTAGTTCAAGTCAAAAACATAAATAATTGCTCTCGCATCAAAGCTCTTGTATCTAGTTCTCTCTCCCTTTCTCTGAGGCGGCAGCACCTTAAGATCGATTTACTGTTCACTTTTTGCAGTGTAAGAAGATGGTCTTTGAGTACGGGCCACTAATTCTTGGCAACATGGAACAAATTCTGGAGGCAGCTGATGTATGCAGTTTGTTGCATTTGTGCACCGCCACCGAAATCAAAAGTGAAGAATCAGTACCCACCAAGGAGATACCGTTACTATCCGACTCTTGAAGCATCGTCATGCGGGATGCATAGTTCATTTATGTCCTAAAATGTGCGTTTCACTCGCCATCGATACGTACGATGACAACCCTACACTAGTGTCATTACTCGTAACCGGATAGAGCTGGAAATGAAACCCTATAAGGACCGATACATGCCAGATGGACATTGAAACGTGTTGTCTGGTGGCGTTGGTTAATGGTTGCTGCGATCACTAGTGCTGTAACACCTAGCATCATCGAAGTTCTACTTTTGTTTACTTACTTTGTTTGTCATACAACAGCCGTATCTGTCGGACAAAAGAACCTCGATTGAACTACTTACATTATGGTTAGCCATTGCTGCTATGTGTGCGCGTTTGTTTGTATATATATAGTGGTCAGTTTGTGTTCCCTTTTCTTTTTTAATGGCTGATGGCTGAATTCTCGCTACGCTGCCCAAATATGGGGAGCAGCGGAAAGTATAACAGCAAAGGAAAGTTCAGCACCAAAACAAAGCGATAAATATCAGAGAGAATTGGACCGTGCACCCACACAAGAACGGAGTCTGAGCTGTTGCTGAACGAAAAAGTTGGGAACCGACAGTTTATTCAGCGGATAACCCATTGAAAGAGATCATATTCTTCAGTAGGTCATCTAGATCCTAGATCATTCTATATAAAGAATGACAAAAAAATGGACCCATCTGAGAAGTCCAGCATTCAAAATTCTGGCTGCTGCACCTGGTTTAATTGAAAATCTCTGCAAAAGTACAATTTTCCCCTGCAGCAGGGAATAAAACGAGAAGGCTTTTCCCTTGCACCGAAGGATATAAAAATGGTTAAAAAGGAAGGCAATGCTACATTCCCCTTCGAAACGATACCACCAAGTATCGTGTTTGGCGCCTTGCTGATTGCACTCGTGTTTGCCTAACAGAACTGCGTAGTGCCCTACGACTAATTTTGCATTTGCCCACACGATGGTTAAATTGTGCAACAGGCGCAACCGTATTGGCAATCTAACTATCAAGAATCATTGTCGTCCAAAAAGCCCTTTGAACTAGCTGCCCCATTTATCTTTCGCAAACTGGATCTACTTGGGACTCATTCGGACATATACTCATTTCACCGAAATTGCTTTCCAGCAAAATCGTCTTATCTATTATCGTGGGTCCCCCCTTTTGCCCTGAAGCACCAAAAATACATGCCTTACGGTAGAACCACCAAATACATCTCAAATTATATGACAATAGGTCTCCCAACATCCCCCCACAGGCAACGCTCCAGCTGAAAAAAAGAACAGAGATTCAACGGCCATATCTTATGGCTGATAAACCTATGGCCAATAACCACTCGCTATAGCCATAGGTCACAGAAGCAAAATGTAGCAGACTGACCACATGCTCAAGACACTGCCTGGCCCAACAGTCCAGATGCCAGGAAATGTCAAATAAATCATAGGACTGGGTGAGCTGAACGAAATTCTTTCTCATGGGATGAAATACCACAACAGAGAAGTAACCAGCGGTATAGCAATGAACTAAATCATTGGTTACCTGAGGGGCAAGGGCATGCATTTTGATCTGTATTGCTATTTGATGTTAATCTAAGTATATATCAATCCCCCTTGTAAAGAAAGGAAGATACAATGCGTCCAATATCTGAACTCTCTCCCCAAAAAAGGAGGCTGCTTGCCTCTGTAAGAACAGGCATATATAAATCCCTCAAATTCTGTTCATTCCGTCTTTTCAATCAAGTCACCAGGGTGACTATACATGTTTGGGGGGAAAAGCCCCCCAATATGGGGCCCAGAGACTGACGGATTACCAATGCCTTCTCCTGATCCTTGAGCTGCCCATTCCTTACTGCAAAAGTAAATAAATCAAACATAAGATCATTAGAAAACTCTAAAGATGTTTATAAAAAAAAAAAAAAAGTCATCTAGGATATGAGAACAGCAGGGAACTTGGATGTTCTATTTGTCAGGTTTAATGCAGGCACATTGCCTATATCATCAATAAACTCTGTCGACTCGGTGACCATGGTCACCGAGAGCACCGTCAACCTTTTGATCAAATGAAATGGTTGACATGAAGCCAGTAATGAGATAAATGAACCGAAATCATCAACCAAAAAGGTAATCATATCAGATAATGATCTGCTTCTTCAGCAAGACCTACCTCCCTCCCACATACATCCAACAATACACCAGGATGGAGAAACACCCAAGGACAAAAAATGCACAAGGATATGAATGAGTTTCTTACTAAGATCCATTATCCAAGCCATTGGAGGGGGTTCAGCTTGATCTGGTTGGTCAGGGGGCTCATATCATATCAAGGTAACTGAACAATTTGCTAACTATCAATGGCAGATAAAGTAAGTATTTAGTTCAGCTAGATAAGTCTAAATATAACATTACCCTCAAATAAATCTTCAGCTTATTGCTGTAACCTGTAGAAATAAACTCCTCCCCCATCAAACGGATTAATTACAGATAAGAAATTCTCTCTTCAATGGAAAAGAGATGTGCCTAAGAGGGCCAAAGGGGTTGAGACAAGTACAAAGAGGGGAATCTAAAATAATTAGCATTTATTCCTCATGGTGGAAAAACCTATTTAAGAAATAATGGAAAGTTTCCACGAGTATCTCATCCCATGCCCCAAGCTCAAGTTACTAAACACAGATAGAGAAACAACTGTCAATCTCAGACTTAGCAGGAATAGCTCATAAATCTATGCTTTCCAAAAATGATCGAATGACAGAGAAAACCAAAAATGATATTATCTCTGGAGGGAAAACAATACTATGGATAAATCCTCCATGAATGACCGACCTGAACCCCCAATTAGTCCCTGGCACTTTGTTGGTCAAATAGCAAGACTTACTTAACCAAATAATGATGCAGCAAAAGACAGCTGACTGCCTCTGAGAGCTTCCACAGAGTTTACTTGTACTCAACAAAGAAATTTTCCTCTTTTGGAGCTTATTGACAATCAGAATGAAGAAGGAAGAGTCACAAGGAGGTGCTCAATGCTTCCAGATAATTTTCCCTCCAAAGCTTACTCAGACAACTACATTCAACTTGCTAATCCAACATTATCAGCAAGATGACACTGATAGCTAATTCTCTGAAGAGATTGAAGTTGAGATTTTGGACCCCCAAAGAACCGTATCAAAATCCTAATTGTCACATCTCCTAAACGGTATGTTTGGAGCTACTCAGCCTGTTAGTGTTCTGGGCCTTTTGGCTTTTGAGAGCATCCTACTTTCCAGTCAATCCATGCAACTAAATAGCAAATTATGGGCTAAATTTGGCTGAACTCAAGGACATAGGGCACACAAAGTCTGTAAAAGATCGAGGTAAATCTGGAGTTCTCCAAGTCACGGGAAGCTGTCACAGGAAGCATCTCTCTACTGCAATGGAAAAAAAATAAATACAGAGAGGAAAGGAAGGTGATTTCACAAGAAAAACTAAGAAAGTTGCTGCTTTTCTCATAATGCTGCATAGGGATGCAAAGAACGTGATCCGAATGACTGAAAGCAGCTGTCGGGAAAAATTATCCACTTACATGGAGTGTAGCTAGCAAAGTTACCGTAGGCAACTTACTCAAGCTAGAATTTAAAAAAAAAAAGAACGGGAGCGACATTATCACAGGGTAGTCCAAATGCTAATGAGATCAATACACAGGTGAAAATACTTAACACACTGGCAAATGTTAGGTCCCAGAAACTACACTCTATTCCAAAAAGTCGCCACAACTATCTGCCCATGCAAATAAAGATAAGGTTGCAGTCAATTGTGTACATAGACATTTGCATTTCTTACAAACTTCTCTAGCTGATAGTAACATTCCTATTTATCTAACCTAACCATCAACGAAACATAGAACCAAAGTTATTGTCTTTGTCTTAACTCTGTATCTAATGAAACAATGCTTCCCGACATATATAAGGATTTACATGCACTCACTTGGACCAACAATTGGCTGGAGATGGCTCGAATGGATGAGTCAAAGCAGATCTAGAAGGGCTTCCAAAATACATTTGATTTGGAATAGACTCTCCCTGAGGAGCAAGAGGAAGTTGATTTTCACCATCTGACAGAGGTGGAATGAAAGCTTTTTGGACCCATGGATCTTGATTATTTAAGCCCGCCAAAGGGCTTAAAGTTCCACCACTTCGTCCACAACCAACAAAATCTTTCTGTGGAGTGTGAATACTTGGTAGGACGGGATCCTCCTTTGAAAAGAGTGAGACTGAACTATTCTGTGACAAAGGGCGAAGAATATCTTCCTTAGATGATCTGCTCCGCTCAGGGTTCAAAAGCCAGCTTGCCGGGGCACCTATTAAACTTAAACCATCTTGAGCGAGAGGAGAAGTATCCCACATTTGCCAGGCTCTCTTATCATCGCTTGCATCTCCCACATTAAAATTGCTTGTGTCTGGGGCCTTCGGAGTACGAGCAAAACGATTAGCATTGTTATGCCTGTCATCGATACCTCGTAACCGCGAGATTGGAGACTCGATAGGTGATGGCCTGGTGAATTCAGACGCAGTGACAACATTCTTTCTAACATGAGGCATTTCTGATCCCAAGTCTGTAAAAAAGCCAGACCCCAGATCCAACTGAAAATTATCAAGTGATTCAGAAACAGGCCCCAGTAATGACGCCGGGTCTGGAACATAACATGGGTCTTCAAAAAGCTCCGGCTCATCTGTAATAAATTCATGAGATCCTTCTCCAGCTCGAGAAAAGATGGGTTTGATGACAGGTGAAAAGCCTAAACTACCACTGGGTGTCCCATTTTGATAAGCAGGTCGAGTAAATGGTGATGGAAGCCCAAAGTTGAGGGGATTATCAAATAACTGAGTTGTTGACGGCTGACCAGGTGCCAATGGGCTTTGACCTTCTTCGTGGAACTTGGGACTCGGTTTGCTTATAACATAAGTATTGGCTGAAGGATGAACAGACAATGAGCGAGTAAATAATTGTTGCCACGTTTTCTTCGGTGCAGATGCCGTTTGTGTATCAGAGAGTACCTGTCAGTGAACATCAAAGCATTTTACTGACAACATTTCAGCAATGCATACATATGCTGCACAAGCATCATGACACCGCAGATCATGTCACTAAATGAGCCGTAATTGCATAAGACCAGCTCTTTGCTCAAGAATAAATTCAGTTCAACAAAGGACATGAGTAATATGCAAATGAAAAAATTGCAAAGGAAGAATAGCAGACAAGATTGTTTGCTCAACAATAGTTCAGAAGTATGTTCACATGCTGATGACTTGCTCGGAATTATGGATATATGGTTACAGCAAAGACAAGACAAAACTACGCATGAAGAGACGACTTACAGGAGAGTTACTGCTCTTATCTTCCAAATTCGCAACTGATTTGCCACCTATTCGCTCAGGCGGACCATGATCTCTCTTATAAGAAGTATGGACATGATTTACAGCACCGATAGGTTTGTTTTCTTTAGAGGTTGCAGCAGGAGTATTTGCAGCCCTTCCAAAGAAACTACCCCCACCAAACGCTTTAGAAGAAGATAAGAAAGTACCCCTCATTCGGTCCAAGTATCTAGCCCCCGCACCGCCCTATTAGCACTATTTGCAGAGACACCCTTTAAACCACGCCCCATATCAGTACCCTGACCCTTTACACTTTCTGTTGCAGATTTTTGAGGTTGACGATCAGGTAAACTCTTCTTGTCGGAGTCCTGCTTTCTCTCACTTTCCTTGCTTACTCTTCTTTCCAGTTCTTCCGCATCAGAGTTGCTCTTACTTGAGCCCCTGTCCCTATCTTTCTTTCTTTCCTGACGCTTTTTCTCTGCCTCCCTCCTCCTATCTCTTTCCTTGTTGGGTGATGATCCTTTTCCATTATCTTTCTCAGCCTCGGTTTTCTCATCCCTAAGTTTTCTTCGCTCCTCGACTAACCTTGCGACCTCCTCACGCTGTTTCCTCTCTTCCTCCTCCAAAAGTTCCCTCTCCAACCTAGCTTGCCTCTTCTCCTCAGCTTTTCTGCGTGCCTTCTCACTTCTGCTCTCATAAGAATTCCCACCATCCCTCTTAGCTAACATACCCCTATGCTCACCATCCAAAGCTGCATCTTCCCTCAATGAACTACTTCTAAAAATCTTTCTCCAAAGCCACCTAATGCTCAAGAAAAAAGATGTCAGCAGCTTACAGGAAAAAATAGCAATTCCTGAATATGAATTCTCTGCCAAACAATGGTCATCTCCCCCAAAAACCCCATTTCCAGTTCTTCTCCACACACCAGATTTTGTTGGAAAAGACCCACCCGCCCAGTTCCCATTTTCTAGCCAATCGTGGCCACACATCCATCCACCGTCAGCCCACGCCTTCCCATTCAATAGCTTCCCACCCTTTCCGACCAAATCCTTAATAATCCCAGAGTTTGAAATACCCATGCCAGGTGGCACAGGCAAGTCCAGAACCGGTCTCTTTGAAATATGCCCACAATAAGAACACATAAACTTACCTCCACCTGGATTTTGATCTTTATACGGGGTCAAACAGTTACGACACCTCCGGGTCGCAGTCTTCCTAAGCTTCTGCAGCTCAATGGCTTCGTTCTTTTTCCTCTCCCTAAGTTTGGCATTCCTATGCGCCTGCCAAGCCGACAGCTTGGGCGTCAAAATCTCGTACCAAAAGAGGGTAACCAACAGCACGAACACGCAAACCAGCCTCGGCAACGTAATCTCGAAACGAAAAGCGGGCGGCAACAGCTGAGAGAGAGCCCATAGACCTATCAGTGGAATCACCAACCAAGGCAGCATAGTGGCGACCCGGCGTGACCACTCCTGAATCACACAGAGTATACACATTATCCACTAACTGACGCCTATCTTCCCCCGTGATCGTCGAACACAGCGAAATTCACCCAAACCCTAGAACAACCAACCCAGCACCCCACCTCTATCTCCAAAGCGCACAACCCTAAATTCCTCCTCCCGAATCGAACACGAAACGCCGAACAAGGCAGAGCAAAAATTCCTCCCCCACCACCCAGCACCAACCCCCAGCCCACCTCGAATCCCCCCAACACCGCCAAATTAAACCCACTCCCCCTTCGATTACCGTGCTACGTTCCCCTCCGATGCCGCTGAACTCGAGAACAGATCCCCCTCCCCCTAGGGATTCCCGCAAGGGCTCCTCGTCAGAATGGAGCTGCAGACGGCAAGGGCACGGAGCTTTTCCTTCCTCCTTCTCCCCTCTTTTCCTCTTCCTCTCAATCGAACGAATTGGGGATTCGAAGACTTACAGGTCGGCCGCCCATTCCAGGGAATGCGAAACACGACCGGCGCGAAGCTCGCTGTCGCCGGAGACGTTCGACGGAAGGAGGCTCCTTCGGGTCGCGAATCGGAACAATCGCCCGCCGATCCGGGTCGGATTTTTTTTTTTTTTTTTTCCTTCTTCCTTCTTGCTAGCGAAGAAAGGAACTGTGAAGAAGAATTACGGAAATCGTGAGACGATAAGAAGAGGTCGCCAAAAGAAATGACGATAAGCCCATTTTTCGGCTTATATATGGAGGAGCCGAACCGGGGCAGCCCGGACCGGTGCTCGGGTTTCGGACCGGCCGGTTTGACCATTCCGTCATATGAAAATGATAGGATCGTCGAAGGGTGCGTTTGTTTGACCGAAAGAATTTTTCTCCCATTAATTTTCCAGACTTTCGTGCATTTACTTTGCTGAAAATGATTATTTACGAAAATCATTTCCGATCAAAAATATATACACATTTAAAATTAGAAAAATTGATTTCTAAATTTTAAAAAAGGATAGCTTATCAAAAAAAAAATTACTAGCTTTTATTTATTTGATGGTTCGGGAAAATCAATATCATAAAGAAAGTTATTTTCTTCCAATTTAAACTCGTTATCTTCAATTTATGAAAAACGTTGTAGTTTTTCGTCATTCATACATCAAAAAGTAGGGAAATGATTTCTCGAAAATGATTTTCCTTTCAAATATGCGGACCTTAATTAGATGCTTTTGAAAATGATTTTCCTTTCAAATATGCGGACCTTAAATTAGATGCTTTTGAGGAGGGAAAGGGGGAAGGGTCCTTGACGTGGGATCGCATGCGTGTGGCCTTTATTCTATGTTGAGGCACTTAAGGCAAAATGTCCATTTCGTGTGTCGCGCAGGCTAATCGGTTGAGATTTGGAACAAGTACGATGATTGCGTTGCTGAATTTGGCGGTGCGAAAGGACTTGCGAAAAGAGTCATTCGTTCCTTTTCGTGGTGATGAGTGGACTTTTTGCCGAGGTTGTGCGGTGCTGGGGAAAACGAGGAAATCGTGGGTTGGGTTTCGATTCTTGGGCGACACTGGCAAGAATCTTTGGACGGTGTCGTGTCCGGCTCCTGGGGCTTTGGCTCCCCTAGCCCGACTCGCGGGAGGACGTATGCCGGTCGACCGACTGCAGAGCATCATCACGATTAGGATCGAGGCCTCTTACCTAGGGAGACCAAGGGCGTTACCGTTACTCGGAAAGTCGATCCGTGCGAGTTAATTTTCCGGACCTTCGTCAGAAACCTTTGCGTGCCGTAGCAAAACAATAACCCAATGTTTTTCACATGTTCCAGAACTTGTCTTATTCGTCCATGGGTGTGAGGTTGATCCGGAGGAATTTGAGAACATCAATGCTTCACATCCTTTCTTCTATAATCAATTCTCGTGCCCTTTCATTTCCTACTTTTTTAAGAACACTAGAAGGGACAGCTAATGAAAAAAAGAAAACGAGAAATTTATCTAACGTGCTTTCAAACCCATCAATGACGGAATCATTAGAATATCCGGTCCATTTCATGGTTCTCTCGTCCGCGATTCCACGTGGATTTCATCTTTGGATTTCAAAGCCATACAATGAGATTAGTCTTAAGTTCTAGTTTGTAACGAATTTATGACACGTTAGTGTACATGATCGTAAGCCTGATAGACAAATTGATTGTCCAGCAAGTGAGAGATGGTTGGGCTTAGCAACGAATGGAAGTAGGCCAGATTAGGCCCAGAACCAAAGACCGCATCGAATCTTTATATGAATCTAGGACCATGGGACTTCACTGTCCTTTAAAGTTAAAGTAATTAATTGGATTTTGGCGAGAAAATCAATAAGCAACATGTCGCGTTGAAAATCGAATCGAAAGGGTTGTAATTCACAGCACAACATGAGATATATGTGTCCCGTGCTTATCTCTTAGTCCCAGTCATTCAACGCATGTTAAGCACGTTTTCATACATAGGAAAGTGGTAGAGATAATTAAAGCAAGGTCATTTTCATCTCGGTTTGTTATTAATGCCAAAAACTAGTTTAGGATAGGAGTGTGCACGGAACTGAACCGACCTTGAAATCGAACCAGAGTTCTGAGCAGCTCACGGTTCCAAAAAAATGTTCCTTCTTCTTTAAACTTTGTTCATAGCAAGCGGAACCAAAATATGAAATCAAAGTATACATTCTTTTCCTCCAAATTTAACGCAAGAGGAAACGCAGACCGAGACCATCATTCTCATTAGAATTGCCTTTCCTCCTTTATGACCGAAGAAGAACCTTTTTCCGGTCCCATCGTTAAAGGTCTTGTCCGTTCGTGCGTTGCAAAAGCTCGAAATTGATTGCTTAGACCGGAAGATATTTTATGAAAGATTGGAAATCAAGACGATCACAATTCATTACATGTTAAGTTGCCGGCCATTGGAATATTGCCCACCTCACAATATGGAGATTTAAGGGACAAATTTACGGGTAAAATCTTTCGATAAGGAGAGTTATCAAAAAAATCGATATTTATTAACAGCATAAACTTCAAATCTCCCGTTGATTTCTTAAGGTTTCGACCTGAATTAGAAAAATCACAGCAGACAATGAACTTTGAAAGAGAAGGAACTTCGACTCTTCTATTGATTTCATAAAGTTTCGATGTGAACTTGAGAGTTAAGGCGGGGAATGAACTTTTGACTACCTTACTGCTTTCGTGAGGTTTCGACGTAAGAGCTACGGAAGTATATCTTGCCTTATCATGTCTTGGATAGCAACCAAACACGAGATATATGAATATTATCATTTCCCAACTTTTATCTTTGATTATCGGATGTAGCCTAAATATCATTCAGTCAATTGAGTTCCCCAATCAAATCTGACAATACAAGTTCGTAGACAAACTCGACTACTAATAGGAATTAGATCTAATCCAAATCCCTATGCTTCTGGAGGATGCAAACTAGCCATAATATCGAATTTACCACACATGGAGATTGAAATATCAAAGCTCGCAACTGCTCCAATTAGTTCTAATCCGATGGGTTTCTTATTTGATGGACCAAATTAAGCCTATCTGCCCATGTTAGGCCAAACACAGCTCATAAAAGAATGACCTATTAGAGGAAATGGTAGTTGTTTTTTAAGTAAAAATAATTGCAATATATAAAAATAGAAACTAAAGGAAAAAAAATGCTATCCGTAGCGTTTTAGAGAGAAAAAAAATACGCTTCTTCATCTTCTTCCCTTTGAAATAGTTTACTCCATCTTGAAGAACGGAACTCTAGAGCTTCAAACGATTTCTCTGAGACTACAACGATACTTAATCTGTGGCAAGCAAGGTATGTTCATTTCCCTGATATGCCTTCGATTGGTGTTACATGTTTTCCGGGCACATTTTCGCATTTGTTTTCGGTATTTGATCGTTCGAACATCGGTTCGATTTTTAGGAATCTGTTTCTTACAAGTCCAAACTTGTGAAATCGGATCACAACTACTCCAATTGGTCCCAAATTTCTCAACTAGATTTAAAGGAACAAGAAAAAGTGTTTACACTTGATAAATTACTTTCTTTGATTATTTGTACTTCGTCCTCCTACTTTATCTACTCAGACTAGTACTTGAATGAAAATATCACTAGTGTTTTCCGAACAAAAATAAAAATCTTTGAATGTGTCAATATATTATATCAATGAGCATAGCTCCTAAGTCACGAATTGTTCTTTGCAAGACAAAGCGTAGCCCTATCCAACGACGACTATACTTTTCTTGGATTACAGACAAGGACAACTAATTCAGAAGAAGGATTCAAAAACTCGGGGAAAACATCAAAGAAACCCAGTCTAAGTTGTCATTATTACTTTCCAACTTCCATATTTTATTTTTGTTTTAAATTGCGGGTTTGTTCTCTCACGCTACTTCATCTTGAGTGATAATCAGTGACAGCTCACTGTCGATCGCCTACCATCGCCTATGCTCGCCGCTAAAAGGAGCCGGTGACGGTTTTGTGTAGCCTGTTGCCAAGTTCGCTAGGTGAGCTGTCCCTAAAAATGTACATTAGGGACGACATGGCTATCCTTCGAATCCAGAGAATTGCTTGATCTTCATATCATTTCCGAGAGAGACTGCAGCAGTCGTCCCTAAGAATGCACATTGAGGACGTACGGAGTTCGCCCTACCTATGGAATGAACATTTTCATTTGGGTTGATCAATCCTGTTAAGGTGACTAAAGTATCTTCGCTTGCAAAAAGATAAAGAAAAACTTAAATATATTAGTCTCAAACAGTCCATACACCCAAATCGTCAGCCCGAGTTTGCCACCGTCCTCTCCCGCTGAACCCCACCATCCTCCTATCATCGAACCGCTGCTACCCCCGCCTAATCCAACCCCCCTCCTTCTTTTTTCCTCAAAAGCTAAGAGTGGAAGAGAGAGGATGGAGAGGGTTGGTTGGACTTTGTTACTAATATGGTGGATAAATGGTGGGTTCTAAAAAGGGTAGTGCAAGTGTCACGAGCCAATTGACAAATTCTTAGCCATGGAATAGCCTATATGGTGCATGGTGAGCCAAAAGCATTTGGTCAGCCTTTTTTTTTATAGTTGTTCATAAGAATAGTATGGTAAATTGCATCCTTACACAAGATCGTATCACACCCAATTTAGCTCGAGTATCCAATCCCTTGAGGCTCAAGCGAGACATATAGAACACTTTGGCACAATAAATGGTTTTGCCCTGCCACGGCCTCATCAAGAGAGCGGCATCAACTTCTGACTAGTTTGTACACGAAAAGCCAACCCCACCTTTAGAGCTCCTCAAAGTATTATCTCCTAAAACTCTTAGCACAAACGTCATAATGCCAATCCTACAAAACAATTGTGTCCTCCCTTGTGCATTACTCACCATATGCCCAAGTACCATAATCTCCACTCACCAGGATACAAGAGTACGGGAGATTTTGATCCATGACACAAACCAGCGAGGTAGAGGAAAGGGAATTGTAAATTATTCATCATCTCCTATTACTTTCATGAAACTTCGACATGAATTAGAGAGTAAGGAGGAGAATCAGCTTTGGTTGCAAGTCTGCAACCAAACACAGGATTTGTGAATATTATCCTTTTTCCCACTTTTATCTTTGGTCACCAAATGTAGCCTAAATGTTGTGACGCATTAGGTCAAGCAATTGAGTTCACCGATGAAATCTGACAATACAAGTTCGTAGAAAGACTTGACTACTAATAGGAATTAGATTCGATCTAAATCTTTGTGCTTCTGGAGGATGTAAACTAGCTGTGATATTGAATTTATCACACGTGGAGATTGAAAGATCAAAGCTCACAACTAAACCGATTAGTCCAATTTGTGAAATCGAATCACAACTATCAAAATTTCTCAACTAGATTGAAAGAAACAAGAAAAAGTGCTTACACTTGATAAATTAATTTCATTGATTATTTGTGCTTTGTCATTGGATCATGTGCATATTTTAATTATCAATACATTAATAAAAAAACAATCTATATAAATCTTTGAATGCGTCAATAGATTATATCAATAAACATAGCTCCTAAGTCACGAATTGTTCTTTGCGAGACAAAGCGTGGCCCCATCCAACAGCGACTATACTTTTTTGGATTACAAACAAGGACTACTTCAAAAGAAGAATTCAAAACCTAGGGAAAATATCAACAAAGAAAATATTCTAAGTTTTCATTACTAGGAAAAATCTCAACTAGAGAGGGATGGAGAGGAGAGGGTTGGTTGGACTTAGTTACTATTATGATGGATAGATGGTGGGTTCAGAAAAGGATCGTGCAAGTGTCACTAGCCAATCGACAGATTCTTGGTCACGAAATAGCTCATATGGCACTTGATGAGCTAAGAACACCATATTAGCCTTCCTTCTATAGTTGTTTGTAAAATGAGTATAGCGAATCGTATCCTCACACAATATTGTACGATGTCCAGTTTAACTTGAACATCTAGTCCCTTAAGTGAGACATATAGAACACTTCAACACAACAACTGATTTTGACCTATCATGGCCTCATCAAGAGAGCAGCATCAGCTCCTGACAGCTTATGTCTCCTGACAGCTTATGTCTTCGGAGCTCCTCAGAGTTATAATCGTTATATCCTAAAACTCCTAGCACATACACCATGATGTCACTTCAACGAACTAGTTGTACCATCCTTTGTGCATTGCTCACTCTTCACTCCGATGCCGTGAGGATATGAGAGCACGGGAGAATTCAGTCCGTGACACGAGCCTACAAGGCGGAGGAAAAGGAATTGCAAATCATTCATCATCTCAGCTGGCGTCTTCTCAATAATGGAGGTGGTTATGACCGGCCATGACCAAATCCATATATTTTTTTCTTTTGGGATAACCCGTCACTATGTTTATGATGGGGGTAAGAAGGATACTACACGCTCGCTTGTCGTGTTTGTTTTTTTATGTTTTTCGTCATCGATGGTGTGTTGGATTAGGACATGCAAGAGTCACCCCAACCAACGCAAGAACAATACAGAAGTCATGTAATGTAGCTGTCCCTTTAACAAATCCTGCGTCACTTGCGAAAAACGAGATGTCAAATCTTGAGCCGAATTACCACTTATTATTGATCACAACTTATCAAGGATTAAAGGAGTATGTGCTTGTACAAAAGAAATGAAAATGTTTTGTTTTTTGCGTGACCATCATTCCAATGGGAATTGATCGAGTGCTATTCAACACGATCCAAATATGCAATCTAAATCTTCATATATGCTTCCTTCAATACTTGTGAAACAAATTTGAATTGCTATCTAAGTTTGCACGATTTGTATAACATGATTCAATAAGTCATTGTATCATTCGTTTGGATTGTCAAAATCAATACCCTTATATATGGAGATATTTTTCTTCTTTTTTTTTTTACTATATATGGAGATCAAAAGGAAGGAAATTGTCCAAAAAGCTTTAAATTTATTGCACGGCAACCAATTCGATCCTAAATCTTTTCGCCGTGCCAATTCAACGTCACTTAAATGCAATGAAATGAAATTCCTGAGCTACGATACAAAAGATTCGACAATTCTAGAGCTACCATGATAGTCGATGTGACTCCACGGGTATGCTCTTGAGTTGCCTTAAAGCACTGCAACGTCATCTCATCTTCACTTATCTACTTGTTGGAGTTCTTTATCTCTTTTGGCAAAATCCACCAACTACTTTTTCTTTTCGAAGAAACTGTTTCACAGATTACTTGTTTTTTTTAATATTATCACTTAGATTTGTTTTCTTACATAAAATCAAGAGGCAGATCTTATCATCCACGCCTTTTCTACAATCCCAATCGCCCATTTACCATAATATAAAACTTGCGGTCCCAAGAGCATCGTTACAAATTCAGCATAACCATGCCGTTAGCCGGACTCTAATTATAATTTTCTTAACCTAATTTTCTTTTTATCTTTGTGTTAATATCACTAAAAACCTCAAATTGATACACCTTTAATTTTTTTGACCACCGAAAACTCTAATTTGTTACATCTATAATGAATTTATCTAAACTAAGTTTTTTAACACCAAAAACTCAAAATCGGTACATTTATGACAGATTTACTTTATGTTAGTTTCCATTAAATTTGATTACTACCGCTAAAAAGTCACAAATTAATACATTTGTAACAAATGAAAGATAAGACCCTAATTTATGTCATCTAATTCAGAAATTCGATAAAATTTAACGAAAATTAAAATAGGGTAAATTTATCGTCGTTATACCGATTTGGGGATTACTTTGAAATAAATTGATTATAAGTATATCGGTTTAGGGTTTTTCGTAATATTAATCATTTATTTTTTAGACATATGTTGCACATTTTGACATCCTCGAAAGTAGCTCTAGTGAGAACTCGAGGGAAGGCAAAAGGGAAAGCGGCTTTTGGAAGCCAATTCTTTTCCTCCGACTATTTCCGCGCGGCTTCCAGTTCCACCGCATTCCTTCCTCAATTCCGCGTCCCTCAAAGCTTTCTAGGGAGCCCCCTTCGAGATTGATATCGTCAACGCGGGGAAACACACGAACATGTCATATGCCTTGGGAAAAGACAACCATAATAAAAAGTACAAAATATAAATCCGCCGCATTTTCCCCTTTTTTTTTGAATTATATCCACGGAAAAGTCTCAAAATAACCGTCAAAGAGACATTAGAAACAACCCATCTCCCTTCCATTTCGCCAATCATAATGATACACATCGTTAGAACGATGTACATCCAAGAAAACTAGCTCCAAAAGAAAATGCTAGCACCCCGATGTCGTAAAAGAAAAAAAAAAACACACACACATATATACATACACGATACAATATTATAATATTAGTTAGCTTGTTAGGTGTTTAGACAATATTCGGTTCCCAATCAAACGATCGTGGACCATGCTCAAAAGCATTAAATTAGGGCAAAGAGAAGGAAAGGAATCTATACGCAGAGTTTTTTTTTTTTCCAAATTTTTGGGGTATTGCACAAGAGAATAAGCCATGCGTTATATAAATCAATTGGAATTTTAGTTATAATAATGCCAATTATGACGACCGGACCTTGTCCCCCACAACAACTTTACCTACTGGTGGTACCATCGAGAGGGAGGAGCGCCATGTGCAGCCGCCCCGCTTTGTGCTTTACCAGTTCATACACCGATGGCTCAACCATACTTTAAAAAAAAAATAAAAAAAATGCACGACCCATAAGATAAAAATATAATTAAAAAAGAACATACATATTTATATATATTCACACCTAACTTCGAATAATCAATCTAAATTTTATATGAATTTGTGCCGTGGCCCCCGGGTTTGGTCAAAGCTTTCGAGCATATTGAGGCCGAGTCGATTTTTCTTCATTTTTTTTCTTCTCTTTATAGATTTTTCATTGACTTATTTAATTGTAATCATTATTGTTACTATCATTTGGCTTTTGAAATCCATGCAAGAAATGAGGCTACGGTCAATTACGTGCCGCCCCCACCCGAACCACTACGTAAGACATTGGCGGCTCGGCTTTATCTTCGTGCGAAAAGATATTGAGTATTGGACCCGCTCGATCGATTCTTAGAATTGAATCCGACATACGCAAACATGGATCTCGACCTAAAAATGAAACGACCCTTATACTAATCCATCCCGATCCCAATCCCGATTCGGATGGGATGGGATCGGGCCATTCTTGTCCTCGACATGTGACGAATAGTCGACCCGAATCAATTACTTATCCGCCCCAAGACCGGGTATAGTCGAATTCGGACCAGCGGTTTTGATGCCGAACCGATGGCTCCAACTCTGGGGATTCGCTGAGGAAAAGTCCGAGGGGGAGTCCAGCTTGCACGCGGCCGGCGGCGGCCGTTGGAAGAGGAAGGTGTTTTTCCCAGCTGGTGACGTGGACGTGGCGTCTCCGACACATTTCCCTCTTTCTTTCAATTGTATTTTTTAAAGTTTTTTTTTGTATCTTACGTCTTTCTTGTTCTTAGCTAAATATAACTACTTGTTCAAAGTTCAAACCCAAATCCCAAATTTTGGTCATGCCCCCTTGCTTCTTTTGCCAAGTCGGACATGCTCACCGATTACCATCATTGACACGTACGCACAGATCTGTATCGATCGATTATGTAGACAGATCCGAATAAACCTCGTGCGTATATATTTTAGGCTAATTGAATTTTGACTCTGAAACAAGATACCGGATATCCATATTCACCGTTTGTATAATCGTTTCAGACTATTAGATTTATTTTTTTTGAGTGGGACGAATTCTTTCCTTTTTTTTTTATCATTGTATGAAAAAGAAGGCTTTTAATTTTTGTATTAGGGAGAAAGAAAAAAAAAAGAGGGGGTCAAAAACAGACAAAATCATGAGAGGTGGCTGATGACCGTCTCTGCTTTCTTTCTTCACACTTGTGTTTCTTCTCCGGCACACGCAGTTCTCGGTTCAAGAAACCTCTCATCGCCTTCCCCAATCCGAAAGCTCTTCCTTTTTCCGGTTTCTCCATCTCTTCTCTTCATCGTCTTCGTTTTCCAGCCTTACCCATCAACGGAAACTCCGCTTTCTCCTTCGAATTTGGACGGCCGGCGCTCGCTCCTGTTCCATTCCTACCCTCTTCGATGGCGGTGTCGCCGCACGCCTTCCCACCGCGGAAGCGGCGGCCCCCTGCCGGGGCCTTCGTCTCGCCGAGGCTCTCCGATGTCGAGCTCGTCCAGACCCTCCTCCACCTCTCCCAGGAGATCGCGTCGCTCCGGCCGTTTCAGTACCTCCTCCGGTCGTGCTCGCTCTCCATCGTGCGCAAGGTCAACCTCCTCGCCGTCCTGTTCGAGGAGCTGCTCCAGAGGCCCACGAGCTACTGCTCCCCGTCGGCGGTGCTCTGCCTCGAGGAGATGTACATTCTGCTGCAGAGGATCAAGACGCTGATCGAGGACTGCTGCAACGGGAGCAAGATGTGGCTGCTCCTGCAGGTCGAGCTCGTGTCCGACAGCTTCCGCGAGCTCAACGCCGATTTTACCACCTTGCTCGACGTGTTCCCGGTGCGGGAGGCCCAATTGAGCGACGACGTCGAGGAGCTCGTCGCTCTGATCAAGAACCAGCGCTCGCGGGCCGGTGCTCGCGTCGATCCGAGGGACGACGATCTCCGGCGCGACGTGCTGGCGATACTGGACGGCATCGAGAGGCAGGTCGTGCCTGATCAAGCCAAGCTCGCGGCCGTTTTCGAGGGCCTGGGGCTGCGGGATTCGTCCAGCTGCAGAGAGGAGATGGAGAGTCTCGAAGAGGAGGTCCAGAATCAGAGCGACGAGAAGGGGAAATCGCAGGCCATCTCGCTGATCGGGCTCGTCCGGTACGCGAAGTTCGTCCTCTACGGCGGATCGACGCCGCCGAAGCCGCCGGCGGAGTTCCGGCGGCGGAAGTCGGCGTCGAGCCTCGCGTTCCCGGCGGACTTCCGGTGCCCCATCACGCTGGACCTCATGCGGGACCCGGTCGTCGTGGAGACGGGGCAGACGTACGATCGCGAGTCGATCAGCCTATGGATCCAATCGGGGCACAACACGTGTCCCAAGACAGGTCAGGCCCTAGCCCACACGAACCTCATCCCCAACCGCGCGTTGAAGAACCTGATCTCCCTGTGGTGCCGCGAGCAGAGGATCCCCTTCGAGGCCTCCGGCGACGCCGCGACCGCCCGCGGCGGCGCGAGGAGCAAAGGCGCGATCGAGGCGACCAAGATGACGGCGTCGTTCCTGCTCCGGAAACTGTCCGGCGGCCCGCCGGCGGAGGTCGCCGACGGCGTCGTCTACGAGCTCCGGGTGCTCGCGAAGTCCGACTCGGAAAGCCGGGCCTGCATCGCGGAGGCCGGAGCCATCCCCCACCTGGTGCGGTACCTAGGCTCGGACGTCGCCTCGGAGTGCCCGACCCTGCAGGTCAACGCCATCACGACGATGCTCAACCTGTCGATCCTGGAGGCGAACAAGGCTCGGATAATGGAGACGGACGGCGCCCTCAACGGAGTCATCGAGGTCCTGCGCTCCGGCGCCACCTGGGAGGCGAAGGGCAACGCCGCCGCCACGATATTCAGCCTCTCCAGCGTGCACTCCTACATGAGGCGGCTCGGGCGGAAGACGCGGGTCGTGAAGGGACTGATGGACTTGGCCCGGGACGGCCACGGCGGCGCAAGGCGGGACGCGCTGGCGGCCATCTTGAATTTGGCGGGAGACAGGGAGGCCGTCGCGAGTCTGCTGGAGGGAGGGATGGTGGAGATGGTGTGCGGCGTGATGGAGAGCCTGCAGGATGAGGCAGTGAACATCCTCGAGGCGGTGGTGAAGCGCGGCGGGTTGGTGGCGGTCATGGCGGCCTTTGGGGCCATCAGGAAGCTGAGCACGGTGCTGAGGGAAGGGTCGGAGCGGGCGCGGGAGAGCGCGGCGGCGACCCTCGTCATGATATGCAGGAAAGGCGGGCCGGATGCGGTGGCGCAGCTGGCAACAATGCCCGGGATCGAGAGGGTCATATGGGAGCTGATGGGGACGGGGACCGTGCGAGCGAAGAGGAAGGCGGGCAGCCTACTGAGGATACTCCGGCGATGGGCGGCAGGATTGGACTGCGATATGGTGGATTCCGGTTACACGACCAACGTGACGACGAGCACGGCCACGACGACAAGGATAATGTTGCCAAGCTAGCTTCGGTCCATTCAATTATTTTGTAAAGTCTCATTGAATTTAATTTATTTCTTCCTTTGGCCGATCAAATCAAAGCAAATTCTCAAGTATAGTTCAAATCCATTTCGCAATCGGTCTCATTTTTTCCGAATGAATTGGCAAAAATCATGAGCCATTGTATATGGAAAGTTTCTCCTCTTGTTCCTCGATTGTATCGATTAGCAAAGCATTGTCCTTTGGTGAATGTTTCTACACGACCAAGATAATTACGTTTTCTGTGTGGCTTTTTTGCTGATAAAATTATAAATCTCTTTTCTCTTTTTGCCTAATTACTTGATGATAAATATGTTTTCCCCCCAAAGCTTGATGTGAGCATAATCTAGTTGGACAAAAACTTAAAGTATGATTATCAAAACAATATGGTAACTCCTAGTGTTATGTGGATGTTTGAACCGTGAGAGCTAGAACATGCCGACCACTTTTTCCTTTGTGAAATAAATGAAAACAATAACCATACCTTTGGAAAATAGAGTATCTTTATTTAGATGATGCATAGGCTAATTGGGTCGTTTTTTTGTTATGCCAGAAAAAAAAAAAAATATGATGTATCGTTCATCATCGTAATTTTTGAATTACTGAAGAATGCCTTTGTTTAGGTATCTAGTGCAGGTTTACTTCACGGAGCATCATTCTATCGATGAATATGGTGGTTGGATTCCATGTTATCCACATTAAAGTGAGATGATTGAACAAGTTTTAGTTTGGAACACTCAAACCAGGGCCATTTGAGAGGGTGTAGCCTCCCAAACCCCTTTTAGTATGTGGGCACGTGTTATATTGACACGCAACAACCCTTGATTAGCTCGTCTCTTCATGAAACTTGACAAATCATCATTCGCCAATATCACATGACAATCGTGCCTATCAACTATCCTAGTCCTCTCACTATAAAGTACCCTACTAGTTCATTCGAGTTACTTGAGGCATTTCAAGACTTCTAAACTTTTGGGATTTCGATACTTGACAAATCATTATTAACAAGTTTGATCTAGTTCCCAAGTAGAAGCAGATCGATTGCATAGCCCTAATCAATAATAATAATCATATAGCATGAAAAAATTAAATAAGATTCTCTAATTCCATTAGTATCTTTATCTGATGCGATATGTAATCGAATTACACATTATTCATCTGTGAATCATATAGTTAGTAAATGTGAAACTGACGACTAATGTAAGAAGAGTCGAGATCTCTCGAGACATGCTGATGAAAACATCGATAGAAACGTTAATCTACCAATTAGCTTCTATACGCAACGGTGTACGATGAAGAGGGTTGGAAATGATGAAGGAAAAAAGAGACTGGATCCACGTCAAATCAAAGCGGGGATTAAGTCCGGGCAAGATTCTAATCCAAGAGTGTTCAAGTCGTCAACCGCATCACGCGCCGCCACCGCCATGGCAGTTGGAGTGACCGCGTTGGGACGACTGGCGGGGGGGGATCATCGTCAAGTCAACTGCAGGCCTAGGTGCCTTTCCCACCAGGATTATCTTAAGGAATGGCGAAAAGTCAAAAGTACCAAAATCGCAATCGCACTTTAGCTCGACTTTGACTTTCAAACGCGCACAGCTGCCGCCATGCAGGCCGGCGGAGGGAGACACGAACCGCGTGACCGCGTTGGGTCATTTAAGTCCTCCTCTTTATATTGGCAAACCCAGTTTTGGAGTTCCGCCATCGATACATTCTCTGCCTAGATCGTTCCCCACAATCCGACGCCCGCCCGCATCGTTTTTCTGCTTCTTCTCGGGACGTACAACAATGGGTTCAAAAGAGATCTTGATCGTCGCGGTGCTCGTGGCGATGATCATGTCCCCAGCTTCGAGCGCGAGGCTCCTGGTGGACCGCGAGGAGGCGGCCGTCGTCAAGCCGGCCTTGCACCTCGCTTTCTGGAGGGAGGGCGGTTCTTCAGCCTCGTCCGGGGATGATAAGATGGAGGACAAGTTCTTGCTGCTGAGTTCGCTTCCGAAGGGGAGAGTCCCGTCTTCTGGCCCGAGCAAGCGCACCAACAATTTGATCAGCTGATGCTTGTTGCAGACGTCGTGATTTCGATTTTCTTCGTCGATTCTTTCCATGTGCTTCATACATAGATTCTTTGGTTCTTTTCTTTCTTGTGCTGTGCGAACTCGGCACGGCCATATTTGTAACAACACTCACATACTTAGTGTAAACACAGTGAAAGGTCAAAAGGTTTAAGTTCCGTTCATCTCTCTGTGTTGAATCGAATCGCTCTAGACGGCGACTGATGATCTTGTAGAGTGATAAACACAGAACATGCGTTGTTTCGCACGAAGTCGATCTGTCGGACTTGCATCAAAGGCTCCGCTCTCTGCCCAAGCCCACCCAGCGTGGTTTTTCTTTACATTACATGCCTAAGTCCCAAACTGATTATAATTCCTACTTAAGCTCATCTGAACAAAGAGCAAAAACCATCATCTAGGCCGGCCAATTTCAAAAGATGGTTGGACATGCCCACCGGCTGGCCAGACTCATGATCAAGTATATCATTAGTCATGCAACAAGCATGCCGTCATGATCGATTTCACAAAAGTTCATCTTCGCATGACATTTCTAGACAGAATCTTGTGATCTTGAGTTTCTTTTTTATTTTTTGTTATAATTCAGTTCAGCATTCTTAACTGAGCGAGAGCAGATTCCAACTAGATTCGAGGTTTTAATGCTCATTTTGCAGTCGCTCCGGTGCCATCTCAGATCAGAGCTCACTTTCACCAGACTAAATGATAAACCTCCATCCAAATCACATCTGCATCGATGCCCAATACCGTAATGTGGTTTTCCCAGATGTTACTTGCATAGCATTTTGTACACGAACTGGAATTTGCTTGTTTGAGTGTATTGTTGAGGAAGAAACAGTGTGGCAGACCAACAGCTTATGTACAGGGCTTAAAAAGACCCGTCAAAATTCTGAATTGAACTGTTTTCCGGACTTTGTAAGGACGATCTCGGAATCAAACGAGCAATTCTGCTGCTGACTTCAACCCCAAAATGTGAAACTCAACTCGCAACTAATTCAGACCAAAAATAGAAATTGCTACAAAGCAGATCGCGCGAAGCCCTCGTGAAGTTGCATTGACGTTTGAAGAAAGATTAACAAGATTTCTTTGTAGATCAACCACAACAACGGCTCGAAGGCAATGTGGTTATTCCTGGGATCTCCAAGACTCCCAACCAAAGACTAGATAACCAAACCAAGATTGCTTTTCATAGAGTCAGGTCAACCATTTCTTCTTTTCTATCAATTGCAGCTCTGTTCACAGTCTTGGTTTCATGCTTAGACACTAATGGAGAGTAGCCCTTCGAAGATTTCTGGTATTAACCAAAGGAACGCATCGGTCTCCAGTGTGACATGATCGAATAGCCATACCTACGTTCCTACGTGGTCAGGCGAACAACTTGCAGTCACTTTCCCACGGTGAATTTGTAAAATTACTAAAGGGGAGGAGAGACGAGGCTGAAACTTCCTTGTTTTTTTCTAAACAACAAAGTCTTTTACAAAGACAACTACATAACATAAAAACACCACTAAAATAAGACTCATAACTACCCATATTCTGCATAAAGTATTTACTCCACTAACACTTAAAAACTAGGATAACTAAAACCCAAATTAGCTAAATGTGACTCCACTAACTCCTAAAGACTAGAATAACTGAAAAACCAAATCAGCAAAACATGTAGAGAAAAAAACAACTATTATTTCAATAATCCCCCCTTAAACTGATGTTTACTAATATTCAATTTAAAGTCTTGACTGTTTTCAACATGCAAACACCTAGTACCTTCTGAGCTTCACAAATGACTCCGTCTTGAGGGCCTTGCAACTTGATCTTCACTCATGCAGTAGATTAGATCAATTATTCCATCATTGCTAAGATTTCTCAAGAAATAAAACTTCCCATCAATGTGCTTGCTTCTTCCATGTAACATAAGATTTTTGGAGAGTTTGATTGCTGAGTTGTTGTCACAATAATTTTAGTAGCTCCCGATTGCTTGAATTGCAGCTCCTTAAGAATTCTCCTTAGCCAAATAGCTTGACAAGCACTAGCTGTTGCAACAATAAATTCAGCTTATGTACTTGACAAAGTGACAATTGGTTACTTATTAGATGACCACAAAATAGCACATGTCCCAAACATAAAAGCATAACCCGAAGCGCTTCTTCTATCATCTTAATCTCTTGCATAGTCACTATCAATAAATCCCAACAAATTGTACTTTGCACCCTTCTTGTAAAGTAGCCCAAAATCTCTAGTTCTTACAAGTAACGAAGGATTCTCTTGGTAGCTAACAAATGCATTTTTGTAGGATTCTCCATATATCTACTAATTAAACTCACATAATACATTATGTCTGGTCTTGTTACAATTAGATACATCAAACTATCCACAATTTGTTTGTAAAATGTGCTGTCAACCTTTCTCCCTTCATGATATTTGTATAGCTTTAAGCCAAACTCAATCGGAGTGTTTACAGAATTACAATCCTTCATCTGAAACCCGTCCAAGATTTCTCCCACATATTTCTTTTGAGAAATAAAGATCCCATCATTCGATTGTACCACTTCTATACCAAGGAAGTAATGCATCATACCAAGATCAGACATTTCAAACTCATCCATTTCTTGAATTCTACAAACATGGCATCAGCATTTTCCAGTTAATATAAAAACGTCAACATATAAGCAGACAATGAGCATTTTCTCTTTATCTCCAATCTTGACATAAAATGTATGCTCATAAGGATATTTTGAAAAATTAACTTTAAGAAAATAAGTTTCAATACGACTATACCAAGCCCGAGGGGGCTAGTTTTAGCCCATAAAAAGCTTTCTTCAATCTATAAAATTTATGCTCATTTCCAATTTTGACATAATTAAGGGGTTACTTGACAAATACATATTCGTCCAAGTACCCATGCAAGAATGCCGATTTGACATCTAGTTGGAAAATAGGCCAAGAATTTTGTGCCGCCAATGCAACTACCAATCTAATCGTGTCATGTCTCGTAACTGGAGAAAAGACTTATGTATAGTCAATCCCATATTGTTGCTTGTATCTCTTGGCTACCAAATGTGCTTTGTATTTGTCAACTTCACCATTTTCTTTCAGTTTTGTTTTAAAGACCCACTTTACACCAATGTTTTTTTGTCCATCAGGAAGATCGGATAGCTCCCAAAGCATCATTTCTTTCAATGGCATTAATTTCATCATCCATCGCTTTTCGCGATTTTTCTTCTTTGACAGCACTCTCAAAAATTGTAGGGCCATAGTTTGAAAATAAGGCAAAGTGAGTAATTGAATCTCCAATTCTAGTTACCTCATAATCTTCCATCCAAGCAAGCCTTCTTCTAATGTAGCGAAGAGTTTGAGCTTTTTCTTCATTAACTTTAGCGACTGTTAGTGAAATTTCAACAGCTGGAGAATTCATATTTGATGAATTTTTTAGCATACAATGTGCTGAAATTTGCTCCTGTTCAGCATCATTGTCATAAAAGATTTGGGTAGGTTACTGCCCATTCCAATCCCAAGTGTTCTCTTCATCAAAAACAACATCCCTGCTAGTCACAATTTTCTTTGTTTGTGGATTAAATAATTTATATGCTTTGGATGCTTCACTTACACCAAGAAAGACACATTTTTCAGCATTGTCATCAAGTTTCTTCTTTTTCTCATCCGGGACATGGGCATATGTGATGCATCCAAAGATTCTGAAATGATCTACAACCGATCTTCTCCCACTCCAAACCTCTTTTAGTGTCATCTTTTGAACAACAAAAGTTGGACTTTTATTCAAAATATGAATGCTCCAATTTACTACTTTTGGCCAGAAAGTCTTTAGAACTATTCATCTTGTCAATAAGCTTCTCACCATATTGAGAATGGTTCTATTTTTCCTCTCAGATACACCATTCTATTGTGGTGTATATGCAGCTGTAAGCTCTCTTCAAACACTATGCTCTGCACAAAAAACTACAAATTCTTTTGAGCAATATTCACTACCACAATCCATTCAAAGGGTCTTAATGGTCTTTCCTGCTTCATTTTCCATACAAGCTTTGAAGTTTTTAAATGTAGAGAAAGCTTCTGATTTTTCTTGTAAAAAATAACTCAGGTTTTTCTAGAAAAATCATCAATGAAGCTAATTAAGTATATTTTACCTCCATTAGAAGATGGGTTTATAGGATCACAAATGTCCGAATGCACCAGTTGCAAAACATCATTTGCTCTCCATGACTTCTCTTTTGAAAATTGAGAACAATGTTGTTTACTAACAACACATTCTTCGCAGACTTGAGAAGGAGTAATAATTTGAGGAAGACCTGTCACCATATTTTTCTGTTTGAGGGTCTTCAATCCACCAAAACTCAAGTAACCATAGCGAAAATGTCACAGCCATGAGGGATCTTTCTTTTCAGCCATCAAACAAGATTGAATATTTTCAATCTTTAATGAAAACAATCTAGTTAAACTCATAGGAACAACTACAATAGCACCTCTAACAAAATCACAAATTTCACAAGCACCCCTCTAAATGGTAATAACATAACCCTTTTTCTTTGTAATTGATCAGTACTCAATAGGTTACTTTTCAGGTTAGGAACATACAACACATTAAAGATCGTTTCCACAAAACCATTCTTGGTTCTTATCTTAATATCACATTTTCCCATCGCTTTCAAAGTAGAATGATCCCAAAAAACTTACAATGGAATGAAAATTTTCATTTAGATAAGAAAAAGAAGACTTACTTCCACTCATGTTTTTACTGTAGCCTGTATCCACATATCAAATATCCGACTCAGGCTTCTTTTCATCTTGAACAGCCATCAACAACGTTTCTGCTTCTTTTCTTCAACAAAATTTGAACTCTTTGCCTTTTCTTTATTATTAGGCAGCCCAATATAACATTCAAATGCATAATGATCAAATTTATGACATCTAAAACACTCTACCTTGGATTTGTTAGGATCCCGTCATCTGCCTTTGCCTTAAAATTGGCCATTATTGGTTTTGAAATTCCTGCTAACATCTCTATTTCCTCGATCTCCCTTTCCTCTACCTCTACCTCTACCCCTTCCTCTAAAATTGTTGGAATGAGTATTGGTAGAAAAGCCTTCAATGCTTGCTCCTCTACTATTGAAATTATGTTCATCTTCTATTCATGAACTAATAAGGAGTTTTGCAATTCATCAAGAGAGAGCGCATCTATATCTTTCGACTCTTCAATTGAGCAGACAACATAATTAAACTTTGGTGTCAGGGAACGCAAAATCTTCTTCACAATGGTGACATCGTCTATCTTCTTGCCATGAAATCGCATCTTGTTGCTGATCTCCATTGTTCTTGCACAATAGCTGGTGACAGATTCTCCATCCTTCATCGCTAGTGTCTCAAAATCTATTCTCAAGGCTTAAAGCTATGCATGCTTCACCCTAACAGAGCCTTGATATTTCTTTTCATAGAATCCCAAATATCCTTGGAAGTTTCTTTGCAAAGAATAGCCTCCAAGATGGGATGATCAATAGCTTGAAAGAGATCATTTTTTTGCCTTCAGGTCCTCCAACTTTCTAGCTTCCAATTTTGCTTTCCAGGGATTTGTCAAAGCCGTGCCTACTGGTGGCTCTTGAATTTCATATTCGACAACCGACCAATACTCCTTTGACCGTAAAAAATTCTCCATCAGCATGCTCCAATGGTCATAGTGACCATCGCGTGGAATTGATGGTTGAACAAAATTGTCGGTGGCCATTGGAAATACTGCTGCTGCAATTATCTCACAAAAGTATCTCACACCTCTAAACCTTCTAAATCTTTTTTAAAAAACTCTCTCAGTCTTCTCAAGGCTTTGATACCACTATAAAATTACTAAAGGGTTGGAGAGATGAGGCTGAAACTTCCTCTCTTTTTTAAGAACAACAAAGTCTTTTACAAAGGCAAATACATAACATAAAAACACCACTAAAATCGGACCCCCGACTACCCATGTTCTACATAAAGCATTTACTCCATTAACACCTAAAAACTAAGACAACTAACACACAAATTAGCTAAACGTGACTCCACTAACTCCTAAAGACTAGAATAACTTAAAAACTAAATTAGCAAAACGTGCAGAAAAAAAAACAATTATTATTTCAACAGAATTTCGATTTCAATTACTGTTTATTCCACAAAACGATTCAAAGCTCTCATTCCGTCAAATTCTCTGTCCAAATTCTAGCCAAAGAATTGGCATGCCCTTGTGTTCACTGTTTTGGACATTATGATCGAAATTGTGACGTATCCACAGGATGTGGCTTGAATCTCTCCTCTTTCTGGACCCTCAAATGATCAGCCCTCTCACGAGGACATGTATGTGATTAGCCTAACTATACGATGTTGTTCTGCAAGCTACCGTTTCAGCAGATTTCTCATCATGTTCGATGAATAACTTGGGGATCACATGATCATCAGCAAAGTTATTATCATCTGCCTTATTGTCAATGTCCAAAGCACACAAAGAGGCCAGAGAAACAAATGCAGATTCACGATCATGATGAGCTAAGCAAGAAAATATTTCGAATCAGAATCCCCCGAAATCAACCTAGATTCTGAATGGCGCAGTTGCTTAGAAGTCTCCTAATAGAACAGACGAACATGGTGTGCAAAGATTGAGTATGTCCAGTGCCACTCGCCGTCACTAAAGTGAATCAGCAATTCTTACAAGTTGCTGTCATTCTATTTTCCAGGACATCAAGTCACCGCATTGTGACAAATTCTAGGTAATGATATTGGCTGAATACTCTCGGTGATGATATTGGCTAACCACTTGTCTTTGTACCTCTTCATCTTCTTTAGAGATGCTCACCCTGCTTCGTTGCGATTGTTCTATCTTTAATGCAGTAAAAACGAAGGTAGAGAGACTAATTTCGATCCCTCCTCGATTCAAATGAATAGAGACATGCTGAAAGCTCAAATAGAGAAATCCTTTGAATTTTCTGATTTGCTTTATCCAGGACAAAACTATCTTGCGAGAAGCAAAATGCTATCTAAGCAAGATAGAACACGAAGAATGAATTGCAAACTGAGCAGCATGATTCAATGATAACGTTAGAGACAGACGATTATGATGGTTTCAATCGCTCGAGAAACTCTTCGTCGGCCGCGTGCACGTAGCTCGTGCAGTCGGGCAATTCTCCTGTTTCTCTCCTCCTACGAAATGCTAACCGACACAACCATACGGCCGTCATTTAAAGGGTGCAGAACCTGATGGATTTCACTATCGGCCCCTTGCGATGGTGCTGTTGAATTGATTTGCAAATCATGAAGAGGGGCCACATGCTTTTGTTCCCTTTTCACAAAGATCCAGACGTACAAGGTCGTGGCCAAAGCATGACCGAGGAGCTCCTGAATATAGACGTTGGTGTTAAACGTTTCAGTCCCCGGGGCAACGTCAACAGCAGAATTCCATCGGAAAGCGTACGTGTTCCAGTGCGATTTCCACACGGTTTGTGGACCAAGAGGGTCTCATACATAGGTCGCCGGACTCGTGCGCCACTTAACCCTCTGCCTCATCGCGCCGAGACAAGAGCAAAGTTCGTCGCGAAGCACCAGCAGAAGAAGAAGCCCCCCCAATCGTTTCATTAGATTCGTCCTTTGGTCCCCCGGTGTCCCACGCTTCAGAAGGGAGTGGAACATGCTCATTGCACCCCCCCCCCCTTCGTATTCTTTCCAATTCTTGTGCATGGAAATTCCTGAAACAGGGACCACGGGCCTAGGAGGACCTATCGGTCTCTAGTGACGAATCCCCCAAATTTGGCGTTACAAGTTCCGTAGGAAAGGGCCGACCCGCGACGGACATGGCTGTCAAGCTCAACACCAATTCCCCTTCCAACGTTTGGCCCCGGAAAAGAAGGGGACGCATGTGAGGAACGGCCGGTTCTCGGCTCGTTCGGCGAAGAAGACAACCGATCATCTTTCTCTCTCTCTCTCGTTTCTTCTCCAAGCAATCACTGCAATGGTCATTTCAGAGAGACTGAACGCGAAGCCTTTTCCTTCTACTTTGCGATCTGATCATTCATTCGGCACACATCTTGTCCTTGGACCACTCCTTGATTCACATACAAGTTGGTGGGCATTGCCTGTTGTCGATCATTAACGACCCTTTCGCCTTTCCCCCATTCCTGTCCTTTGCTCTTTACGTCTCTTTCTCCAAGGACTTTCCCTGAATTTCCGAATCGCCTGCTTTTACGTTCGGGAGAAAAGTTGGAGTGCATTTGTCATTTCGGGTCTTGTCTCGAGAGATGCGCGAAGGATTTACCGGTACACCACCATATTCATTAAGGCCCGACCCCATCTATACCGCCGATCATGTGGGTCCCATCGCGAAAATCACATGATTGATTGTCAAGATTTTCTATATAGCTCGCGCGATTTACGAATCATAATCTTTGGATTCATTGGGCACAATTTTTTAGCTCACACTCGTTTTGATTCCTAGGTACAATCTCTTATAAGATAATGATACAAATAGTTCGTGAATTTTAACCTATTATATTATGTGGTCTATGAACTTTTAATATGCTCAATATAGTTTCTAAACTTATGATACGTGTTCAAATTTGAAAACGTTCAATATTGTATTTTAATTAATGCAAGTCGGAGATAATATTAAATATTTACATATAATCTAAAAATATGTATCAAAAATTTAAAGACACACTAAATAAATCGAAATTCATGGATGGCATTGTATTAAAAATATGTATCAAATTTATTCATGGACTATATTGAATAAATTAAAATTTCAAAATTATGATGCATACTTGGCCAAAATTCACAAACTATTTGTGTTATTTTCTCATCTTTTACCCCTCGAACATCAAAATTTTTAATCTCAATTAACCTTTGAATCGAGACATCAGGGATCTTGATCTTGATGCGATCCTAGGATGTTTCCTGGAACATGGCTAGAAGATTGATGCATGAAGAATTCCAGTTTGTTTTCCTGGATGTTATTGACTAACCCTTACTTTAAAGGATGAATTGTCAAATTCCCAATCATGAAAGCCTAATGCAGATTTGGAACCGGACGATGTGTACCGCTAAACAGTGTAAACACGTTAATTAAGGGTCCCCCCAACCCTTCACTCCTTTTGCCAAATTTTTCTTCCTCTGTGGACCCCGCAACTCCCCAAACCAATTTTTTTTTTTTTTTTATGTTGACGCATCATCATATTAATAAAAGTAATTATGAGGACAACATAGTTCGTTGGTTCATTTAAAGAAAAATTCAAAGTTCCACGTTAAACTTTAGTAATTATTTTTATCATACTTAGTCCTACCCACTCCCCCAAATTCATCTTCTTCACCCCTTTATTTATCCTCTCTCTTCAGTCCTCACTGGGCTACACCCGCACAGAACAGACACAGGGAAAAAGCTCAGCATCGCATTCACATTCACATTCCTCAGCCTCTTCTGCACACGAACACAGAAGAAACTTCAAGTTCTTGAGAGAGAAAGAGGGAGAGATAGAGAGAGAGAGAGAGAGAGAGAGAGAGAGAGGGAGAAGGAGATGGGGAATTACAGGTTCAGATTGTCAGACATGATCCCCAATTCCTGGCTCCACAAGCTCAGGGACATGAACAGAACCAGGTCATCAAGAACTCATCACCATCATCAGCAGCAGCAGCTTTCTCCTCCTCCTCCTCCGGTCAAGAAGAAGCAGCCGCCCTCCTCCGCCACGCCGTCGCGCTCCTCCAGCTCGACTTCGAACCCGCTTCCGGACCACCCCCAGTCCCATCCCAGGAAGTCCTACCACTTCGCCAGAGACACCCCCTCCCCACTTCCCCAGCCCCCGAGGAAATCGGCCAGGCAGCGGCGGCCCCCGCGCCGGCCCCACCGCCGCTCGTCCCCGCGGGTCGTCGCCTCCTCCGTCTCCGCCGGCTGCAGCTGCCGCGCCACCGCCACGCTCGACTCGTTCTGGGGCAAGCCCGAGTCCGTCCCCGAGTGCTCCGCTTCTCCTCCGTCCGACACCTCCGCCGCCTCCGACTCGGAGGAGCTGCTCCCAGTATCCGATGATATGCCCCGGCTGAGCCCCGGCGAGCCGCCGTGCGGCGGCGGCGGGGTCGTCGCGCACCGGTCGTTCGATCAGATGGTGTCCTGGTCCAGCTCTTCGTGCCGGTGCAGAGTACTCGACTCTGACGAGGCGACTGACGGGAAGCAAGCGAAGAGCCCAGATGGGTGCGAGTCAGTGTCGACGGAGATCGAGCTTCCTCCGATACTGACAAAGCCTGCGAACTTCAGCGACATGGTCGAGAATCTGAAGAACAGAGAGACCCACGAGCCGACCAGGAGCCGGACGGCCTCGCAGCTCTCGGTCAGAGTCGTGAAGGCGGAGCACGTCACGGTGCAGGAGCACGGCAAGGCCAGGCGGTCGTTCTCCGTGAGCTCGCCGGGGGTGAAGCTGAGGATCAACTCCCCGAGGCTAGCGAGCGTCAAGCGGGGTCAGAGCCAGAGCCAGAGCCAGAGCCAGAGCCAGAGCGCTCACCACCCCCGCCCCGGCCGAAAGAGCGTGTCGTCGCCGTCGGCGGCGGCGGGGAGGAGGAGGCGGAGCGTGTCGGACAGCTTCGCCGTCATGAAGGCGTCGGTCGATCCGCAGAGGGACTTCAGGGACTCGATGATGGAGATGATCGTGGAGAACGACATCAGGGCCTCCAAGGACCTGGAGGAGCTCCTGGCTTCCTACCTGTCGCTGAACTCGGACGAGTATCACGACCTCATCATCAAGGTCTTCAAGCAAATCTGGTTCGACCTGAATTGCACTCCCTTGAAGTGAACTTTCTTCTTATTGGATTCAAATAGCGACGGCGGCACGACGACGACGACGAGGACGACGACGACTCTTGTATACGTTTGACTCATTTTAACCTAATGTCTATTTCTAATATCCTCAGTATATACCAGTCCTCTTCTAATAAAAGCTCACATTGCTTATAGAGAATTCCTTTGAGCAAAAATTTCTTCTTCTTCTTCTTCTTCTTCTTTTTGGGTTGAGATTGAATTTTCTTTGCGCCAATTTGCACGGGGTCGGACCATTTTCTCAATTTGTCGAATCCATGTTGCTTCACGGGCACTGGTAATCAAAGTCTAGAAACTCATCGAGGCGCCAAGTGATATTCGGCTCAAAAATAAAAAAAAAAACCTCTATTCAAATCCCACAAATTACGTGAGAACTGTTCTGTTACATGGCCACCTGTGTACAGTACAGGATAAGACTTGAACTTAACACTCGTGCCTATGATATATCATAATCGGAATTTCCGAATTTCACACCATCACTTTCATAAGGATTGCGCACATGATCTGCTCCACCATTTGGTTAACCGGTCATTATCCAAGACCAAGACGTCAAAGTAGCTTTTTTGCGCAACGACGTTCAGCAATAATCAAGGAAATTAGATTAGGTGAACTAGTTCCAATGAAACCACATTGGGTTCAATTTGAAAAGTCACCCCCTGCTCCTTTTCCTTCCGATTATCATTATTTTTTTTTTCTTTCTTTTTTTTTGCGAAGGCGTGACATTTGGTTGCACATTATATGTGAATGATTGGTAGGCACTGGGAATTTTTAAAAAATAATCTTTTGGAGCAATGATGGGAGTTTTCAAGTGTCAACACCCAGTGGCATAGCAGAGGTAAGGAAACAAGATTCTTTGCCTTAAAAGAACGACGATGGGGCCCGCCCAAAGACCAAATTATTTTTTCATCCAGTACAATAAAAAAAAAAAAAATGATATCCACGTTCTCGAAAGTAACCTCCCGTGGCCGAGCAACCCTTGTCTCGAAATCCTAGTTCTTCATTTCTGCTTTTTCCATAGGTGGAAACTCTTGATTTTTCTTCCCTTACATATTCAGATACTTTCCAAACCCAATGTCACCGTTCACTCTTGTCGATCGTGGTATGTCTCATGTCACGAGTTACCTAACTATTTTCATGATAATATCTTACATAGATTGATTGTTCCCTAGAGATAAAGACATAATATCTTTAAGACCGCCTAACACCACTCGATATAACAAAAAATAATAATGTACATATTTGCAATAGTGAATATCAAAATAACATTTTCATATAGTTCTTATATGTTCAACCCCGTCCCTGAATTATATAATAATATTTACTATCATCCTTGAATTAAGGGTAATATTCAATATTTTCATATAGTTTAGGAATTAAATTGTATACATACCAAAAATCATGAAATTATATCAAATAAATTAAATGTTTAGATTTCACATTGAATATTAAGTTAAAATTCATAAATTATTTATGTTATTATTTTTTTTTTTTTTTTTCCTAGTTTGGTTATTGGGACAAGACCACTTCATTTTTCCCTGCTTAATACGCAAATAAGCATGTGCATGTATAGGATGTGTCCCCACTCACATCAATTCCTAGATTTTTCGAACGCACTATGAATTATGGAAGTGCCCTTTTCTTTCTTTTCTTTTCTTTTCTTTTCGGGGTTTTTCTCCGACTGCAAAAATGAAAATGAAACTTTAAGTACGAGAGGTGCGTCAGCTTTATTGCCATTCTCTCGAAATCGAAAGGCCTTCTGCCGCTCTCCTTCCCACCAGCCCCCGAAAAGCAACAAGAAAAGGAGACAAGAAGGAGAAGTCCCTCTGCTCCTTCCATCAAGGCTCTACGGGTTGTGTACTCAGGCCTTCCGAGCCCCACCAACTTATGCACAATGAAGAGAGGAAAAAAGCTCAGGTTGTACAGTTTTGTTTCTTTCGTTTATGTTAATAACCAACGAAGAATTTCAAACCGATATGTCCGTGCCATGTTTTATCCCGAATTCATCTTCGTATTCAACATAAACGAGTCGGCTAGACAATGTCATTTTGGTAAACTCGGATCTGAAGAAAATGAACTAAGATCGGAGAATCTGCTCAACTAATCTAGCCCTAACAGCTTCCTCACATTTCGAAAATCTGCTGAGAGTACCATAATTTTTCCCTAAGTATATCATGAGTGTATTGATTTTGGGATTTTTTATAATACAAAAATTAGTTTAAGGTAAATGTAACACGAATATATCGATTTGAAATCTTTAGTGATAATTAACATTCTTTTAATATTGTTTAAGGTGGAACATAACTTAATATGTCAAAAAGATTGAACGGTTTCGAATAAAAGGCGATGATTAGTTGGGTACACAAAATTCAAACTCCAGCAACTTTACATAAAGTGCCTTAATATTTAAATGACTTTGCTTTTCAAAAAAGTTGAAGTTGCGTAGAGAACTTCAAAAGGGGGGAAGGCAATGCAAGATTTTCAAAAAAAAAACACCAGCGCATAAGCAGTTTTCCTCTTCTCACGTAAGGAAAAATGCGACACTGTCCTGAGATTCCTTTGTCCGGGAGCCTTGGGCGACTATTGGAGGAGAGATATCCCACGCAGCAAAAGTGAGAGAATTCACTGTGAAATGGAGAGGAAAAAAGGGTTTTTTTTTTTTTTTTTCCTTCGTCCTTTTTCAGGAACTTGGAAAGTGAAATCCTTTTCTTTCTCGATTGTCCTCCCTTTCCTGGACACAACTTCGTGTGCTTAATTTCGTGTCCACAGCATGCTAGTCACGAAAAGATAAAAAGTTTCCATTTTATTGCCATCTCCCCCAACCCCCCCCAACCAAAACTCTCTCCCTTCTTTGACGAGGCAATCATCTAGTTGCTTTATAAGTCACAGCCCAATTGTAGATTAATGACGAAAAATTTGCTCCACCATAGGAAAGTCATAGGAAAAAAAATGTTTCTTTCTATAATATATATGCGCGTGCGCGCGTAAAGTTAGGGGAAAAGTTAAGAAAAAAGTGTTAAATTTATTGTGATTTAGTCTTAAATATTTTCATATTTTACCAATTGAGTAGAAATGGTTGACATGAACTTCGAGCATCCTACGTGGCGTGGCCAACTTTGACGTAGACATTTTTAATAATTTGTTTTGTGATTTTTGGAATTTTTAATAATTTTTTCTTATTTTCTTTTCCTTTTTCCTTTTTTCTTTCTTTTTGGCCTTTCATTATTTTAGGTAGCAAGGGAGAATAAGCCCTCGCTTAGGCTCTGCCAACTGCAGGCGAGGCCTTCGCTGCCCGCAAGGGCTAGCAACCCCTCACCAACCAAAATAAAAGAAATAAAAGAAAGAAAGAAAAATACGATAAATTCTTTTTTTTTTAAATGTCAACACAGTACCAATCATGTCATCAAAAATAACCGGTATCCATATCAGCAATTTCTGGTCAAAATTAGCTATACGAACTTAATGGCAAGTCGCCAAAAGGTTTGGGACTACATTAGGTATGACACTGAATTGGTACAAGTATACTAAATTTAGAATTCTTTTTTATACTTTTCCCATAAAATTAGCATCATCTAACACAAGTGACATGATAGAATCTAATGAGGTATTAATATGAGGAATCAATTTTCAATTAAGTGATGGGTCCGTCTCATAAGTTCCTCCCATGTTTTTGGGGGAGGGTTGCTTTGGATTAATACAATTTCTCAAACTAAAGAATGAGGGGAATTCACTTTATTATAGGGTGCGTCGCGGACGTGTTCCAGATCCCTCTATATAAACGGCCGAGTATTATATAAGAAATCATCCCCACTCGAATTTGAATTGATTTTACCGATCAAATAGCCTGAGCTCTCTCTTTTCAATCCAATCATAAGGGGAAGCCATCCGCGTCATAACTAGGGGATTCGCCAAAAAATCACTTGCTAAGGCAAAATCTCAAGTGGTCGGGCCAAAGTAGAAATTGATATCGAGGGACTTAAACTTTCTAAAGACACAAGATCCTCGGGTTGGTTTTGCTGCTCGAATTCATCAAGTTTGTATTATAAGTTCGGTCTCGATCTCTGATTTTCATGATGTGGCGTTGTGTCCTTAGGACAACGCAGTCTGTCCAAGCGCAGCTACGCGAAACAATATTCTTTCTGCTTCCCCCTTTTTTTTTATTTGTCTTCTGGCGATGAGTAAATGGGATTCCTAATCATTTCCCGAGGCAGGTTTAAGCAAAGAGACAGGACAGCAACAGTATTCCAAACAAGGGTGATAATGCTATTCTATTAGGGCATGAAAACTAGACCGAATGGAAACAAGACTAGGATTTCTGTTCCTATTTGGACACGGCAGCTTGGACCAATAGATTAGATTTACTTTCCCGTTGTCTCCGGGGCAATTTTATTCGCGCCCGTGTTAACGGAAAATGACAGAATTCCGGACAACAAGCATCGACAATTATTAAGTATGCCCGGTTTTTTTTTTTTTTCGACTTGCGTATTAAAACCCTCGCGCCCACTCACAATCACGGATACGTCCCTTGGAGTACGGCATTCTGCCAATTGCCTCGATGAGTGACAGATAGATAGTAACACCAATCAGAACTCAACAGGTGCTCGTATTTTGGAAGGATCTCGATCACCTTGTTATTAATAGGGTGACCATAGTTCCACTATCTAATTTCAAGTTTTAAAATATTCAGGATAAGTATCAAATCTCAAAAATTATATTTCAATGGACAAGTTTCAAATTCCAAGTTAATGGAACGTGGAAACTTATAATCTATAACCTAAAATAAATTTTTTTTTTTTTGTTTGTCTTTGTATTGTCTTGTAATATTCCATGACATTAGATGATTTGCATATAATTTAAAATCACCGGTTTGAACTTTCATTTTAAAATTGAGGCTCTTACTTTGTTAACTTTTTCATGTATTTATATATAAGTTATGATCAGTAAACTATAATAACAAATAGTAGTTATTAAATATGATAATTAATTATAATTGTTTAATCAATGATACATGTAGAACATAGATGGACCTTGAAACGGACTCTTAAAGTTGTAACAAGATAGGTTCCAAGTTCTAAGATATGTAGAGTAAACTTCATATTCCAAAAAATGATAAACTTATTTCAATGGTTAAGTTTCAAGTTTCAAATAGAATCTATATGAAATCTAGAATCGCTCGCCCCTAATTATTAGTGGAAGAGAAGGGTACAACGTGTGCACCGTGCGGCAAACATGGAGGGAGTTAAGCTGACTAAGCTTGGATTGGATCCTAGAAAAATGTTATAAAGTTGGTTGCTCTGTCCAAGGTCAAACACGGGGTGCTCCTAGCCCACAGGTGCACACGGTTTATGGTCTAGGTCTCTAATTATTTAGAATCATAAATGTTCACCCTATTAATAAATGGTACATGTACTTGGTCCATCTCGGCTTACTTTTCACTATAGGTCTTTAATTTTGCAACTTTTCTACATGTCCACTCCTGGGAGACCAATGCTTTTAGATTCTTTGTTTTGACATACTTAGATTGAATACGGTGCAATTAAATGAATCGATTCATGTGTAGCATCTCATTACAAGATTCTCGTATAAAAGGATGGAAAGTACAAGTGAAATGGAGTCAACTCATTAATATTGGCATGAGATAATGAGCTTTTGAGCGCTCTAGACTAGCTCCGCCTATGTGGACTCAGTTTGACACTATGATCTTTTAAAAGTAACATGTCTCGTGAACTTTTCATCGTTAGATCAAAAAGTAAAAATATTACAATCATTTTGATCTAGATCTATTGAATTTTTTAAATCTGTTGCATTTTGATCTAACGATGAAAGATTATAAATAAACGGTGTGTCTCGATTATCATATGTTTACTCTTAATTTACTCTTAGCATCTCTAGTGTGAGAATAATTTCGGAATTGATTTGATTTCTGCAATTCGATCTCCTAAGTGAACAAGTAGAGTTTATTTTGCCTATCTACGTGGCGCACGTGGAGAGTCGTTTGTTGGGTGCGTGTCGGCGAGCCGCAAGGGGAGACTTCCGTAGTCAAAGGGACATGGATGCGTAGATTCTGGATTTTGCTCGACAGTGAATACTCTCTTACCTGCACAATATCCATTACAAAAATCCCTCCCCGATTAGTCTTTTCTGGCACATTATTCAACGCTCGAAGTTCTTGAGCGGAGGTAGGTCTAATTAGACAAATTATTGAACCGAACACTCGAGCCCTCTTGCGGTAATTTCCTAGACAAAAGCGTTATCACGCATCCCAACATAGAATGAGAGGAAAATTCATGGCTAACATAATGAAACCTAAAATGTGTCTATTATGTATACTTCGATATATATAGAAAAGAGTACATGAAAAGGCTAGGCTTAGATAAATGAAATCAAATTAGATATGCATAATTAAATTAGATATAAAAAATTAGAGAAAATATTTTAAATATTCTAATATTGCTAACGGTGTCTATTCCCCATGAAAATCTTTTAACTCTTGGGAAGCAACCGAGCAATTCTTATGAGACCCTAGCGAGTGCATTTCCAAAGCGTTGGGTGGAAAATGACCACGGCTACGGAGGACGAGCGATAAGGTACACGTGCTCTAGAGGAGGGAGAAGGTGGGGAGACAAAAATCTTGGCAGAATCCAAGCTTTTGAGAGCAAGAGTCAAATGTGCACGGGCGCAGGACAAAACATGTTAGATTTGGCAAAATTATAGCGAGGGGTCCCATGTGCGTGCGTCTGCATGCCATCCTTTTGTCTTCTTGTCGCGTCGCCCTTTTAATTAAAATCTCTCTCTCCCCCCCACGCAACAAAGAGGAGGAAGAAGAAGAAGAAGACGAACGTAACACGGTGGACCCCCACAACCCTCTCGCGTCTGGTTGGGGGATCGCGCAGATCTTCGTCCCATCGATCCGTCCATGGACGGAACGATTCTGGATAGACGCCCCCGCGAATCCGTCGGTGATGAAACCGGACGTATCGCCTAGTAGCATCCACCACGATGCGTGCGCAACGAATCTTTCGCAAAAAGAAACTCACATCGCTTCTTTTGCCGTGAAACGAGGGGCGATCAAATCATTGATCATATGCCTAGGTCGGTGTAAAATCTTTTCCAAATCTTTTTAGTCGCTCGTTCACGGTTGGTAACATTTTCGGGTGTGGGGTCGCTAATTGCGACTTCCCAACCGAAACCACAGCAGAACACAGGTATCTTATAATTGGGTTTTGTATAAAGAGGTAAAAGAATCGATAATCAGGGGCCAAAAGGGTGTTTTAGGCCATCAGGAGTTTATGCAAAGATTGGGTGTATAATCCCGTGTTCTAGGCCTTTATAAGCGTATTGAAACTCGCTGATGGTGTTCAAAATTGGGCACGCACGAGCATAGGAAAGATATTCATTATTCAAGTGCAAAACATCGAGAAATAATTATCAACTTTTTGAAAAACATTTTCATTAATTGCGAATTTCCAGTGGAACCAAAAGAGCTCCGGGTTTTCTAAAATATCCATTTGTCAGCTCCGAAGCTCGTTGATAGTGGACCGTGACTGATGGTGGGCTTCCACGGTACTTTCCTGGTCAGGATTTAGGTTCAGAGGATCGATTCCATATGAATTGAGATCGACCATCGAGTGATGGGAACTCATGAGATGCAAATTATTTGATTCATCAAGTGATGGTCCTACCCGATTCGTTCTGGACTGGGTTCAAGCAACCCGCACGTGCTCATGATATCGAAACCTTATGGTTTAAGTTTTAGAATTAACATCTACTTTGCTTTCTTTTGAAGTTAATAGAAATGTGGTTCAATTAGAGGCCCGCAAATCAACAGAGTAAAAATATGGTAACGGAATCTTGTGAGTGTACTCCCACCGACAGAGCCAGTCGTACTCATTAATTGATTGTTCAATGAGTATGTTGTGTAACAAAAGTTTTACATGTTGTGACATGGGTAGTTTTACTTTTGGAAAAATGATCAAAATAGTTATAAATCTATTGTAATTGTACTAACTCATTCATAAACTTTTTTATTTTATTTTGCTAATTAAGTCTTAAACTTTTTTATATTTATATCAATTTAATTCATGCGACAAAATTTGGCTAACTGGCATTGACATAGACGCCGATTATCCTATGTAGGGTGATCGATATTGATGTGGACAATTTTTAAAAATATTTTTAAAATTTCTTATTTTTTTCCTTTTCTTTTTGCCTTTTTTTTTTTTTTTTTTTTTTCTTCATTTCATCTTCTTCTTCTAGCTGCTCACCAAAACTTAACAATCAACCAGAGGCGAGGGCTGGCAAGCTCAACCTGGCCAATCATTAGAAAGTGCTGTCATTGGACAAGGTCCACCTCATCAATGATAGCAAGGATGAGCCTCACCATGGTTGGGCAAGGTTCAACCTCACCAAATTGGTAAGGCTTGCACTCGCTAATGGCCAACAAGGTCGACTTCACCTCTGGCTGGTGGTCGATTTCCATGGCGATTAGCTAGAGGAAGAAGATGAAAGGAAGAGAAAAAAAAAAAAAGGAAAAAAGAAAAGAAAAAATAAATAGAAATTTGAAAATTATTAAAATATTATTAAAAATTAGCAACATTAGCGCTGGCTTGCGCCATATAGGACAACCAGCATTTATATCAACACTAGTTGACTAAAATTTGTCGAATGGACTAAATTATCACAAATGCAAAGTATTTCAAATTCAATTAGCAAAGAAAAATGTTAAAAATTGAATTAGCACAATTGAAATAGGTTTAATTTTTTGTAACTATCCCTTTTACTTTAAGCAAGTAACCATAGCTCACGTCAACGCTTATGAAACAGTATATGGTAACACCGAAGCAAGGAACAAAATGGATCGATGCATTACATACTCTTAGCACGTTCACCTTTGTTTTACCTTAATATTGTACGTATCCAAAGGAAATGCATCCAACATCACCAACAGGACCATTTAGTAGTAATCACGAGCACACACTATATGTTACATATGCATGTACCAGGCCCGACGTGTCCGAGGATCGTGAGCCTTTTAAATTTCCAAAGTGACGTGCCATGATCTCGAATACTTTAATCGGGTCGAGTACATAGTAGGATCCCCTTTCTTTCAGTGTGCCGCACCTGACGAAAACAGGAACGGGAGAGAATAGATCAGGCAAGCCAGGAAAAGGGCGATGAGGATCTGATCGTGAATGGAGACCACAGTCTGAGTTGTGTCGAGACTCCGATTCAACCATGGAGGCGAACACTTATACTCCAAGGAGAAGGTCTCATCTACATCATTTTGGACATAATCATGATCATGATCACCGTGACCAAACATGGGTTCCCATGAAGCAGATTTGAGATCTCCATCGCTCCACTCCTGTCATCAATGCATGAACCAAAACGAAAAGAGAAACCCTAGTCAGTGCTGATTGGTCGATGAAGATGCAATGAGAGAACACATGCAATTCATTTTATAGGCATGTCGCGTGGTATAAGCAATGTAACAAGACCTTTCCGCAGTTCAGCCGAAGGCCATTAGAAAATCGGGTTAGGTAGTCCCCAGACAAATAACATGTGTATATAAATCTGACGGAATTCGAAGGCCAGGCCAAGGCTAATTGGATATATACGACTTAACATATAGTCTATGCTATATATAGAGAGAGACTCGATCATGAATCCCACGAGAAAACTTAATGGGTCGAATGCACACGCAAAATCGCATTTCATCGGCTAGAAGCGAAGGAGGACTAGAAAATCGCACGCCTGCATCAACGTGTGAGAAATAGACGGTCGAAATATTTACCTCGATCGGTTCTCCTAAGGCGACAAGTACCGTGCCAGGGCTGGCGGGGAAAGTATACGGCGGAGAACGCGATGTCCGGAGGTAGAACCTGCTGTATTCACCGATGGGGAGGTGGATGCTGAAAGCATAATCAAAAGGCTCATCGGCCCTGTGGTATTGCTGTGCGTTCGGGCTGGGTACGATGTGACGATCGCGGACGTGTCTGTGCACGCACAAGGTTGGTTCTTCCATTTCGAAACGCTCGCGAGGCTGCTGCTCCCTCAGGTTTTCTGACAGAACTTGGCTCACTTCCTGCGCCACCACGTCGAGTTTGCTCGTCACCTCCCCGATCGCTCGTCTGTAATTAGGCAAACATGCCTTTCCCGTCTTGTTACCATTACATGGAAGAATAGACTAGACTCCAATCAAAGTGTATCAATCGTCAAGAAGACGATCATAATGTTAACTCTGTCGAATGGTTTAAAGCATGGTTCTTTCCTATATAGTATCGACAGATTTCAAGCACCGAATTGAGTTCTTAATGTAGATCTATCATCAAAACATCGTTCCACGTACTAAGCATTGCTCACATGATAAATGAAGATTCAATATGGTCGTATCCATTTCATTCACCGTGAACATCTCTAGATCAATTCATGTGATCATTGCTCCAAGTTAAATGATCTTCATGTCATAAAGTAGTCCTTCTACTATTTGAACATTTACCTAGAATTCATGACTCTCGTCGATCTTGATTTCAGTTATTAATGCCCAGATAAAGATGGAAGACCAACCAAAAATCATAATCACAAAAAGCATTGGAAAAGAAAATGAATACTAAGAAGCATGGTTCAAGTTGCGATGATTTGATTTACCTAAGGTTTCGATGCGTCTCGGCCTCGACATAATGCTGTGCCCATCTTATTCTTCCCTTGAAGCAAATCCTCATCACCTCTTCCTTATCCCAACCGCCCCCTTCTCCGGTGACACCGCCTTCCTCGTGAAGCTCGACGCCCTTCATCTTCTTCTTCAGGACTTCCGACACCCTCTCGGCCTCCCTCGCCAGTGACCGTGACACCTCGTCCGAGACCCTGTGCCGACGGATCCGGAAAGCGCCGAACTCTCGGGCGGACCTCACGAGTTTGTGCACCGATGCCCCATCCCTCACCATGAGCTGCTCGAGATCGATGATGTCTGGCGCCCGGCAGGAGTGCTGAGGCCCCACCATGGTCAGCTCGGGGATGCGCAGGGAGGCTTCAAGGTAGCGCGTAAAGATCTCGTCGGCAGCGGACCGGGATCCTCTCCCCGTGGGGATAGGGGGCGGAAGCGGCGCTGACAGCGCCACCGGCAACCGATGTCTCTTAGTAGGGTTGCTACTCGTGGCCATGGGAGCTAGTGCTCGGCAGATCAACTAGGGTTTCATGTACGTGACGGAGCGGAGGTTGGAGGGGTGTGTGACGATCACGTATGGCTTAGTGATATTAAGTTGATGAGGAGCCAATTCTGGAGAGCGTGGGTGGAAGCTTTCAAGCGCAGGGCCCATCCAACGGCGTGGGAGGCACGTCTCGTTTTGAATTTGGCAAAAGGGAAGTTCAATGATGCCTCCCCAGTAATTAGATCACGCAACCTTGAGAAGCCCTCCATTTTCTTATTTATTTTATATTAGGTTTAATATAAGTAATTGTTCAAATAATTGTAAAATGCCTCAGGCTGTCGCCAGCAGGCCCCATTGACATGGTTACTAGTACAATCAATAAATTGATTCAGCATCCTAATAAATAAATAAAAAAGGAAAACAAAGGGTTGCAAAACTTGAATATGATAAAGACACGAGTAAGATTAACTCGGGTGTGATTTGACATGCATTGAGTTTTTGGAAAAAAACACAATATTATCCACTTTAATTCATTTCTTACGAAATCCCATAATTTTGTCATTTAGCGTATAAGTGAGTATTTTCTTATGAGACAACCCATCATGATAATGCTCTTATCTAAGCACGTTTAACTTTGGAGTTCCAAAACTAAATATTGTTATTATATTAAAAGGTTCCTCCATGAGTTAATTCCAAATTTCATATACATATGAATAGGTATATATGTTCATATACATATTCTTCTATTTGGTTTGTAATTCGGTTCATTCTTACCTCTTTCACCATTCTAGAAGCTTGCTAGGAGCCACTCCTTGTCCAAGTCGTCCGAGCCCGCCGACCACTTCTCGCCCTCATTGGACCGAGTCATTATATGTACAATGTTATCTTTAGAATTATGATTTATCCAATATGAACTATGAATTGCTAAATGTTTAGTGTAATTTATAGATTATATTAAGAAGTTCAATGTCGTTCTATCATGTGTTCGAGTTAACTAAATTTGCCGACATGCCCTTCAATTTGTTTAATTTTAAGAATTGATGACCAAAAAAGAAAATAAACCTTCGTACATAAAAAGATGGATAAGAAAATAGAATTCACGATTACATCTTCTTATATAGTATTTACCCACCAATTGAAAAGGCCAACTCATATTTAAATATCCCACGTTTTAAAATCACATTTGACCCGTTGTTTAATCAAACAAAAGACTATAATAATATCAAATATTTTATTAAACATTTAGGAATAGTTCAAGTACCGCATCAAATGAATTAAAAGATGAGATGGCATTGAACATTAGTCAACAATTAGGGATTATTTCCATTTGTTTTGTGAAAAATGACTCATTTGGAAAATATTTTCCTAAAAATTATCACTTCTATGGTTTGAAACGGTTAGTTGATGAAAAATATTTTCATTGTCAACATTATTTTACATCTAAACATTTTTGTAAATGATGAAAACATTTTTCCTTCACACTTTTTTTTTTTTGTAAAAATGAAAATGACCGCTCGTGCCATTTCCACTTTCTTTTCTCAGCACGTGACATTTGCGTTCGACATGTGGGCCTTCTGGGCTTCCCTTCCATTATTGAAAAACCCAAGCCCAACCCAAGCCCAACTATACAACCTCCACGGGTTGGGTTGGGTTGGGCTGGGTTGGGCTGGGCCCTGCTCTGCCGAATCAGCTCCCTTTCTTCTTCTTCGTCTACCTCGCGAAGATCGAAGGAAGCCATAGCTCTTCGAGTTCCGCCCTCCGCAAGCTGCCCCCCTGCAGTCGAAGAACCGAGTCAAACGCCAGTGACAGAGCGCCGATGGGACGACACCAGGAAGCCTCCGCCCGAGGAAGCGCCGGATTTGGCTCGCTGTCGCTGCTCGCGCTCCTGCTGCTGCCGCTGCTCCCTTCGATCTGCGCCGCCTACAGGCCGGGCGACATCGTCCCGATGGCCAGGATGGGACAATACCACTCCGTAATCTCTCGATACCTTCGTTCTCGCTGGAGATTGCGTGGAAATCGTGCTCTTGTCTGTTGTCGTTCGCTGCGAGTTTTCTTCTCTTTTTTTTTTTTTGTGGTTAATGTTCGATTTCGTTGCTTCGTTTTTTTGCAATGCATCAGTACAGGTCGCCATGGCAAGACGTGATCGGCCGCAACTGCCCTCAATTCGCCGTTAATCGCGAGGTGATTGCCTCGCCTCTCTCTCTCTCTCTCGCTTTGTTCGAGGTTTTGTCAGGCCTTCCTTTCGTGATCGTGACTTTTGTAGTTCTATTTGACTTGAGCAGGTATTGGTTCCTATTCCGAGACCGGAGGGTTTTACGAACGCTGATCCTTACAAAGTGTGAGTGATCAGAAATAGCAGTTGAATTTACGAACCGAAATGATGGGTTTTTATGTGAGGGATAATCCTGCTTCATGTTCCTTTGCGCGATGAGCTGATTTTGGAATGATGTAGGATGGCATTTTGTATAGATGTTTCATTCTTCTGCAAAATTTTCCACGAATTACAAATTCTGCAATCGAAAACTGATTTTCGTGAATCTCATGGGGGTGCGTTTTCCACTTTCTATCTGGTTCACATCTCTTTGGCCTCTCTGTATTTCCTGTGGTCTTCACTCTGTGTTGCTTGCAAGTGCCAATTCGCGTGTGTCCATTGTATCTAAAATTGCTGATCCTAGCTTGAATTATGGGTTGAAAACAAATACCGTTGTGTTCAAGCATGGGAAGCAATAGACACATTTGCATTTCTCCTGTTCAAGAGTTCTTTGTTTGGATCTTCTCTGCTGTCGCTGGGGTCTGGCGTTTTAAGAGGAGAAGCGTTTGGTTGGGGGTTCTGTCCTTGCTCCTGTGTTTGGGGCTTGGGAAAAAAGTTCTCTTTGGAGGCCACTGGGCTGATTGGTAGTGTAGCAAGATAGTGTTCATTTATTCTTTTTTCCCGCCACTGTTATACTTTTTTTTTTTTTTCAGTTGGAAAATTGTTTGACATATGCAGGTCTTTGCAAGTTGGAAGAGAGAAGTTTCTAGTCCCGTGGCTTTTTCTTATCAATCGCAACAGTAAAGAGGTCCCGATGATTGATATGCATTTGGTAAGTATTGCCCTTGATGTTTTTCTGTCATTTTCAGGGCAACTGTTTAACAAATTTTCTTGGCCATCATGTTTGTATAGAGATACTCAGGAAGTGATTTGCTTGGTGTGACAGCCAAAGTTGTGGATATGCCTCACCATTGTAAGTGACTCTTTTCGCATCCATGTCTCTTTCTGTGAGGAAAATGAATTAATGTGGCTTCTGCTGGGCAAAACTTGAAACTTTCTGAAAAGATCACGCTGGCTAAACTTGGTGACTGCAATAAGTCTATGAGTCAATCTTTCAAGGAAAAATGGTTGCAAGTTACTGTCTTACATCTTCCTTTTCATTAGAAGTTGCAGTTGTTGACTTAGTTTATTGTGAACAGTTGTCGAAATTCATCCCGACATCAAGAAACAATTTTGGGATGTCAATAGTTGGCCAAAACATGTGCTTGTCAGATACTCATGGTAAGTTTTAGCTCATTTTATTATATGATCCCAGAGATGTATATCACTTAGCTCCCGACAGTGAAATAATTAAATAAGCTGGTCAGTCTCTCCAAGCATTGGCTTTCATTGCCAGGGGATTCTATTAGGTTAGCAGCTAATAACCTCACTTTCAGTGACCTTCATTATAGAGATATATTTGCACTCTTTGACCAGCGAGTCTTGGCCATGGTAATACCTATCATGTGCGATCAAGTAAATGAATCTTTCCATGCATTCCTGAGAATACATTGTGGAATCTATATTTATCTTGAAGATACATATCTTCTGACCAGAGTAGCCTGTTTAATAATGATTGAACTTATTCTTTTGTTATTTTCTTGGAACACTTCTACTTTTAAATCATAAGGTTTGCTCTTGTCAAAAGCATCTCATATTTGGAAATCCTCTTTATGTTTTAAATCACATGGGTTTATATTTTCGGGACTAATTCCATGTCTATTGACCTATTGCGTTTATGCTTGGGTGTATTACTATGCCCCTTTTAGCACGAACCAGCCAAAATGTTCATCAAGCTTCATTCAAGGGCTTACGTATGGTTATGCTAGAAATCTGGTTAATTTTTTTCGTCAGCTATTAACTGTTCCTGTGCTTTGCATTTACTTGTATGAGATTCCTGAAATGTTAATGTCCTTGAAATTTGCTTCCATGTGAAAAGTTGTTAATTTGATATTGTTCTTTTAACAGGGAGGAGCAGTCAGAGATTGACGTGACTTCTGGATTTTATGTTTTGTTCGGATCAGGTATCAATCTGGTCAAGTGACTCCGTTTGCAATATATGTCCATCTTTCATACTCTCTATCTACACCTTTTTCAAGTGTTAATGCTTGCAAGGGCCATATTTATGAGAGTTAAAGAGAGACGGATTCAGTGTTAATAATTCTTCATTTATTTTAACTAGGGCTCATGCTGTCTTTTATTCTCTCAATCTACGTCTTGCAATCATCCCGGGAAAAACTAGCAAGGTACTTTCTATATGTGCCTTTTGATGTCCCTTTCTCTTTTCAATTTTAGCTTGCCTTTGGATTCTGGTAGATTCTAAGTTAATAATATTAGTCCACCCAAGTTATTGCTCACTGTGGAAATAGGCTAGGGATAATCATAGAAGAAGTTGCACCTACCAAAATTCTTTCAATACTCTTCTATTTAGTGGCTTATTAAACAGAGAAAGGGAAAAGAGTTTAACTTAACAAGAGAGGAGGAAATATCATGAGATTTGAATATAAGTTTCTGGTGGGAGGATATGGAGTAGAGAACTGGAACATTTACATTTGCCTTTGTGGCTGAAGGAAGTTATGCAACTTCATTTAGATATCCATATTTGTCATGAAAAAGAGAATTTGTTGGTTGTTTGGAGTGATTAAAATTTTCAATTCCATTTTTTTCACTCAATAAGCTTGCGAACAATGGTTTAAAAGGCCTTGTAATTTTCAATCATGAAATTGCCGTTGTACATATAGCTGTGATACTAAGCTTGCGAACAATAGTTTAAAAGGCCTTGTAATTTTCAATCATGAAATTGCTGTCCTACATATAGCTGTGATACTGTTCTGCTATCTACATCAATGATTCCATTATTTTATTTGGAGAATCATCTATTCCATCTTTTTCACTTCTGATAGAGGATTCACTTTTCTAGGTTTGTCAAAGAAACTGTTGCAGAGAGCAGCATGCCTCCCGGCGGAGTGGCAAAAGTTGAGTGACAAATTGTTGGAATGGTGGAGGAATTATTTGTAGATTCAGAATCAGCCCCATCAAGAGGGGCTTGTAGGACCTATCAGGGGATCTGTATTTTAACAGACAAAAAGCTTTACCTGCAGAAATTTTGTCTGCATTCTTCTCTACGTGGCCAGAAAGATGTGAGCTATACCTGTATTTATGTACTGGCTTTTCTTGGCCAAATCCATACAGTGCCTCTTAAAAATGTTCAAATTGCATCCCTCCTTGAGTCTATGAGCATACATTTCTCTCTGAAAATGCTCACCCCTAGTTAGTATCAGACATCGTTTCCTTATTCTGATAGCCAGCTTTGATTTACAGCTTTTGGAGTTTTTTAATAGAAGTAGCTTTACGTTGAGACTAAGAATAGTGTGCATGTGTTGCAAATTTCTAATGATATTGATTATTGAACTTCTTGAAGATCTTCGGATTGTGTTGCGACTAGGAGAGCTTGATGCATAGGTGGATGCTTCATAATACTGTTAATTCCTGTATTTAGTGTCAATCCTGTTGATCTATTGAGACAACAGATGTTACATGTGGAAGAATAGTCTGATGCTCCCTGAGAGTTGCCTTACGGACCACATTTAGGTTGTATGCTGATTGTATTTTCTGTTCTGTATATTGTCCCTTATAAAGGTGATCTTTGTCAGCGTTCAGTGCTGACAAGTGACAAGTGACAAGTGACAAGTCTTGATGTTGTGTATGTTATCTCATATGAATCGCATATGATCTCTTGAAAGGTTTTTGGCGCCCTTATTGCTGTATGGGGAACTTGTATTCTGATAAAAACCTATAAGTTACATCAGTTATCTCTGTTTCTCGTTGCAATCGGGGCGGTTGAACACTGGTATCGTTCAGGTGAGTTAACATGGGTCTTAACTTTCAAGTGCACAGCAAAGCTTAGGTTTGTTTGCACAAGCTGCTTTGTGGATTCTTACATGGTACGTAGGTAAAGGCGGTAATGTCACATTTGGTCACACAATGCAAAGCAAGTTACAGATGTCCAAACAAGCACACACGAAACGCGGTATTTACAGGGTCAATCCCATCGGAATTGTGTAAGATTCTTAATCATCCTTGTCTCCAGCAGCCTCTGCCAGCTCGCCGGCCCTTTTAGCTTGCTGCTTCCAGTCCATGTTCATCAATGTATAGGCCATCATAGAAACGCAAGAGATCTGAGATGCTAGCAGCCCGAACCAGAGTCCTCTGAAACCGAACTCCCACTTGAAGGCCAATAGAATAGCAATCGGCATTCCGATGAAGTAGAACGAAAATAGCTTGATACGTGCTCCCAGATCGGGGCGTGCAGTCCCTGCTAAGACTCCATAGACAGCTGTCTGAGGAGAGCCCGCGAGCTCACACAACCCCAGGATTGGAAGCGCTGCAGATTCTAAATTAAGGATCTCCAGCTCGTTTGTATACATTCTGCCGAGAGCCGATCTCATGGTAATCATGAAAATGAAGGTGAGGAAACTGAGAGCAATCGATGCAGTGATCCCTACAGTGGATAGAACCCGGGCTCGGCACGGTTGACCCCCACCGAGTGCATGGCCAATGCAAGTCGAGAGGCTCAAGCTTAGAGCAAAGGGGAGTGTGTAGAATAAGCCTGCTATTTGGATCACGATCCCCATTGCAGAGATGCTAGCTCTGGAGTTGTTTTTGAGGAAGCTGCATAGAAAGAGCAGGATGTCATACCACCACCACTCCAAGCACACGGCAGCGCAGCTTGGCGCTGCCAGGGTTAGCAATGGCCTCCACCTCCACTCACGGAAGTTTCGGAGGAAGACACCTTTCCTTGCCAGGGTTTTATGGTCTTCTTAGATATGACTAGGTAGGCCAACAAACCCAAGGTAGTGTTGATTGAGTTCCAGGCGAGAGCCAGGGCGACGCCTGTCGCCCTCAGGTCTATGTAAACCACAAGAAAATAGTTGATCGGGAGGTGTACGATGCCCGCGAACAGGCAAGCCACTGTCACAGGAGTCGTCAAACCTTGGGTCCTAAGGAAGGTCCTCAGAGGCTGAAGAAGAGCTTGAGCAAACAATTCAGGAACGAAGCAAACCATGCAAGCACTGGCGACTTTGACGACGCCTTCGTCTTGGCCAAGCCTCAGGAACAGAGGTTCCATGTTGAGCCACAGGAGGGAGATTGGGATGCAAATGAGGAGGAGACAGAGGAGAGTCTTTTGGTAGGTTTGAATGAGGATGGACGGTTTCTTGGCCCCGAAGGCTTGGGAGCAAATGGGTTCCATCCCCATGGCCAAGCCCTTGAGGATAGAGTAGCCCGTGATGTTTGCGAATGCTAGCGCCAACGAACCGCCGGCCAAGTCTGTTTTACCGAGATGGCTCAGGAAGAGCATGGAGATGATGGACCTGGAGAAAATGAGGAGAGTGGTGGCTGCAATGGGGGCAGCAACTTTGCCCAGGGATACTGTTGCTTGTCTCACCTGGAAAACCATGTCCATTTCGTTTGTTAAATAAGTGGATTGTTCGAATTTGCATAAATTAAGTTTGAGACAATGACATGTTTACGATAGCAACTTCATTTAGTCAATAGCATGTAGATGTCTCGTTTTGCAGGAATAAAGTACACTCATCAATATAGATCCATACAATTAAATCATTGGTAATACTCCTACTTGTCGATACCGGGAGAGAGAAGAAAGAGAGAGACCTCATCCAGAGAATGAGTTCCAAGAATCGCGTCGACAGGAAGCGGTCGGCGAAACCTAGTAAAGAAGTTGAGAGCTCTTGATCCCATCCTTCTCTTGGCGAAACTTCGTGCTCGTGAGCCGAATGGTATCGTGAACAGAAAACTGAAGAACGCAATTCGACGCGTCAGTACTGAAGGGACAGTGAGAGTAAACACCAAACCAGCAAAAGCCTAGCAAACTAAGATTTGCACTGAAAAGAAAGAAAAGACAGGCTGCAAAAATCGAAGTCGATACTTCACGAGGTCTTGCACGTTCAAACAACAAACTCTGGCCAGTGACGGATCATCAGCTACGATCCTAACTAGTCGATCTGATTCGATGTTGCGTGAAACTGCAAAGGCTACGCTCCAGTTTTTATACTGCGCAAGCCCATCGTTTCCGGTCTCAAAATTTGAGAACGCCAGCGGCGTGTTAGTCCTTTGGTGTATCCACCAACTTTTGATCTGAACATGTTATGATGGTTATGACGTGCTTTTAGAAGCTTTTTAGTAGCACGTGGAGTTGCTGTAGAACAAGCTTGTCTCTGGCCGATGTCTCTTAAAGTGATCGGTATGCTAAGACTAATTTATTATCAGAATGCTCAATTATGTGACAAATACTAAGTATACCCCACTTATTTATAGGCCGGAACCCATCACATCACTTAACATATCGATTTAGGAAGTCGGTTGAGTTATAGTATACTTAGCATTATCTTGACGAGAACCACAACAACAATGGGCCGAACCTTACTTATATGAATAGTTTAATGTCATTGTTGAAGCGTTTTAGTATACTCAGTGTTATCTTGATGAAAATCATAATAACAATGGGGTGAACCTTACTTATACGAATAGTCCATTTTCATCATCGAAGCGTTTATAGAAGATTTTGGTAGCAAAGAAGAGAGAAAATACATGTAGAAACGCGACAATTTGAAGTTTACTTGCACGTTTTGAACTATGATTTGCCTGCAAACTGAAATCCACGGACTCGAGAATAGATCCTGAACTTGTCTATTGCAGATACAATTTGTGGACACGACCAAGTCACGACACCAGAGGCCGAGATAGAGGCTGGGATTTTCTTGAATGGTCCCCATCTGGACTTTACATGTTAATCTTGGAAATAAAATATTTGGAAGGGTGCAATAATGCCCAGGCTTTTGCATTGGTTATGCTCCACGTCATTGAGTGGTTCTTGAGTTCGTGTTGGCTGACAGCCCCACAAACTCTTTCCGGTACTGTTGGGTTCGTACAAACAATCAAAAGAGAGAGGGGAAATTATTTTTTCAAGAAAAGACATACTGATTTTGTAAGGTCGCCCCCACACCCTAGATCAGAAGCAACGGATATTAACTAGTTTAGGGGAAGAGGAATTGCAAGCATAATTTATAGAGATCCTGTTTGGTTTAAGGCAATTGCTTTTACACCCCGACAGCCCAAACTGGTTAAGTTCCACTAGTCATACCATGAGTACAAGGAGCGTCTTATTGCAAGCGTAGGACTTGCTGCCGCGTGAAACCTGATCTCCTTCTGCAACACCACTGTTATAAAGTTGCCCTCACTCCTTGTACACATAGCATGGTAAATACTCTTCCCGAACTATAGACCACACCTCTCAGTGTTCACAAAAAGTCCCCTTCATACTTTGTCTCTCACTCACTCTAAATACAACCACTTCTTGTATGTTTACAAATTGGTTTGTCGCTCTTACTAACTCTTAGGAATAGTATTCAACTACGTTTTGGCAATCAAGATAAAATTCAAAATATAATATTTATTTTATCATGTATTTGGTATATGCTCAAGATAGAATAAAATTGGATAAAAGAAGAATATAACCTAGATAAAATTATCTCATGGCGGAGGTGAGATAATTGTGAATAGAATTTATAATATATATTATGGGAAAGTTAATTTTCTTGAATAACAAACTCCTTAAATTAATAAAATTAAAATGATATTTGAAGATAAATAATATTTGAATTCTAAAATATATTTTTCAAAATAAAAATAAAGAAATTCCATTTCTTCTAAGATAAATCAAATGTAATATATATATATATTATTTATTAAATTAAACATTTTAGGCATATTAGTATAGTTTACCATTTAATAAAATTTTATTAGAGAATGATGGAAGGGGAAAAAAGAAATAAAAAAATATAATAATTAAAAAAGAGAGGAAAAATAATAAAAAATAAGCAAATAAAAATGAAGTTGGCAATAGTGTCATGAGAGATTTTTACGTTTCCATTTATGCAATTTTTAGATTTATTTATATTGATATATCAATTACATCAAACAATTGACATGATACAACATGAATATATCCATATTTATCATTGTAGTTTACCAAACAATAGATTGGATATAACAAAATCCTAAAGATTTTATAACCTATTCAATCAATCCTATCTTGACTAAAAATATAGCCATATGGGTATTATGAGTTTACAAAAGATACAAACTCAGGACCCTTTCGAGAATACTTAATTTCTCTTATTTTTGCCCTTTCCAATTATACGACTTCTGGCCAAGTTTTCTCTAATTTATAGAGCTCTAAATTTGCACTTGGATCTCATTATACCCACCTAACTCATTATAACTAATCTCGTCATGATTCCATGAGAAACACGTACCAAACATTTCCTCAATTGGGGCTGTCAATCGGATTTTGTATTGATGTTAGGTTTTTATCACGCCATCCCACGAATCTCTTGAACAAATTAGTTGTGATTTTAGGCACAAATAACCTTGTAATATTACATTTAATTGCTATAAGCTAGGCCTTAAATTCAGAAATTCTAATGATCTTTGAATCTGTTAGTGGAAAGTGACCGACAATCTAGTCTAACTTTTTTGCGAAATAAAGATTTTGGCTTCGAACTTAGTGAATTTCGACTTATATACTTGTGGAGTTAAATACTAATTTCTGCATGGTTTAGACATGAGTATATGCGTGCTCAAATGAACTCGTTTAATACTTGGATGAAGTTGTGTTATCATCCAAACCCTTTAAGCATATTCGCCATTAGGAACGATATCTTTTAACAAGTGCTATGTTCATGAGTGCATGAGTCTACTTGTCAAGACCACTTAGGACACTCATTAAGAAAACCTAACAATAAATATTTCGATTTTCAAACCGTTGATTGCAATTACATATATCACCAAACGAAGAAAGAGGTTGGTGTCTCTGGGAATGTCACAATATTTTCTAATTTGACTACGAGATAAGAGAAGAATCCTCCTGGCTAGTTCTTGAGAAGCGGGAAGCATAGCTTGTGTTCCCCTTTCTCTAGGCAGACTCATGACGATGCTAGGGGGGGTTACTTTATGCATTTATCTCATGATTAGTGGGGGTTTTGTTAAAGCAGCAGTGGTCCAAATTGCAAGATAAAGAAATTCAAGCATGTTGCAATTTTTGGAGGCGGGGTGGGGGAATGTTTGGTTAATTTAACAAAACCCTTTTCCTTAAGGACATCGATGCGATCCGTGCAAGGATTGGGCGTGTTTCACATCTCCACTTCCTTCCAACTCTTAATATATTCTATCAAAGTAGCATTCCCTTGAATCATATCCAAAATTAATCATATCTTAAACGAGAGATGATGATGGGCTTATTGGGGTCACTTATTCTTACCTATGAGAGAGGCAAGAATGGAATCACGTCTCTATCTCTCGCATTCTCATGTATAATATAATTATCTAACGCATTAATTTATGGTGCGTCGACCCACTAACGATGATCCAAACCCGTATGCTCCCATTATAACTCTCTCCCTCTCTCTCTCTACGTTGATTGGATGCCTGTCGAGTACATTCAAAACTTCTGTTAGGGTTACGTAAGTGTTGAAGGTTGGACTTGAGCACATCTTGTAGTGGAAAAGGCTGAAAAAATGAGCAAAACCTGCTAGTGGAGACTACCGCTCGGCCAAAATGGAACAGAGAAAATGAAGTTTGAACGATATATAGAGTTCAAATGGGCTGGTAGCGAGTCAAATTCGATGGTGACCTCTCCCCTACATCCCACCATCACAATCGCTTGTTTAGGGTGGTTTCTACTCGTTTTTCTTGGTGAAAAATTGTCAAAAAACCTAATTATAGGGTTTGCAATGACGCGTTTAAAATTACATACCGGAAGTTATGGACGACGATCGGCCCTTCATTGACGGGTGATGGCCTAAGTTATACCTAACGCATGCTTATAATGGTGATCTTTGACGTTTACAGAAAGCGGTGTCATCTTAAAAGGAGATCGCATTCTGTTATTAGATAATTTCTTTTAGGGTAACACCTACAGTCCGCCACAAGTTTCTGTTTTCCCATACTATGGACAGACGGATTAAAGTCAACGTTGCGCATTGACAATCTCATCGCAACCACCAATCGTTTACTAATTGCGAAATCAGCTAAGGAAGAAAAGGGGGAGAGATAAAAGAGAATATAGAGGAGCTTTACAAGTACAAGTAGGGGGGAAAGGTCAAAAAGTTGAAATTTTCTACCACCGGAACTGTAAAAAGGCTATATTCTATTCTATTCCCGCACTTACCCTCACGAGGCCAGGATCAAAGTCAAATAGGGAAACGCCGACACAGCCCAACAGTTTAAAGATGGTCGACATCAAGCCAACCAAAACCAAAAGCACTCCCCTTTTCTATACTAATTCAATGGGTAGGCCAAATGAGAATATAGTTGCAGTTTTTCAATGCATCGACTTTCATTAGGGTCGGGGTCGCAATCCAACCCTCAAGATCTAAAGTCTCGATACCGAAGTCTCAGGTCGTGATGAGAGAGATGGTCATGACAGTGGTGGAGGTAGGTACAAAGTTGGATTTTCGAAAATAAATCTCGGTTCTTAAAAGATCTTTTTTTGAAATTTTAAATTATTAATTATTTTTGCTGGCTATGAGAGAGCATCATGTCATTTACTCGTTTTCTAAATTAGTGTCAAGAAGGGAAAAACGAGAATTATGATAGATTTCCAATAGATTGATGTGTTGTAAGTTATGTCTAATAAACACACTCTAGGCACGTTAAAAAGAATTATATAAAAAACAGTAAATTTTTTGACTGTCGAGATTTGTGTATAATGCGAATTGAGTAAATGATATGATTGAGAACACATATAAACAAATATACAAGTCACATTCTACATTTAACCAAATAGGTGATGTTCCACCCTCGATGGACATGCCTTAAGATTCAGTATATGCATTTAGTACCTTAATTTTATAAACGAATTTTGATGCATTGAAAGAAAATAAAGTTGAAAACTTTAAAGAGTAGATGTCACAAATAGTCCTTGAACTTGAATTCAAAATGCAATGTAATCCTCAAATTCTAAATTTATTCAATGTGACTCATAAATTTTAACACATTATGCAATGTGGTCCCCGAACTTTTAATCTATTCAATGTAGTCTCTAAATTTTTTTTGTATATATTTAATTTAGTTACTAAACTATATAAAAATATTTAATATTGTCCCTGAACTTGAATCAATAAAAGAATGATATTGAACATTATTTTATAATCCAAAAGACTAAATTGAATATATACCAAAAACTCAAAAATTATATTGAATAAATTAAAAATTCAGAAATAATATTATATATCGAGCTAAAATTCAGAAATCGCATTAAATAAATTTAAAATTTATAGATCGCATTACATATTACATTCAAAATTGAGAGATCATTGGTGTCGTTATCACAACTTACAAAAAAAGGGCGATAAGTGCGCCATTCATCCAAAAACCAAACCAAACCAAACCAAATGGAGGAAAAAGAAGGCATCTGAGGACCAAGAACGTCCAAATCGGAGGATGCTCTCTCTCCTCCCTCCACAAAAATCCTCTTTCCGTGGTTCCCACGTGTCCTCCCATCATTCGATCTCCCCGCACGAAGTCCCCCTCCCTCCCTCTCTCTCTCTCTCTTTTTCAGGCACGATAACAATAAGGACAATGCTTAAAATAATATCTATGATCATGCCATCTTGAATTTCTTTTTTGTTTTTTTTCTTCCTGTCGAAAAATGGGGCTCGTTGGGCCAGAAGATAGCATGGAATGGAGGGGGAGTCGAGTCGTTGGAATATCTTCATCGGGACGACAAAGGGTCTCATTGCCTCCCCCACAGCAGGCGCAGCGATAGGCTCGTAACGCTAAGCTTCTTTTTAGCTCCTAGCTCCTTCTTCCTTTCCTTCTTTCTTATTTGGCTTTTGGGTTTCTCGTTAAGTGATAATTAGTGCGAAAAGAAAAGGAAAGGAGGCGGCTTTGAGCTCGGGAGGGGAGGGGGAGGAAGTGGATGGTGATGTCAATGTATGTCTAGTAATGGGTTCTTGACCAAGAACTTTCTCGGGAAACTTGATGGGACTTTTCTTGCTTTGCTTTTGCGCGCTGCCTTTATCAGTTCTTTAGGGTTTTGTTCCTTTGATGAGCCCGCCCGCAGGTCGAGGCGTGGAGGTCAAGCGAAAATCTACTCTCAAGTTTCAAGCTTTCGCGGGGGGGAGAAAAAGCCTATCTTCTCGGGGAAAATACCGAGAACGCTTCTTTTTTCTCCCTCTTGCTTTCTCTCTCTCTCTCTCTTATCCGGTGACAATCTGATACCGTGTTTTCTAGGATTTTCTTGGTCTCTGTGTGCGTTCTGTCCTGGATGGTCGTTTTCGTTGGAGCGGTACTCCAAGTGGAAGGAGTTGGAGTGTGGCTTTTCTATGGTGTAAAGCCTCTGTGCTGTCTGGGGAGAGAGAGATAGATAGTTGAGAGTTTCGCCGACGGGTTGGAAGTTCTTGAAAAAGATGGTCGCTGGGTAAACGGGAAAAAAGAAAGAATTGATTGGGGGAAGGAAGGTTTCGAGATTTTGAAATGAGGAACTCGGGTATCGTTTGAGTAGTTTCAAGAGTTGCAACATGAGTTGCAGCTCCAATTGCAGGGAGAGGCAAGAGGGTCGATGCGAAGAGCCAATTCCGAGGAGGCCTGTCGATGGAGAACCCAAGTCCCTCTCGGAGAATGGGTCTTTAACAGACGCTCAGTTGTCTATACACGAGAATTTGTTGGTCAACCCGAAGTTATTGTTCATCGGGTCAAAAATTGGTGAAGGAGCTCATGGGAGAGTTTTTGAAGGAAGGTCAGTGATTTTTATCTTCTCTATTGGAAGAAAAAAGGTATAATGTGGTCAGGTTGTGAATTTGGGTGTCTTGGAGCAACTGTGAACTAGCTTTTAGTGTATATACTGGACTGGACAGCTGCTTTCCTTATTTGTCCTTTTCTACCGTAATGTAATCACTCTTGTCTGATGTCTATGAACGCGTCTTATTGTAATATTACACGGATGTGTTTGTCTTCTCACTAGGCATTGATATGCTACGGCAACCCTGCATTTGACCTGGTGCATCTATCCAAACTTTTGCAAATTCTTTGGGGTTGTAATTTACATGTTATAGGAGAAGCTAAGATTGCTTATGCTCACCTAATCTTGCTGTATAACACCTGCTAACAATCTATAGTTATGGAAAGGCCAAAGAACAGTTCTCTGTTGCTTGTATGCCTCGGTTTCCTTTCATCTTTTATTTGATGAGTTTGTCTTGCTGTGTAAGTTTCAGCTGCTTTCATGGCGGTGATTGCCTTTTGTAATGTAATTGATGCACAATGATCATGCGCTCTCATATTAAACCGAGTGGGTTGGAGTAGTTTGTTATAGTTAGTGTCCTAGTTGAATAGGTATAGCCTAATGTCCTTCCAGGTATGGAGATCAAATTGTCGCTATAAAGGTCCTTAACAGTGGGAAGACACCAGAAGAAGGAGCTGCACTTGAAAATCGTTTTGCTCGGGAAGTCAATATGATGTCGCGAGTTAAGCATGAGAATCTAGTAAAGGTCAGTATTCTCTAGCTCCAGTGTTCTTTTGGCACTTTCGAGGGCGTCCTTAAATTGATCTTGTACTATTTTATCCAATCAAATTTTGCTTGACGATCAATGTGCTCTGTCTTTGGTTTTGTAGTTTATAGGTGCTTGTAAAGATCCTTACATGGTAATCGTTACAGAGCTATTACCGGGGATGTCTCTGAGGAAATATCTTTTCAGCATACGGCCAAATGTATTAGACCTTAATGTTGCAATAAACTATGCTCTAGATATTGCTCGCGCCATGGAATGTCTGCATGCAAATGGTATTATTCATAGAGATCTAAAACCAGGTAAGAATTTTACTAGTGGCAGACAGCTCTGTATTGGTCTTGAATGAGCTTCTATACACTGAATGTGAAGCAATCATCTGTTGAAGCGGCCGGATTATTTCTGTAGATTGTTCTCATTTTTTAAGGCTGAATATTCAGGTCATGCAGTCATCCGTCCTGTCTTGCATCTGATTAAAACTTCTGAGAAAGTCATTTCTACGACCTTTCACCTATGAACGTGGCCACCTTCCAATTAAGCCTGGTGTTAAGAATTGCCTGTGAAATTCTTGCAGAGAAGAGATGTAGTCATTTTTTCACCACACACCAATACTTTAGTTCTATTACATCAGATTTGTGTATAACTGTGGTTTTTGTGTCTAGATGTATGTCATGGGTACAAAAGTGAGGAGCAAAATTACGATCAGTTTTAGACTCAGCTTTTTTTTTGGTCGAAAGACTCACAGATTAGTGACTGGATTTTTTGTGATGCATGTGCATGCTACTATTACTATTTTGATGACATTAACATCTGCCAATGACTCAAAATACTAACTCGATGCAGACAATCTGCTGCTTACCGCTAATCAGAGATCTGTAAAGCTTGCGGATTTTGGTCTAGCGAGGGAAGAATCTGTGACTGAGATGATGACCGCTGAAACAGGGACCTACCGCTGGATGGCTCCTGAGGTTTGTCTTTTCTCAGAAACATAGTCAAATCTCCTTTCTGAGTTTGATATATAAATCTTTATGACGTTATGTTCAGTTGTATTTGGATGATATGTTCCAGACAATGTAACTATCTCAATGGCCTTAAAGCTCTGTCATGGTTCATTGATGTTCTGTGAGCCACTTCACTGATTAATTTGCAATCTTCATTCTTTGAACTAATACTCAGACTCGACCTCTGTGCAAGAAATCAAAGTTATAGCTGAATAAGTGAAGTAAAAGGATGTCTTTACTGAGATTGGTCATCACTTTGGTTTGGTGCTTTTGGTTTACACTATTTGAGACCCTGTTGGCACATTGATATTATTAGTACGAAATTTGTTACCTTATATTTATTCTTGGAGAAAACATTCATATCATGATCAATGCACGAAACAGTTAGCCTGCCTTTCGTGCTGTTTAAGTGCAGGACCATATGGACAGAGTAGGCAGAGGTAGAGACAATAGGGTTCTTTAAAATGTTCTAGAATGTTGATTGACAGCGTGCTGAATGAAGTAGACAGGCCATGGTAGAGAGCTTTGGTGTGATCATGTACAATGATGATTTTTCCCAGGGTCATCTTTTCTAACTTTTCTGAGATACCGTTTTCATACTGATTAATGGGGGCTCTTTGGCTGTTAGCTTAATTTGTGATCAAGAATAGTAGGAAGGAAATAAAAATTCCAGTACTTTTAGGAGCACTTTGGGCCTTAAGAAATGGCGTCAGGGAGGGAGGGAGGGAGGGGTATTGATAGTTTTTAGTTCCTTGAAGGTCTGACACTTGAGCATATGTTTATTGTCTGAACACATAGAAAGGCATATAGTGTATTCTCAGACTCTTGAATAGCAAAATCTGCAGATTTTTACTCAGAATGTAATGGTAAAAATTGGCAGAAACAAGAAGTCTTTTCCAATTTGTACATTGATCAGAATCTCTCTTAGTTTTGTAATCAGCTTCTCACCTCTTTGAATTAGAGATCATGCAATTACATACCTCATGATGATAGTTCCGATGTTGCATCGCTGGATCACTCAACTTTACTGTTTGGTTCCTTCCTCTCCATCAGACTCTCTGTTAGATGAATACCTGTTTGGAGGATTTACCGTCAATAGCCGACTCCTTATGTTGAATCGAGTGTCTTTGCAGTTGTATAGCACTGTGACTTTGCGGCAGGGGGAGAAGAAGCATTACAACAATAAAGTTGATGTCTATAGCTTCGGAATCGTTCTATGGGAACTATTAACCAACCGAATGCCATTTGAAGGCATGTCCAATCTGCAAGCTGCTTATGCAGCCGCTTTTAAGGTTAGCTTAGCAGAGCACTTGTTTCATTTTTTCTCTGCCAATTTTTGGATTTCCTTCATCGGTACTTTACAAATCTGCATGTAAGTACTTGTTAAGCCTCAAGAAAGCTTTGGGCTTTGTTGAGGATTTTTTTGAGAGGCGTGCCACTTTTTGACGGTATACTTTTTCTGAGGGTAATTGATGATTTGCCTTTTGGAAAGAATCAGGTCAAGTTCATTGAGTAACTGAAGTAACCGGGCTTTGAAATATTTGCCAAATTTTGCTCCCAAATGGTGAAATGTAAAATCTGACGGCTCTAGACTCTAGCCCATCAGGTTTTTTTTCCTTTATTGGCCAAGGAAGCAACTTTAGTTCTTGTTATCGATGTGTCAATCCATCCTTCGCTATCTGGTGGCATGCATGAGTCTGAGAAGGTTATTAGTAGTATATTATGTCTTGCCTGGCATGATACGGTCCGATGCTGACTGATTAAAGCAAATTCACGTTATTTCCTATTCTATTGCCTCATTTTCTTTACTTCTTTGTGCTGCGTCTGGCAGAGCTTTGGACTTTCTTTGACCGTGATGTTTTTCATATGAGTTGCAGCAAGAGAGGCCAGCTCTTCCAGAGGATATATCCCCTGATCTCGCCTTCATCATACAGTCATGCTGGGTCGAGGACCCTAACATGAGGCCCAGCTTCAGCCAGATCATTCGCATGCTCAATACTTTTCTCTTCACTCTTTTGCCGCCTACACAATCCTCACAAGAACCAGATTCCAACGAGGCTGCTGCAACAACTAGTAATGGCACCATGGCACTGTCCACTGCTCGAAATAAAGGGAAGCTTGCTTTTATTCGCCAACTTTTTGCTTCTAAAAGAACTAGGAACTCGCAATGACCCGGTGGAATCTTGGGAAGCTTTGAGTTCCAATTTTTGGAGGGTCATGGCCTTTTAGTAGTTGGTGCAGCTTTTGTGTAGAGTATTTTGAGTAGCTTAATAGCGACGAGTAGCAGCAGAGGGATGGGAGAGATGGAAAAAAATATATATATTCAATACAAGTAGGAATGCTATTTCTTGCTGATATCATAAAGGAAGGAAATAGAATAGCAAGAATTCTCATCATAATGCCACTTATCCTTTCATCTAATCAAATGCCGCGACTATTCTTATCAAACGGCGGATGGGGAATGGTCATTTTGTGAATGCAAGTCATGTAGGGTTTAGTTGAGGCCTAGAGATGTGGCCAGCATTGAGCATGTTGAAGTGGGCTGGCTGATCTGTCTATATCATTCCTTCCTTTTGCTTAGATCTTATCAGCTAAATATGAGCATGTTTGTGTAGCCTGACTTCATTTGCTGCAAAAAAGGAGAAGAGAAACAACTGGTTCTTGATTCTACTCTAATGCTACTGAGGTCTATGATCCAGCAGTGGCTAGTGTGGGCAAATGTGGGTTCCATGATTGGGAAAAGTGACTTCATAAATGGACTCTTGTAGCTATGGATCTTTAGCTAAGAGCTTGCTCTAAAGGGGGAATTGGGCAAAATCTAAATCCCATGGCATGTGAGGGCACATGGTGGTCTCTTTACAATGCAGTTGAGACTTTGAGAATTAGGGCTTCGCATCGATTCAATTCGACGATTGTACCTGAATGTATTATTAGTCGGCATCACTAAATTGGAATCGGGGTGCAGTGGAAAGCTGGGGTTGATTTGTCTCACTTTTCACGTAGTCCTTAAAATTAGTAAATTTTGATTTGTAGATGGAATTACGTAAATTTCCTTTATTATTCATTTACTAATTGAAAGACATTTTAAAATTTAGGGGGGAAAGTAAATAAGTACATATTTTGCTTTCGAAAAGACCCAAAATGATAATTTTCCTTCCACCAGAAAGATAGTCTGTAGATATTCGGACGGTCCAGCCTAAAACAAAATGTCCTCGTGCTCCATAACAGATTTTCAGATCGTTTCGACATAGCTGGTGAATTACTGATGTCGATTAATTAGCATTTGACCCTTATGCTCTGTTTACTTCTTGTTTTCAACTTACAGGGGTTTTACGTAAATATCAGTCATGGTCCGAATACCAATCCATGTAGCATCGACACGGACACGCGACACGACGACACGTTATTTCTTAAAAATAGAGAATTTCGACACGTTATATATATTAATACATAAATAAATAATAAAAAAAATAGCCTATAATTAATTTACATGAAAAATATTAAATAATATCATTCATTATTTTAATTTGTTACAATAATACATAAAACTTAGAGGAAAAAAACATTATTTAAAGAAAAATGCTGAAATGATATTTTTAAATTTAGTTAATTATTTATCATATATAACATTTTTTATTACTTCTTTCATAGTAAAAGACTTTTTAAAAAACTAAAACAATTCTAAGAAAACAAAACTAAAAAAAAAAAATTGACCCCGTGCGTGTATATTTATAGCAATTTTATTACTTCTTTTATTACTTCTTTTGTGTATATTTATATTTTGACCCCTCAAGTATTAGAAATTTTTAAAATTGACCCCGTGCGTGTCGGAATCGCGTGTCGAAATTCTGGACTCGCGTGTTGGAGCGTGTCAGACACGTGTCGGAGTGTCGGACACGACACGAAGGCTTCCGGAGAATATCCGTGCTACATAGATACCAATGGGCTTTAAATTGTCTTAAACATCAAAACAACATTTTCTAAAAAAACAAAAATTCCTAAACTTTACCTAATATAAAATCCTGAACAATAATGTAATATATTTTTCTTCTATCAATGAGTATCGTTATAGATCTGCTTTTATGGACATTAGAAAACAAATGATTTTCATGGCGTCTAATTCATATAATAAACTCTGATGAATAATATATATATCATATAGGTATAAATTAAAAATTCATGATAAATATATTGCAGTGAGTATAATTTGAAAATTTTGATCTCATAAAAAAAATAAAAAGAGAGGGCGCACAGTCGGGGACTTGTGGCATTTTTTTCCTTTTTTTTTTTTTAATACTCGGTTGTCTTCAATTAAATTCCGACCGTTCAAAAACATCGTACGGACCGAGGAAGCGTGAGGCGCCACGTGGCACGAGATGTCTTGTCGCGGCTATCATATAGCCGGGGCCCAAACGAGGGAGAAACGGTCAGAAAAGGCGGAGAATTTATTAAGGAGACAAATGCGGGTACGGGGCCTTTTCTGACAGGCCCACCCATTTGGAGACACGTGTCTCCCGTAACCTTCTGCAAAGCGTCCGTCACGGTGCATTTATTGTATCTTGGCTCTTTTCTGAACCGTTTGTTTCTTCTCTCTCTCTCTCTCTCTCTTCCTATGGGGGCCCCACCTCTTTTACCCCTTTCATTTTCACGATTTGTAAGTAGTAAAAGATTATTTACAGAAATCATCTTCTGGTTTTACTCTCATTTTAAAATTGCATTTCTCTTTTTTTTTTCTTCTTTGGTATGAACATTTCTTTTAATATTCACCCAAAAAAAACATTTCTTTTAATTAATAGTATATTTGTGAAAAATTTAACACCAAAAACAATTATAAACTGAAATATTTATAATAAATTTATCCACAAACTTCAAACTATCTCCCCGTAACAAATTTATTTTAAAATAATATAAATTTTTGCGTGAACTCTTTTGGGTAAATTTAGCAAATATCAATTTGGGATTTTGGCTTATCCAAAAATAAGTTTAGAATAAATTTTTCATAGCTATAATAGTTTGAAATTTTTCATTCTAATAACTCTAATTAATATTTAAGAGAAACAACGTATGTACCTCAAATCGACGACAAAATTTTTGATAAATCTATTTTTAAAGAAAATAATGGTGGTAAATTTCGTCATTTGTAATTCCAATATTAAAAGGGCCCTATCCAAATTAGTATCTTAAGATTTGATAAGACATATATCTCATTTGTAATGCATTTTCATTTATTCAACTGTTTTGGCCACTTTCGACCAAAAAAAAACAAACTGTTTTGGCCACTGACAAGCGCCCTACGCCAATCCTGTCAGCGCATCAATGAGGAGGTCGGTGAGGTACAGAGTTTAGTTTTCCACCGACAAAATAAGTAGCCCCGAAAAAGATGGTTTTTACACCAGAAGTCTCAAATTAATGGGGTCTATTCCTAAATTAATTTTTATATCGTAAAAAGTTATAAATCAATATGCCCATGTTGCATTTATCTTTATTTTGCATGAAGAATCAACTGAATTTGTAATGGATCTATTAATTTGAAAGTTTTGTGACATGAAAATTAATTTTAAAAGTAAATGTAGCAAGAATATCAATTTGAAATTTTTTACATTGTCAACCGAAAAAGTGCACTTTATCATCATTACATATATTTCCGAGAATGCCTTTACAGACTTGTCGATCCAAGCCTTGCAAGTAAGAGAGACGATCGGATTGATTCACATAACTTTGGCATGCAACAAAAATACACTAGAAAAAAAAAAAAAAAAAAGGGCATTTGCTAGCGAGTTTGTGGCCGACGGTTCTAGAGTTTTATTGAGTTCGATATTTTTGTGCTCTCAAGATAAGCGAGAATATTTGACATGATGAAATATCTCGAGAAAAAACCGATTCATAGAGGATTCACCTATTCTCAAATTTTCAAATAAGATTGATGTGGGCTGCTAAAGTTGGTGTTAGCTACAAAATATAGGGTTTTCGTCACATGGAAATCTGGTGGGATGATTGCTGAATACCTATAGCATTTACTGCAATTTACATGGGCCAGTGCAGGTACCATAAGTCAATCGCTTAATCAATGCGCTTCAAGGATCGTGTTAGATTCTATTAATTTCTCTGACCCTTCAATTGACCTAATCTTTCCAACAAAGAAAAAAATTGACCTAACCCATCCATCCATAATCATAACCGAGACATAAATTGAATAGGGGGACAAAATCATTGATAGATTCTTTTACAAAGGGTCGGTAATAGGAAAAAAATATTTGATAAATTTGTCTCATCCACATTGGATTGTAGATCAGTTCACTCATCGTTTAACACGTGTACAAATATAGCCAACTCATCAATTTTAGCAGCCGAAAGATACGAAAAGAACGCTGAGCATATTAAAATTTGACTCATAGAAACTAAAAATACAAGATTAATCATGCGACATATTATAAGTTGATAGATACTTAAATGAAGCTTCCGTATGTACATAAACATCATCTCGAGGCAATCGACTATAATTAATGGTCTAGGTATATACAGGATCCATTGTAGTTCATAATCTCTTTTAGCAATTCTACTTATGTGGATTAGTTATTGAAGCTGGTGTATTAACTAATGTGGCAATACACGAGGAGTTAACTGATTAAATGTTTCACTTCACTAACATGTGACATCAAAAGACAAGGTGCATATCTGAGTATGAGTATGACATGGGAGAAATGTTTATCAAGACATTTCATGATTAAGAGTTTTGTTGGGCTATAATGGAACATCTATCATTTCTCAAAAATTTATATAGGCATTAAGGACAGTCGTGCTCTCTTATACAATTGAAAGATAATAATTCATTGCTCCATGAGTACTCCCACCGAACTGAATAATCGAATCATAGGGTGCAATATCCCCTTCATTTGAATTTAAATTGATTGATCTTATGGCTGAGATGCAATGAGGACAATATTCTCCGACCGTCTATTCAAAATTCGTACGATGATGGGTCTCAGGCCACCAAACTTTGCCACTTGATGCTAGCGATGCACATTGCATCTACATGAAAATATGCAAATCTTTCAACCCCATGAAACCCTAGTTTTTTGCCATGATTCTTCACCACTTCTTAATGTATTTCTTGCCACACACCAACAGTCAAACTAGATGAGTAAATGGCCTTGTACATCAACCCAACCACCAAAATTTACCACACTCTTTCTCATGCAAAGACACGTGGCTCTCATTTCCTCTCTCCTCGCTTCAAATTTTTTCTATATAAACCCTCCAACTTCACATTCTCGTATCACTCATCATCCGATTCCATAAACCCTAACCATCTCTCTTCCTCTCACTCTCCGTTCAACAACTCCTCCAAGAATGGCTGATCTCTCCAAGCTCTCTTGCTTCCTCCTCCTCGCCTGCCTCGTGGCGGCTTCGTCACCGGCGGCTCGCGCGGCCATCACGTGCTCCCAGATCTCCTCCAGCATGGGCCCCTGCATCGGCTACCTGAGGGGCTCTGGCCCCCTGTCCAGCGCCTGCTGCTCCGGCGTGAAGTCCCTCAATACCGCGGCCCGGACCACCGCGGACCGCCAGGCCGCGTGCCGGTGCCTGCAATCGGCTGCCGGCAGCATCCAGGGCATCAACTTCAACCTCGCCGCCGGCCTCCCCGGAAAGTGCGGCGTCAGCGTGCCTTACAAGATCAGCCCCACCACCGACTGCAAATCGTAAGTTCTCCGCCATTCTTCTTTTTCTCTTTCCCTCTCGCTGTTCATCGATCATTTCTAGGTTACGATGGATTCTTGCGTGAACTGAGCTTCACACGGACTGCGTGCGAAACAAAAACTCCTCTCACTTAACGGTGCTTTCTTTCTCTGTTGGTTTGTAATGCAGCGTGAAGTGAGGTTCACGAGCTCGGACGTCGCTGATGATAGCGTGGTAACGTTGAAGATGATGATAATAAGAAGGGACGTGGACTAGTCGATGTTTTGCATGCATGCTTTGTTGTTGTGTGGTGGCCGGTCGCGTGTTGGTTTTCTGTCTACGTCCTTGTCGTTATATTATGTGCTTCGGCCAGTGAAATTATCTCTACTTGGTGTTTTTTTCTCTCCTTAATTTCCTCTGAACCGCCCCTCCAACATTAACGCTCGACAACCCTAATGATCCAAGAGACAAGAGACAAAACTTTCTTCCGAATCCCTAATCAGCACCTTTAACCAGAACAGTAATAGAAACAGATATCACCAAATTTGTCATATCTAGTTCCTAAAATGATAAGCGAGTGTTACCAGGCGATCCTTTCGACCTTCATTTAATTTCTTCGCTGTCGAAACCCTACAGTCTCCACAACTACATAGATCGCTTAGATATCGTCGAAATGCCCCCACGTCCATTTGGAAAAGTACACAGGCTTTATGGGGTGTCTCGAAGTGTACTCATTGCGACATACATTTTCGGTACATTGAATTGGGGTTAAAAAGCGAAAGTACCTTAACTCCTCGCAAGCTTAACGTTTAACTTCTATTTATCCTTTTGCTTACTGTGTAAGAGTTCATTTCGTCATCCCTCTTAACATGTTCTTCGAACTACCCAAATGATCAAATCCAATGCGTTCAAAAAGGCTAAGGAATATCTTTGATTTGTTTCACATATGTTCAAAGATCATCTACTAATCAGTTCGATTTATTGACAGACATTGCACCAAACTTATCTCTAATGCAATACCTTAAAAACACTCGAGGGAGTTTGCTCTATGATTCAAAATTTAGTTTTGAACGTGAAGTTAATTCATTTTCACGAATTACCGTTTCGAAAAACTCAATCTTTTATATTGTCAAATAAAATGTCTTATCGAAGTTACTATGATAATCGTGATAATTAGCGGGCGGTTGTCACTCAAAGCCTACTTGGTGCCTCTTTCCTATTTTTCATGCACACAGAAAATAACGCGCTCTCTCCATGTTATTACTGCAAAAAGACTTTTAACGCAAAAGCAAATTAAAATTATTAGGTACGAAAGGATATTAAAATAAACTGGAAATCAACCTCATCTTCTCCGCCATATGGGTTAATTTTGATGCATATCCTGTCACCTTACCAATTATTTAAGGAGTTGATTTTATATATCGAGAATGAGTTTGAATATAATGAGAAAATATTATTGAAATATAATTTTTGGGATCTCAATTGTCAGTGTTCCCTTTGTACATATCCTCTGGATTAAGAAGAGGATGATAGGCTATTCAAAAGAAAGAAACGGTTAAAAGGTAAACTTTATCAGAGGTACTTTGATGGAGACTCCACTGTCGGACCTCTTGGTCCCATCCTCCTCCCAACTATTGTAGCATTGTAGCAGAAGCAAAAAAAGCCAAATCATGAGTGGAAAAGTCAGTCTGTCAATAGAAAACTCGATAAATGCAAATAATTGGCATTTGTTGACCAAACGATATCCGTAAAATTCTAATGTGTTGTTGCATGCTTGTATGAGGTGGTGTATGTAAACATTAAGGGGCAAAGCACACTCTCCCTAAAAATAATATTGTGTAATTATCTATAAATCCCTAAAGACTCCCTTCTTTCTTTTTGTCTAATATGATTCTTTAAAACTAGAAATAGTCTGTTCAATCCTAGGACCATGAGCTAAACTTGCCACAAATGTAAATTTGTTTATGATATGAGTCAAAGAATGATAAGGAATTTGATGGCTAACAAGCAGTCCGTATTCTGAGATTGGGGAAGGGCCGTGCGTCTGGAATAGCGTACTTGCCACAAATTCTATTTTCATTAACACATGTGGTCTGCCTTGATCGTACTTGCCACAAATTCTATTTTCATTAACACATGTGGTCTGCCTTGATCTTTTCTGATTGAATTTTCTAACAAATAGGATAAAGAAAAGAAAATAAACGCGAGGGAGCATCTGTATACTTTTTCCTATATGATTGACATAAAGAAACTTAAAATCTGCTTTAATCTGTCATATGAAAGTCCAACTAAAGAGTTGCAACTGTTTAGTAAGGTCCTAAGAGAGTATTTATTTATCAATCGTACATGGGTCACCAATATGCATACCCTTTGGCAAACATACTAAAGGCGAATTTAAAAAATGTCACCGTATTAATAACAAAACCATTTGATGTTGATGCTGTATTTTCACACCATAATAAACGTAAACCACATCAATAATATGAAACATGATTTGCGTTCTAGCATCTTAATACCAAAACATAATCGAAGATCATCTGGATCGAGATTTTATTAGAAAGATTGAAGTGATTCTAGAAAAGCCGTAGTGATTAACACTATAAAAATAGGTAAACTTTCTTATTTTTGGGTGTTCGGATAATTCTATTGGACGCATACTTCTCATGTGTCTCAAATATGAAATTTTAGCTACTTACCACAAGATCACAAATCACGAAATTGATGCTGCTTCAAAACTCATTTGTTAAATCTCTATTTATTTTTTAGAAAATAAATGATTTGAAATTTTTTGTTAGCTGGGTTCACTCCTATGTGGAGGAGACCCAATGAGTTGCAAACCCAAAAAGAGCTTGAGCCCATATAATAAGTTATATGAGGAAATAGGTTTCTCACTATCTATATAAAGAGGTAGCTGCAAAAAGGAAACAACAACAAGAGAAAAAGAGAAAGCGGAAAATCTGGGGTTTGGGGTAATATCTGATTTACATCAAGCTGGCATCGGGGGTCGATTCGTGGTCCGATTGAGCTGAAATTTTGTCATGTTCGTGGCGCAATTTTCTCGAATCTAAACGGTTTGATTTTCGTTTGAAGCTCCCTATATCGGTTTTCGTGGATTGATCAAAACTTGCGTTTTTGGTCGATTTATCCTTGATCTCTTGTGAAGTTCATGTGTATTGCCAAGAATTATGTTCTTGAGGTATTTGCTGCTATGTACCTCTAGTATTTGCTAGAGAAGAACAATTTTATTGATAGTGAAGATTTTCGGGTGGACTCCGGTCCTGTGGTTTTTTATCTCCTCACATCGAGGAGGTTTTCCACGTAAAAAAATCGTCTTGTGTTCGCGTGCTTGGTATTTATTTTACTCTACTATATCGATTCCTATTAGGTTTACACAAGAGGGGAAATTATTTTATTCCGCTGCGTTAATTCGATATTGTTCGAATTGTTACCGTTCTCCCATCAGGGTGGTATTAGAGCATTAGGTTCTTGCTTGATTTTTTCTGCCTTGTGTTAAACAATGGAAACGAATACGAGTAGAATGATTACATTGAATGGTTCGAATTATCATATTTGGAAAGGGAAGATGGAATATCTTTTATATGTGAAAGATTTTTATTTGCCTGTATTTTTGAAGAGAAACCGAGAATAAAACGATCTTTGAATGGTCTATATTTCATTGTCAAGTGTGTGGTTATATCGGGCGGTGGGTAGATGATAATGTTTTGAACCATATTATTGAGGAAACACATGCACGCAGTTTATGGGATAAGCTCGAACAGTTATATGCTCGAAAGACTGGGAATAATAAGTTATTTTTGATAAAACAGATGATGGCTCGAGATATCATGATGGTACTCGTTTGACTGATCATTTAAATTCTTTTCAAGGAATTATAAATCAGTTAGCTGCGATGGGAATCAAGTTTGATGATGAGATACAAGCACTATGGTTGCTTGGTACTTTGCCGGACTCATGGGACACGTTCCGAACATCTTTATCTAATTCTGCCCTAGATGGTACAATTACCATGGATTTGACCAAGAGTAATATTTTGAATGAAGAGATGAGAAGGAAGACACAAGGATCGTCCTCTTCACATTTTGATGCCTTGGTTGTCGAGAAAAGGGGGAGAAGTGAGTCTCGAGGTCCGAGAAATAGAGATAAAAGTCCAGACAAAAGCAGAGGTAAGTATAATAAATTTGTTAATGTTGAGTGACATTATTGTCATCAGAAGGGACATATTCAGAGGTTTTGTCGACAGTTAAAAAGGGAGAAACAAAAGGAGAAAGGTAAAGAGAAGAAAAGTGATAATGACAAATGATGACAATCGTGTCGCTGCACTTAAAGAAGACTTTCTCACTATTTTTTATCGTGATGTGGTGAATTTTGTATCTCATGAGACCAGTTGGGTAATTGATAGTGGTGCATCCATTCATGTTACGTCTCGTAGAGATTTCTTTACATCATACAGGTTAGGTGACTTCGGATCTGTGAAGATGGGAAACAATGGACTAGCTCAAGCTGTAGGCATCGGTGATGTGTGCCTAGAAACCAGCAATGGCACAAGCTTAGTATTGAATAATGTTAAACATATACCTAATATCCGCTTGAATTTGATTTCTACAGGCAAGTTGGATGATGAGAGGTATTGCAGCACCTTCTGTAATGGTCAATGGAAGCTCACCAAAGGTTCTCTTGTTGTGGCTAGAGGTGAAAAATATTCTTCGTTATACATTATGCAGGCAAAGTTGTCCACGAGACAAAATTAATGCAGTAGATAGCGAAGATGCAGGTTGAATTATGGCATAAGAGGCTCGGTCACATCGGTGAGAAGGGTTTGTCAATATTGGCCAAGAAGAAGCTCCTTTCGGGATTGAAAAGTTCAGCGCTAAAAAGTGTGCTCACTGTTTAGCAGAAAACATAACGAGTTGCATTTAAAAGCTCCCCTCCTTCAAGAAAGTCGGTATACTGGATTTAGTGCATTCGATGTTTGCGGTCCTATGAAAACAAAATCACTTGGTGGCTCTCTTTATTTTGTTACCTTCATAGATGATTTTTCAAGGAAAATTTGGATTTATGCCTTGAAAACTAAAGATCAAGTGTTAGATACTTTTAAGCAATTTCAGGCTTAGCTGAGAGAATGAACAGAACACTGGTTGAAAGGGTAAGATGCTTACTTTCATAGTCAAAGCTACTTGGATTCTTTTGGGGTGAGGCTTTAAGTACAGTTGTGCATGTATTAAATCTTACTCCATGCGTTCCTTTAGAGTTTGATGTTCCTAATAGAGTTTGGACAGGCAAAGAAGTTTCTTATGATTATTTGCGTGTCTTTGGGTGCAAAGCATTTGTGCATATTCCCAAAGATGAGAGGTCTAAACTTGATGTGAAAACACAATAGTGCATATTTATTGGTTATAGACAGGATATGCTTGGCTACAAATTTTATGATCCACTTGAAAAGAAAATTGTAAGAAGCAGAGACATTGTGTTTATGGAAGATCAAACAATAGAGGATATTGAGAAATCGAAGATGATTTCAACACCACAGGTTAGTGATAATCTGGTTGATTTGGATCCAGTTCCTCTTACAAATATTCCTACATAGGTTGATGAAGAGTAGCAGGAAGTCAATGTTCCAAATAATGCACATGTTCCTAAACATGTTGAAATAGATAATACTATTCCTGAACCAGTGGCTCAATTAGATGTTCCACTGGATGTTCCAGTCCGGAGATCCGTTAGAGACCGACGACCTTTCACCAGGTATTCTGAAGATGAGTATGTATTATTGACTGATGCAAGTGAACCAGAGTACTATGCAGAAGCAATAGAAGATGAGTACAAAAGCAATTGGTTTGATGCTATGCGAGATGAGATGCAGTCACTTTATGATAATCATACTTTTGAGTTTGTGAAATTACCTAAAGGTAAAAGAGCTTTGAAGAACAAGTGGGTATATAGGTTGAAGCAAGATGAACATACTTGCACAACCACGGTACAAAGCTAGATTGGTTGTTAAGGGATTCGGTCGAGAAAAGGGTATTGATTTTGATGATATATTTTCTCCGGTAGTGAAATTGTCTTCTATTCGTGTGGTACTAGGCTTGGCAGCTAGCCTAGATTTGGCAATTGAGCAAATGGATGTTAAAACGGCCTTCTTACATAGTGACTTGGAGAAAGAGATATACATGGAATAACCTAAGGGTTTTAAAGTGAAAGGGAAAGAGGATTATGCGTGCAAATTGAAGAAAAGTCTCTATGGCCTAAAACAAGCACCGAGATAGTGGTATAAAAAGTTTGCGTCAGTTATGACAAAACAAGGCTATAAGAAGACTTCTTCGGATAACTGTGTGTTTGTCTAAAAATTTTCTGATGATGACTTTATTATTCTCTTGCTTTATGTTGATGATATGCTGATTGTTGGCAGGAATGCTTCAAGAATTGAGTTATTGAAGAAACAATTGAGCAAGTCTTTTGCCATGAAAAACTTGAGCTTGGCGAAGCAGATTCTTGGCATTAGAATTACCCGAGACAGAGATGCTAAGAAGTTATTTTTGTCGCAAGAGAAATATATCGAGAAGATCCTTCAGAAATTTTACATGGACAAGGCTAAAGTGGTTAGTACTCCTCTTGCTACCCACTTTAAGTTAAATATGAAGCAAAGTCCTATGATTGATAAAGAAAAGAAAGATATGGAAAGTGTTCCATATGCCTCACCGTAGGAAGCTTAATGTATGCGATGGTATGTACACGCCCGAGACTTGGCGTACGCGAGTTAGGCGTTGTTAGTCGCTATTTATCAAATCTAGGTAGAGAGCACCTTTGGAATGCAAAGAAGTGGATTATGAGGTATCTTCGAGAACTTCAAAGTTGAAACTCGCTTCGGGACCGGGAAACTTGAGTTAGTTGGATACACAGATTCCGACTTGGCGGGAGATATTGATACTCGTAAATCTACTTCCGGTTATTTGATTTCTTTTGCGGGTGGAGCTGTGTCATGGAAGTCAAGATTGCGAAGTGTGTTGCACTTTCTACAATCGAAACGAATTTATTGCAGGCGACTAAAGCTAGTAAAAAGATGCTATGGATGAAGAAGTTCTTAGAAGAACTTGGGTTCAAGCAAAAGAGGTATGTGCTATTTTGTGATAATCAAAGCGCAATTCATCTTAGTAAGAATTCATCTTTTCATTCTAGATCGAAACATATTGATGTTAGATATCATTGGATTAAGATGTTCTAGATGAAAAGTTACTTTGGAACTTGAGAAAATTCATACGGATCATAATGGCTCCGATATGATGACGAAGACTCTACCAAGAGAGAAGCTTGAACATTGCCAATTGATAGCAGGGGATGGTAAATCCCTCCACATTGTCGTGAGGGGGAGATTTGTTAGCTAGGTTCACTTCTATGTGGAGGAGACCTAATGAGTTGCAAGCCCAAAAAGAGCTTAAGCCCATATAATAAGTTATATGAGGAAATAGAGTTTCTCACTATCTATATAAAGAGGTAGCCGCAAAAAAAAAGAAACAACAACAAGAGAAAAGAGAAAGCGAGAAAATGGGATTTGGGGGAATATCGATTTACATCAAGCTAGCATCGGAGGTTGATTCGTGGTTCGATTGAGCTGAAATTTTGTCAGCATGTTCGTGGCTCAATTTTCTCGAATCTGAACAGTTTGATTTTCGTTTGAAGCTCCCTATATCAGGTTTTTCGTGGATTGATCAAAACTTGCGTTTTTGGTCAGATTTATCCTTGATCTCTTGTGAAGTTCATGTGTATTGCCAAGAATTATGTTCTTGAGGTATTTGCTGCTATGTACCTCTAGTATTTGCTAGAGAAGAACAATTTTATTGATAGTGAAGATTTTCGGGTGGACTCCGGTCCCGTGATTTTTTATCTTCTCACATCGAGGAGGTTTTCCACGTAAAAAATCGTCTTGTGTTCGCGTGCTTGGTATTTATTTTACTCTACTATATCGATTCCTATTAGGTTTACACAAGAGGGGAGATTATTTTATTCCGCTGCGTTGATTCATATTGTTCGAATTGTTACTATTCTCCCATCATTTTTTTCCCTAAAAGATAATGCTTACATCCCTTGAAATTATTAGTCAATAATAAATATTTTTATTATCAATAATAATTTATGTTTAAAAATATATATATAAGCGGTGAAAATACTTTATGTTTACTTATTTTTATAAGCAAAATAAAAGATTATTTTTTAAAAATTATTTTTTAAATTATTTATTTTTCACGAAAGAAAACCGACCGTAAAATCCTTTATGGAACACCCTTGCATTGCCATAAAACTGAGAGACCACAATGATTTTCTGACATTTCGGAAACATGTGGGTGGAGGAGACGGAAATTCAACGAGCACGTGGAGAAACCGCGACCCTACCTCCCTCTCACGTAAGCCATGTTCGATCCATCCATCGAAAGACATCATCCTCATCCTTAGGGTTCTAATTCAAGTCACGCAACAGCCTGCTTTTACTTCTGGTCGGCGCTGATTTCGCAAGACGAGATGGGTGAACGCCCGTTTGTATTCTTCACATGGAGCTCGTCTTTTTATGCGATGTCATCGAGTAGACACTAGACCAGCCGTGCCTAAGTTCGGTTGTTTTCTTCACCTGCTTTTCCCTTCTCTCGGTGGTCTTCTTCTAATGCCTTGTTAGGTCTGAGGCACTTGCGATTTCGCTTTAGGTTATAATGGAGAAAACCCTAGAGGTTACAGGCGTTGTTAGGTTAGACAGCAATATATGCACGAAGAAAACCCTAACTGGTGACTTAGAAACCTGTTAAACTGTACCCTTGGTTTTGGGTTTTCCAAAGCAAAAAAAAAAAATTAGTATTGAATTTTTTCTACTGAAAATCAAGATATCTAAGTTTATGAGCAATTGTGAATAATCCTGCGTTGCGGAATTTGCATTTTTTGAAATTTTTTCTGGAATCAACGTTTAAGATGAGTGACTTTGTGATAATTGGCGAAACTTTTTAATAAGTGATTACCGAATGCTAAAAACCGTTCTTAAATAGTTCTTTGAATTTTCCACCTTCTTCCAAATTACATTGGAGGTGATCCCCGGAGATTTTTCAATTTTGTCATTTTCTATCGAAGTCGAGGCACCGATAATCACTAAATTAGCTTCCTCGTGAAAATGACTCCAAACCCAATGGAAGGTACAACGCCTAACTCCCAATTTAATTAACCAAATTTTGGAGACCTCGCGCAAGGCCATTCTCTATCAAAACAAAGCATGGACTCATTTGCATGTACAAGATTATGTAGGACGCTTCTATCGGAGTAATCTGTCGCGACCTCTCGATCGTGCTCAGGCCGCTGGGGAGGCTGAAGCACAGTAATGGCTAGGGATGCCGATGCTTTTCCTTATCAATAGATGTGCAAATGGAAATCAAACTTAGCTCCAATTAGCATACATACAGGAAGTTCTACCCAAGAAAAGTTGCATATACATAGAAAGAAACAACCACGTCAAGATCGGAGAGGTTCGAAAGTATTTATGAAGGCCCTCTTGCATCGAAGAAAATGGCGAAAACTTCTTGGAAAAGAAAGAAAGGAAGGGCCTCGGGAGAATGGTAAAACTAGCATTCAATTATACATACCCAACCTCCAACTAATCTCCAATCTATTACGACCCCACCACCCCCCGGGGCCCCACTTACACGTGTCGCGATCTCAGGCCCCCTCCCCCTCCTATATAAATCTGGATCGTCCCTCATTGGCTCTCCACTACAGATCCCCCACTGACCAGCACTCAGCACTCCTCTCCCGTTTTTGTCAAACTTCTCTTGCTGTTTCTTGATACATGGCGAGCTCCGGACTCTCGAAGCTGGCGTGCGTGGCCCTCCTTTGCATGGTGGCGGCGGCCTCCGTGGCCGAGGCCGCCGTGACCTGCGGCCAGGTGGCGAGCGCCATGGCCCCGTGCATCCCCTACGCGAGGAGCGGCAGGGGCCCCGTGCCGGCCGGGTGCTGCAACGGGATCAGGTCGCTGAACAACGCCGCCAGGACCACCCCGGACCGCCAGGCCGCCTGCAAGTGCCTTAAGTCTGCCTCCAGCAGCATCTCTGGCATCAACTATGGGGTCGTGGCCGCCATCCCCAGCAAGTGCGGGATCAGCATCCCCTACAAGATCAGCCCCAGCACCAACTGCAACAGGTTAACTTACTCAACGAAGCATCCATATGCTGTAGTATACGCATGAGTTCTTCGTAAACTGATGACCCTTTTCATTTTTTAGTTTTTACTCATGAACTGTTCGTTTTGCGTTGCAGCGTGAAGTGAAGATCGTGAAGGAAGGGATTCCGGGAAGCGAATGAATATGATTATCATTAGGGAATGAATGGCTTAGAATGCGAAATAAAAGGTTGCAGGACGAGTCCGACATGAAGCTTCAGTACTTCATGTTTCTTTTTAAGGTCTTTTGTTTTTCGTCTGTTTTCTGGTCCTTTCTGTGCCGTAGACATTATCATGTCGCGGTACTTATGTTAAATAATTATTTGGCTTGAGCTTGAGGTGATCGAGTGTTGCCTTTTCCATTTCATCTCTCTTCTTTCTCCTCCTCCACTTACAAAGCAGGAAAATCCACACGCTAAGGCAGGGTTGCGCTGCTGGACATTGAACATGGTCTATAACTTAGTACTATACCTGTCTCTAGTATTCATGGATTATAAGTTAGTAAAATCTGCAATGGCTCTCGCGGACGTTACGCTACTTCACAAAAATAAACGTTTAGAATGAAGTAATTTGTTCGGCGCATGAATGCGCGCGCGACTCGAGCGAGTGCTGCTTAAACTCGAACTCTGGGTTACCTTCCGACAGGCGAGTTTTCGGACGGTTCGTGCATTGCGGTTGGTTTCTTCTTCACCGCCTAGATCCACAAACAAGGCTCGCTCGTTTCGAGTCGGACAGTATTCCTTTGGCTCAAATTAAGATAAGAAAAAAGAGGCAAATCACACTCTGAACTTATGTTCTTAGTACAATTCGTCCATGGATCCAAAGAAAAGATTATCGATATTCCACGCGTCGATCATGCGACCGGTGCATGAAAGACTTTTTTTTTGCTTGATTTTATCGCTGAAGACATTATCATGTCGTTATGGAAGGTTCGAGGGGCCCACCTAATGAAAGGGCTACTTGGCGTCTTGTCGATTCAATGTCTGACCGCAATGGATGTAATATAAAGTTTCTTTTCTAGAACAAATTCGGACCGTTGATGCGACTGACATTTCTTCTTTAGGTCCCCCTACATAGCTAGTGCTTCACCAGCTGTCATTAATGGGCGGATATGTGTCAGAGCTTCACGGAAAATCTAAGACGTATTAGGCTAGTTGGAATGATTTCGCAGGTACTTACCCGCCTCGCCGTGTATAGTTCGCATTTAATGGGCCATGAAACTAGAACTACAGAGAAATTTAATAATTTGATTAGCAAGATCATCAGTATGCGCTCAAGATACGATTGATTTACCGACTATGATATGATTGATTCAATTGAACGGAGCGAGCAATTATGCGTGGAAAGTGGAGTAAAAACTGTGTGGCGATGGACTGTGGCGATGGACTGATGCATCGTCCTTGTTAGCCAACAAGAAGGACAATAATTGAACTCTTGTCTCATAAATATGACAATCGAGACAAGCCACAGGATAAAATTCGTCGAAACTGGCCTTGCTCTGTGTGGTGATCCCAGTCTCCAATCGGGAAAACTTACCACGAGGTTTCTGATAAGAATGGGGCTCGAGGACATGGGGAATGTCATCTTGATTTTGCTCTGAATGTACTAAAGCTTTTAAAGCTTATCTACAAAATCGTGATGAAATTCTATTAAGTTTTCACACTGATGCAATTAAATCTCTCTATTAACACTATCCAATTTAATATCATCTAATAACACGTCACATCAATGTAGGGTCAATTTAGCGTCCCATTAGAAAATCCCAAATTTTTCAAATCAAAAGAAAAATTACAGAAAAAAAAAATTTGTAGACAATCTAATAAAAATAAGAAATTATATGCTAGTACCTACGAAGTGGTCCAAAAAGTGACAACAAAATAACGACCATACAAGCGAAGCGATGGTGCGCAGCATCTGAAACAAACAACCCCCAAAAAACATCCTGCCCGACCAAGACCTAAGGTAGCTCCCATTAAACCATGATTTGTAGACAACCCAAGCCACGAAACCAGAATGATGTATGCAGATAAAGTATATAGATTAGGATCGCATATGAGGAGCTAAGCATGTCTACTTAAGCGTTATTTCGTTATAAGCATGTTACCTTGCATTAGTTTCTTGTCGTGGAACAGCGACCTCATTTGAAAAAGAATCCTGCTGAAGTGCTTCCGAGAGAGAGCATAGCGGACGTAAAACAGCTAATTGTTCCTTTTGTTCTTGGAGGTTAAAACAAGGCGATTACAATGATTAGTGATTCGGTGTCCTAAACATCATCTTAAATCTTCGGGTATTATACAGCTCATGCAAAAGACAAGCGCAATTTCCTGTCCAATTGACACTGCTCATCTTCAATATTTTTCCTACGTAATATGAGAAAGCACATAGCTTATGACCGAACCAAATACTCTGCAGTTGTCTTTTGTGCCTGCCGACTTGCTTGATGCTCCGATCGAAAACAAATCAGTGGGGAACTCTCTTTTGTTTCAATAGGTAAGGCCTGGCTACAAACTTTTACCCATACAATGATTTATCTTCATACCCCTTCGGCCCTGCCCAAGCCCAGACGAAGGAAGAGGTAATCACTGGATCGACTGCCCCATCTCTATTTAGCTGAATTTTATGCCATGGATCCCAGCTATGCTCGCCAACAGCATACGCGATGCCTTCAAAAATCAGCATGCATAATCCATATTCTCTCCAATACTTTCTGCAAACAGCCACGGATTTGCTTAGAGATGATTATAGAACAGAGCCAACAGAGATGCATGATAAAGAATAATGATATTACTAGGCGAGTAGGCCACGTTAGTCTTTGATTCATGTAAGGAGAGAAGCAGAAACAGTTTTAAGAAGACCAAGGGCAAAACATTCAAGTACCTCCTTACAGTAGAGTCATGTTTCTTCTGTACCGTTAATTTCCTCATCCAAGAGCAATTTCTCAAGCTGAGCCACAAGATGATCTGAAGACGAGCTTAGCATTTGATTTTGTCTTCTCAGGTCAGCCACTTCTTTCTTCAGATCATCATTTTCCTTTTCTAATGATGGACTCAAGAGTAGCTGGCATTTTAATTGATTGTTTTCCTTTATCAGTTCACTCATCTCCTTCTCCAATTCCACAATCTTCTCTTCCAATATTCGATTTTTCAACATCAAGTCATCTTCCTAACAAATCAAAGCAATTAAAACCTACATAAAATGAATGTATTGACATATAAGAGAAGCAATTGAATAACCTACAGTGCCAGCCCATGATTTTCTAGGCAAGTCGTATGATGTCGATGGTGATTCAACATTCTCGTTGCACGCTTCTTGGTGAGATAGATAATCAGTGTTTGTCAGAGAGTTCACTTCATCTAGCGATGACCAAGGATTCGATGCATTAAACATCTCCGACCTTTGTACTCTATCAATCGTATCTACATTGGAGACAATTTTTGCTTTGACATCCTGTTCATCCATAATTTAGTTTCATGAGTTTCCACAAACGAGATATATTCACTTCAATTATAAGAACAAAGAGACAAGAAAATATGGTGGAAGGAATTATCACAATTAAAACAACATGCAATATTACAAAATAAACCTTAAAGGAAATGGAAAAGCTAAAGCTCACAGGATCCATTGGAAGATTCACTAAAAAATCATTTGGCCCAGATTGTGGACTTGTCTCTTGGGAGTCATCCTTTCGTGCAGGCAAAATCTCTTTGATTATTTCAGCTTCCAACTCAATCGCAGTAGGATGAAGCTCCCAGATTATCTAATGCATAATTGCCATTTAAAATTGAGAATTGATCAACACGGGTTATTCCATACAGCTACTTTAGAGGCCAATAAAGGTGGAAATAGCTGTAACTAGTAGAGCAGGTAACTTCAAGCATTAAAAATGAAAAAGAAAAGAAAAAGGTAAAAGAAAGATAAACGATGGATTCACCTGATCATCTCTGAGTTTCTCAAATTCTGCAGTTACCCATTCTCTTGGATGGGGTCTACTATTTCCCCATCAGCATGCACGGGGAAAAGTTAAGGAATCATTTTGCAGACTAGGCCGAGCCATGTCAATATGCTCATAAAACCAAATCTGCACAAATTCATAGAAATAGAGACGTCACTTGTACAAAATCCCAAAAAGGGAGAAAGTCATGCACAACCCAAAAGATCTATTTTGGACACATATGTCAAAATTTGAAAAGGAATAAACATTGCATCTAAAATTGAATAAACAACAAGAAGAACAAAGTTCCCCCAAGAGACGGGTCCTATATGAATAACATGCTACTAGATATTTTCTTAATTAACAAGATAAGCAAAATACCGAATGAGTTATAAATGATCATGAACTTGCATATAGGGTGAACTGGTGAACCGGTGGATCGGAAAGCTTAAAATGGCTTCAAAGATATCCAAAGAAAAATTACCTGAAGGAATAAAAGACAACCTCCAACATATTGCATACTTTTCTCCTTTCTTCTAGTCAGCCACATTATCAGATCCTCAAGCACAGCAGAACCCCAAGCATATTGATGTACAGAATCCAAATTACTAAGGAAAGAAAGATAACGAGTATCAATCGTTCCATTCGTATTCGGAAAAAGAAAAGTCCCGAATGTAAAAAGTAAAAACGTCCGTATAAAGTCATCATCAGCTACCCCACCAAGGGAATCAAGTCTACTCTCAATTGAAGCAACTGTGATTTTCCTCTTCCCAGGAACAGCACCATAATGTTCTTCCAGATCTGAAAAAGGCTCATCTTGCTGAAGTATCACTGGCTTTCCAATGACGCGGAGTCCCAAAACCAAAGCAACATCTATGGGAGTCATGGACATTTCCCTGTGCGCAAATACAAAGACACGCTTTTCGCAACTCCATTTCTCCATCAACTCAAACAATAATTTCTTGCTAAGAGTGTGATTCGGTATGAGCAATAGATTACCAAATCCCACACTCTTTATTGCGTCTCGTTGATCAGATGATAATTTCTCCACCCACTTCACAAAGGATGGCGAGGAAAACCTAGTACTGAAATTCCCAATCTGCATATTCCCGAAAACCATTGAGACATGCTTTATCCTTTTTGTCCTTAACCAAATATCGAACAGTACTTATAAACATTGGTCAAAGCCGATCAGCACTAAACACCATACTCTCAACCAATAAATTCTTGCCAAGAGTCTTGACTAAAAAACATTTCTTGCTAAGAGTGTCATTCGATATAAGCAACAAATTACCAAATCCCACATTTTTTATTAAACCTTGTTGATCATACGATAATCTCTCCGCTCACTTCACAAAAAAAAACCCAGTACTGAAATTCCCAATCTACGAATTCCCAAAAACCAATTGAGACATGCTTTATCGTTTTTTGCTTAACCGAATTTCAAACCGTACGTGTAAACATTGCTCAGAGCCAGTGAGCAGTAAACACCATATTCTCTGTCATAGCTATTGTTCAGAAAGAGATACACTGGCAAGAAGCTCAGCCCTAGATTTTTATGAATCGAAATGGATTCTACCCAATTCAATTGCCAAGTTTGAAAGGAACATGGATAATCAGATGGGGAAATCTTCAACCCACAGAAAAAAAAAATCGCCTCTCGACACGCTAGATTGACACGATTCAAACATGGAGAAACCCGAAACAAAAAGATCACTCCGAAACAGATTATTCAGCCTCGAATCCAGAACACCGTCCAGTCCGGGAACCGAAAATGCCAGCGGAAAATGAAGAGGCGACGAGACGTGTTTACCGAATCGCGAACTTCGACGGCTGCTGCGGATGATTTCCTCCGCGAACTTCTCATTAGGGTAGGCAAGGGGGGGCTTCCGCAACGGGCAGAGGTTTGAATTCGCAGCCCTCGTCCTTCGAGACGACCGGAGAGTGAGGCTTACGAGAGAAGCTTCTTGAGGAAGAAGACGAGAAAGAGCGGCTCTGCGACGGGTTTGAATTCGCAACCCTTCTTTTTGAAGAGAGAGAGAGTTACGGGCGGAAAGGCTTGCGAGAGAAGCTTGCTGAGTACTGATCGCTGAAGAAGACGAGAAAGAGCGCGAAGTCGTTTCATTGGACGAAGGGACGCGAATCCGGTGCTCCGCGCTTTGATGCCCGACCTTATGTTCGTCGAATACCAGCCCTTGATGCTTTCGTCGCGCTAGCCTAATCCAACGCATAGATGGATAACACGTGGATCCCCTTTTAATTTCTGCAAAAAGAAAAAACTTCGAGAAACTAATATGTTAATCGGTTGATGGACGTTTCTTCCTTGGGCTTTTAAGCTGAGATCGAGTGTGAACGAGGTCTTTTACTTCTGTCGATGTCTCCGTTTGATTACATCATCGATCAAATCATTAGCCATACCGGTCAAGGTGGCTATGAAATCTGTAATTTGATGTGATGAATAATCACATTAATTAACGCATTATAACTTTACATCAGCATCAAGATAGAAAATTGTTATCCTAAGCGTTTTTTTCCGCTTCTTGCCAAAATAATTCAGCTTTAGGAAGCATAGTCAATGCGTGGAAGGTGCTCTTTGGCAAAGAGAACTGATACTTCTAAGGAATATCAATCTTTCTTTATTTTTCAAAATATCTCCAATTACTTATTTCACCAATATCAATTTTTTTTTTTTAACATAAACAACCTACTAGGGATAATTTTAATCTTTGACATCTTTTTTTTTTATTGGTCTATGTATATTTATATAATTTCTCGATATTGTGTATCTCATCCATAACTATTTATCTTATTTAATGATTCGATTAATTTGACATGAAGTGTAATCTTTCAAATATTGAATTTACGCACGTGCATAATTATTTGTCTAACAACGATTTAGCACTCTATGGAGTATTTTGGATTTGACTATTTTGATTAGAGATAGGATGAAGAAGAAGCGTCCCATCTTGAGTTTTTCCCTTTGACTTAACAGTGAGGATGCAATAACGAAGACATTAGCATGTTATGTTTCATTTAGAACCAAACCCGCACCATCGTGTGTACGGAAACTTCTTTGTTGTCTTTTTTTTTTTTTTTTTCCTTTACATCTATTGGCGAAACTGGATGGTGTAACGAGTTAGGTTTTAATAGTAGCTTTCAAATAAATTTAACATTAATTTTTCAATCTTGTCTGGCATTTTTAGTGTTGTAGTAATTTAATTTCATGCGATTCAATGAATTACGTACATCCTTTCTCCAACCATCCAATCCATCGTCCTACAATGCTGCGTTAAGATTTTGCCTCTTCTATGAAGAAAACTCAACTCGAGAGCAAGTCGTCTTTCTTTTTTAAATATAAATCGTGCTAATTATTCTCAATAATGCATTGATCCACCTCTGTGAAATGCAAACATGCTACTATTTTACAGAAAGTTCTGAAATTCAAATTCCATATGAGAGAATTTATTTCATTAGCCACGAGGGGATTTGATCGGGGGGAAAAATATAATAGTAAATATTCAATAATTACTTATAACCAAACGTTATATCGAATGACCCATAAAAGCAGGAAACTGCATATTCATTTTTCCGACCAAAAAAAAAGAAAGAAATATTCAATTTGCTTTTTCTTTTTTCTTTTTTTCTTCTTTCTGAGATGGTGCGTCGTGTAAAATTCAATCGAAAGAAGCAAAAAATTCCTGCGATGCACGAAATTGGAAACGAGGCAGAAATCGACGATCTACCGACTCACGAACCGATCTGAAAAAAAGTTATGTCCCTCGATTTTCGAAACTCGCTGAGTCGCATAGGCGCCGGAACTCGTTCCGCCGCCGTGTTCATCCTACACATACCGAAACTGAAACTTCACCACCTCCGAAACTAAAAGCGGGCACACACGCAGGCCACTGCCTCAGCCCTACACTATCAAACCAAGAAAATTTACATGGGGGGTCCTTGGTCTTTTCACCTCCGCCGCCGCCGCCGCCGCCGCGGGATTCTTGAGCTTAACCGACGACGACGGGGAGCTCGTTCTCCGGCGACCGGCGATCGAGGAGCGAGTGCCGGCAGTTGGGGCAGGACGAGTGCGAGAGCAGCCACGTGTCAATGCACCTCACGTGGAACCCGTGGTTGCACTTGGGGAGCACCCGCACCTTCTCCCCGTCGACGAACTCGCCGAGGCAGATCGGGCACTCCGTCGCCGGGATCTTCGCCGCCGCCGCCGACCCGTATACCGCCACCGGGATCTGGCGCAGGTCGCGCCTCTTGAGCCCGGTGGTCGCCAGCCTCGCCGCCGCCTGCTCCGGCGTCTCCGCCCCGAACCTCCGGCTGCAGCGGAGCGCGCAGCGGACGATGGAGTTGAGCCCCAGGGCGCAGATCAGCGCGCACAGCAGGGCGGCCAGGATGATCACCATGTTGGTGTCGAAGTTGGTCTCGCTGATGTACGAATCGGTCGCCGCCGCCGTCCCGTTCTCGCCCGACGCGTCCGACGGCGGCACGCCGAGGTCCGCGTCCAGGAACCTCCGGTTCAGATGGAGCCGATTCATGGCTGGAAACCCAGGAAAGCCGAGGGCGTCACTTCGGTGTGGGCTGGCCGAGCGACGAGTGAGCTTTCCCTCGAGTTCGATCAGAGCGAGAGGACAGCAATGTTGGGCGAGATTCCAGCTAGAAAAGGACATGGAAAGAGCATCTGCTTTGGTGTCTGCTAGATAAGGGAAAGCGAGGGCGTAATTCGCCACATCGCCAGACGGATTTTATCCGGAATTGGGACCGTTTTGAGCTCATCCACGATTCGACCCTCTTGTTGGTGGCCACTAATGGTCCTCCATCGTCAGACGATTGGAGCGAGGCGGGACTGCCGGACGACCGGAATCGGAATCGGAATCGGAATCGGTATCGGAATCGGAATTGCAGCTCGCCGCTCCGTTCCTGCTTCGGTCATTTGATGACCCGCCGGCAAAGCGACGGTCGGAATTTTGCTGCACAGAGAGGGAGAGGGAGACGGAGAGGGAGAGTGAGGGGTGAAGGATTGCAGAAAGGGAGAGGAGGTGAAGATATAAAGGAAGGAAGAGGGAAGGTGAAGATATTATTTGGGGAGAGGATTAGAGTGATTACTGATTAGGCACCTAATCGATATTTTAAGGGGTTTTAATATTGGGTAATTACAAGTCACTACATCACATCCACCCAATCCCTAATAATGGAAGGGCAAGATGTTACAAGCAAATATACAGCCCGACTATCGACTTGTCTTGTCACAATTATCTGATTTCTTTGACAAATTACTCATGGGATGGCGATCAAATTTATTGATAAGATCGTGCAAGTATGTAATAATATATACATACGGCGACTCAAATTAGATCTTTAGCAATGAAGGCAGGTAGACATACTTGATGTTTAGGCACTAGCACCACGTCACTGGTACGGCCATAGAGCGAAATTATTGGCACGCTAATGAAAACACTACGAGGAGAAGGACTAGCGGAGGAGTGCAAATATCGACTGAACGTCACCTGCTTGTCCTATAAAAAAATTATTATCACGAGATATTAGTATTACTGCGCACTTGTCACTACGAGACAAGCTCCCTTGACGCATGCATCGAATGGTTTGCCTAGTACTCCACGATAGGAGATATTTGTCTCATACTTGAATAGGAAGCAAAGTACTTCCATCAAATCACGACTGGCCACTGCAAAAAAAATTAAAGATTCCGCATCTAGGTAAAGTCTCTATAAACTGGGGTTTATATCTAAATCTACGCAAAAGATATGGGCGAGCCCAAAAATTTTCCCCCAAGTGTCAAAGCTCGAGTAGATTTCTATATACGTTATCTTTTTAAGCCAATGAGGAAACCGGTTGAAATCCCCTTTATCAGCCCGGCTGGATTGAAAGCGCAGCGGGGAGATTTCGGTGCCAACTAGTTTTTCGTTTTTTTTGGCTACAAAGCCAATTTGCCTCCGACGTCGACGTCGGCTTTAGGAGAATCGATCCATTTTGAAATTCACGAATGCCCGGGGGAAATAACAAATATCTCCCCTACCTCTTTTTTTAATTGGTGGAAAGGTGGGCACGAGCTTTTGGTGTTGGTCCTTTTCCGATAATTCGGATAGGCCGGTTGTTTTGTGAAATCATCGAGAGAGAGAGAGAGAGAGATTCGCACGCTCCCGGTTTCTTGAATGATAAATTCGACCCAGACCTCATCGCCAGTCACGAAATATCTAGTATCCAAGTGGGCTCGAAGATAATATGTCGAGCGGTGTTGTTTTCGAAGCACCATGGCTTCGTAAGACATCGCTGAAATTAAAAGCGTCGCTCCTCCGTGCCTGAAAAAATGGAAAAAAAGTCCGGTATAAAAATGAACGGTTATCGTCAAAATAGGTTCCTTAATTTATGGAACTTATAATTCACCTTGCATACTCATGAACTTAGAATCTATCCTTTATCAGGTTTTAAGTCTACACAGGTTTCCCCGTATTCTTAATTAAATGATTACAACGAATTATCACTTCTAATTATTTTTATTTGCTACAATTTATTATTCATAACTCATATTTAGACATGTGAAAATTATAAAATTTTATTAAAAATGGAAGCTCCAAATAGTGGTTTCATTATTTTCAAAGATGTTGAACAAAAAAAAAAATCCAGAACTCGGAACTTACTCATAAGAATAGATTCATAATTTTTAGAACTTGGAATCGGAATGGCGATTTTAAAGTTCTCAATTTTACTATGAGACCATGGTTACCCCCGAGTCCAGTAGATCTGAATCCTTAATTCGTCGGCAGGAACATGCAAAAAGGGTCGCACGATTCTCTCGGGTCGCCTTGAGACACGACATTTGATTTGGCGGAGGGAGGGTGGCGCTATATTCATGGGGGGGGCCGGCTGAAATCGGGGGGCTTTGCGTGGTGGAGGGAGGCGGTGGCTCCGGGGATTTATTGCCGCCGCGGTGTCGGCCACAGAAAGCGCCTCAATAATGCTGCCGGGTCACGTTATCCTTTTTGGCAGAGATACGCGTGGGGACCCCCTCCATCGAAGAGCGATGCCCATCTCATGCCTCCGAGGGTGCTGACTGCTGAGTTTGTGAACGGCAGTGTTTGGGGATTACATCATTTTACTTATTCGCGAAAAAGGAAAACGATGCGTGGAGCTCGCATCGGAGCAGTTGGCCGAGTGACTAAGGGTTTAAGCATCTCGCCCACTATCCGAGATGAGAGAAGCCGATGCTAGACCTTTCCAAATGAATCATAAAATTATTTCTTAACCCACATTTGATGGATTGAATTGTTAAATGAGTTTAAAATGATAATAACGAAATAATATATTGTTAAATGGATTCGTAACTTACTTATACCAAACCCATCTATATTATTTTCTCTACACTCTTTCTTGCTTTTGCTTGCTCTGCGGTCTCACTCAATTTAGATATGAGTTTTTTTAGATTGAGTTAAATACGGAAGTGTTTTAATAATATGGATTGAATCAAATATGAATATGGCCAGATTTAGGTTAGCATGTTTGTACTGCATTAAAATAGATCAAAACGAATTAAATAAATCAATTTGGATCGAAACTTTTTTTGACTCAGCTCACTCATTTGATGGGTTTATCCGTTGCTCGTGAATGAGATTATTATTTGCAAGTGTCCCGGGAATTAGTTGACTAGGAGGTTCATGCGATAACGTTGGAATTTCAAGCGAATGATTTATAGTCTTGCAAGAAGACCCGACATCCATTCAAAGTTTATCTCTATTTTCGATGTATATCCCCCTGACATCACGCGCCAATATTATCAAGGGCCAAGCGGCGAGCACGAATTTTCCGCTTGCATCGCGCGGTAGTGCGACCATTGCTAACCAATCACGAGCGAGAGGGTTTTTTTTTCCCCATTTCTTGTTAAAGTTTATTCGCGAAATCGATTTGGATGCATGCCGGAAGAACATGTGATCCAGGCGGTCATATCGCAATCGACGCATATGACGTATCCGCAATCATTTTCATGCGACATCGACAGTGTCTGGCTTTGGAACTACTCTCCCGTAATTGAAGGCGTTTTTAATACTAATGGAGTTAGTTAAAAAGTAGTTGGTGGTTGCAACAGTTCCGAACGCGAGAGGTCATGGCATGGCTTGTTTCTACGTGGCGATTAGCGGGGGAGACGTGCCCGATTCAATGCTTCTGGTGAACTGAAATGGGGCAGTTTCTTTACCCGGAATGGTTGGGGTTGGCAAGGCGAATCCATTTCGTATTTATGTACTATGGATTAGGGAAAGCATCTCCACGTGACGTCGTTTACGCTTTGGTACTTCTGTGGCGGATAGAGCGCCGACCAACACAGGACGGCTGAGGAATTCATCAAGTAAACGTAGAAAAATAACAAACCCAAGCCATATCGGGTAAAATTAAAGGATAATGATATGTATAGTTTCTGAATTTCGACCAATGTATAATGTAGTTTCGGAACTTCAATTTATTTGATGTGGTAACTAAAATTTAGTTCGATGTATAATGTCATCACTGAATTTTCAATTCGTTCGATATGATCCCTAAACTGTTGATACATATTTAAGTTAGTCCATGCACTACATAAAAATGTTTAATATTGATTACCCCACGATGGATCAACTATGGACAGCTCTTCTTGGGCCAAAGAAATGGACTCTTCCTGGCGACGCGATTCGGACAACGAGGCAAACCTGACCAGACGAATTCTCTGGGCCTGACTCTGGATCCGATTGGGACAGCCTTATCGGGCCTCAGCTAGTATGTGCCTTCCAACCAGCCCAATCTTAGTATAAGCCCGACCGGACTTGGGCGGATCAACTCATCGAAACTTCAGGCCCAGAAGCCGTCAAAGAAAAGAAAGAACAGAAAACCCAACCCAACTGAGGCTGGCCGCTCATTGCATACCTAAGAACGGCACAAGGGAAAGATCCATCAGCAAATTTGGGGAAACACTCGAAGAACCCAAATCGCACTCGATTTCCCCCAATTCCTGTCACTAAAGCCATGTTGGATCCAGGCTCGCCCCGTTTTCCTACCGTTGTCCACCTAAGCCACCACGCACGATTGTTCGGCCGTCGTGGACGGATCCCCATTTGTTTTCGCTAGTTGTCGGATAATGCATAAAAAGTTATTGTAGCAAAGTCACTATTCATGTCATGACACATAAGTGGAAGAGCTCCTCAAATGACACAACCCACAACGATATGGAGATAGAGTTGACGGAGATAGAGTTGACAAAAGAAATACTTTTAGTCCCGTCAAGTTCTTGTTAGTCCCTAAAATCCATAGTATGTAAAATTATTATCGGTGATGAAAATATTTTCTATAGACTTATTATTTTCAATTTTTTTAAAAAAAAGATATTTTTTTTCAAATCATTGATTTTTATTTTTATTTTTGTATTTTATTTTACATAACAAATCATTTTGGATGATTCATGATCGCATGTGGTTGGGGGTGCTTTGCTTGGTCCTGAGTTCTTGCTCCGATTCTTTGCCTCACCATTGCTGCTTTGATTTCGAATTTTTTATGCCTTCCTTGGATCGGGGGCACTTGTCACGTTCGCCTCGCGGGTTCTCGTCGTTCGACTTTTCGCGTTGCCCCACTGGTTCTATTAATTGCCTCCATGGACTTGGCGGAGAAGGTTTTTAAGGTATCATATCAGCTGGAAAAGGTGGAGGACCAATCATCATATTCTGATTTGCGAACTTTGATGTCGGAGGTAACCCCGCGGCAAGAGCAAATTTAGGATTCCTTCGATGACGCATTTTGGGATCGAGACGATTATTTAAGTTTAGTTTAAGATTAGCCGATTATAGGTCAAAAGTACGTAAAATCAGTTTTTTTCATTTTTTATATATTTTATTTTTTATGTGTTATAATGAAAAATATTTCAATATCATTGAAGTTTCCTCCTTTTTTTTTTAATCTAAGGTAATACTATTCTATCCGATTTAGTTTCTGGGGACACCACATCTATTTATGATTTATTGACTGCACGGAGTCTTATTTTTTAGTTTTTACGGATTTGTAACCGTTGTTCTTGGCTCTCAAATACGATTGTATGGTTTGATCATATTTCGAAATTTATTACGTCCATAAGTTTCGTATGAGTATCTAGTCCCAAACTACATCGGGTATTGAATGAACATGTGTCTGTTAGTCTTATAGTCGAAAAATATGTTCTATTTTTAAGAGCTTATTTGTTTGAAGAGAAACTGTTTTCAGAGATTGTTTTCAAAGTTTTTTGGTATTAGGATAATGGAAAACTAATTGATCTATAAAAATATTTTGCCATGAACTGAAAATAATAAATTTGGATTGTGAGAAAACAACTTTCCTTTTTGACAAGAGGAAGACCACTTTCCAAAACAATCAAACAATTGAAAATTAACCATATTCCTTCAAAATGATTTCCATAGAAATGTTTTTCCTTCATCGTTGAGTTTTTAGTTTGTTTTGTGAGAAATGAATGATTTAAAAAATATTTTTCCTTAAAATTGATTGTTTATATTGCTTGAAATAATTAGTTAATAAAAAATATTTTCAATAATTTATATTTAAACATATTTGTAGACGATTAAAATATATCATGTTCGTTAATTTTTGCCAGTAATATAACAATCACCTTTTTTAAAAAAACGTATTCCAAATAATTTAGTTGCCCAAAATAGACATACCGTATATGTGATATGTCATAACATCCCTCTATCAATTAAATATACGGCGAAAGTATGAGATATCCTAAACTATATCTATTGTAACACATTTGTCTTAAACTTTTTCCCCTACACAAAAAATAAAAAGCTTTTACCTATGTGATACATTTACCATTCATTAAAGTTTTGTTGGTGAAAATTGTTAAAAATCTACCTGCATGCACTTCGGAAAAAGCAAACAATGTTGCCACGATGTTCACGTGGCTTAAGTAAAATAAAAACGAAGTTATTTTGGCTGAAAAATCATCTAACAAAGATTTGATGAATAGTAAATGTGTCACGCAAGTACACATTTAGGATTTTTATGTCACAAACTTTTTTAGGGTATATATGTGACGGGAATATAATTTGAGATTTATAATGTTAAAAAAATGGGTACAGTTTGGAATTTTTTGTGATTTTTTCTCTTAAATATATTTATTTGTTATGAATTTTTTAGGATATGTGCCCTACAAATCCTAAGACTTGTCGCAAAGGTATAATTGAATTCTAAAATTTTCAAAAAGTGTAATTAAGTTATAAAACTCATCAAATTGGTGTAATCAAATCATTTCATTAACACTATCAATTTGTCTAATGAAAAAATTAATTTATTTTTTCCTACATGGCTTTTTTTGCTTTAAATCTTCGTTATATAATAGTAAACAAACTAAACAAGCTAAATAATTTTTTAAAAATGGAAGAAAAAAGTTGCAAGGATTGTGGTTGCTAGCTCACCTTGCCACGACGATCATCAACGGTCTAGTGAAGCTCGCCCAAATTTAGGCAACACCTCGGCTGGGGCCATTGTGGCTTGCCCAGATTTGGGCGAATGCTGGCTCTCACTTATGGCCAAGTAAGGGCCAACGTCACACAAATCTAGGCGAGCTTTGTCTAGGCCTTGCGAGGTTGTAGCCCTTTCCTAGGGCTGGCAAGGCTCAATTGGACAACATTAGCTCTTGTTTGGTGTTGTCTTGGCTTAGCTAGGCTAGGCAACACCGGCCCTCGCTTGGGGTCGGTAATGGCTAGCCACCCTTCTACCATGGGTGGCGTTTGTCCATTTTTTTTTTTTTTTTGCTATTATTTAAAATAAGATTTAAAACATAAAAATGCCATTATGAAAATAAATAAATTTAAAAATATCTCGTCAGTATATTTCGTTAAACAAATTAATAATGTTGTATCAATTTAATAAATTTTAGGATTTAATTATATTTTTTAAAAATTACAAGATTTAATTATACTTTTCCCGATAAATTTTAAGGCTTGTAGTGCACATATTCCTGAATTTTTTTTTTAGACACGTATACGTGTGCGTGTGTATATAACCAAGCTTTTCTTCTTCTCCATTTCGAGAGTTGGTCCCTTCTTCTATGCACTTTTGGACACCAGTGAAGTGATTTGCTGTCCTCGCAACCTTCGCCATCGTGTCTACCTCTCTTTCTCTCTCTGCCCTTAAACCCTCCTCCTCCTTCTCCTTCCCCTGCCTCTCCGTCGGACACGCAGAATGAGCGTCTCGATGGAGTCCTTGCTCGTCAAAAACCCTACCTTCACCTCCGCCTCCTCCCTTCCTCTCCGGCGAGCCGCCATTCCTCGGCCGTCGCCGCCGCCGCCGTCCCTCCGTCTCGCGCCTCTTCTCCGGCCCCGCGCCTGCAGGTTCTCCGTCGCTTCTGAAAATGGCCCTCCGAAGGGGCTCCGCTTCGGCCTCCTCTCGCTCGACCGGAGGAGTTCGTCCTTCGTCGCCTTCGCGGCTTCTCACGAGGAGTCGGTAAGCTCCCCCCGCGACGACGAGATTCTCGTTGGGTTTCCGTTTTCCGGTGATTGAGCGCGTTGAGTCGTTGGATTCTTGCTTTTCGTCGATCTTGCTCCCGTTTCGTTATTCTTTCGATGATGGTTTCAGTTGAGCGATTTGCGCGCGCGAATTAGGATTCTTCGGAATTCCATTGTATTTCGCTGTAGGGAACCAATTTAATCTTTTGCTGAAGGCTTTGATCCAGTAATTCATCTTAGGGCTTATTGTTCTGATTTTCCGGTGGTAAATTGGATTCTATTGAGAAAGAATCTGAGAAATTTGAGCTGTATTCGGTTCATTTTGTTAAGTTGTTGTCCACGGTAGTACTAGTATCTACTACTGTTACTTCATCGCCATCTTTGTCACCTTTAATTAGCATATGATTTAATAAAGCCGGGTCCTTTTCTTGTTTTAATCCAATTTCAACTTTACCCGTAGCGTTCGGAACTCGATGTGGAAAAGGAAAATGAGGATCTTGAGACGAAAGCTGAAGAATCGGAAGAAGCATGGAAGCAGACTTAGATGCTTTCAAGGAGCAAGCTCTGAAGATGCACAGCATCTCCCAGGAAGCCTATGAGATATACTCAAAGAAAGCAGCGGCTATTATGAAAGAGACTTCGGAGCTGTTGAAAATTCAAGCGGAAAAGGCCAGATATGACTTGGCTGTTGTAGCGAAAGAACTCAGCGAGGAAGGTAAAGAATATCTGTCCGCGGCTGCGGAGAATACACCCGAACCTGTGAAGGAGATTGTAGAGACGTTTTCTACTCCGACTGAGGATCTGAATGATATCTCCAAAGTCCAGGACTTTTACCTTGGAATACCATACGGTAAGGTTGCTCTTGTGAGAATTGACTGACCAACTACGTTTGTGATTACTTTTTAAAGAGTAGCTTTACAAGTGGCTTCTTGCAAACTTTGCATCGCTTGCATATTCTTAGCATTTTTCCACATACTTAAAAATTAATTTCTTTGGCTCGTGTAAAAATAATCTCGTATGTGCTTTTCTTTCCTTGTAAGTTAGTTTATTACTTATTTCTTCTTCACTTCACAATTTTTAAAATGCTTTGCAGGTTTGATTCTTACTGTCGGCGGTTTTCTTTCTTTCATGCTAACGGGGAGCATCTCTGCCATTAGATTTGGTATCATCCTTGGAGGTACTCTTTTGGCTTTGAGCATATCAAGTTTGAGATATTACAAAGGAGGAAAATCTTCTCCTCTAGCGTTGAAAGGGCAGGCAGGTTAGTACGTCTTTCCTTTTTCCAATATAAGAGGCTTCTTGGCGCTGATATTGGCATGTCATTCACATTTCCCGATCCGCATTTATGTGATCATCTTGTTTACAGTAATAAAAACAAATTATGTCTCAATTGCCATTTCAAGGCTGATTTCCTTCGGATGATATAATTGCGGGTAGCACCTAGGTAGTGGTCTGCCAGGATTTGTGTTAAAGTAGTGTTTCTATGGGCTGATGAGTTCGTTGATCGGATTCTATACCTTGCAAATCCATCTATGTGCCGTCACTTAATATAGGCCTTACCTAGCTATTCGAGCATCATCATGACGTGGCTTTGTGTGATGTGTGTTAATGCCTTGTCAGCTCTGATTAGATGTCCATATTTCAGGTTTCTATTTTCAAAAGTTTTGTTACTAATTCAGATTGCCCAACATTTGAGCTTACGTGACGGGTATTCAATATGTTGCATATGTGGAAAGTTTTTTCTTTCCTCAAGGGCATGTCTGGATAGATTTTGCTTCTTTCTTGATATTTTGTAATGGATGCATTTTGACCTTTTCTTAACCCTATACATCCAGCACTTTCATAATATACAAATTTTTTGTCATGTAAATCCACATACAATATGTCTTAGTTTTTGAAATTTAGATAATATTTTCAATTTTGGTGAGAAAACAAATTATTGCCTGTTGCTTTTTGAAGAGCTTAACCAAACAGGCTCCAAAGCTTTTTCTGCTATCAATTAGAGCTGTCACTAGAGATCCAAGGGTTAGCTTGATAAACTTAAGATTTATTAAAACTACATGATGAAGCTTCTGTGACATGTTTGTGAAGTAGAAGCACCAAAGACATGCAGTGCCACATGGTGGTTTTCCTTCTCGAGAATTTAGTAATTTAAACCAGACCAGAACCAAGAAGCAGTTAGGACAGCGATTTGTAGTTACATTGGTTTGTTGATTTTCACATCTCAAAATATAGGATTAGCGAATAAATAATTAAGTCCACTGCCAATGCAAATTTTTTTATCTTTCAGCATTAGGTTTTTGACATTAATTTCCATATGTCAATCATCCAAATACATGAGTAAATCATTTTTATACTGCAGTGGACCTAGTAAAAGTTCACATGCACACATTATGCTCACAATGGATCAAAAAAGGTGGCTGGAGTACTTGGTTAGCACAACTAGTATCCACTATGCGTACCAATCTCGTGACCGTCATTTTGTACTCGACTTTCCAGAAACACTTGGTCCATAAAGAAAGTAAAAAACTAGCTCCTGTATTCATGATGTGGTGAGAGTTAGCTTTGGCTTAGATAGCAGAGCACTTTCCCTGCAATTTAGTTGTCAGGGATTGGACCATGCTTTATGCTTGACTTCAACATCTTTTCCCCACAGCTCAATTGGTCAATTTAGGTGAACTGGGCTGATGTTAACTGCAGATTTAACCAATCTAAATCCTGTTTGCTTGTGTTCTTATCCAATATGAGCCAACTCTGAAAAGTGGACCAGACAGAAGATGGTTCCCTTTCCAACCGGTTGAATCTAACTGGGCTTATATGATTCGGCTTCCAAAAAATTTCTTTCTGTTGGCTTCCCTTTACCCATTTGATGGTCAATACTTATGATGCTTGGGTGTTCATGGTGGAATTGAGGGGGCCTCTGTTGGTTGGAGCTGAGGGGGGCTCTGCCACTATCAAGCAATGATTTATTTGTCAAGTACCTTCTTGTTTCTTTGTTAATCCATTTCATGGCAACTTACAGAATGATTCTCTTGGGTAAATGAGCATCAATCAGGATCTTCCGACTGGGCCAAGTGAAAAGAAACATGCCATCCTTAATTTAAACATGTGTAAAGATGCAAATACATTGGCCGTTTACTGTTATCATCGTGCAATGAATGTTGTCCTTTAGAATAGATTCCGGCATGCATAAGCTTTTTTTTCTTTTTATTTATTATCCTCCTTGCTTTGAGTACGTTACGCCAGTTGTTTTGGGTCTCATATGGAGATACATTTGTCCATCTGCAGCCATTGCAGGAATAATATTTCTAAGAGAGATACGCTTCCTCTCTCAGGTAGACGGGTGTTCCTTGCTCATCATGAGACAATCTTCATTATTTCTCTACCTTCTTACGTGCTCGATTGATTATTGTCAAGATTTCTGACAATCTTTTTTCCTCTTTTGCAGAGGCTGTCCCTTTTTAGTTTTTTGACGACTGCCATCAGGTTAGTGGGAATATTAAATAACTTGTCATTTTCTATTTCATTAAATTTGTTGTGGGTTCATTTTCTACTTCGCTAATCTTATGGTAAGACTTCAGTCCTTTTGAGCTATGTGACGACTCCTAGTAAATGGATAAGCATTGGGTTCATTGTCTTCTGTTTTTGGAATTTCGCCTTGCTTGCTCCGTAGGTAAAATACTCCCACATTGCTTTGCTCGACTCGTAGATTACAATGTTGAAACTGTACCTGGGAATATTTGTCCTTTCCCCCTAGAAATGGTGACATTGGTGAAGTTATTTGACAAAATCATGGACTGGTGAGTTTCTTGTCTGGTTGACTTTTTAGAGGATGAGAAAACATTGCAAGTATTAAGCGATACAAGAAGGGGAATAGTAGAAAATGTGCAACTCTAGTACCGAATATGTAGTATCTTTATTTTTACTGAACTTTTGGATATCTGTACGGCAACCTATTTGTTTTTCCCACTTTGGTGCATCTTTCTGCAGTGTTTCATACAGCTACTATTCTTCTGATTGATCAATTATTTTCTTTTGCAGTGGAGGGATGCTAGTGTTTTATCTGTATAAGATCAAGCAGAAAAGAGATCAGGTGAAAGGCCCTTCCTACGAAGAGGGGACGGAAACTCAATGAAACAGTTACTGTAAGTATCATTGATCGTATTCTTATTACAGTGTCCACCAGATGAAAAGTTGTGGTTGTGTGAGACAAACCGAGGTTCTGAGGCTGGCCAGTGGCCTAACTTAGCTATAAATCTGACTGTGCACTTCTCTAAATTCTTCATGTAGAAAGTCTCACAAAACTGCAGTAGCTAGGATATACAAGAGGTGCAGCAAGCAGAAGCAGAGAGCGCTACATGCTATTGGAGATCGGAGTCCACCAGTTGTGGCGTGTTCTTGTGCGTCACCTTAATATAAATCTCGTGGTGTCAAATCAATTAGGAGGTTTTTTCAATCTTTGGGGACTGAGTGTTCGGGGTGAGAATAATGAGGCAGAGTTCTGTCTTTGTTGTAGGCTCAGGTACTGGGGTTTATTTTTCCCCTGTATATTAAACTAAATGCCGAGAATTTGTTTGAAGATGTCTGCAGTGAATCAATGCTTTGCATTGTCGATTGTCATATAAGGAATTTGTGCCTTGAAAGGTTTGATCTTTCTTCTTGATCAGTCGAAAATAATACGGCTTACTGAATGCATACTATGATAGCATTATCGATGTGTTCTACGTAAGTTCATGTGGTGCGACGAAGTAACACAGGTGGCCAGTGGGTAGTTGGCGAGTTCAGCGACTACGTGGTTCAGTGTGCATTGTTGATTGGTTTATTACTCAGAAAGTTTCGTTACACGACATAATTTATAGATCCAAATGGCATTTTACCTGAGGCTTATGATGCATGCGGTCGGAACCTGCCCAAAGAAGCAAGTGAATCCTCCAAGAGAGCAATAGATGTGCAACTTTGAAAGAGAGAGGTGGCAGCTTCTGTTCGTTAATCTGGTAAAATTCTTTTCGTTGTCAATTGCTTTGCTGAGAACTCTCTTTTGGTTCGACGATGAGCTTGAGCCCTAACCTATTCTGATGTGCGCTAATATATGGAAATGCATCCGTGTGCAATTTCGATCATCAGATTCTAGCGAAGCAATTCGGATCTTAGGGATCACGTTAAACGAAAAGCAAAATAAAGCTCGCCGAATGATTGATTACCGATTAATTTATTACACTCAGTTGATAACTTTTGGGTAATGTATTTCAAAACTTGACTACTAATGTGAAAAGTTACTGAGCAACAGGGACTAATAATTACTGATGAGCAAGTAGTTATTTTAACAATTTAATTACAGCATCGATTGCTTATTATAATTATTGTTAAGTTGAAATTTACCTTTTCATACGAATGGTTAGAGTTACATAGGAAGATACAGGGTTTTGAATCTTTGATAGGTTGCATATTACTTTTCAGTTCTCATAACGAAAACTTACTGAGCACCGATGAAAAACACAAGTGGCTATAGCAATAAAAAATTACTCCGTGTTGACTCTTACCGAAACAATTATAAAGCGCACACGCGGTCCTTGTTCCGTTAAATGGTCATGTTCATATTTTTGGCACGAGTAAATCAGAAAATATCTTGTAGTCTGTTGCCGGTAACAGGGACCCATTCCCTCCCATCAACTATCAGAAAAATCTATCTTGCTTAATTTAAAGCCGATTTGGCATCAAAAATCGGGTTTACACGCAAAAGAGGAACACTCCAAGTGAGGGGCAGGACCAACTTGTAGACCACGACATGAAAAAATTCTGATCTCACGTTGAGTAGCAGTCGAAACCAATGCCTTCTCCTGGGGTTATAGATGGGAGTTGTTGGGGGAGTAGCAAACGTGTTTACCATATATAGTTCTTAGAAGCATGCATATTGTATCTTTATATTTCATTTGTAAGATAACTATTGAGGAAGTTATTGACAGCTAAATATGCAGCAGCAATTTCATTTCCAGGTAACCGTCACATTGTCATGTCATTAATCACAGAACACCAATCTGTGTGCATTCAGACCCACTTATGAGGGGGTCAGTGGGTTAGCACATACTTGAAAAGCAAGAACAAACAAAGATGGAAAGCAAAAAGGTAAACAAGTAACTGCTATGCCCATTTAAGTCTCGAATGATTCTTTTTCTTTATACAAAATGGGGAAATGTATTGAAAAGGCGCAGATACATGTAAACCAAAGAAGACAGCAAATACGTTCGGTTGCTATGAAAAGCAAAGGCCAGCAAGTGACACTGCCCGTGTCGAAGGATTTATAAACCAGTGATGTCAGAGAATAGCCATGTACATGGTAAAGCCATTAGCTTATATAAAAATCTGTATTACGTGATGGAGTCCCTCCACACACGTCTCCCTTCAGATATCGGTGTGAGAGCCATGACTCGGCACCTCTGCCTGACCATCCAGCGGCATGTACTGTGCCATGATAGATCGTATCTCGGAGTCCATGTAACTCTGCGACACAATTTCAATGAGGAAATCACTACAATGACAGTTCCAATAAACATGGTTTTGACTCGCCTTCCAAGAGATACACTGAATGGCCATTCATATCACATGGTATGGAGCTCCTTTTTCTTCTGTGATGTTCTCGACTTTCGTAACTTCAAGTTGCTCTATAAGAGGTAGTTCAGGGACAATGCTTATTGTCTACAACTGTCACACTGCCTTTCTCTAGACGGTTTAAGCTATACTCAGTTTACTTAAATCATAAACCGATAGGTGTTCACAGTCCCATTGGCTTTCTGCGACCCTTCATGATAAACTGAAACAATCGATCTCCCCAATACAAATGAGCAAATTAAAATCTTACCCGGATTCTATATTTGTACACCATGTATGCTCCAACTCCAGCAGCAGCCAAGCCAAAAATGACAATCCAGAAAAATACTCCAAAATTAGACTTTGTGACAGAGTGTGTACCTGCATTAAGGAAAAGAAAACATTGAAATGTCTTACAGCAAAACTATGTCGTATGAATATGAAGTCCTCAAAGCAAATATAAAGTTGAAAAATACTCATAGACAAGCAACTTGACATGCTTAGGTTTAATTAACCTAACCAGGTTCTAACTTATGATTCGCTGCTTTTCCTCCTCACTTTATCTATTGTGAAGCTCAAAATTGGTGTTAAGATAGTTTGCAGCTTTAATTTTGAAACAGATGATTGCAGTTTTTAGGTAGAATAGGTTTCAATCTTGATTCTTGAGTCTCCATTCACCTATTTATAATTACTCAGTCTTCTTTCACTCATTAATACATTTTCTTTCTGTATAGGATTTAGGGATTATTACAAAGTCTTTTCTCCAGACATCAGATTCACATGCTTAAGGCTTTTGTACATCATATCAATCCATTAGGAAGAGTGTCATCTTACAATGTATAAATTGCATTCTCTATTTATCTAAGTAGAGCAAATAGATGTGCACTTAAAACTTAGAACTGGTCCTTTTTTAAAGTAAAGGAAGAAAGTTATCACGAAAACCCTTAGCAAGTACGGCATTCAAAGGTCTGTGGGTCATGGTATAATGTTATTGTTCAGAAAAGTCAATTGTCAATTAATAATTGTAGCAGATTAAGATCACTCACTTATGCAGGTATTGTATTCCTGCATGTACAGTAATCCACCACTGCAGGTGCACTCAAAGCCGCCCCATGTGTCCTTGCATTTGCATTCTGGGCACTGGCAGACTTTCTTTTCTTTGCATTCGTCCACATCTAAGCCGAACCATCAACAAACTCAAAATCTCAGCAGAAGTTGACCAAGCACTCTGTACATGTTTAATCATCCATGTACAGTGAGAGTGAAACAAGAAATAGAAGCACGCATACAAATCCTGTTCACACGTGAAAAGTCATTACTCTTTTCCCCTACCCACCAACAAGCCCACAATTGATTGGCTGAAAAACTAACACAAGGATCAAATGCATCAGAGCAAGACATGGTGACACAACCCTACCACAATCAAGAAGTGAAACTAACATCTCCAACCCTAATATCAAATACAGCAACTACAATATCTGGGAATGTATTCTCTATGTTTATCAACTGATTCTATGAATGGTTGATCTATGTAGAGCTCAGCCTTACATCCATGGCAAAATATTTTCAGATGGAAACTGAGATGGCCAGACAGAAACTACTTTCTCGGAAAGAAACTTTCTACTTTACAAGATTAGAGGTTCTAGAGCTGATATCAAGAAAGGTTAATTTCGATACCTTCACAGGAGTTTACACCATCTCCGGTAAAGCCAGGAGGACATTTGCAACCGGTGCTGCTGTCATCCTGGGAGAACAATCACATATATTTGGACAGAACAGACCAACTTAAATGCTTAAAGCAAAGAGTGCATGAGCTTACAACACAAGCAGAGAATGTCCTGCCACCACGTGTTTCGTTCCAGCAGCCGCCATTGTTGATTTCACATCGTAGAGCTCCAGAAGCTGTCAAGTTGTTGAATGAGAAAAGTACATACCCAAAAGAACGTTCTTATTATCTCAAGTTCGAAAAGCGAAAAGTGAGTTACTAGAGGGTTTTCAGAAGATGATAGGATGGAAATAAGTTACTGGAAAAAATTTTATTTTGGTGAAGTTCAGATTAACTGGTCAAAACAGTACTAACTGAAAATTAAGAGACCATATGCTTTACCATACTTCAAGTTTTGCTTAATGTTACATGTAACGCATTCTCCAGTTCCATTTGATTTGACAGAACCAGTTGAATTTGCACTCTATGAAAAATATTTACCTTCACAGTGTGTATAGCCATCACCAACAAATTTCACACCTTGCGCAAGAGGGCATTCACAAACTCTTCCCCGAAATGTATCCTGAAATAGAAGAAACCAATGCAGAACATCAAGAGTTGATGCCAATGACCCTAACTATATTGTGAAGATTTTGGGAACATACCCGGCATGCAGTAATGTTAGCAACTTTGTCCTGCCAGCAACCCCCATTGTTTTCCAGACATTCGTTTGTTTCAATATCTGCAGATAGATACATAATTTTCTGATATATACAAGGTTCTGTCTATAGAGTCAAATTGACAATTCTCGAGCCAATGTGAACAACTTCTACGAAAACAATGACCCGTACAGGGAGAGTTTGCAACTGCAAGCCATTTTAAGAGATTTATCTTCACTAGTGCGCTGTTCTCTATGCTTCAAAGGATAAAGGAGGAGATGGATTTCACTTATCAAATCTTCAGAGAACATCAGGTTGTCACTTGTATAATGCCAACAGGCCTGGCATCCGATTTGGTCATCCTCTCTCTTTGAGCATTCCCTTTTACATTAAAAAGGTGATGCATGGTTTTCTACCACTGGGCTACTCTCTCACATAAGAGGTACGGCCAAATCACGTGGATAAGCAAACTTTTGTTAAAACAACACTAAGGGCCATAAAAAATTCAGGTGCCAACTTGAGTTTTTCTTTTGCCAGTTCTCAAATCGTCTATGCCTCCATATATACACATAATAGATAGATTATGAATCAATTTTGCCAGTTAAGCACAACAGCCAAAGGGCAACAGGTTATTGAACTTGCCTAAGAGACTGAGAAAGTTTGAACATAATGATGATGTACATAGGAAGTACGTGAAGGCGAAAAGCAAAATAATTATAATACATGGGATCAGAGAAAAAGGATCACAGATGAGGACCTGAAGTTAAGCAAATATCTGGTTCAGTGGTTTCATGGAAACCTGCACATACGGCTTTTAGAACCGCTTCTCTATCCAATTTACCTACAACCATCAAAATAAGGGATCAGCCAAACGAGACTAGTCAGAATGTCATTAACTTTTGAAGTCATGGCATGCTGAGACCTCTGTACTGTCGATTGTTAATGATTAATGTAGGCAAAATGGAAACATCTCCACGAGACCCTTTGCCAATCTGAAAATTTGAAGAAAATATCACCAATTAAAAAAGCACAACAAAGACTAAGCAATGGAGAGAATAATATAGTACATCAGAAACATTCAGTTAGGAGTCTAACCTGTGCGTCCTGTTCAGCTTTGAGGACTGGGTTGTCCATGTCGGCATCTGGGTCACCTATGCATTGGTTTATCTTCTCGAGATCAACACCTGCAGAGTGTAGCAAATAATTTAAATATTATGGCCACAGCATTGTCCAGAAACCTCAGATCATTAGATGGCCAAGCACAGAAAAGATTAACAGATGGCAACCATCATAGTACATGCCACATGGCTGATTAAAAAATCTAAACCATCATGTCTTCCATGATACAGAAGAAATAATTAAATAAGTGTCATATCTTTGTTCAAGTTATATTACCAAGGAGGGATTTTTCAGGCCGACGGTCTACTGGGGATCTTTGCAATTATAATTGTGATTATTCCCCTCTAGAAACAATTCTGCAGGATGACAACCTAATGGCATTTTAGTAATAAATTTTGTTGTTCCTCCCCTCTAGATTACATATGAGCACATTGCAGACATAGCTAAGAACAACATAAGAGCAACGAGTACCCAAATTTGTGATCCACAAAGCAGGAAAAGAACACAAGTGCAGTTGCGCTCTTTTTTGCATATGCACATGCACAAGAGCCACATGCACACTCAGTCCTGAGGATGACATTTTTAGTCCGGAAAAAAGAAAAAAGTCATTTGGAACAACTAAAAATAACAATTCCTCACCAGCAGATTTAAATGTGAAATTAGATCCAGAAAGTCATTCAAAGCTGGACTTTCTCTTGTGAAAAAGTATGTCGATAAGCAGATAATATTAGGTATAGTAATGGAGTTCATGCATGATTTGAATCTCCAGGCCTGATACGCATCACTACACATTTTCATGCCTGCTGTCATCTGGAAACTGCTAAGAAGATGAACTAAAGTCTAAAGAGTTTCAAGAATGAATGAACCTTACCAAGTGATTGGATGACTTTTTCTGCGCACTCTTTGTTGAACTTCTCCTCTTTCATTGGGCACCGGATTGCAAAGTCACTTACAAAATCCCACCACAGCCATGGCTTGTTGCTCTCATTAGCCACTTTAAAAAAGCAAATTTCACGTAAATTCTGAAGCACAACATCCCTTCCATTATAACCTTTACTCAAATCCTGCTCGGGATCAGGAGCACAGTACCTTCCACTGTTAATACACTGTGACCTGCACTCCTCGGTTGAAAGAAATTGTTCAGGGCAGAACCAGGTTATATAGTGTGGTGTGAACTGAGCATACCCTTTGCGCTCAAGTTTTTGAGCAGCCCCCTTAAAGTTCTTAACAAACTCAATCTGAGTGTCACATTTTGGCCCACACTCGTCATTGCTATTTGTCCAGAATTCATACTCAACCCGCTCATCTGGATAAGGAAGAGCTTCAGTCCAGTCAAGGGTAACAATAACCATCTCCCCAGCAGACAAAGCTTTCTTTATGTTATCTCCCAATGATTCTGTGATAAATGCAGCGGGAATAGTGATGTTCTGAAGATAATCAGAATCACCATGGTTTTCTCCTGGGGCATCCATGGTGATCAAGTCCTCATCTTTCTTGTCGTCTGCAACAAGAACCGCAGCAGCACCGCCATTCTGCGCATTCCATGCCTTCATTGTGAAGTAACAACCTGCATTGACAGCAAATTAACTGCAGGCCAGTAAAGGCACATGTGAACCAGAAGTATCTTATCTGACTCATAGTTCCTGGCTGTTATTCAAGGATATGACTATTCTTGCAGATAGAATAATTGTTCGGTTTCTGCAGCAGCCAAACATGGATGATGCCACAACACACTTTTTTTAGTGCCGGAGCCAAACTGTCGATCAATTTTTCAAGGTCAATATAGGCTATCTCTGGGAAGCATGAATTTTTAAGTCAAAGATGAGGTGAGAGCGGCTCTCATATTCTCGAGTCTCAACCATTAAATGATACATTAACCACCATCAGACACAGGTTACCCAGTACTAAACCGACAATCCTAATTAACTGGAAAACAAAGTGCTAGTCGCTAAATTAAGCAACACAAAGCAAGCCATTGATATTGACACAAAAACAAGAACCCGCCAACCAAAAGCGAATCAACCTCACTTCTCAAAACAGGAACTCACAAACACGCAGACATGTCCTTACCTCCTCGATCAGCAAGTAATATAGTGGGCGATCCCCTAGGAGCGGTCGCCAACGAAGCATTGAAACCTTCGAAGCTCTTGCACGCATCCCGATTGTCGTCCGGATAAACAATGGTCCCTAGCATCGACCCTCCATATAGAGGGACGCCGAAATTCCCCATCGAACTCTCGTAACTTCCCTTCAACGATTTCGGCGTAGACACCTTCAAGCTGCTCTTCTCCACCACAAACCTTCCCACGCAAGACCCGCATAGGATGCACCAAACCCAGATCAGAAGCTTCGATCTTTCCCACGCTCTCCCCATTCTTGCCCCCCGACCGATCGAACTGGCGTCTGCCCATGAGATGGAGAAGACCCCAAGTCATTGTTTCAGCTGGGGAACAGTCCAAGCACATGCGACAACTTGGGTCGATGTTTACAAAGTACGAAACACGACGTTCGATGATTCCAAAACGAGGTCCCTTTCCACCAGCCTGCAGATGTTCCATTCTCTGTCTCGTGTCTGAACGACAAACGTAAGCAAGAGAATTCATCGAGGGTCATCATCAGGTGGACTTGCAGCGCACGGGGAGTTTCGCTCCGAAGAAGAAAAAGAATTTGAACAGATTCATCGTTCATGGACTGGCGCGGGACGGGGACGGCACCGGGTGCCGCTCCAAACGCTACTTATTAATTCGAAACTCAATGCAATCTGCGACTGAAATAATTCAAGATCAATGATCACGAACATATGAATATCTATAATGGTGATGGTCGTTGAAAGATGTTCAGTCATCCTGAATTTTCATTGTTGACATTCGTATACTATTACAATCAAGTTGTAACAGAGCAAGGGCAACCCAGATAATTCAAAAAACTGTTGCAAATCCTAGTAAGTAAATGTTTGTGCATATTAACTAAATCACCTGAGGAATGTCAACAAGATGAACCGCATTTTGACAGCCATACATATCTAATGTGGGTATTGAGTTTCCCAATCTTTTTACCTATTCACATTTAGTTGGAACCTAAACGGGTCACGTACCCTATTATATCCATCTTATTACCATTTCTATGCATTGAAGTAGAACTGCTCTCTTTTTATTATCTTAAAGTGAATCAACAAATCATTCAATTAACCGTTTTCCATTGAATTTGTTTATAAAATTTCAAAAAAGAGTCCTTTGTAAGAATTTTCCCTAAATTCAAATAAATTAATATTTGTAATTCTGACACACCATAATCACTATTCTCTCTCTAAATGGGAGGTCATTTCTTTAGATTTTTCAATCATTTGCGTACAAACTGCTTTGAGTGAGGCCCTTTTTGTGATCTCGTAGAGTGCTCCATAAACCTTCAAATAGTTAGGCCTTTACATGACTATGCTTGCAATAGATGCAAAGCTTGATATAAAAATAAGTGGTCTTGAATTTCTAAAGAAAAACAGAACTATTCTTTAGAAGAATGTTAAAAAGTGCCTTGAAGACACAATCTCCTTAGAAATGCTTTGGAAACATAAAATTCTATATTTAAGTAATTGGCCTTCTTGGACCGTATACTTTTCAATTTCCAAAGTGACTCTAAATTTGGACCAATGTTTTCTACCATTTCATGATGCGGGTTGGTCTCTAAAGTTCAATCTGTTTTGCAGCTAGCCCTTAGGGTTCAAAATCAAGTGCTCTCATCTCTAAGGATTTTATTTGTTCTTAGTTTTCACCATGAAGTGATTAAAGTCAAGCTTCTCTTTAGTGCATACGACTTATGTGGTATTTAAAAAATAAGATTTTAGAGGGCATCAAAGGTGACACTAAATTAGGGTAAAAAGTTTACCCACCCCTAAAAAAAAAGGGTTTGAAAAAAAGAAGGCAGGAGAGAGATCAGATCTAGCCATGAGTAACATTAAGGGCGCATTTGATAACATTTTGTTCGCGATAACAAGTTTTGATTAGAAATGATTTTTTCTACTTTTATTTCGAACATGCTATGGAATTTTTAATTTTTTTTTATTTTTTAAATTTTTTAATACTTTTATTATATTTTTCTCTTTTTTCTCTTTCTTTTTCTTTTTCTCTTTCTCTTCTTCTTCCTCCATCTTGGTAGCCGGTTGCCAGCCACGATGGCAACAACCAACTAGGTGAGATCCGATGAGCCTCCCCGTGGCTTAGCGTGGCCGTGGGTTGGCGATGCTTCGGTAAGGTCGCCGGCCCTCTTCTAGCTAGTCGTCGCCCATGGCCAAGGCCGACAAACGGCCAAAAGGAAGAAGAAGAAAATGAAAGAGAAGAAGAGAAAAGAGAAAAACAAGAGGAGAAAAGAAAAAAAATTAGAATTGATTCTAGGAATTGTTTCCGGGAATAGAAAAACATTTTTTTGCTTCTTGATTCTATTCCAAATCTATTTCCAAGAATAAAAAATTGATTTCTGTTCATGAGAACAAAAAATTTACCAAACGAATTTTTGTTTTTTTTTTTTGCTCTCGGAATAAAAGAATAGAATTAGTTGTTCCCGGGAGTGTTACCAAGTAGGCTCTAATCATTCGGCCATTGGATGATTCTCTTTTCATGTCACTGAGTCTAGGAAATTCTTAAGATATTATTTTCTCACCACAAACATAGGATGCCCTTGCCCCAAATTAAAAAGGAAAAAAAGAAAAAGAGGCATTCCTCTCGGTGTGCCTTGCGATTGGGATTCCGGACAAATTACGATGCTCGCTAGGCATTGACCTCTCTCCAATAATCAAACTGATGCCGACGTGGTTAATTAATTATTAGAATCGACCTCTAAAAACTCTTGGCTATAGAAAACATGGAAGTTTCCTACGAACTTCCAATCACGCACTATTTATAATCATAACCATTGATCATGTGAAACTCAAGTGATCAACATCCCAAATCAAGACAAATGTGTCTCGTTTGCCCGATGTATTCGGCTTTTGTCCTCTCCACATCGAATCCACCAACTACTACCAAAGCAAAAAGAAGTTCCTTGGGACAATCGTCTCGCCTCAACTTCAGCCTGCGAGTTTAAAGAGCAGTAATTGTTTAGAGGAAGAAAGAACTGGAAATGGATAAAGTTTCCCCGACATCGAAAATGGTTTCTATGTCATCTATAGATTTGTCTAGGGACCCTAGTTGAAAGGAAGCGCACCGAAGGAAACGAACAGGAAAAGGCACCCGAAATCTGGCTAGTGGGCGGAGGACGAATCACCAGAAAAAATCGCAAAAGTTGGCTCAAGCTTTATGATAAGAACTTGCCTTTGCCTTGTCCGCTTTAGTGCCTGTTGATATTGCATGGTGACGATGATCACCATTGAGTTTCTTTAATGCGTCGTCGACTGCCATTTTTGTGTTAGTGGAAGCTCTTCCTTACGTGTCGTGCGCTATTACATGGAACGCAACATGACCTGTTTTTAGGGGGAGAAATACCGCGTGATGATGATAACGTAAAGAAGCATAGGACCTTGCGAAATTCAAGCATAAAGTTAATCGAGATGCATATCATTCCAACGTCGCGATTGACCCGGTTACGTCATGTTAACCCTTTCAATGGAAGCATTGTCACGTGATGCGTGCGTATGGATTTCACATGCGAATCCCAATTAGGAAGCATATTATCCCATGGCCCAAAAGCTCCCACTTCCGTAAGGATTACATGAATGGGCGATAAAGAAGTTCGGCAAGTTTGGCAGATGCAGGAAGAAGCTAGGCTCGCTTTATCCTGGTGTTTTAGGCAGCATCCTCCTGAATCGTCGTAGTCCATCTCGGATCGAAAGATGAGGGTGATCGCATACTCCGACACGGTGTTGGTGCCGCTGAGCCTCTTCGTCATGGTAGGCTACCACGCCTACCTCTGGCACCACATCAAGCACCGGCCCTCCATCACCACCATCGGCCACGACTCGCAGAAGCGCAAGGCATGGTTTCTTGCCCTCAAAGAGGTAACAAGACCGGTCCTCGTCTCCCGGTTGTGCCGGATATGGACCCTATCATGCTTCCGTAGGCTTTAGAAGTGGCGATTTTGATTCAAGTGTTCTGTTTCTCGGTCGGCAGGGCGACGACAAGGCGAGCATGTTGGCTATCCAAAGCACGCGAAACACCCTGATGGTGACCATCCTGACGGCAACCGTAGCCGTCCTGATCAACTTGGCGCTTGCGGCTCTCACCAACAACGCCTACAGCGCGGACCACCTCTTCAGCAGCGCCTTCTTCGGTTCCAAATCCCCCAAGATCTTCGCCCTCAAGTTCGGCTCGGCGTCCTTCTTCTTGAGCTTCAGCTTCCTCTGCAGCTCGATGGCCGTCGGCTACTTGATCGACGCGAATTTCTTGATAAACGCAGTCAACAGCGACGGTATGTTCTCTACTTCCCCGTACACGCTGGCGGTTTACGAGAGAGGGTTCCTGCTGGCCCTTTTTGGGAACCGGCTGCTCTGCGTGACGTTTCCCTTGTTGTTGTGGATGGTCGGACCGGTCCCGGTCGCGCTCTCCTCCGGGGCGTTGGTGTGGGGGCTTTACGAGCTCGATTTCGCCCGAAGATCTCTACTTCACACTGGGAAAACCCGAGCATGAGCGATTCAGAATTGTACAGGTTGCGATGGATCCGATGTAGTTTCTAGATGAGAAGGACATTTCTATTCAAATGCTTCATCAAGCTTGGATTGAAGTAATTTAAGGCTTTAGGCAGGGCTTGATATGTCTAGTACCGTGTGTTGTTTTCATTTTACTATTCTGTCGAAACTTCAACTTCTAAAAGTGGTCATTTTTCATGATGACATTTCTTGGTCAACGATCTTTTGTGTAGACGGTACCGAGCTTCTCTTTTAAACCACAAATGCAATCGGGCTTGTGAATTGAGAAGCCCAAAACTTCTAGCAAGATATGAACATCTTATATTGTGGAAGAATCGCAAATGAAACGATATGTGGGGGGAAATTTTCCCACCGTGTTTCTAATTGATAGATTACTAGTAATAAATTTTCTTCGTCAAAGTATCGCTCTCAAATATAAGATCAAAATTCAAGCAAGAAGTGAATACGACAGTCGATGTTGATTGAAAAAAACATGCTTCAATCATCTGTTAGAGTGTTTGGTTTTATATATTATTTGGATGTCTAGCGCTAGCTAGCAATTGACTGGCGCCAGCTCGCAATTGACTAATCCCTCATGAGTGTAGCAGTCCCCCGCTCAAAACCACATCCGGTCATCATAGAGGCGCACTAATTTGTGGCTCTCGAGGGTGGCCAAAGAGACAAATAATGGGTTTGAAGTCGAGACCTGTCACTTCTTTGGGTGATAGCCCCACAAGCCTATCCAATCGCGCCGACCTAATTGGGTCAAGAATCAACACGTGAGAGTGATTTGCATGAACGAACTATTGTAATCCTTAAAAGAAGGGACGATAACGAGACAGATTCGGGAAGATCGGCCTTGTCCAAACCCAAATCCAATTTGCAAATAAAACGCAAACCCGTTCCAAACTCGAGTCATGTCTTTTGAATAGAGTCTCCATTCTTATCTTATTCCCACTTAGGTACATGAGAACTCGAAACTGGGGAGAACCCTTTCGAACTCGTCCCGTGGCTATCCCTACCAAGTACATAAACAAATGTAGTGATTCTCACGTTCACAACTTCGGTTGATTCGATATTCTCTTTTGCCCTCGAGCTCAACGCTCGATTTAATTATATGTTTTGACGATCGATCGTATTTTATATGAAAAAGCGTGGGACTGAAGGCATATATTATATTTCACATGAGAAATGCAGGAATATTCCTTGAACCCCATGAGTACAATAAGGTCAAAACGAAGAAGAAAGTGCCGCTGCAAGGATCCGGGTCCTTCTCGAGTGGTCCAGAGCTTCAGCTGAAGGGTCTCTGTCTGTTCTTGTCCTTTCAGAAGTCCAAAATCGGAAGCGGTCGATTACAGGCCCAGCGACAGATACTGAACCTGGATCGACTTACCGTAGGTTCGTCCACTTTCATGGTGATTGTGCGCACGTGTAACTCGCAGTCATTTCGCCCCAGACGCGAACGCAAATCATCGAATCGGCTCCCTTGGTTTCATTGATGCGTTCCACCCTGGTCGACAGTGAATGGTGGTGTTTGTTAGAGAAATTTTTTATGATGTTTTGAAGATGATAAAATAGATCAAAGAGTACTAACGTGATTAATGATTAAGTAATTAAGTGAAAAATGCACAAGCCGCTATGTAGATGATATAACGTACAGAGGATATTGTCAATGATTATATTTAAAAGAATCATAAGGCTCAAACTTTAAGGATGAATTTGTTAAAACTTAAATTGAGATTGTGAAGTCTACTTCTGTTTGAACACATTTAGAATAGTACAAGTGCAGAACGAGACACAAAGTTCAGAACAAAACAAGTTCAGAACGAGACAACTTAACAAAACATGACACAAGCCTAAAACGTATAACGATTGATAATCTGGTTTGAATTCTACACCTAGATAGATTTGATTGACTCAATCTAATTGATTAGCAATCGGATCCTGAAGATTACAACTTTCCAAATAAAGAAGCTCTACTTACAAAAATCAATATTCAACTTGTATGGGCGATCAAAATCAAGTGGAGATTCTATCTTTGTCACTCAACAGCCACCAAATCTTCATGATACAAATCTGTCCAACGAATAAATTGAAAAACGATCCTCTAGAGACTATGCAATGGTTAGTTTGGAAATGGAGGAGTATATAAAGAGATCAAGAAATCGAGAAGCGTGTAAGAGACAAGACCTAGAATCTATAATTCTAAAATCTAAGCGAACTTCAATCATACACTTGCCTTTAGCGTGTGCTTAAATGTTTGTGATCATGAAAGAGATACCAAAAAAGTGATTTAGTGAGATAATATAGTCTACCACTGAGCGTTTATACTCAAAGTTGTAATATCTTATTGATCATGTAATTGAATGTAGCCAATAGGCTGTCAACATGGGAGAGTAAATATAGGTTTAATCTAAACTAAACCACCATAAAATCTCGTGTGTAATTTCTCTATCCTTACTCTCTTATTATTATTGTTAAAGTCTATTGCACACTTGCAAGTTGCTCTTAAAGTTCATTCTATTGCATAACAGATTCCAAACCTTGTTCTAGAATCTAGACCTTATGCAAACCTTGATCTTGATTTATTTTATTTCATATTAATTTATTAATATTTTATTTTACCACATATCCACCTTCTCTAGATGATATAGGCTAGCAATTTTTGAATTTCTTATTTAATCTCTGTCAAATTAAAATAATGAATGATATTAACAAATGTTAAATTAATATTTTTAGTATAGATTAATTCTATGCTCTTTTTATTATTTATTTTTGCATTTATATATAAAAATATATATTTAATATATAACGTGTCGAAACGTGTCAGAATTCTCTATTTTTTTAGAAATAACGTGTCGACGTATCGTGTCGTGTCACGTGTCGCGTGTCCGTGTCGGTGCTACATAGACTGTAAGAAGCATCACCGACACTTTGACAGCTGTCTCTTGATGTCTAATATATTCAATGTTACTTTTTGACCTTGAGGTTCTTTCGAACGTGTTTTACTTCTTCTCGAAAAGAATAAGCAAAATTCCATTCCTTGCCCCTCCTATTCAATCGAAAGTACTAATTGTATCAGTAGAATTTAAACTGTTGAAGGTCACCGGTCACCCAAGTTGAGTTTGACATTGCTCTTTATCAATTTGACTAGCAAGAGACGTGCAGAATATACTTCGATTGAAAACTATCCCCACTATCAATAATCGTACCGGCAGCATTAGCTTTTTGTGAAAGATCTAACTACTATAAAGCACATTAGACCTGGTGGGGTGCAGGAAACCATCCATCTTCCACTTGTCAGACTATCGTTGGTCATCGGCACAAGGAAAGATGATCTATGTACTATACCGTGGTGAGCAAGCCAATTGACCTAATACTTAGTTCATGTGTAGTTTCCAATTACTCATTTATAATTCGATGCACAGAAATAATCCGCAAGCTAATACAACACCACACAAGCAAAGCGACTCTAGGGCAGATTCATAGTATCGGCTGTGTGGCTCATCAGTAGCAAAAAGGTCGAGAAGCTTTCAGCAGGAGTTGGGAGTAATTGTACAGTACGATAATTACATTGCTTATCAAGCAAAATGAGTTAAAAGAGTTAATGCACTTTTGCCCTACTCGATTGGCCCTACTTGACATGCTAAAAAGCCCCCATCTTATAGCTTTTGACATGAAAGGCGAAAGCCAAATCACAAGTTAAAAAGTCGCGACCAATTTAAACATGCAGCTTAGACATATATCCGAGCTAGCAATCAACATCACTGCTATACATAGATCGAAACATTTACGTCATAGCAATGGGTATAGGCGGCGATTCAACAGAAGATCATCTCCAAAACTATCATATAAATCGTGTCCAAACGGCATTTAGTTCATATGAGCGATTGTATGTAAATAAATTCCCAATTATAGATCAATTTTGAGAATACGGCTGGCGTGTCCGGCAAAATCGGAACAAACCCAGGAGATATATAGTACGTGTTTGGCCATAATCGAGAAGGACAAATACTTGAATCTGAAGGTACTCAAAAACGCAAATTGATCACATAGGATCTCTTTTCTATGCCACAATCAAATATATCGGACCATCCTGATATGAAAATTGCAGGCAAGAGTTATATAAAGTCCATGCATTTACCACAGTAAATCGACCAAAATCCAAGAACTCCACGTATTACCAATCAAAGGACAAGAATCCACGAGCCATGACCAGACTAATCGGAGAACATCTGCTAGCTCCTTATGTTGATTACTTATCCCATGTAGCTGATCAATGTGAAAAGAAGCGAAGGATTCTCCCGTTAATTTGCACTGAAAGGGAATATTTATGGATCTCTTTAGAATTAGTAGACCAGTTTTTACACCATTGAAGAATCTCAGTGACCATCGATCTCCATCTCAAGCAGAAAACATCATATAGATCAGAGCACATATTTGTCCGAACAGTTAAAATGGATGAGGTCCACCAGTTCCATTTGTGCAGATGGAACCTCAGGAGTACCTACACTGGGTCGAGGCGAAGATGACCCTATATATCAATAAGATCCAAAGTGCATGAAATCGTCAAGCTGATCCACGTCTCTCGGCCAGTATTCAGGGAGAAAATTACAATCGCTCGGCGGTGGCGATGGCGGCGGCGGCAGCGGTTGGGAGCGGAATAGGGTGTGATCGCCGCCGGGTACCGTCTCTTGCCTGGGTTCCTCCTTTATCGACCCGAAGCTCAACGAGGAGAAGAAGGCGTTGTTCTGCGAGCTCGCGGCGTTGCCGCTGAAGCTGACGAGGTTCTTGGAGTCCTCATCCTCATGATCGACGATGATCTGAGGGGAGTTCAGCAGGTTCTTGCAGGTGTGGTGGCCATAGTAGGTGCTCTGATACATGGGAGGGTCCTTGGATATCATCTGGACTTGCTTGGTCGCCGGGCACTTCTGTTCCACTTTGTGAGTGCACCTGTAATAGCTCCTGCATTCCAAGAATCGAAAACAAAGATAAGAAAATCAAGATTAAGCAGGAAGCTTCACGGAATATGCCCTAAATAAAGATCAAGAAACGCCCACTTGCACACACACACATATTATATGTGCATACTTTCGTTATCTACCGCGACAATCGATTAGAGGGTATTTCTGAACTCTCCTCCACACTCAGATCGGAGGTCGCGACCTAACGCTCCTCTAGAGAGAAGTAGCTGTTTCCTTACCTCGGGAAATCGGTGTTGAGGATGGACTTCTGGCCGTACTTTCTCCAAGCATGGCCATCGTCGACGAGCGTGGGGCTGATTTTTGACCATGTTTCCGAAGCCCTCCTGCAACAACGACAAATCCAACAACGAAAAAGGAAGAAAAGGACAAAAGAAGATCAAATCTCATCCATGGTAACTCCCGAAAATCAACTGAGCGGACGGACGGATCTGTCAGCGACATATCAAAGTACCTCCTCTTGTAGCGTCCTCTGCCGTCTTTGCGCTTGCTGCTCTCCTCGGACAAGCCCTCGGACTTGGCGGCGGGGTCGTTCTGGCCGTCCGAGACTTGCGAGCCGTCGTCGGATTCGGAGGGGCTCAGCACGGAGAGGGCCTTGGTGAAGGAAGCGACGAGCTCCTGGGCGTCGTCCTCGGCCGACGACGGCGACCCGCCGCGGGAAATGGTCTTCTGGAGCCGCTTGGCCAGATCTTGGCCCCGCACCAGCTCCTTCATCGCCTTCACTTTCCGATGTCCGAATAATGAAGCTTCCATATTTTATTTTCTCTCTTTCTTTCTTTTTGCTGCGGATATATTTTACTGGGCGTTCTTCGCTTAAAGATGATGGTGAGCGTGGTAGATAGAGAGATGGAGATCGAGTGTGGAGGAAGAGAGAGTGGAGGCGGGCGGGCTGGGAGGGATTACGTCCGTAGAGCGGAAAATAAATAGGAGGAAGCTCCGCGGAAAGAGGCAATGTCGCACGTTCACGGAAGGAGTCGAGAAAATAAATTGGCCAGGCTAAGCTACACGCGTCGCTGGGGTACCCCAATCTCCCACGCGCGCACTCTCTCTCTCTCTCTCTCTCTCTCTCTCTCTCTCTACCCATGCATATGTACGACTTGTGAGTTTTTCTTTTTCGGCGTGTGATGCAATCCTTCGGCCTTGGATGTACACGAATGATAATCATTTTATTTTCTAACCTAAAAGAAGTTGTATATCTATTCCCTAAATAAGTTTTTTAGCATCTAATCGTGTTTGGTAATAACACAAAGTTTTTGTTCTCGAATAAGAAATTCATTTAATAACATGATAAAATTTTCGACCCCTCCTCCTTGATCTTGCTATTCCCCTCTGTTGGATCCACCCACTCCCGAAGCATGTTGTTCTCGTCCGTCTCACTGCATAGCTGGACAATCCTAAAGTGGCAAGTCTTGGCTTTGAACGAAGGCTCCATCACCACAATGCTACTACTATTGATGTGGTTGTGAAGAGGATCATGCTGAGGCTGGTATTGTTGTGGAGGCCGTGCATGATATCTGACAGTGATCTGCATCCTCGACATCTAGATCCCGAGGACCGTGAAATTAGGCATTTTAGGGTTTGGAGGAGAGCTTAGGGAAGGAGGTGGAGGCGTAATAGCCATTGCTGGAAGAGGTGAAGGCAAAGGGGGCGAAGAAGGCATGGGCCAATCTAGGGGTTTGGAAGGAAGAGAGTCTCGAGGAGGAGGAGGGAGGTGGTCTTCTTGCGGGAAAACGCACGCAGGAGAGGGAGAGAGCGAGCGATGAAAATAGTTTTTTATTTCTATTTCTATTTGAGAAATAGAAAAAATTTTACTTCTTACTTTTATTCCAAACCTATTTCTAAGCATAAATTTGTCTAGAAATTAAAAAACAATGAAATTGTGTTATCGGATGGGTTTTTGTTCCAAGCATGTTCTCGGGACAGAAAAATAGAAACACGAAAAAAGAAAATGATTATCATGCATGCCTCAAGAGTCCATTCATTTAAAGGGAAATTGTTTTTCCACTGTTTAGTATTGCAATAACAGAAAAGTAATTGATTTATGGATAACATTTTCCATGAACTGAAAATAACAAACTTGAATTGAGGAGAAAAATGATTTCCTTTTTTGATAAGAAGAAAATTACTTTCCCAAATAGACAAAAAAAACAAAAACTAACTATTTTCCATGAAAGTGATTTATATGAAAAATATTTTCTTCTATCTATCATTGAAATTTTTAATAATATAAACGCACCCTAAATCGTGTATCCAAATGCTCTAATATGAATCGTGCTAAAGATGGTAAATGTCACTTTGAACATTGCGACGTATATTCGTTTTGTTTAGTGTTGGACATAGTTTACAGCTATTGTCCACCAAGACTTTGGTCACCAGCTGGCCCCTCTCAAGTCACCAACTTCCTTGTGCCTACTAGGTGGAGACGAAGGGGTCGATCCATGCCAAAGGATCTTCATCCTCGAGTAATCGACACTTTCAGCACAGCAATAGTAGCCAAAAGCGGGCAATACGACTAAACTCGTTCCATTTTCAAACCCGATTAGTTTTGATCAAAGTGGAGCCAAACCTGGACTCTCCTCTTTTCCTCTTGGAAAAATCAAACCTTAACTTGAACGATGAAGAAGTACAGCACGGTGACAAGCTTGCACGATATAAAGCCGTATAGCATACTAACTGATTAAGAAAGGCTGGTTAATTTCTATTAGATTGAAAAATTGAGATGCAAATTTGTCTTTGGATAAAATGCTAGACCGGTCTATTTCAGATCATACCATACTTGATCGGTCTAATTCATACCGTATTTATCCTTATTAATATCTATCAAATCGATACGAAACTCGTGTCTCATGTGGATGGAAATCGACAAAATCTCAAATCGGTCCAAAAAAAAAAAAAAATTTGTTAACAAAACTCAAACATCATCGTACAGCTCGAAACCGGAGATGTCGCTATAATTTATGGTCCGCAGATAAGATCGGATCTGAGCGACGAGTCCGACGCACGCGCTCCAGCCCGCGCCTGGTCGTCCGCCATCAGAGTCCCAACGGCGCCCACTTCCTCCCGCTGAGCGCGCGCTGACGTAAGCACGCCAGCGTCATCGCCGCGCGTCAGCACCGACTTCACGGAGCCCCGGGCTTATCGTCCACTTGCGGAGCCCCGGGGGGCTGCGGAATGACGGGAATGGCCCTCCGCGCAGCGCTTCCCCCGCGTTCGCGTGGCCTCGTCTCGAGGGGTAGGGGCGTCATTTCGCGAGGATGAAAAAGACAAAAACATAGTAGGTAGTGGGGGCAACCCCCGTGGTCGCTGTCTGTCTAACGCCACTGCATTATCACTTGAGGTCCGAGGGACTAAACAAAATGAAAAACCCCCCCAAAAAAAACGTGTAATTATAAGTTTTTTTTTTTTGTTTGAACAGGTGTAATTATAAGTTTAAAAATATATATATCTAACCTTCCACCAATAGCCCCTTTTGTAATTTTACTTTTTAATAATTAAAAAATACATGGCCAGGTTTTACTTTTTGGAGACCACTTCGCACCGATCCCCGTGTCATCATCTGAGGAAACGCCGTTGTCTTTGAAAAATTGCCTACCTCAAAATATTAAATTCTTCGTACGTACCCAAAAAATTCAAACTAACATAGAACTCGAACCCCTTGAACTCTAAGTAAGATATTGGAATAAGTTTGTAAGGATGGACGATTTAGTCTTTTCCTTTATTGTGGGGGTTGGCTTAGAGGTATGTTAACTGGGTTTGTAAAAAGAAAGCTAGTGAGTGGTCATTGGGCTTAATTCCTTAAGACAAAAAATCCTCAACTTTATCTCCAAACTCCAATTCTTATCTTATTGTTTTGTTGTCCGGAAAAAAATCACAACCCTTCTCTTTAGTCACAAATCCACTCAGGTTAACCATTCGTCAAAAAATAAAATAAAATTGCAACTAGTTCCATCTAAATTATCAACATTCAAAAGTTATTGTTCCATTTGAAAGTGAGGATGTTAATGAAGATGCAAATTTTAATAATGAACCTCTAAATGGTTGTAATATATATAATTTTGAAGGAACCGATGGTGATTTTTAAGGGGGTTAATGAGGGTGGAATTTAATTGTGATTTTTATTTTAAAAAAAAAGAATTTAGGATAGAATTAGAATTGGATCTAAGGTCCGAACTTTCTAGGAAAGTAAGACATGGGGATTGGTCAAACTTAGATCTGAATTTCTCCGCTATGATCTTCTCGGTAGTTCATATAATGAGGCATTTATTACTATTTTCCCTGTGATTTGACTCACCACACAAAACACCGACATGACGGGGTGGGCCTTTACGTGGGATTGATTTTTGTCTATGATAAATGAGATGCGTGCCAACAGAAAATTATTCAAAAAAACTTAAATTTATTACTTTTTCACCAATTTAATTCTAAACCTTTCAATTTTACTAATTGAGTCTTAAATTTTTTTACATTCTGCAAATTAAGCTCATCCAACTAATGTTAACTGAAAATTATTGATATGGATGCCGGTAGTGCTATATTGGGCAACTAGCATTGATGTCGATAATTTCTTTAAATTTAAAAAAAAATGAATTTTTCATTATTTTCATTATATATTGCTTTTCTTTCTTTCTTTTTCATTTTCATCAAGTCCGTGAGGGCAGACCAACCTTTGTTGACCATAGGTGAAGGCTATGAAGCCCTTGCCGGTTGCGGGTGAGGGTCCTGGCCCTCGCCTAGTGGCCGGCCTTCGCCTATGAATGGCAAGGCTTGGCCAGCGACCCTTGTCAAGCTTGGAAGAGGAAAAAGAAAGAAAGAAAAGATAAAAAGAGAAAGAAGAAAAATAAAAATCATATTAAAAAAAAACATCAACAATTTTTCATCCATTGGTATCGGATATGCGACGTAGAACGGCCGGTGTCCACATTAACAATTTCCGGTTAAAATTAATCGGATCGACTTAATTGGGAGAATATAAAATTGTTTATAACTAAATTAACAAAAGCGCAATAAATTTAAGATATTTGAACAATCTTACTAACGTGCCTATCTAACTACACAAAACACCCATACAATCGCACAAGAAAAATCCAAACTTTATTTTGGTATCAGCACAAATTTTACCCTCACATGAGATCTAGAGCCACCTTCACTTAGCAATATCCGTCGAGAGCTATTTCTCCCGCGGACGGAAGCGAATGACCAGTAGACGGCCCCTCGTGTAGCTCGGTGACAGCGAGGGCTCGCACCATTTGGTCAAAGCCAATCAATATAAAATGGTGGTTGGATACGTCCTGCTTTGACTCCATGGACAGGCATCACCAGATAATGGGAAAACGAGTTCTCCAATTCATATCCGAACCCACCTGTCGCTACATGGAAAGCTACAGTGCAAATTCCAAGTTCAAACCTCTTGAAAAAGAGTCGTTCTTATCGAATCCCTTGCGTGCGTTCGTTAGACGAAGGACCGCAACCGCACCGTTCACACTGGGGTTGCCAATCCCACGTTAATCACTGCACTATACCTTAAATTGCGCAGGACCCTTCTTGGAAAAGATTTAACGTAAGGGGACTCTTCCTGGGACGTGTACGTTCGTTTGACCACGTGGGTATTATGGAGGGGCGTTACCTGCCCCAAGACCTGCGGCTGACCATTGACCCATCACCATGTTCGACGGAGTAAATAGTCTAACACCCGAGACTTTGTTTATGATTCGACGTACCGCGTTGCTCAAACACGGCCTCACGAGAAACACATTGATCCCACAAAAATAATCTCTGTTGGAGTAGGGTTTGTCTACAATTTTAATGGCAGGTTAGGTAACGTATGGTTCCTCGTAATTCCTTGAATTTATAGAGTTCTCCTTTACGCTGGGACTTGGGGTTACTTAGAAAGTGGGCGTGATTGATTTGTCCATCCTAAATTGAGGAGAGCCGTATCCTCAAGTGGGAGGAGTTTGGTCGAAAATGAGGAGGTTTATGCAAATCGGGTTTGTCAACTTTTATCATGTATCAAATACTGTTATGTATATAAGGAAAGTTGATCTCGAGAACAGGTTGGATGATATGGGAAATGGTTCGAAAGAAATTATATGTGAATTGTAGAGAGGAGATGAGAAAACCAAGTGCTAATAAGTACAGCATCAGCTCTAAGTTTTAGGCTCGTACTAAGTTTCAAAATTATGTCTTTTTTATTGTCCAGTATCTATCCCAAGGCAATCCTAAATGACTCTGGTACATCATGTGATGAGAGAGAGAGAGAGAGAGAGAGAGAGAGTCTACGAATACAGCCTCACATAAGTCCAAGATTTCATCAGAAGTAGAGAGAGAGAGAGAGAGTCCATGAATACAGCCTCACATAAGTCCAAGATTTCATCAGAAGTACTATAGTTTCGTAGCTGCCACCGGAAGAAGAGTAGTCAACACAGCGATCTTTCCAAGTTTATGGTCCTTCTCACCTAAAGACTCCTTCAGGTCTCGGACCACATTGTATTTGGAATTTTAGGAGGGTTAGTTTCTCACATGTCACTCTTTTTTTTCTTTTTTCTTTTTTTAATTCGGATCAGATAGCTTCTTTTTTTTTTTTTTTTTTTTTTGGGTAATTTTACAATGAATTAGCTCTCTGGTGAAGTAGACACTCTTCGTTATGGGAATTGCTTACCAAATGAAGTTGTCCACGAAGAATTACAAGAGCTCATACTCTTCCTAATACATATTTGTATGGTGTGAGGGGATGTCAGAATCAAATTTAGTTCATAAACTGTTCCCTATTGTCCGAGGGACAGTTTTCCTGACCAGATCGACCAGACTTGTTACCGGATTGAGCACCTGATCGATCAGCAAATTTAGCAAGATGTTGATAATTAAGATAGATAAACAAAAGTTAGCAGCGGATTGATGCTAAAAGCATATGGTTAAGAAAATATTTGCATGCCTCGCTCTATTTTGGGAGTCGGACGCTCTACTATATAATCCAATTGCGGCCATTGAGGCAGCAATTAGTTACACACCTCTATCCTCTTTTACCGTAATAGAATATTGAGTGAACACTCGCAAATTTACTCACAATTGAGCTTTTCATTTGTATGTCTCGCTAGACTAGATAGTCAGCACATATGTTGCCGTTATACCTATGCAAAGATTGGTCATTCGTCCTTGTGAGATGTCATCACAATTTTGATAATTGACAGAAACCACATTCGACTTTCGAAATCTATCCTTCAAACCAACAAAGAGGACAATAAAGAAACTAACGTACCCAGAGAACTTGATTCAAAGTCTCCGCCTTCATCAGGCAACCTAAGATCAGAAACCCTACAGCTTCGTGCATATATCAGACGAGAACCCGCTTTTGCATATCTACTCCCACCGGGCAATGTGGGAAGTAGCACTACCTGTTCATAAGGTAGGATAGGCTCTGGCCTCAGGCAATATAGTGAAATTGGCGAGAGGAAGGAGATAAATAGAACATCTCTGAACGCTTCCACATTTCTCGAAGTCTCAAAGATTCGAACCTTTTTCCCTTTTTGGTTACTGGACAGGTTACTTTACAAACTATTATGTACTCTCTTTTCTCGTATTCCTTCCTTTGTATTCAATGCCCTAAACAAGTACCGTCATGATACACTCGGCCTAAAATTTCCCTCCTACCGAAACGGCCCAACCAACATCTTAAGTTACATTGATCGGTATCCCTGAGCCACTCTGTCAACCTCCCCCCAAACCCCCCCAGAGCCCCGACCTGAATCATTTTCCACGCTGCCAAACAGCTCTCCCAGCAAATGTCGAATATCTTCCCTATTTGGCCAAGAACAGTGCTGCACTTCACACTTCTATGCTATAAAAGCAGGTCTTCATTTTCTGTATACCATGAGCCGATTCATTGAAGCTGAGAAGTGCAAATGGCAAAAGAACTGTTAACAAAGCATGGCAAATGATTGAACTTTTCAACATAAAGACAGATGAACACAATTTCATTTGAAGTCTCAGGCAATCTCGAAAAAATCCTTAAGCATCTCAACCAAAGAAAAAGAAGAAAAACATAAGTGCTTGAAATGTCACGCATACTTACTGTAGCTTTATCCAATGTGTTTCAAGAGAGCTGTACAACAGACCAGCACAAGGGAAGCTCTTGAATTGGCTTTGTCTCCAAAAGTAGTGCATGTCACGTGGAAGTTTGATTTTCTTTAGAAACCATATGATCAGGGAATTTCTTTAGGATCTCAGCCTCCCTAGCCACTTGGATATCAGAAGGCCAAAAAGCTTGCCGCACTACTTTGAAAAGAAAACGAGGGAGTAATGCTACTACAATTATTAGCAAAATGGTGAGCCAATATGAAGGTGATTTTGCCAGATGATAGATGGTCCTGAAAATAAGCATTAAGAAAATCAGCTAAAAGATATTAATAAATAAACCATATTAAATCACAAATACATGAGACTGACCAGTAATTCGGAAAGACTGGAATGGAATCTAAGACCACCATACAGGCATATGTAATGACGATTGATCCCCATACAGCAATATGTGTGATCGATACCCATCTCTGAACGTCCATTGCTAAGTGAATGTTGACGAGAACAACAACTGATATGGTCCATAAGCTGCCCATGCTCCATATGTCAATTGAGCTCTCACTGAATATAAACAGTGGTACGTAAAACAAAACAAGACTCTGCCATAGTGTATCAATCATCGTTATCCAGAAAAGATGCAAATTGTAAGCCTCATGTCTATGGCCAGCACCGTAAAGTTTCGGATACCGCAAAAGTGTCTTATCGCTCAAGTCCTTGTCCCATATGCCCACTATGACCGTTGGAACTGAAGTGTATATAACAGAATAGAACACACTGCTCCAGTCTGTTAAGGCAGAAGTAGTTGAAAAGGCCGTACACAAAATATACCTGCAAACACAGCAAGAAATGAACAAAAGAGGAAGCTAGGACCACAGCCATACACGGGAGCTGACTAAGTTTTCAAAATTTAACAGCAGAAAAGCTTTCAAAAGACCCCTGGCCAGATTTACAGCTCATATGGTAAAACAAATTAATGGCTAGCACAAAATGAAACTTCCACCTTTTCTCCAGTTTTACAACCAAGCATTGCATGTAGCCAAAAATATGAAAAAGCAACTATCTACAAAAAAAATCATTGTATAACACTCTGAAGAGATGTTTTTCAGCAAAAAAACAAATTTCAAAAAGAAAAAGACAAGCATTTGCCAGGAATTCTGTCTACAAAATATACAAGTTTCATGGTTAAAATAGGGGAAATGGGAGGCAGAACACCAAGTGTGCCACTTTAGGTCCCCCATAACACGTGCATTTGTTTAGGTCCTAGTTGAAACATATGTCAAAGCTATCATCAAGTAAATACAGTTGGACACCCAAAATGAATCAAAAAGGCGTACCAGAAAAGCATCAAGACAAAAACAGCATTTCGGTAGAAGTTGTACAGAACGAGATAACCAATTCGCTGGTAATTCCAGTGACCATGCACTAGAAGTAATCTTTTTAGAAACCGAAATTGCCCCATAGCAAAATCTGATGCCATGACCGCTTGACGCCCTTCCTGACCGCATATTCCAACACCAACATCAGCCATTTGGATCATGGATACATCATTTGCCCCTATCAAAACTCAATTAGTTAGACAAAACCAAGCATAGATATATGAGGTTGCTAATGCCAACTTTTGTAATTCACATGTCTGACTGTAATCATCAACTAGCTTCTCAAATGGCCTAACACGACTGAGAATCAAGAACTAAGGAAGTACAGCAATCGACACAAACAGCATGCACATGCTACCAGCTGAAGTTTGGAGAAGATAGCTTACCATCACCTATAGCCAGCGTCATATCGTCGGTCCTGCTCTTAATCAAGTCAACTATCCCAGCTTTTTGCAAGGGTGCAACACGACAGCACAGGACAACACTACAAGAAGTTGCCAGCTCAAAAAGCTGTAGAAAAAACAAAATATTAGTGATACTTCTGCAAGTGATTCTCAAATACATCCGAAACACTCAAAAGTAAGAAAAAAATCTGTAGGACTAACAGTGATCCTTCATAGAAATTGAATTGCAGCATATACTAAATAAAAAGCAAACACATGCCTCTGACTCCAAATCTTTCTCCAAAATGTAAACTAAACTGTTGCCATCAATAATGAGTGCCAGTGACACATTCGGTTTGGCTTCTTCTTTAAAAACAGTCCACTGGGGCATCTGGGAAGACTTTGTACGAAGAGAGACCTCATGATAGCCATTTTCAGAATTATTTCCCCTTCCAAAATCTTCATTTCTTCTATTCAATGATTTCACTCCATACTTGTTTTTGGCACCAACTAAAAGATTTCTGCACTCATTCTCTGAGTTGCCATTAATGATGATTTGTTGCATGTCCGTCGTTAGTAGCTTGCAAGAGAGCCCAATAGAAATTGCTGTTTCCTGCTTATCTCCAGTCAAAACCCAGACCTTGATTCCCGCTTGCCGGAGAGACTCAATGGTTTCAGGAACTCCATCTTGTAACTTGTCTTCAATTGCAGTTGCACCAAGAAGATTTAGATTACACTCAATGAGAGCAGCTGTTTGACGAAGTTTTGCAGCTCTATCTGTCAAGGAAGTGCTGGCATCTTCATACCTTATTTGCCACAGCTCAAGTTCTGCAACAGTAAGATCTCTTGCTGCAACGACAAGTGTACGTAGACCTTCTGATGAATACTCAACCAGATGTTTTTGAGTTTCTTCCCATATATGATCACCTCTTTCAGTATCTTTCGAAATAACACTGAACATAGATGTGTCAGCTCCTTTCACAAGAACTTTCACGGCATTATTGGGAAACCTTATAACAACAGACATCCTTTTGCGCACGCTATCGAACTCATGCAGTCCCAAAACATCCAACCTATTTGACAGGTGTACAAGAAACTGCCAAAGTAAGAACAATTGTATGCTAGATCTTAATTCATGGCAAAAAAATACTAGCAAACAAAACCCAAAAATTTCCATTATACTACTAATCACATAAAGAGCCTACTGACCGGTTAAGCACTCAGTGAGCATGTGTCTGTGTACCCGTGAGAGAGAGATGTGTCTGTGTACCCATGAGAGAGAGAGAGAGAGAGAGAGCGGGGTTCTCTACCTTAGTGTCTCACCATTCACATCAATAACAATATGCCCAGATGTCCGCTCAAAAAGAGTGTATCCATAAGCAGATGCAGCAGCAACTAATGCCTGCTCATCTGGAGATTCACCCTGATAATCAATCGATACCATGTCATCTTGTAGAATTGGGATCACGGTGTTGCATGCAGCTAGTGTAAGGAAAAACTCATGTGCACAAAGCCTTTCTCCTTCAATTACTTCTTTGTGCAATAACTTCATAAGTTCAGGATCAACAGCAATTTCCGACTTGAGCTTCCACCTTTGTGTCCCTGTACTTCTCTCTACAGAAAGTCATGCCAAATTGATAATATATTGGAGAAGACCATAACATAATCTTAGATAAATATATGTGAAAAAAACATTGTAACAAGAATATGGTGAAATACAAAGCACATGTTCAGACAAAAGTAAACACTATGTTGTGCAATTAAAGTACTAACAGATCGCAATGGATCAAAAGATTAAAGTACCTGCAAATATACCAGAAAGAAACACCATTGAAACTTTAAAACAAATGCACATATAGATGTCTTTGATTCTTTGAGCCAAAAAAGGAAGGTTGAGACTAATCATCTGGTCTCTTACTGTAGTGTTTGGAGCAATATAAAGAAAAGGAATTACAGATAATTAGCGCTCCAACATAACAATCCATTAAGACAACATCAAATAGTGCCACGGCAGATATTATCTTTATTAGTGAGTACAAAATTATGACTCTTTGTCCTCAAGTTATAATCAAGCCCATAGTAGAAATTTCAACCCTTGTCCTGCAGTGAATTTGCATCACATAGTCAACAAGTAGAAGTTTTTCCTCCTAGATGTATGAAAGCGTTTATCCTATACATTTTGGTTCCAACAGAAGCATAAATAAATAAAAAATTAAGTTCAAAATGCAATCGAAAAAGAAACACCGCAATCATCATATGCAGAGTAGAAGAAGCAGAATCTATACCTGTAATGCTGGTCTCCAGCGATGGCAAAGAACTCCCATAGCTCTTACCACAGACACTTGCTTTGCGGAATTCCATCTTGTTTTCAGTTAAGGTGCCAGTTTTGTCAGAGAAGATATAGCGTATCTGGCCCAAATCTTCATTTATGTTCAATGATCTACACTGGAACCTTGATCCAGAACTACTGTCATACATATGATTGTCTCCAATCATGAAATAGGACTGTCCTATTCGAACCAATTCCATCGTAATATAAAGAGATATTGGAATCATTATCTGAAAAACTATGATAGAACTGAGGAATGAGAAGAAAGTCTCCATGGGAATTCCATAATACTTGTATGTCTTCCCCTCTTTTTTTCCCACTGTGAAATATCTCTTTCTGTAGAACGGCAAAGTATCAAGCTGATACTTGTGACGAACTAGCCATAACCCCATTCCAAGTGCCACAACCACACACATGATGAAAAGAAAAATCGACAGCCACATGGTTTCCCTGTTCATATAACTTTCTAGTTTACTCCTCTTGGAAGGGGATGCTGCACTGTTCAGCATCGCCTTTGTTTCCTGTCCAGTGTACACGACAACACCAATCACCCACTCCGTGTTCTTCAACTGACAACCTCGCAAAACAATGTTAGACTGGCTGAGAGAAAATTTGTGCCCATTAAAGTCCATGTTAGCTGTGAATTCATAGATGTTTCTGTTTGGTTGCTCACAAGTGATCACTCCAGAGATTGCGCAACCTTCAAACACATCTGAAGCAGTTTCCTGCCTTGCATATCTCGTCTTCAGGTTGGACTCGCCATCCAAATTCATTGTCTGAATGTACGCAAGCCCACTAGGGTCACTTGTTCGCAGCAAAACCATGTCACATGGAATTGTTTCATCCGAACAAATTTTCACCACCTCGCCAGCTTGTATATTTTTCCATCTCTTCAAATGAAACTGACCTCCTTGACGCACTAGTGCTTCCCGATTATTCTCTTTCCGGTCTGACCTGTGCCTTCGCCAGTCCTCATAGCCATCCTTAACAGCCGTGACAGAAAGCACAAAGAGAAGGGGGAAAAGAGACACCGTTCTCCCGAAGACTGCAAGTGGAGGGAGTTGATTGAGAGCAGCAATGGCAAGGAAATATAGGTAAGCAACGCGATGGAATTGAATGAAGAGATTCTTAGGCAAAAAAGTGATAATGGTATATCTGCTAGTTCGGATTTCATTGTCAGAGAACTCATAGTTTTCATTTGTCTTCCTTGGATCATCGATATATATCGATCTGGAATTCTCTTCATGAAACAGGTTCTCTTCAAACTGCGAACTTTTGTGCCGTACTCTTTCGGACTTCCCGTTCTGACCCACCGAGGAGGCCCCGGAAATTTCAAAAGGGGCGAAGCTGCTGTTGTTAGATCTGGGCAGCTCCATTGAACCCCACGCTACCTGCCGTTTCCTCCCCGGCGTGGGGCATTCCAATGGAAACCGCTGATGATAGCGCAAGTCAGCTGAATAGAACTGCTTCTTCAGGGCAGGTCGATAGGCTGGTGCAAGTGGTTTATCAGGAACGATGTCCGAAGGAGATGAGTCTCCTTCTTCGCTTGTCAGATTGCTCTGTTTGTCATCGAGAGTAGACGACGTGAACGAAGCATCCCGGCAGAGACATCCAAAAGAGCCCGCGCTCTTATTAAGCTTCAACGGTGGCGGATCTGAAGATGACAGCAACGGCAGGCCCGAAGTCATAAATAACAATCCTCCAACGACCACATTGGAGAACCGGACGCATGGACGGCTGGATTCCTAAAAATTCAGGAAAAAAGAAGGGTCAAGCACCACATTGCAGAGCATTTCCACCTGCAGAGAAACCAAAGTCATACCGACACATCCGGGATTCACAGCTCACAAACATGAAAGATCGATCATTTAAACTCGCTCTCATTCTCCCCAAATCAATCAGGATCATCCCAACATCTGATAATTCATCACACCCACACCATTCAAACTACAAATAAGAATTAAAAAAGGGCAATGCCAAAAACCGATGACAAGCAGATGCTGAGGACAAAGGCAATTATCGCCCAAATTGCACACCCGGAAGAAGGCCTCCCGCACGCTTCTAGCAGATAAAACCCTCAACTTTTCCGTTTTAAACGAGATAAATCACAAGCTCGGTCGCGGACAAAAAGAGCCTCTTCCCGAGTTTCATCATTTACAGGCAGAGGCCTGCAAATGCAGAATCCATTACCAAAAAATCCCAAAAAGAAAAGCCACCCAATTCAATCGAATGTCGACAAAATTCACACGGATACGAAAGCGGCAAACCGCAAGCCAAAACCGACAGCCAAAAAGAAAAAAAGAAAATCCCAACGCGCTCCCCCCCAAAAAGATAATCCAAAAAAAAACTAAAGCCCGCGATCCAACCAAGCTAAAGGAGTTCTGAAAATCCAGGAGCTAATGATGATTCGGCAAGGGAAACGCAATTACGAGACACGAACCTCAGCGGGATCAAGGAAAGCTCTATCGCCTCGGGGGAACCGCGAAACGGACCGACGCGCGGAGGGGGGCCACCAGCAGCTGACGACGGAGAGCCTCGTGCCTCGTTCGGCGAATCGCAACCCCCGATTCAATCAATGCGCTGAATGCGAAATCATGGCGGAAACGTCAGAAAGGCGCAGGCAGCAGCAGATCGCGCAGATCTGGAGGTACTTCCGGGCACAGATCTTTCCTTTCCTTTCCTTTCCTTTCCGACGGGGCAGAGCAGGGGCGGGGGGCGATTACTGCACCTGAATCATTAGGGACCAACAGATCGGCCTTCCAATCCAATCCAATCCAATCTGCGCGCGCTCGACGATGCGACGGGGGAATGGAGGGTGGGCTAGGGCTTAGGGCTCCAGGCAGAGACGCAGACGCAGACGCAGACGCAGACGCAGAAGAGAGAGAAAGAAGAGAGAGAGAGAAGAGAGAGGAGAGAGAGAGAGGTGGTGGTGGCGTCTGTGCGGATGGGTGTCGCCAAAGGCGTGACCGACGGAGGAAGACAGAGAGGAGGACGAGCGGTGTACCATCGATTTTGGCTCTTCTTTGCCCGCACAACTCCGAATTATTCCCTCCCTTTTTATATTCAACCACAGCACCCACAAAAAAAATATATATATATTTGCTCTTCATTACCAAAATAACGTTGTGCATCAATATTATAATTTCAAGAGACCATAATACACCGACCCCAAAAAAATACAAAGAGAATAACAACAACAATAATGATAATAATAATTAGAATGATGTTATAGCAATTACGAAAAATAGAATTTCAGTGTGCAGGTACAATTTAACGACAACACCAAAATAACGTTGTGTATCGATATATAATTTCAAGAGACCATAATACACCGATCCAAAAAAAAAACAAAGAGGCTATAATAATAATAACGACAACGATGATAATAATAATTAGAACGATGTTATAGCAATTGAGAAATGGAATTTCATCCTCCACGCCAATTACATGTGGATAGCTATTGATTCCACGTGTGGCTTGATTTGTAAAAAGGTTGAGTAAAGCTCTCCGTTAGGCGTAGACTAGAGATTGAAACCTCCAATTTCACTTACTATGTTCTCGTTCAAGTTGAATAATCGGTGTACAAAAATTGCTCGCCGTCTTTGAAAGGAATTATTTAGTATCGTCCATTAGGGTGGTCGAATTTTTAATCCGCACGATCCGATCCTCGAACATTAAACATGTTACGTGATTGCGTTGAATTTAATATTAGAAAGTGCCAATAAAACTAATTTATCTCAATTAATATGGGTGTTTCGTGACTAAATGGGTTAATTTTGGATTTCTAGTAGATTGTTGGTGCGTTATATCTAATAAAAAAAATGGTCTTGAGGGTACTAAAAATTCATTTAGTATTTTTCAGGAGTTATTTATTTCGTCCTCCTGCCTCTCTATATTTTGGATATATGGAGACAACCCAACAAGTACCGTACTTAAAAAAAAAAATTAAAAATGGTCATTATCTACTTACATCACCTAATTTTGGGTCAACATCTATCGGTACTAATCCGTTGGAAACAAAGTTAGTAAGAAATCAAATGTATAAAATCTCAATTTGCATATAATTTGATGCTATTGGTTATACTATACAAGAATAAATTAAATTATCTTTGCATCAGTTTCGTGTACCTTATCTAGATAGATCTGTATAACAATGGTAAACTTATAAGAAGAATTCACATAAATGCTTTTTTTTTTTTTTGGTAACCAAGGATCCGCCGGGCTCACTTTTCACTTATGCTAATTCGTAGAAATGTTAATTTTTATTCAAGTCAAAGGTCATTAAGTTCATCATTTTTCATGCGAATCGTGATGCAAATATGCACGCACTTTGTTTGCTTCCTCAATTTATTTTGCAAAGTTCGTTTGATTAGGCATGTCATCTTAGCTCGAGCTTTGACTATTGTAGCTTCAATTTTAGTCAAATGTCACGATTGCGTTTAATTTATATTTCCATATAAATCGAAAAGGATACGGTGTTATATAAGTTTTTATTGATTCTAAATCGAGCAAAATGACGCAAAAGGAATTTATGTAGCCCCATCTTTTCTTGATATGCAAATGAAGGCTTGATTATGGACCGAGAGTTCATAAGAAATTCATGATTTGATTGCGATTGTCTTATTGCCATTTTGAACCCTCATTTTATTCGTTATTTAAACAACATTTGATTATCATTTAAATCACATAAAACACGGGTTTATGAAATTCTGTGAGTTGAGATTCAAAAGGAACAATAGTACAAATGATCATATATCGTCTATAAACTTTTAATTTACGCAATATAATTCATGAACTTTGGCTGAATGACAATATTATCCATAAGTTTTTAATTTATTTAATGTAATTCATAAATTATTGATAAATATTCAATAAAGTCCTTAAACTATTTAAAATTAAATTAAAGGTTAAGAGGTCAGATCAAATGAATTAAAGTTTAGCAATGGGCGATAATCGGTGGCGTGGCAATGTCACAAACTGGGTTTGCAAGTTGAAGATTGCGATCTAAAAATACAGGAAAATGCCCGACGTCCCATCTAACCATATCTGAATGAAATAGATGTTTTTATTTATTTAATTTTTTATTTTACAGTTTTAATTATTTAGATAAAGATAATAATGATGGCGACGTCGCTTAAGGCGAGGGAAAGGGACCCGTCGGCGCCTTGGAATGTCACCATCGCTATTAAGAAACTTGACATTTGCGGAATCCTCTTCCACTTTTTCTGGTTCTCTTCATCTCATGATTAAGCTTCCAAAACTCACAAGATCAAGCGTATCTTTTCTCATTGAATTTGGAATGACCCAAAATTCAATGCAAAGGTGAATCTTTCCATTTTCATCTTACAAAAAAAACCAATATGCCCTTTAACGGACCAAAAGCATTGCACAAAACTCTTCGAGGCATCTCGATCAAGAGAAAACTTGTTCAGAAAAGTCTTAAATCTTTTTGTATTTTACTAATTAAGTCTATAAAGCCTATTTTAATCAGAATTATCGATCGTCCTATGTGTTGTTATTGGTGAGCCACTAACCATAGGTGATCACCGGCCATCAACCTGCCCGAGCGAGGGTGAGCCTTGGGAAGGTCGGCCTCACCTAGGCTAAATCTGGTGAGGAAAGTTCTCACCCAATCGGTTCTCGCCTATGGCAAAGGCGAGGCTAATCGACCATTGACGAAGAGAAGAAGAAAGGAGAAAAAAAGTAAAAAAATCAAATATTTATAAATTATTAAAAATTATTCACGTCAATAAAATCCTATGATATAAGATAATCGGTATTTGTATCAGCAAATTTTAACAAAAAGTAATTTGATAGATTCAATTGACAAAATGTGTGTAGTTGAACCAAAAAAAAAAAAAACCAATATTGTCGGTTGATTGAATAATGCGCCTTCCGAAAAAGGTACAATGAAGATTGTACACGTCCGCTCATCTCTGTTTATCAAAATGGGTAAATGGACAGCCGATTGACCGCACGCGAGGGACATTAGCTTCCCTTCCAAGCTAATAATCCATTGGAGTTTTCTCTTATTTCAATGCAATCGCCTAAAAGTAAATTTTTTTTTTTAATATACTTGACAAAAAACAATTCACATGACAAACACTATGCGTTAAAACATACCATATGAGAATCTGTACTTGATTCCCTTTAATAGACTTTGTATAAGTACATAATATATACTTTGCGCTTGATGTAATTTTCATCCACAATGTGATTTATTATTAACTCTTGATGTGAAATTGGCAAAGTACTGCACGTATTAGCTTCCTTCCAAGCTAATCTATTGGAGTTTTTTCTTATTTCAATGCAATTGCCTAAAAATAAATCATTTTTTTTAAAATATAATAGGCAAGAAATTATTGACATGATAGATACTATGCATTATAACATACCATAAGAGAATCGGGCACAAAATCTATGTACTTAATTCCCTTTAATACACTCCGTATAAGTACATAATATATATTTTGTGCTGGATGTAATTTTCATCCACCGTGTGATTTATTATTAACTCTTGATGTGAAATTGGAAAGTACTACGCGCGAGGGAGATTAGCTTTCTTCTAATCTATTGGAGTTTTTTCTTATTTCAATGCAATTGCCTAAAAGTTAATTCTTTTTTTAAAATATACTTGATAAGAAATGATGACATCATAAACACTACATGTTATAACATCCCATATGAGAATCGGGCACAAATTCTACGTACTTGATTCCCTTTAATAGACTTCGTATGAGAACATAATATATATTTTGCGCTTGATGTCATTTTCATCCACCGGGTAATTTATTATTAACTCTCGATGTGAAATTGGCAAAGCATTTCCATAGCAATTGCATTGGTTTCAAAATCGTCTAGGTTTTTGACCAAAACAAAAATTGTCTAGATTGATCCAATGTCAATATCTTTAAAGTCATCTATATATTTCCAAATTTACTAGATTTTTTTTTTTCCAATTCTTAGCTAGTTTCATCCGATATGCAAGTTATTGATTTATATAAGTAGTATCTAGAACTTTTTATATCACAACGAGTAGAAGTTTTTGTTCAATATCTTTCTTTTATAAAAAATATTGCACTCGATGTATATTATTATTCACTCATCTAGCTAATACATTTATGAAATATGTGTCAATGGTAGATCGTTGCAAAATTTCAAACAACAGCAAACAAACTATAAAAATACAAACAAATTGCATATTTATTTTATCCGCTTTTCCAAATGTTTATTAAGAGATCGTTCAGAGCACAACTTTTAGTCTTAGAAAAAAATGGACAAAATAATTGTGTATAATACTAGTCTCATCGTGCTGTGGGCACAGGCTCATCACCAGTAAAAATTTAATGTTTGAAAATTCGAGGCCGCTCAAATTAAAATAAGATACTTGAAAAGGACTTCCAGCACATACATATCCCTCACCACGATACCTATATTTAATACATACTGTTGCTGTACTTAAGTGATTCTTACAAGACCAGTCTCGCCATCAATGTGGATTGTTGGCTAAAAAGGAAAGAAAAAAAAAGCAAATCGATTCTTTCTCGTGACCTGCTGACATCAAAAGGGAAATTACCGATGCAAAGGTGATCAAACTTGCATTTGATAAAAAGGAAAAATCATGAACAAATCGGATTTGCTTTTAAAACTTTACTAACCTTAAAGGAAAGTTACCAACGCAAAGGTGACCAAACTTACATTTGATCACGAAAAATTACGAGTGAAGAAAATAAGTAATGCATAGTTGCATAACTTTACAAAGTGAGATTGATCACGTTCGTAGGATGCCAAGCCCTTAACATGGTTGCAGGGGCAGACAACATAAGAAAGATTGGATGACCTGTCCTGTTTAGGATGATCAACCCAGTCCAACATTTTCCGGCATACATTTACAGACATGTTTTTTGAGAAAGTGGTCAGACCTTTGGTAAATTAACATGAAGTAGAGGAATGCTGAAGTGGACAAAAGAAACCAAGGAGCTTATCAGAACAGCAAGTAAATTAGAACGTAGGCAACTTACAAGCTGGTGAATCTAAAAGAAATTTCCACAACAGATGTAGCGGGCGCTAATTCGCCGAAGTCAGATGTTTCATATTGTTTTAACCAGAGTTGTTCTCAAAGACATGTTAATCTATGGAGCAGTCATGACAATGAATACTCTTTTCTTATTTGAGTCGAAGATGGAGATCGCAAAACAGCGAAGGAAAGCTGAAAAGTATGGAGCTAAACCTATTGTGTGCACAGTGCATATATAGATGGAGAGATCAGCAATAGTTTGGGAAGTTGAACTTCAGTCGGATTACCAAGAGCAGCAGCCAATGATGCCAAACCAACTCAGAGTTTATACAACAGATGCTTGAGTTACATAGGTGATTAGTAAAATTAGATAACCAAACCGAAAATTTGGTCCAGTGATCAGATAAACCTCAGTCTTGAATCAGCGTTATCCTGCTAGTTAAACATATGTCAAAAAGAAAATGTGATAATGCCTGCCGGATTAGGTGAGTGTCCCTGTCACTTCTTAAAACATACACATGCTTTCTAAAAGTTACTGCCGCCTGCTTGAACTCGAGACTCATAGAAAAGTCTCACGGTTGAGTAGATGTGCGAAGGTTCGGCCATTGCCCCATTTCCGTAGTCACCACAAGCCAGCCTCTTTGATACAGGAGGAATCAGAGAAATTCCAAGCTCATCAACTGTCATAAGGTGCCGCTCTGTGAAGGGGTTGTTCCACATGAAAGTGTTCATAGCTGGTGCGACAAAGAGGGGCTTGGTGTAGTCCCATGCTCGAACGATGCATGTTAGCAGATTGTCACACAAGCCTCCTGCAATCTACAATGAGACGGCACAAAGAACTAACAAATCAAACTCTTTCTCCATAACCAAAGGAAAGACAATTAAATGAACAAAGAGAAACTAAATGACTTCTATGCAAGTCTGTGACGAGCACACATCAAAATCTTTTTATAGGAAAGAGATTTCTGCTGTCTCCAGATGACATAAAGGTACAATGAAGTATATAACTTCAGACAATAACCAAGAAATGACTCAATGCGAAGGACTCAATGACCCAAGTATCCAGTACAAACAACAAGAAGAATATCCTGATTGCTCGTATGCTTTACCTTGCCCAGCGTATTCGCTGATAGTGGAGCAATGATCATGATATCAGCCCATCGGCGCAGCTCAATGTGAAGGACGCTGTCCCCTATTTTACTCCAACTTGACCATTCATCCTCGTCAGTGTAAAGGACTACATCCCTGGGCAGTGATGCTCTATCAATGAAATGTAAAGAAGCCTTAGTGGCAACTGCTTTCACTTCGGCCCACTCAGAGAAACAATGACACAGGTTCGCAAACTTGATTGCAGCCACGCTTCCACTAGCGGCCAGCAATATCCGCGGCTTCCTTGGAGCACCATTGGTTGGTAACGGCCCTCTTTCAGTACCTGCAGTTTCTGCCGATGCCATTTATACCTACCGATTGAAAAGGAAAAGCAAAAACATCATCAGAAACAATCTGTAAAAGGTTGCCCCCCCAAATCAGTCAAAATAATCAACATGTTTAAGCAAGCAAAGTCCAACCGTGACACATGAGGAAAACAGTGCCTTTTCTTAGCACAATACAAGAAAACTAACTCTCAGAAAAGGCTTGCAGAGAACTATTGACACCTCAAAGCAGCACCGGATCTCTGAGTTCCTCATTCCACAAAGGAAAAATACTCTGGCCTAGTGATCATAACTACACGAGATTCTCGATACGAACTGCGCACTTTAGTGCCGATTTCATGGTTATGCGATTTGAATCTTAAACTGAAGTATCGTGAATTCACGATAAAACCCGTACCCGCAATCAAGCGGATGTAAACCCATCTTACTCAATCGGCAAAGGTCTCATCCAGTAAAAGTAAGAGCAGACACCTATCAACCCTTTCAAATTCTCAAACAAACAATCATGAAACTTCACTGCCAGCAAACGCCACTCCCGCTCCCCGCTTTACGGTGCAGCAAAGCGAACATGGCGTGTAAATTGACGCCACCCGTCACGGCGGGCCACGTTTACCATCTTTTCTCATTCAAATCCCACACACACGCTAGCTAACTAACAGTAATCCTTCTCCAATCGCAACGCCGCGCGAAGCAAAACTTCCGCAATCCCTCTTCAACAGCCCGATTAAACTCAGCTCCCCCGAAAATGATCAAGTCAATTCCTTTCCCGCTCCCCAGTCAACTCCCAAGAACCGCATTCAGACGTTGCAGAAAGAATCAGAAGAGGGTACTTCAAAAAAGTCGTCGAACACGCGCGAGACCGGGAATCGGCCACGGCTAAGAAAGCATCGGCCGCACCACCGCCCGACCGCCTGGAACTCGGAGACCGAGAGGTGGGCTCGAGCTCAAGGGGGCGCTAGGGCTTTCGCGAGTGGGAAATGCGTGGAATTTGAGATGTATAGCTACCCGATCACCGCTGAAAAAAGGCAAAGGCTGCTTACCCAAGACAGAGAGCCGCCGCCGACGACGAGGAGAAGACACCGCGCGGTCGGCTCGCGACGGCCGACGGCCGGCGAGGGGGCTCGTGCGAACCGCCGAGAGGTTGAAGAACCGGTCTGCTTGCCGATCGGTCGCTCGAGGTCCGGTCTCGCGGTTCGGTGGCCGGAGAATTTGAATGGTAGAGAGAGAGAGAGAGAGAGAGAGAGATGCGCTAAATAAATTTATTCGAGCACCTTATACTTCGAAAAAGAAATAATAATAAAATGTTTTCCTTTTTTGGTCGGTAAATTATAATGAAATGTTAAGAAATGAAAGTCTATGTCTTACTTGAGTTTATTTGGAGAGACAAATAAAAACCGCCTTATATTTCACCATATCAGTATATATATAAAGGTGAAAAAGGTTTAGTTGATTTTCGTCCAATAATATTATAGATTAAAGTCCCGAGATTTGAAAAGAAAAAAAATCTCATAACCAAAAAAGTAAAAGTAACTTCAAGTAAACCTCTAAATTCCTAAAGCAATAAAAATTAGACAGAATAATGGAAAAGTTCTACGGATAACCTTAGATACTCCTTAAGCTCAATATCTAATTGCCCTTTTTTTGTCTAGGCAACGCATCCAACCGAATAATTGCTCTTTTGTGCGTTTATTCAAGTAAAAATATTGTCCACGAACTAGCTTTCTGAAATTTCATTTGTTTAGTTGACTAAAAATGATTATGGTCAAAGAGATATGCATACTCAAAATTAAAAAAATAAATTTTCTAACTCGAAAATGGACATTTTCTTGAAAAATTATTTCGAAAAAATTATCTTCTTTAATCATGAAATTTTCCTTGAAACTTACGCCGCCTTGAGTTGCTTCACATTATGCGCAAAGTGGCCGTTGCGACTACAGACGGCAACAATATGGAATTATTCACAGTGCTCCAAGGAATGCCACAGCGCAGGGCCCATCAGACCTCATGGTTTTGGCGCAATACAAGGCTTTATACATGGCGCTCAAGTCATTGAGAATCCTTAATGCATTGGAGCAAAGATTGGAAAAAGCTACCAAGTCAATCTTTAATCGCCTACTCTTTTGGCCTCCTTTTGCTCATCCAAACCTGCATCAAATTGCAGCTGTCGTTCCTCGAAATCTGTCAAATGCTCCGTCGCGGCGTCGCAATCACTATAGTACTTGATAGAAAAGGCTCTTGTGGGCTCTTTCGAGCTGAACGACGGGTAACGAGCATCGCCAAAGAACCCTTTTATGGACTTCGACTGGAAGGTCCTCCAGAGTAATGGTTGTACGCTAAATGCCGGGATAGTGCGTATGCTCAGGGATCATAAAAAGTCCATTGGAAGGTCCAAGTCGTCCTGATTTTCCCTCGATTTAGGACGGGATCTTCTGCGCCGGAATTCTCTTCTTGTGCGGCGATCATTAGCTAATCTATCTTCTTCAAGATCATAATATTCTTCCACTTCGTTGAAGGATTTCCCAACGTTCTGGGCACCCCACCAACCCTGGCACGTGAGATGAAAGTTGCTAAGTAGGGGGAATGTGCATAAGATTGAAACAAAGGGGAAATGGACCAAAAAGCAAGTTAAAAAGGTGATTATATCGACTAGGAAATAGTAATGGTTGATGTCAGAGATGCTCTAGAGTCCATCATTGGGCATGTAGCAATGAAACAGCTGTTGATACGCTAAATGTTCTAGAGGACATGGAGATTGGTTTTTGTCACTCTGACGTACCTTTGTTAGCCTCTGTAAGCGTGCTGCTGCAGCTTCATGCACGAACACTTTATCCGATGCAACTTCTAGCACATCCTCAACAAACAAAGCATAAGTACTCACCTGAAACAACAGCAAGCATATACAAACATGATTTTTGAAGTTGACACGTATTCCATAAAAATACCCATCAAGACCCCACACGCACGCATGCACGCACAGGGGCCCGGGCACACGTAGAACACTCAGTTTGCAAGATCAAAAGGAATGCTTCACATACCAAACTTGATGGAATGATTGAGATACCGAATGAATCAAGCTCAAGGGACTCGAGAGCCCCTGAATTAACATTAAATGTGTAACCTCTGACCTAGCAAATACCAAAAGGAAGTTACTTAAGAAAGATAACACTTATGATGACATGCTGTAGCTCCTGCAAACATAGCTATAAAAAAGATATAACTAGTGCAAATTATCATTATACCTTGCCAATACTTCTTCTGCCAGGAGTTACAACTTCATACCCTACCTAACAGAAATAGAAAGCTCTTAATAGCAAACTTACGCATAAGCTCCTGAAACAAGCAAGCAACTGATGCAGAAAGATAACAGTTTTCAGGTACAGAATTCATGTTCCCTTAGTATTGCACGCTTGTCAATAGCCAACCAAAACTCCACCATCCTTTTTATATGTGCATACGATGAGTTGATCGACTATGTTTTGTGCACCTTTCTCCAGAACATGTCAATTTTACAAGGAGAATTTAACCCAACACGTCGTCAAACCTCATTCAGACCTTCCTTAGACAAGTTCCATAACAAGTCGAGCACTACTTATGCAGATAAATAATTTGAAAATCAAGAGAAAAAGAAACTCTAGTGTACAGAAACATACCAATGTCTCCAGCCCCACCATTTTCAACTCATTCTCCATTACCCTCTCATTCTCAACAAGCACAACATCACCTACCTGCCACAAAACTTTGGGCGATATTAACCATCAAAAAAAACTACTCAAGCAAGAACTTGAGGGCCATAATATATCGAACGCCTCAGACTCACTGACAAATACATCAAGTATGTTCATAGTCAAATTTACTCCATATAACTACCAAGCAATGACTCTGGATAACTGCTAAGCAAAGTGGTGGAACCTTAAATTTGTGAATGATATACGTCACAACAACGAACATCTCACTATTCCACAGAGTAAATGCATCCACCGTAATGATTTGCAGACAAAAGGTAAATGCAAGGTTACTCAGTAAAGAAAAAGTGAAACAAAAAAGCACCTGGCAGACATCTTCAAGAAGAAATCTCTCTGAATCACCAGAAAGCAAATTCGGCCTCACTTCCACAATCACGACGTTCCACTAGTCCAAAGAAAAATCTCATATTAAAGATGACAATCTCCAATTCCCATAAGCAATGCAATGTGTCCTTATAGCATATGAGAATAATCAAGACTGCAAATGAACCTGATTCTTCCCTTAATCACTGGTTTTCCTATGGATACTCCATTATTAAGTGATTGCAAGGCAAACTTGACTTGAAGGCTGATTAAGTAGTACAATCAAGTGCGAAAGCAAATGCACTCACTTATGTACATCTCTATCTTCCTCCAACTACCGAATAAATTTAGATAACTACAAATAAGATACCAAATGCAAAAAATAAATAAATGCACAGACCAACATGACATTTACTATCTTTACCCAAAAAAAAAAAACATGACATTTACTATTATCTGTCTTGTTAGCTTTTTGTTGAAGTGGTTCGCTCTGATTGACTCGAATTGAATACCAGTAAACTCCAGTAGTTGGTATATAAAGACAACACTTTTAAGCCTTCCTTACAATTCATAGTCACCTGCTAAAGCACAAACCACCTAGATTTTTCAATGGATAATCTTCTGCAGGCACGAGAGATTTTGCTTTCCGCAACAGATAACAGAAAAACTACAAGAACCAAGATGAATACTAGTAAACTCCAGGAGTTGGTATATAAAGACGACACTTTCAAGCTTTCATTAACATTCATAGTCACCTACCGTAGCACAACCCGTCTAGATTTTTCAATGGATAATCTTCTGCAGGCACAGAGATTTTGCTTCCCACAACAGACAACAGAAAACTACAAGAACCAAGATGAATACTAGTAAACTCCGGGAGTCGGTATATAAAGACAACACTTTTAAGCCTTCATTAACATTCATAGTCGCCTACTATAGCACAACCCACGAAGATTTTTCAATGGATAATCTTCTGCAGGCACGAGAGATTTTGCTTCCCGCAACAGATAACAGAAGAACTGCAACAACCAAGAAGAACTCCGTCACTTACCGAGGCGGTATCTACCCAGAGCTGAGAGACGAACCCCAAGCTAATAGCAGATTCGATGCTGATCACTTGCTTCGCCACCATACTCGATCGCCTCATCACCTGTCGCCCACCCCTCACCCTCAATTTACTCTCCGATTCCTCTTCCCTCCTCAACGCGACGCCAGCATCGCCGCCGTCGCTTCGGAGCACCTCCTCCTCTTCCACCCCGGACCGCGCCGGCTTTTCGGCGCCCAAGTTTCCGCCTTCCGCCGCATCACTCCCGCCGCTCCCACTTCCCTCCCTCGATCCCGCGCCGCCGCCTCGGTCCGTCTCCAGCTCGAACCGCTCCTGCCCGTCGTCCTTGAGCCCTAGCCGGCCGTAAAACTCGCGGTCCCGGGAGCCGAAGTCCGCGCCCCTCCCGGGGGCGCCGCCGGCCGACTTGGCCGCCGGATGCCCGGCGTACGGCGGGTTTCTGAAGGTAAGAGAACGGCGGGTCGCGAACCGCCCGGCCCTCGGCGTCGGGAAGGAGGCGGTCGAGGCTAGCTTGCCGTTCCCGGGGAGGAGCGACGGCGGAGGAGGAGGAGGTGACGGGACGCAGTCGCACATGGTGGAACGCCGAGCGCTCGAACCTCAACGACTGTGGCGGGACATCATCGTCACTGGTCAGAGTGTACGGCTGCAATGGAGAGAGAGAGAGAGAAGCCGAGAAGATAATATCCACGTGTCACTGTGTCGGCGCTTCACAAAGATAAATGAATCGGAGTTTTTATTTTCTAGGTGATGGACGATTTCCATGCTTTCGCAATTTTAGTTTTCCGGGAAAATTTTCCTGATGAGAAGAATAAATTAAAGAGAACGACAGAAAAGTCATTTCCTTGAAGAGATATAATATTATACGAGCGTAATTAATGTTTATGATGATATTACGCTTGCTATTGTACACGATAAGATGGCCTGAGAGCCACCAAGTTTTCACTGACATATAGAGTAAAAAGACATCCTTTGCAAACATTGATTTTGTGGCATAAAGAAGCTGCACCGGAGATGCATTTCTCTTTTATATAGTTCACCGAATTCGACCTGGAACCGGTTTGTCCGGATCCGTTTTCAAGCACGGCGTGGTGACAAGATTCACTGCCTAACGGAGATCTGCAGCAGTCTCAGTCTCAGTCTCAGTCTCAGTCCGAGGGAAACATGCTATCGGCACGGCGGTCTTGAAAGAGGGTTCCTCTACAATTCGCGGCGACACTATCCGAACTCCTTTTCAAGCAAACAGAAAAAACTACCGGATAGCTCAACTGCCGCACACTGGAGGAAAAACATCCGACCCACGACCTTATCGTACAGAGGACAGTGAGTTTGGCCCATGTCATTAGCATGATTCCTGCAACACTGCCTTACCTGAACATTGAACTCGATTTCTTAAGATTTGCGATCACAAGACCGGAGAGCTGAGCCGATATCAGAGACATGCAGAGAGCCAACAGGTACAGGCAGCGAGTAGAAGAAGACTGGACCAGTATTCCTTTTATGCACCATGAATTATATCTTAGGACCTGCTCGTAAATGAGAAAGCTCCTGGCTTTACAAAATCTGTACATAATAAGCAGGAAAGAGAATTTAATGTATAATTGAACGCAAAACAATGGCCAATGAATGAGTGGCGATGCTTGCACTTACATCATTTGCCAACTTCCTATTTTCTCAAGCTCAGTTTTGAAAGAACCGCAGCTGCTTGGTCGCCTCCTAATAAAAAATAAGGATGCCTGAGGGCGGCTGCAGCCGATAATCTTCCCCTTCTCAGGAAACCTCTCTGCTGAGATGAGCTTCGTGGCCAGGTCCCACCCTCTTCCCGAGTCAAGCTCAAGAATTGTCAAGTCGGGCCTCGATCTCGTGTTGTCTTTCCATTTGTTCAAGTCGTATTTAACTGCCTTGATTTCAGAATTGAAATTTTTCAGGCCTGAGGAGGTCCTCAAGGTTGGAATCGCCATTTGCAGGAGAACGATTCCAGCAGAGTACATGTCAAACAGATCAGGACTGTTCAGCTGCAAATACAGTACAAACCATAATTTAGCATTTCAAATGGCAAATGGTCGATATTTCGGGCTCATCTGAGCTCGCAATCAGAACATATCCAAGCATAAAATACTTAATATCTTCTTGCCCCATTGAAGCTTCAAAGGAGCGAATTGGTACTCCCCATCTAGTTAACAAACAAAGAAAACTAGCTATGACAAAAAAAAATATGACGTAAAAATAAGATTTATGCTCTCAATGTTTCCTTTATTGTAGGAATTTCCTTTTAGACTGAAACAATTCTCATTCTAATTCATTAGGATTATTCAATGTAAAATATTTCAAATTAACTGATGGAAGCCTTGTCCAGAAAGCTGAAAGCATAGTTGATGAACTAGAAAGATGATAACAAACACCTTTCTCTTTCATTTGATACACGACAAGTCATAACCTACTCAGCAGAACAGCAGTTACCTGCCACAGGATGGGGGAAAGAAAGGCAGCAACTGGCTCTGGAGGTGGACTTGGAGTTTCCTCCGGAAGTACATAAAGTTCGGGGGGACAATAATCAGGATCAAGCAACCCGCGATTTGGCACAAAGTTCTTGCCAATACGAAGGTCTGTGGCTGCCCCAAAATCAATGAGCTTAATCTGCCCTTTCTTTGTCACAACCAAATTGGCTGGCTTTACATCCCGATGGACAATGCCAGTATCATGAATCTTCTTCAGCGAAGTTATAATCTGCCGCATCACTTGCTTAATGATCAACGCATTCCGCTTAATGGAGTCTACCCCTTGCAAGACTTTGCCAAACATGATGGACTCTAGATTCAAAGGGAAGCTGCGATCCTTCATGTAATCGGCAAGGTCTCGATCTCCCTATTGCAAGAAACACAATTACCTGGTCAGCATGAGGACACAAATACAATGGCAAGTATCTGACCTTCGTCAGTAAGTCGCAGTTATAGTAGATTACAATCTCTTTGTGCACTTGAAAGGTGAGCATAATTGAAAGAGAGACAACTCTTCCAGCCAAATCACAAGTGATCCAATGAAGATATAGCAGAGGATCTTGACATAATGTTTAATTAAAGTTAGCGCTTATCCTGAGAAATAATTACCTCAAATTTCCAAACCAGCCATTTCTCGCCCTTGTTGTATCGCAAATTTGTCTTATCAGCCACAAAACTCCCTAAAAACTCAGCACAGGTCTCAGGCGCTGCCCGGGACAGCCTGTAATTGAACCACTCCTCAAATTCCCCACATTCTTCTGCGCCTTGTACTCCAACCTTAACCTGAACATTCTCATCAATGCAACCAACGAAAAGATTATCTTTCTTTCTCGACATTACCAAAATATCTTCACATAAAACCAACACAAACGCATTAAAAATTCACCCTCTGCTTCAAATTGCAAAAACATACGCAGGACACCAAGCTTAGTCCTTTTTTGAGCTACAACATCTCTGTCTTTCATTCGACACATCAAGCGAAAACTAGAGGCACAAAAGGCATGATTTGATGATTTATGTTTCTGGGTGTCTGTGGCTTACCTGTTTCAAGATGACCTTCTCTTTGAACCTCCTGTCCAAATCCAAAGCTCTCCTGCCACGCCCTCTCTTTTGCACTCTCTCCTCAACGTTCACATTCTTGGGGACGACAACCCCAAAGTACACAACCCCAAAAGACCCCTCCCCCAATTTGTCCCCAATCAGAAAGTCACTCCTCTTCAACCTCCTCCTCCCGCTCAAGCTGTCCACACCCACCTGCAGCGGAGCCAGAACGTAGGCATCGATGGCGCCGATCAACACCCCGGGCCTCGCCGTCAGGTAAATCCAAGTAAGCCCACCGAATATCACGACCCCCCATCTCTGCATCTCCGGCAGTTCCTCGGCCGCGCCCAGAATTCGCTCGTACCCAGATTGGAAGAGCGGGACCTGGGACAGCGACTGGTCGACCAGCTGGGCAATGTCGCTCGTAAAGGCGTCGCATTTGAGGGTGTTCGTGGCCTTGGCTCTGTTCGAGAAGAAGCACAGATGGGAAGCTGAAGTGGGTCTCGGAGAGGAAGGAGAGAGCGAGAGATGAGCGCATTTCGGGTTTTGCTGGGTTGAAGCTGGCGGTGCTGGGAAGAGCAAGGAAGCCATGGGGATTGTTGCTTCGACGTAAGCAAAGGAAAAGGAGGGAGCTTTCTTCGTTTGTTCGATCGTTTGTTTCGGGAAAACTGAGAAGAGTCAGCAGAGGTTGCATTTTTGCCGCGTCAGCAATGTTTGGTTTATCCAGTGAGAGTAAGGAATGCTTGGTTACCAAGAACCGGGCTCAACGAAATCTGTTACAGAATTCATCACCCTGTAGAAGAGACTTCAAATTACTTCAATATATACTGCTCGATTTGAATTATAACCACTCGGCACTACTTAGTTAACTCAAAGACTTAGAGGCTAAAATGACCCCATAGTAAATTTCAAAATAATTATGTTATTCTTTTCATCGATCTCTTAAGAGAGGAATGGAAGGAAAGGAAAGTCCAGGTGAAAATTCGAGAAATGTTGGAATATTTCTTGTCAATTGCGACAGAGGAAAGATGATTCTCTTCTCTATTTTCCATTCCTTCCCTTTTCATAGTCGTTTCCCAAACAGAGCATTAATGAAAACTTTGCGAAACTATGGACAAAACAATCATGGACGGTATTTGGGAAAGAAGAAATGGGAGAAGAATAGAGGCAACCAGAGAACTAGACATCTTCTTCACCAGAACCAACGTTTCGAACACAATGCAAACATTTTTTTCCAGAATATCACGCGGTCATACTCATATATACAAATACACATCCCAAGCCAAAAGATTTAGGAACAGAGAATTTCATGAGTAGGAATCAGAATAATCACAACAAAAGAAAGCAAAAGAAAAGGGTCCCCTTGCACCTGCTGAAGAGAGGATCCCAAATACACACATACACACAGGATCCACATACGCGCGCGTGCGCACTGACAACCGATTACAAATTTGTGTCTAACGTGGGTTGGCGGAATCAAGGATTGCAGTGATCTTCTTCTGAAGCTCAGGCTTGTTGGCACCCACTAGCTTGTCGATTTGCTGGCCATCTCTGAGGAAGAAGAAAGTGGGAGTGGCTTTAATATCCCAAGATGTGCTCATCTCCTGCATAAGTTCAAAATCATCAATGCATTTTACACGGGAAAGTGGAGAAGAACAACAAACATTGTCGATTGTTCTATATGATGATCACGATGCTATGTGATTCCTGTTTTTCTGCATAAATAGATCACGGATCACTTGGTGGAACTGGCAATCAAATCATTGAACTTTTAACTTCGATCACCAAATGCACTAGCCTTTCGAGTTTTTACAACATATGTACTCTGACCGGAATCCAACAATTTTTTGGCAAAGTACTGACATGGCAGATATGTGACAATTTTCTAGATGCCATGTAATTGCCATGTGGGCATTGACGATAGCGCTTGACAGAAAATAGATTTCATTCCAGCCATAGTGTATCAGTTGCAAAAAAGTGAAAAGTTAGTGACCTGTCTGCAAATTCCACTAAATTTCAATAACCCCTAATGGAATGTACTTTGCCTTTCTTATCCTTATTTGTGTTTTACTTTTCATGTATTGTGAACACTTGTGCACTTGCTGCATTCAGTTTAAGGGCTAAAGTGGAAGAAAACTTTGAAGACGACTGCATGAGCATGTGTTTGTTGTTTAGGCTAAGCTGTTGGAATTAAGGATTAAGCCAAATAAGTAAGTTTCATTGCTTACAGTTAGCTCATCCACATCAACCACCAGAAACATGATAGAAGTATGTTTCTCAGACAGTTCCGAATAGAATGGTGCCATCATCTTACAAGGACCACACCAGGTTGCACTGAAATTTGCAAGAACCTGCACAGAAATCCAATTAAATTAGAAACCAATGCAAATTCAAGAATATTCGGATAAATACAATTTAGTCTCCCATGGTATTCTTATGCGAGAAGCACAGCTCTGAGACTGTTCATAAAATTGCGGCCTAACTGATGCAGTAAAGAACATCTTATTTGAGCATATTCAACCGAAAGAGAAAATGCTGAAAGACATAATTAGGCATGCTACCTAATACAAATAATTATAAGTTAAATTTGCGACCTAAAAAAAATGATCTGCTGATGTGATGCTTGACAATTGCTCATACAAAATCTTTTCCCAACATACCTCATAAAAATCAAACTGATTAGCATTGTGTTAATTTTGCTCATGAAACACTTCTAAAAGCAGCTGCAGAGTACTTACAATCTTGCCATCTTTATTTGCTTCTGACAGCTTCTGATCCCAGCTTTCTTTGGTAGTAACGATGTGTACATTCCCACCAGCAAATTCAACATGCTCATCAGAATCATCTCCATGCATTTGGTTCTACAAGAATTGCACATGTGATAAGGGCTTTAGAAATAAGCAAGACACAAGTCTAGATTAGTTTATGACATCATGAATGCACCTTTAGGTGTGTGGCTACGGAAAAACCAGTATTACCCAGGGCTGTTGATGATCAGTAAATATCCTGTTGTCAACCGTTCAGCAAAACCCACAGACCACCATTCCCTCTTTATGTGGTTCAAAGAGCTAAAGTCCGCATTGCATTACTAGTATCTCGATCGTAGTGAGATTTTATGAATTACCTATTCAGCCATTGGCTTAGGGCAAAATTTTTTCCATGAAATTGAAAGGCCATAGTGATCATTCCAAAAAGTCTTTCAATTCACAAAGTAAATTTTCCAATGGTCATGTGTCATGACATCTGGTATCCGCTGAAATTGTCCATAGCACATTCTCTTCACCTCAGGCTTTTGACATATGCTCAGTTTGAAAGCGACAATTATCAGCTGTCTTTTGCAGGCAATTCAAGTCCTTCAGAAGGACTATGTATCCATTATTTCCATTGGAAGAATCACATCCATGCATTCAAAAGCAAGGTGATGGATAAAATAGTTGAAATTGATGGATTGAATGGCACATTAAAACCACAACTAATGTTGCCGTGGGGAAGTTTTTCGATGTTAGTTTCATCAGGTCAGTAAATTCCCACAAATTTTACACAGGCTAGGAGTTCGACTTCTCACAACCCTGCCTTCCCCCATCTCACCCAGTGCACTGATATGAGGTTCATCAAGGGAAAAAAAACATGTAAACACGATGCGAGCACACACGTAGCGAAACCGGGACATGTATTTTCAATATGCACTTTTTTGGACAAAATGTGCTACACGCGGCTGATCAGCAGATGCTTAACAGGCAGCCTTCCATAGGTGCACTGAGAAAGCACCTAAAGAACATGGACTTTTAAACTGAGTGCATACCCCACAGATTATGCAGGCAAATGCATATAACCTCGATTTGTTTTTAGTTAGCAACGATAGATAAATTTGACTGCTATTCAATATGATTACATACATGATGTTATAGAATAAGATAACTACAAAGAAAAGGTTTCTTCTCACTTAAATGCTATTATATATCACATGAAAAATGTGATGACAGGTTTAAATATAGGCTAAAACTTTCCCAGATTGAAGAGCCAAACTTGTGACTGAATTAGATTCCATTCCATCAATCGTTTAGCTAATCCCAAGAAAAATTACCTTAGGGTAACACTGTCCCATGATGATGTATCTGGAATGGAGTTGCAATACTTAAGACACAAAAGGACCCTGACAAACAAAGCAGCAGAAAACCTATCAGTACATGTAAAAAAGAAAAATTTTATCGAATCCAAGGCTACATATTAAACCAATAAGATACAAAGGAAATGAATTAGACACCTCAATAAATTGGTAGACAAACTAGAGCATTCTAGACCATTTAAGCGCATGCCAAGAGGTTGGATTAAGCTGAGAGGAAGTGAGGGAAATGAATTCCTTGTGGCACCCAAAAAGTATAGCATTTGCCAGAGTAAAGATTCTTAAGCATCCATTAAGCTACTTGGGTGGTTCTCATCGAACAAACATGGAAACCAAGTTTAACAAAAATAATTCGAAGAAAAGAGTTAGCACGATCATTGCCTAGAGAAACCTCCAAGGCTGAAACATTGAAAATTTCATAGTTTCTAATCTGAGCTCACATTTTCAAGGTCCTGGAAACTTCACAAGGCAATTATGCTTGAAATGGAAACTGTATACTCGGCTTTACGAATGATGAAACCATTCCGACACTTGCAAAACCTACTAATTGGAGGGGCCGCAAGTCCTGATTTTTCAAAGTTCTATCATGTATCATTCCAAACCAAACCCCACCCCCCCCCCCCACTCCTTATTTTAGCAAAACCCCCAATGGGAGTCGAGGCGGAAGAGAGAAGGGGAGAAAAAAAGTAGATGTTGGGGAGCATAAATGCTGTCGAGCATTAAAAATCTCGTCTTTTTTGGATGGTAAGTTCACTCTTGAATCCTTTCTATTCTTGAATGCTTTCCACACAAGTCAAAGAATATTCTTTTTCAAAATCTCACAAACTTCTCTCTCTGATTTCACCCAAGAAAGTGAGACACGAACCCCATAAAAATCTCTAGAAAAGGAAAGCGCAGATTAACAGTGCGATAAACGAGCTCGCTATCTATATCAATCAATAACACGTATACAAAAACAATCACCTCCTACTTCGGCTCGTTCGAGCAGTCACAACAATCGATGAAAATTTCACACTCGCGAGACTCCAAATCCCCACGAGTCACCCGACAAGCCACAAGAACTCGAAACGAAGACGAAGAAATTCAAGATTCAGCATTAGCGAGCACGGACGACTGACCCACCTGACGACAACTGAAACAACCCTTTCTCGCTCGGCAGAAAAACAAACCCAGAAACCGCGGGCCGCGAACTCGGGCGACGCTCGAGCCTGCAAATCTTGGCCAAGACAACCCGGACGGACGGACGGACTCGACGAAATGGAGCGTGCTCGGTTGGATTCGCCTCGTGGGGTTGCGATGGAAACTCCGACGAGGAAGTGGGGATTTTCGCTTTTGCCTTTTGCAGAAGCAAGCAACGCGACCCAGGTTGACGATGCCGGATGCGAACCGACGAAAGGGTAGTTGCCGAGTTTGGTTTGTCGAGCTCGACACTTCCCCATAAGATAATCCAGACACGGCCCCACCGACGCTTGTTGCCTAGGATTGACAAGCCTCTCCAAACCGTCAACCTTGACGGTTTGAAAACTCGCAAAACATTTTCTTGACCAAAAAAATAAGTAAAAATATGTTTCATTTGATTCATGAGTTAAATATGGTAAGAGCCAAAATACGAATACATGGATCTACGATGAATATCATTTACGGTTAACCGTAGAGGAAATCAAGTTAACATTGTCGAGACTGTTCATAGAAAGTCCGATTTATAGGGTTGGTTTTGTTGGGTTTATTGTTTTTGATTTGATTTCAATTCATCAACAATAAAATTCAACCAAATTTACAAGCTTAATAAATAATTGTTCTTCTTGACTAGATAAAATTGGTAACTTAACCTAACCAAAGTAGCCACTCTTTTATTCATCCCTCTGTGATTTTTTTTTTTTTTAACAGAATCCCTCTGTGATTAGAATGGAGGCTCTATTTCCCAAAGGCCATTCTTGATGAAAATTTGAATCTTAGACTTAATACCCATGATAGGGTTTTCCATGCTCCATCACATTCCTAAGTTTAGCTCAGTTATATAATTTATTCTATGTCATAAATAAGTAATTTGATGCATTTGTGGTTGTACTTCTTCCTTGATGGGTTTTGTAAAAATTTGCATTTTTTATAACACAATATATTTTAAAAAATATCAAGTTAATTAGCTCTCACAGGATATAATTAAAGTTTTAAGACTTTTCATTCTTGTGTCAGTGTGCTGTTAACATTCTGATATCAAACTATGCTGAAAGTTAATTAAAGTTACTGATTTGATCTGGCCTCTGGTTTTAATAGTTCGATTTGCATTTAGTTGCTCTCGTCCAAAAAATCCATATATACACTCTCTACATCATGTAGCTTTATTTCAAAAAAAAAAAAAGACTCTAGCTCTCCTTAATTTGGTTTTGACCAGTGCACACGGCGCCTCCATTTTATTCAAAAAGAAGCCCGAAATGCTTAAATTATTAAACTACGATTTTTCATGAACACATCCATCAAACCAAGTTCTTCACCTCCCCCTGTATCACCCATCAATAATGCGTTGCTGATCCTACACTGCCCAAGCCAAGAAAACTGTAGGATGCTATAGAAAGAAAGAGAAAAAAAAGAAAACATGGATTTCTCCATGAGAAAAGGCCACAAAACAAAAGACCACATCAAAGCTGATTTCTCCTTGAGGACACTTGAGCACTTTTCATGTTTCTCTGTCCGAGAGCTGCTTGCTTTAGGACTGAGATATAAATAATACTCCGACCAATAAATAACCAGAGTTGTAAGGAAGGGTGCAGTCTCTCAGTCGCTATAAGGGGGCGAATGGTTCGGGCAGAGACTCGAACCCGTTATCGAAGATCAGTCCCTGATCAGATTTATCGTCGAAGCTGTGGAGCCAGTTTGTGTTCTTCAAATCCTCTTTGAGCAGCATCGCATCGTATCGGGAGCTCTCGTAGATATCGACTTCTGTCAATTTGGCGGAGTACCTTCCGCTGCCCGCCTCGCTACCAACTGGTGGAGTTCTCATTCTGCTGCCATTCTCCAGAAAGACTACGTCGTTCATGTTGTGCTGGTTACCATTGCCGTTGACGGATGGCGGTGCGCTGAAAATGCGAGCTGATTGGTTCTTCGAAGCAGAAGACCGAATACTCTGAGGAAAAAGGGTGGTGCCTGAAATCGCCCGGTTGCCTCCTGCTCCATTTCTTATATCCTGTTTGTATATATGGAATCAGAAAGTTAGAAAGTTCGCTTTCTGGAGACTATTGAGAGGCCAGCCCTCTGTTCTTGCTAAGGCAACAGAAAGATTCCTCATGAATTGCAAATTGCTTCAAGTGGAAGTTACAGAAGAAGCAGACTAGCAATCTTTTAAGGAAAGCTAATTCTACACCTGGGACTTGAGCTTCAACTTCAAATGCACTTATACCTTATTGCACCAAAAGATCACAAGCCAAGACTAATTATTTTTATCCATTCTGACGGCGTAAAAGTCATATCACTAATGTAGGAGTACTTGGTTGAAACTGTGGTAGTTGGAAGAAACTTTATGATGTGGGACAGGTCACATTAAAAATAATATATGAGACCACAATGAAGAGGACAAACGAGACTGTAGCTATAGATCTACAGCTGCATCGTAATTAGCTAGATACCCTGTTGGCAATAACTGATTCCATCAGTGCTACTAAAGAGTGAAGGGCCTATTGTTTAATTCAAGAGAAATCAAATTACGATTGGAGAAGAGCTCTAGCTATTAGTCACAATTCTAAACAATCGTGGAAGGAATGAAGAAACTTAATATACCTAAACTATATTTTCACAGTAGAAATTAAAATTTATTTGTGAAGCTTGCAAACTGACATGTCAGAAGTAATGTTACTGTGCATCAACTTCGCTAAAATTACCATATCTTGATATGATGAGGATGGACGTACCATATGCCTGATAGCCATATCTAATGATTTCTTGGAGATAGTCCTTCCAAATCCAGTGCTCTCACTAAGAGATGTCACGCTTTTCACAGGCTTTCTCATTCCCAACTCTGGTGAATTAGGGGATCTACGGGGCTCGACTGTATCAGTCGCGTTAGCATGGACTCGACCTCTTCCAGTGGACTCTGCAGTTGCGACTCTTCCCCTGGTAGTAATGGGAGATGGTTGCCGTCTTGTTGCGTTTACTGGCCCCAAGATGTCTGAGTTCCCTTTAACAGTGACAGTGGCACCAGGACGCGACCTACCAGCAGAAAGTGGCCGGTCTGGTAAGGTAGTTCTAAGGTTAGGTGGCGTTTCCAGAGAAAAATCGGGGGGAACAATAGGTTGTTGGGGAGATCGAAGTCGTGGGCTTGGAGAGCTTGGTCTTGATGCAGGGGCTCCACTGCGACCATTTGAAAGCACTCGTCCACTAGAGATTGACATGCCTGCTGATGGGGATGGGGAAGGTGCAGAGTTCCTACGAGTGGGGGTAGATGGACGAGAATTAGATCGAGCAGTGGTGGAACTTATATTTGCCGCAATCTGTGGCCTTGAACTTGGAGTGGAAGGCCTCGAGTTTTGTGATGGTCGAGGTTTTTCAAGAGAGGAGCTTGTGGAGACTGGACGAATTCTTGAAGGAGTTGAGGATCGTGATGCAGTTGCACGGGCAGATGGGGTGGAAGGTCTGGCCGCAGAGGAAGAGCGGGTGAGTGGGGAAGATGGTCTGGTGTAGGATGAGACTGAGGCTGAGCTGGTGTTCAGAATTGATGATGATCTATTAGAAGAATAGGTGCTATATTGAGAAGTAGAGATAGAAGGGCGAGTCACCGAACTGCTTCTGGTAGGTCTGGAGGAATGAGTGGTCTCTGACTGTGAAACAGATAACTGCAAGAGATACACACAATGCAGACTGATTACTGCTAGCACTATTATTCAAGTTCAGACTCCACGGAAAACCATAACACCCATAGCAGGCGATAATTAACTCTTTTTAAGACTTGGCAGCAGAAGTAAATCGACATGACGGAGCCTGTGCCTAATTTCTTCTAATTACTGCATGAACCAGATTAAGAGAAGCAAACACACTATGAAGTGTAAAAGGTTTAGATTCCAGATGGGGAATAATATTTACTAAAAATTAGAGAAGACACACATACCCTGGAGACCTTGGTTGTAGAGGTTGATCGGACATTGGAACTGCTTCTCGGCACCGCCGTGTTTGATTGAGACTCATTTCCATCCGATGAAGGAAATAGAGGAGTCCCAGGAGGAGTGAGAAGCCTGATAACATTTTTACATATCAGAAATTTCAGAAAAAAGAAGAATGAAGACAATCTAAAGTCTTGCACCAGAAGCTACTGCAAAAATAAAATACGCACTCGGGAACCTAGTTCTGGCAGGAAGCCTTTGAATAGTTGCTAAAACACTGTTTAGTTAGCTTAGCTATAGTATCATGAATCTCAGATGCACCATTCTATAATTGATCAAAGATGACTAGGCCTCTTTTTGCTCTTTTTCCTTGTTTGAGCTGGAATTCCATAACACTAATTGTCTAGTCTCTATCAAAAGGAGAAAGGACACCTCATCTTGTTGACAGACAAAGTCAAAGTCCTAAGCCAATGTGCAGAGAGTACCTCAAAATGCTTTCAGATAGATGGCGAGGTCTCAATTCATAGCAGTTAGAAACTTATATCTAGAGATCACAGATCACACAAATCCAATTTCCTCGGTTTCAAATTCTATGCTTGATGAGCACATGAACATTCCTGTTCAAGAATTCAAAAGATAAAAAGTCCTTATCATGCTCAAACCACATCATGCCACTCACCTAGTCGACATAAGAAAAGACACCGCTAGATCCCTTCCCACATGGAAACTTATCCCAGCTGTATTATCACGGATTTGAATAGACATGAACAAATCTAGTAGTTGAACAACCACGCTAAAACATCTCTAGCGGGGGACCAAACTTGAGTACATAACCGTGATATAGGCAAGTCTACTTGAGCAGAATGTCAGCACAGCCAAAGTTTAACAGTGAAAAGCGAATCTAAAAATGAAGGGAAAAAGGAAAGAAACGACCAAGAAGGAGTACAGTTGCAAAGGAGCACTGCATTGATGTGGGATCATCGCAGAAAATTTACCAGTCGTAATCGTGCTTCCCTCCATCCGTAGATGTAAGCAGATCATCAAGCCCGCTGCGCGCCACTTTCGCCACTGATCCGACGGAAAGCCTTCCTAGCTTTATCGAAGAAGCTGTTGTGGATCAAAAACTGAATCAGAAAAACTCAAGAATCTTATCCCACCAACATATCCATTCAAGAAAAGAAAAAAATTAAAAAACCATGGAGATGCAATTCGTCAGATGCACGCTAAACTCCAAATCTTGGGATCGTCGCATTGCGAAACGAGCAATGGAAATGGAGTAAATTTTTTTTTTTCTGGGTCGACGAAGTGGGGAGAGGATGATTGCCGAGAGGCCATGGATCATCATTACAAGCAACAGCAATTCCTACTTTCCTGTGCAGGAAGTAAAAGCAGAAAAAGAACCGATTTTTAACTTTTCCGAAAACGTGATCGTTTCGTATATTGTCCGAAAGGGTCGCTTCCATTTAATGTGTAGTCCAAGAAAAAACATCGTTTTCGATCCCCATATCTTCTCCTCCGAGAAGACGAAAACAACCGGCGGAAAGCAGACAAATCCAAATTCTCCCCGGAAAAAAATCAAAAATTTAATGGCGATCTGGCCAAAATGACACGAAAGCAACAGCCGCATCGCCAATCGGCGATCGCAGACACGGGAGAGACGATCGCCGACGACGATCTGAGAGGGGAGCGTGGGGCGGGGGCCATTTACCGTCGGAGGATTCGTCGGAGGACGCGACGGAGATGCTCCGGCGGTTCTTGGAGAAGAGATCCAAGTTCTCGTCGGCGGCGGCGGCGGCGTTGCGGGAGGAGGTCACGCCGGCCAGGCTGTGCCCACGCCGGTGACTCGGCGTCCCCGCGGGCCCGCTCCTCCCCCCGAACAGGTACTCCCTGCCGCTCCTGCTCATCCCCGCTCCTCCGGCGTCCCCTCAGGGCGAGCCCGCCGCAACCCAGAAGCGCAAATGGCAAATGCGACTCATGGGAGACGCGCGGGCGCGGGGGAGGGAGGAATGGAGGGAGAGAGAAACGAGGAGAGATCTAGAGAGAGAGAGAGAGAGGATGGGAAGGTGAGTGCAGTAGATGCGAAGGGAGAGGAGAGGACAGTAAAGTGGCCACGGATTGGGCGTTTTCCTTTTTTTCTCTCGAGATTGATTAAGCTTCACGTCATATGATTGAGAGAGAGAGAGAGAGAGAGAAGGAGGGAGGAAGGGAGGTTGGGGATTGATTAGATCTGTGGGGATGGGAAGGTGGCGAATGCTGCAGCTTCAAGATCCGTGCGCAGTAAATGAGGGGTGAGGAAGAAGGAAAACCGCAGCCGCAGCAGCAGCAGCAGCAGCAATTCCCTGGCAAGAAATATATGGTGGGCTTCTCCTCCCTCGTCTTCCTCCCTCCCACCTCGTAATCTTGACTGCTCCTCGTATTTATGACGGCAAAAATCTATGCTGTAACAGTTTTCTTGGAAAAAAATAATAATAGCAATATCGCTGAAAATGAGTTGGTCTCATTTTCGACGCTCCATGAATATTTATTGTTTCGTTTTATGGATTGATCTGCGTATGTCTGCTATTAATATAATGCTGTACCAATCGGATGATGAAACCGAGTGCAAGAACGTCGCGTACTTCTCTTTCATCTTGACAAGAAGATGACATGAATTGAGATGTACTTTTGTCCATGATTTGAGATTTTCTTATATACAGTATCGTATAGAGCAGATAAAATTATTAAGCTTCGGTATGTAAAGCCAATCTCGGGGAATAATAAAAAGTTCCGTAGGGTTTGAGCACGCAAGTAGCCTACCTCTTCGAAAACATGTCTATTTTATTTCATCGAGTCTCTTTTTTGAGATGATACCCAAATCGTTACCTCTTTCATGGGGATCGGAACCATATGTCATAAGAAATTTTGCTACCTTAGGACTATTATAGTTACGACCACCTTTCATCTCTTGTGATCATGTTACTAACTTTCTTGTCTTTTTGGCACTGGACAGGGTGTCGCCCTTCATACTTTAAATGAGATTTCTCTCAAATGTTCATAGTTATTCATTTTCTGATCATACAAATTTTTCCTAATCTACCATGATTTTCTTAAAGAGATTTCAAATCTCGTAATAACTTTCTATTTTCATATATACAATTTATTTATATTGCATACTTTTATCAATTCTTTTCCATTATTTAACCATTTCGATATTTCCTAACAAGCTTGATCTTGTGAATGTCAATTAACACTCGCACGTGTGCCCATTGTCTTAGTTCTTACAAAACCATCACTGTAATGAATCCGACCAAAAGGATTAAAAGATCAGCAGGTCGTTTGGTCAGAAAAATAATAACACGTTATCATAATTGTCACCTATAAAAGAAAACCAAATGGAGAATTTCAATCTCGAATCTTCTATTCCCCCCCCCCCAAAAAAAAGGCTATTAAATGCCCACATATTTTGTTAAGAAAAATCACAACAATATAGTATTACCCAAATAGACAAATTCGTAATTTTTCAATAATTGAGATAATCGTCAACTTATCGCATTGAATGCCCTACTTTTTCTCAAATGGAATGCAAGTCTGCCTCATTTCGCAATCATTTAAATCTTTCCTAAATCAATTTCTTTAATTTCGCAACAATTACACGTGTGCGCATATTCTCTTTTTCCTAATCACTATAAATGGAGAAGACATTATCCGTGCGTAAACAAAAAAAAATATTTATTTGGTTTGACTTTTTTTATTAACTTGAAGAAAGTAAATTCAATGAGATTCTCCCAATTTCCCAGAAAATGAATTATTTGAATAATATTTTTCTTAAAAATGAGCAATTATAACGTTTGAAATAATTAGTTAATAAAAAATATTTTCATCATCAATAACAATTTATGTTCGAATATTTACATGGGTGATAAATATATTTTTCATTCATTCATTTTTAGAAGCACTATGAACAATCATTTAAAAAAATATATTTTTCAAAATATTTATTTTTTTCAAAAGTGATGTTGTAGTAATGGGTTTTTTTTTTGTAAATAAGCGATTGGGACACTTCTTAAACACATTAACAAAGAAATTTTCGTCGTCAAAAACGTAGTGTCTATCTTGTGTTTTGTGTAGTAAGTTAATTAAAATTCAAGAAAAATATTTCCTCATCTAATACGATTTACCAAGGTGAGTTCGTTAACAAAACCCTCGAAACTAAATCCGTTCCGCCGAAATTTAATAACAGCCGCAGATTATATCTATAGGGTACGTGGCTAAACGTCCGAATCATGCCATTTTCCAAGCCAAATTTGGACCCACCTAACTAAAAGGGTGAATCAGCTCATTAGTAGTGACATAATTTCCGCCATTAATTAAGTACTGAAAAAATTAACCGAAAAAATAAAGAAAGATTGAAAGAAGGTGGAGTGGTTGATCGATAAAAGGTCATGGTGAAAAGCCCAAGCAAAAGTTTCTGTGCCGTTGACAAATTACGAGCTTTGATTATTACGTTAGTGGGGACGATACAAGAGAAAAAAATTGGAGAAGAAAGCATAAAAGCCCCCCTCCATTTTTATTATATTGTTTTTTTTCCTTAAACGAAACATCATTATGGTACGTCCAAACGACACAGCAACCACCGTTGGCATTTAATCTCCATCGCCGAGAACTTCCCAACTTCCACATTGAATAATCACGGGTCCTTCATCAAAGCTCTATTTTTTTATCACAAAAAAAAATTCCGAACCATATAATACCCATACCATATTTATTCAAAGCTAGACCTAGACCCATTGAAATGGGATATATACCCATTTATCAACCCATATTAAATGGATTATATATCAATTGGTTATATGGTTTCATATGGATTCATAACTAATTTTAAACCTAACTCATCTTTATGATTCTATTTTCACTTTCTCTTACCCTCATTTGATCTCATGCTCGTTTGCTCCTATTCTCACTTTAGGTTGGGCGTGAGATTTCATATATTGGGTTTAAAATATAAGTGTTTTAATTATATGAGTCAGGTTGAGTATGAATAATTAAACTTGTATTACATTGAAATAAAAAAAAAACAGATTAAATTGATCAATTTGGGTTAGGTCAATTTCAACTCGCCATCGGTTTGATAGTTCTCTCAAGAGCTCATTTTTGAGTCACTAAAAATCCAAAACTAATGTACTGGTAATAAAATTTGTCTCGAGTTAGCTTCGGTTCACTATGCCTTTAAAATTGCTAACAAGAAAACAAGCATGGCAAACAACTCAAATGATCGGCATGCAACGTGAAAATACAACATAAATGAGCCTTTTAAACGACATTATTTGGGGGAATCCATGTATGAAGAAAATGAATTGAGATTGGAAAATTTAAAAATCTGCTAATTTTTCCTTTAGAGCTTCCTCATATTTGAAAATATGCTAAAATCTCTAAATCTACACGATTTTGTTATAAGATTCAGTAAATTTGTCACGGTGCACCGAATTAAGGTTTCTAGCTATACAATGATTAGTTTGTAGGGGATATACCGGTTTTAGTTTTTTTTATTGTATTATTACTATTATTCTGCTTGTATTACAACAACATAGGCCAATCAATCCGTTCTAGGAAGCATGTTCTTGAGTTCAAGATTTCTCTTTTCTTAGTGTGAAAGTCGATACTGTTGCCATTCTTGTTGCTTTACGTATGCATCTTTAGCTATTTTTGCTAACAATTTACGCGGACTTGGTTTCGGCCGTTGCATTATTTTACTCATGATTATATTAATATTAAAAACTCTTCCTCCTGCAATTTATTAAACTGTGAAAGCATATATATATATATATATTATGTGGTTCCACTTTCTACTAAAGCCATAAGGAGAAATAAGTACACCTCCGCAGAGAAGTGTTCCCTAATCAGACGACGTCCCTATCGGCCCAATCCATGCGAACATAACATATCAAGAATCATAAATTATCGTTAGAAAAGAAAAAAAAAAGTATCCTGAATTTCCATGATTTTTGTCCTAAAACTTTTTGACTAGGCAGGGAGAATAATGAGATGCATCGAGTAGAATCTGATCCACTATAAAGTCAAGGATGTACGCGGGACGCATTCTTACTTTTTTAAGTGCAACTATTTTGCTATAATTTAATAGTATCATTTATAGGACCAATTCTTTTTGGACAAGGCATATGATTAGGGGAATTATTCAAAAAGTCATAAATTTATTTTGCGGCGGCTAATTCAGTCATAAACTTTTCAATTTGCCCAATTTAATCATGACATTTTTTACGATTGGTTAATATATTCTTTCCATCGATTTTGACTAAAAACTGCCGATATAAATATCAACCGTTAATCATATCATAATTGATGTTGATGTGTAATTGGTAGGCGAACATAGTAAATACCGGATTACCCACTATCGGACCTAAGTAAGTCCTTAAACTGATTCATTTGAATTATGGGACGTAAAATTATGAGATATTTTATCCTAGGTGGAGAAGATAAAGATACCTAAGAACAAGTGGGGCATTGGGTGGTAAAGGTAGACACCATGTTATGTCTTTGAACGTAGCAATTGTCAAGCAAGTAGGTATAATAGCATCTTGTACCTGGGGTGATAAGGTGAAACTTGGAAGGGTTCCTACTAAGTTGACCTGTGCTAGTACAATATTTTTCAACTGATTTGTTGGCCCATTTTGACTAAAAGTTACTAATGTAGATGTCAATTATGTAACATGACACAATCGATGCTGTCATGCAGGTCTTGTTTCCCTACACAGTAAATATAAGGTTACCTACTAAGTAAAATATGTGAACATATATAAATGTTTATGTGGCGAGTTGAAATGTACCAACCGGTCACGCTCAAATGTATGATGCCCTTTTGTGTCTTGGTCCAATCATTTCTTCCCTTATTTGGGTTTTTGTTCTATTTAGGTTGCTTTACGATGGCCTTTTTACATGTCACGCACTAGCCGAACCACATAGCTTTAATCGGATTTCTTCACACACCCCTGAAATTGAGAATTTTGGCCAATTGCGTAAAATCACGTGAATATCGAATCATGCAATTGAAAAAATTACAGAGGCTATCTATATCAGTGTTGGGATACAACGTTGATGTCCACGTTAGCAATTTTTGATTAAAATTGGCTGGAATAACTATATTGACAAATGGTCAAAAGGTTTAGGGTCTAAATTGACCAAAATAAAACTTTAGAATTAAATTAGCTATATGGTCTTTTGGATAATTATCCCCCACATAATCTTATTGGGAATGATTCATTGGAAGTTCTAATCCTTAAAGATATCCTATAAATATTAGGGTTAATATCATCAAAGACCCCAAATTAGTACACCAATAACAAATTTACTTGAAACTTATTTTTTTTATAACAAAAAACCTCAAAATGATACATTTATAATAAATTCACCCTCCGTTAGTTTTCATTAAATTGGACTAATGTACAGAAAAATCATAAATCATGGTATTTATCCAAAATATTACTCGAATCACTGTGTTATGAAAAAATAATCCGCGACGAGTCCCTGCTGTTCAAGGGGTTGCAGATGATAGAGGTGAGCATGGTTTTAGAGTAGAACTTGGAGCCAAAAAATGGAACTGATGGAAACCTATTTGGTTCCAAGTTCCAAGATATAAGTTAGGTTTCGAGTTCTAAAATTTGGGTAACTTGTTTCAACAATAGATTTTTAGTTTTATGTAGGTGAAACTTAGAATAATTTTTTATGTTTTTCTTAGTTTATATCCTCTCGTGATAGTGCGATATTCCATAGCATCCGATGATAAGTGTATAATATGGAATCACTGGTCTAAACTTTCATTTTATAACTAAGACTTTAATTTTAGTAATATTTCATATTTTTTATGTGTCTAAATACAAATTGTGATCAATGAATTGCAAGGTAAATGTCAGGTCCGAGAAAATGAGAAATTGAGTAAGTTCTGGGTAGAACGGAACCTCAAATTGCTCAAGCCAATCTGGTTTTTGGTTCCATCTCTAAAATGAAATTGAGGAGAGAACACTCCTTCCAATCCCACCTACTGAGATCGTTCACATTCGGGGGCGTTGATTTCGACCTTTGCCGTGTGCCCAACCCACACGCACACATCGTTATTCGATCCACGTGGCCATCGGAGGCCATGTGAGCTCACATGCTAAGCAAAAACCCGCACGCACCTCCAATCGGATTTCCTTTTTACCCTCGACACCGAGAATTCCGGGCAATCGCACCAAATCAAATCGCACGAAAGATCGGATCACGCGATGGACAGTGGCCTTTTTGCCTCTTTTCACTCGTGTAACTCGGAAAACGAATAGGCAGGAAGGGTTCGTGCACTTGCGGATTTGGCATCGGTGGTTGGTCGGTCGGTCGGTCGGTCTTGGGGATCGTACGGGACCACCAGCGACGTCTCACGATCCCAGTCCGTACCATCAATCCCTCGAAATTTAAGGTCGTTTCCGGACAACTGTCGACCAGTCGAGCTCCCGACAAGCGTCGTCACGTCACCTCGGCATGAACTGAACGTGTTTTGAGGAAATGGGAAAGAAGAAAAGAAAGAAGGGAAGATGGGAAGTAGGGTTTTCCGAAGAGGAAAGATAACAGTGACGCGAAGGGGGCAGGTGGATGTGAATAAATGCATCATCGTCTAGTCGCCCATCACCAATTGTTTCCCGCAGGCTCCCATGTTTGTGTTCCGCTATGTTGATACGTGTACGAGACTTGAGACCGCCTGTCTATTTGGGTCGATTCGAGTGTTGATGACTTGGGTTGAGGCCACCCTTGCATCGTGCGATTCTCACATGGGGCTCATTTACCTCGGAGTTTCAAGAGGCTTCTTTTTTCGGCATCCTTAGATGCCTAACATCAACTAAGAACCAACTGAATCGCACCGGACAGACACTTAACTCGTGAGGTAACTCTAAAAGACAGTCACTAATGACTCGCGGTTGAATTTGGTCTTGCTTTTTTTAGGTGAGAGGTCCAAGCGCCTAATCAATGCACGAATCAATTAAGAAAGCCACTTTAAATGAATTGTGAATAGCATCGATGTGGTTATTACATTTTAGATAGGTGGTGATCATAACACTCGTAGGGACAAAGTGCACGCAATGGGATGATGTGATCTCTACATCTTCATAAACCGATTGCTAGATTCAGTAATGCTCAAGAGTGTGCTTGAATATACCTTTAAAATGATAGATGTGCAATGCAATGTGCATGTCCACGAGCCGCGCGCCAGCTGCTAGCCACATGGATGGATTTGTGGGATACAGCATGGTGCGAGCAAGGAGGGTCTTATCCCTCACTTTAGATGTAGATTTCTTACGTGGCTTTGTTTAATTCATAATAAAATTTTGATATTTTGAATAATATTTTTAAATAAATTATTTTTCGACTTTTGGAAAGAAAAACTTGATTTTATTTTCCTAAAATGACATGTATTATTCGTGTGATATAAGAAATACTTAGTTATTGGGTGTTGATGGTAAGAGCGAGATTTCTCCAACTGCTAAGAACTAGAGCATCGGAGAGTGGGACCTGGTGGACTCGAGCTTGGATGCTGATGACTTGTGTAATGACCCGGGCCCCACTATATAATATTATTCGTTTTGAACACCGATGACTTGGACCAAGTTGGGTACACAAGGACCCCTTCCTTGCGCACGTCTAGAGACCGAGGCGCGGACACACCGCCATCCCCTTCTCCCCGCGCACCGGGTTTTGGGTCACATCCGGGGCCTAGAAGGACCTTGGCCAAGCTTTTATGAACTTAGGCTCGCGGTCGAGACCACCATTTGTAAGAAACCGAGTTCCATTGAGAAACTAGTCTTGCGAGCTAGTGATATGGGCACGGGAGCTAGGTACCATATCATGGCTGGGTACACAAGCACCGTTGCCAGGGTTTTGGGTCTAGCCTAGAAGGACCTTGGCCAAGCTTTTGCGAACTTAGGCCCGACCACCAAGAAACTAGTCTTGCGAGCTAGTGATATGTGCGCAAGAGCTAGGTACCATATCATGGCTACTGGGGATTCAAGCATAGACATGGGAGTCTTGAGCTTAGTCTATATGGATTTGGACCTAGCAGCCAATCCCCAGCATGGGTGTTCGGGGCTTCCGTGTCCAAGTGACATTGTCTAGTATAATATTAAAGGTTTTCCATCGACTATGAGAAGATTTCTCTATTGATTCATTTTCTTAAGTGATTTGAATGCCAAATGGAAAAAAAAAAGGAGAGAAGGTTTTTTTAAAGAGAATTTTCATGAGACAAATGAAACTCACAATCCCCCGGTTTTCTAAATTTTCTTTGATAACAACATGGGACAAGAAAGGACCATCTTAACTTATACATAGGTGAAGCCACTGCGTGTATATACACATCAACTCAATGATTAAGTAGAAATTAATGGGTATTGTTCACTTAAACGAGTGTCTAAGGGGCACTTGTTCATTTTATCTCCCACGATGCTATCGCTCGTCGACAAATTTGGAAAATCCGAGTCTCGAAAGTTAAAAAAGAGGAAGGCGTGTGCGGTTGGAATTGGGATGAAAGGATATTCATAACAGATATGGGTGGACCAGCCATACCATACAGATACACATGGAAAATAAAAAAGGGTTTCCTAATGCGAGCGGATCCCGCGGCAATGGAAAAACCCCAACAATTAAAAATCCTACGTAGTCTCTTCCGGGATCAGATCGGATCGGATCAGGCCTGCTAATGAGATGAAGTTGCTGGACCAAATGAGAAAAAAGATTCGTCTCCGCCAGCATAATAGCCATGTGCCACCGGCTATGTGGGATCCTGGAAAAAGATGGATGAATTGCCCCCCTCCCTCCCTCCCACCCCCATGTGATTCTCGCCAATTCTCGGCGCGGAAAAAACATTCAGCAACGCACGAGGAATCCGACAGCGAGAGAGCCGCGCCAAGACAGGGACCTACGACCCCATTATTCTCGACTCCTCGTCTTCTTTTCCTTTTCTCTCTCTCTTTTTTTTTTTTTTTTTTTTTTGTAAATGCTCGAGACTCTTTGAACCCTTGATTAATCGCTCGAGATAGGTGATCCCCTAATAGCTCAAAGCTGAGAATGACTCTAAGGGAATGCTCGGATGGGGAGTTGTTCCCCCACCTGCGTATCTACTTGGACCACTCTACAAAAATGAATTTCGATGAAATTGGATTTCTTGGCCTGGTCAAATCGTGAACGCACCAATATATGTCCTATGCCGAATTCAAGATCCAAACCGGGAGCCCTAGAGGTTTCGAATGCCTCTTGGATTAAATTTTGTGGGGCATGCAATTCATGATTTCGGGTAGATGAATTTATCTGCTACTCGTATTTCACTCTGAACCGATCAGATTAAGTTTATTGATGCGCTTTTTATCTGTTTGAGAAAAACAAATCAGATGATATTTAGGACAATAGTGATATGATTAGACCATAGGCCATGAGTGTCAATTGTTTTGGTGAGCTCGAGCATACGATTTGGGGCTTCATTTAACAACCCGACTCGAAATTGAGTCGGGATTGAGACACACGTGCAGGGTTAATCACTTTCCTGTTTGAGAAGATTGACCATCCCAAATCTATTTTCCTATTCACTTTTTTTATTTTGCAAAAATAAATATTTTTAAACAAATATTTTTTAAATAATCATTTATATCACTTGATATAATTAGCCAATCAAAAGTGTTTTTATTATCAACAACAATTTAAATCTAAATATTTTTCTGAATGATAAAGAATTTTTTCGAGTGCACATTTACTTATAACAAACCGATCACATCGTTTGCAAAATCAACATCCGATCCTACATGGCACTTGAATTTTGGAATTACCGATTTTTGATGGGCTTTGTCGAACCACGCATCGTCGTGGGCATGGCGCGACCCTCGCGTGAGATCCCTTTTCGTCTAAACTAATTTCTGCTGCCTCCAAAAAGATCAAAATTTCCAGCCCACGACCTTCGAGAGTGGGCTTAATTTTGTAACTAGGCCCAATCCCTCCGAAGACCGCTTGTCTCGATGGTGAATAATAGAGAGAATAATTATAGCAATGCTGTCCATGCCATCTCTCTGGCTATTGTCAACCATCGTTTTTGCTTGGCATGTTACAATCGAGTCTAAATTTGTTAATTATTTCAAGCAATGGAAACGATCATTTTTAGGAAATTTTTTTTCAATTTATTCATTTTTCGCAAAACAAACAAAGTCCAAATTTTTTCTAAACAAGACTAATTTATCTAAATTCTTTTCGGTAAAAAAAAGGGTTGGTGGTTCTCGTTCTCAAATTTTCCCTTAATGTGTTTTATAAAAATGAAAAAACTTCATTAGGTACATCCCGCCCCCAAATCCATAACTTCTTTGACTTGATGACCCTCTTTTTTATTATGATCATAAGATTTTTGACTTTGAGTAGATTAGATTTCCCATTGAATGAATAACTGTTTGTTGTCAAAGACAGTGATAGATTTTTTTGCATATTGAATTCAAATTTGAATTCGCTACATTTGAACTAACGGAAATCACAGATTTCCTATACAGGAGAAGAATCAAACATGTGTTTTTTCTTGGTTCAATTTTGGTAGCGAGCATCGTCTTTCTTTCCTTTTTAAGCTATGCAACAGTACTGATCCTTGAGACTAGAGAATTTATTTCCCTTTTTTGCCACTCATTATGATCTGAACGAGTTTACAAACACCTTAGCACATGTTCCCCAACGCCGAGGACATTCCCAAAGAGTGGACGGATGTAGTGATCCACTAAACCACTAATTTTATTCCACATTTTCCACATACACCTATAGGTATGTTTAGTGATCAACATAAATCCTCCATTCATGTATAATTTCTCGAAAGCCACGCAAACTCATGAAAGTTAGAAACTCCCTTTTGCTTGCCATAATGGTTTAGATCCAATCATGATGATTAAATTGGTCAAACGGATGAGTAATGTCTAAAATGATCTAATTTAAATCGACCCATTTAATCAATTTTCATATATTATAAATCTAGCAATCTATATCCGACCAAACTCATTTTCTAAAACATTTCTATATTTAACATACCAAAACCAAGGTTAGAGTAGAGAATAAATGTGCGCAAGATCGAATGAGAGTGAGAAAGAGTAATAAATGTGGATTTAAATAGGTTATGAACCATTTAACACCAATATTATTTGGGTTTTATCATTCTCAACCCATGTAATTATAATGATTCAGCTATTAAATGGGGGGTTTTTGAATCCAAAAATCAAATACGAAGTTAGGAAAAGGGTAATGACTCATTTTAACAGATTTAGTATCGGCCAATCCTCACAAATTCTATCCTTGTACATTTGAGGGTAGGAATTCACTATTTCGTGTAGTGTTTTTCCCCCCCGAAATTTCAACAAATCTCAAACGCAGTCATTTTCCCAGATCAATATTCGAGATATATGGAGACACCTAATTGATCCTCCCGCGGCCAATCCAAGATTCTAATTCATTCCTAATCGAGTCACGACAGGATCGTAGGTACGCGATCGGGGAAGGAACGTGAATATAAAGTAACGGCGGTGACGTTGGCGCGGGGTTCATCATCCTCGAAACGGTAGGCAGTTTCTGAGCCACAGAGGCAGCCAGCCAGACAGAGTCGCGAAGGAAAATGCTCGCCCACAACCTGGTCGTCCCGTCGCCCTCCTCCTCCTCTCCGTCCCCGTTCGCGTTCGATCCCCACCGCCGCCGTCTACCTCGGCACCACCCCCTCTTCTCCGACGCCGCCGCCGCCGCCTCCCCTGCTCGGCTCGCCGGAGGTAAGCAGCGTGCCGCCGCCGCCGCCGCCGCCTCGAAGTCCGCCGCTTGACTTTTTTCGACGCCATTTTTTTTCTTTTGAAGAATTCGTCGATTGATTTCGTCGTTTGAGATGATTACGCGACTCTGGGAATGCTAGGATAGAATCGCGTCGATCCGCCTGCTTCTCGGCTTCCCTCGAGCGAGACGCAAATTGGGTTTGACTTCGGTTCGCGCGGCGTAGTTTCGGGCTAAGTGGATGAAATTTTTGCTGGCGGAGCTTCGGTTGTGTGGGAACGACGTGTGGTCGGGCAATTCGAACCGAGTGAAAGAAGGAATCGAGTTGAATTTGTGAAGTCAAAATTCTAGAGAAGAGGTGAGAGGTTAGGTAGTAGTTAAGTGGGAGAGTTTCTACCCCCCAAAGAAAAAAGAGAGATTTGGCTTATCAGAAGGCGCAAGTATCAGTAAATGCAAGTCTAATTTTGTGGGATTGAGTACTAAGATCACTTCTCTACTCAATTTCGCACTGTTAAACGCCACGCGCAAGAACTCACATCTCTTTTAGAATGAACTCCCCATGCCCTGATCATTCTTTTACTTTTACTTGAACCTCATTGACACCATTAGTGCATCATTCGCATTTTATCTTATGCATACCTCTCCCCTAGAAGTGCTTCTTGTATTATTGTGTAGCTTCTTATAAAGCCTTTCTCGTGTAAGGATTGGTTGGGTTTTGGTGCTTTAAAGAGATGGAACGTTTGCTTTCACTATCCATTTCAAAGTGGAAGAGGATTAGGATCAAGAACTTTTGAAATTTGGAGACGTCAAAATTCATGGAGTCATTGCAGTAGAATAAAGCACTTGATCTTGATGCGATAGTTCGAGCTTCTTTCCATGTTACTTGGAGATTTAATTCTTTGAGATGCATAGAATGTATATCATGAAAAACAAGCGCTCATTTATTGGATTTGTGCCGCGTTCTTGTATCCGTTGCTTCTGAAGATAAAAGTCTGGCAAACCAGCTTGATCAATGTAAATAATGGTACCCAATGAAGGGGAGTTTTTCTTATCATGAATTGAATTTAAAGGTACTTGTATTTGTACATCCGAAGTCTAGTCATTACGTGAAACTGAAAGTTGTGAAACAAAAATCAAATGTTTGAATAGGAAGGGAATACACGAGGATGCAGATTAAATATGCCATATCTTCAACTAGAGAATGAAGTTTCTTCATCTGGTAGAAAAATCTATTCGAATTTGCAGATAACTTTCTTATGTTGGCTATGTCAAAATATTATTTATAGTTTGGCAATTGTGCCTGCATTTGAGTTCCAAGCTGAAGTATTTGCATTTCACTCAGTCTTTAAGATACACTTTGTCTGATGGATCATCACCGTAATACTCCTTGTTTGAACATCTGAACCATATGGGTAAGAAAGGAGAAACTGGAAAACTTTAGTTGCGTTTTCTAATAGCTAAAGGTCCAGTTCTCTTGTGCTGATCTTTCCATTGTTCTCTTGGCTTCTACCTTCAAATCATGACCACTTTCTTTCTATTAGTCTCTTAGTTGGCATTTGATTGATATCTGACATTCTTTTTGCAGCAAGTCGAAGGATTAAATTTCTTCCGCTCAAGTCTAGCTTTTGGGAAACCATAAGATCAGGGTAAATGACAAATCATAAAAGCCTTGATTATGCTGTCAAGCATATGATGCACATGCGCCTGAATTGCAAATATCAAATTCTTTTCGTTTTCTGATCATTCATCTTTATTTGAAGAGTTAAATACTATCCTTACTTGTGGTAGTTACATCAGCATGGTTGCTTCACTGGAAGAAACTTTTTATTTGAGTTACTTTGTTTTCTCAAAGCTTTTAGTAGCACGAAACATTTCAAACAAAAGCTCTTTTTATTTATATTTTATAAATCCATTTTCTTTACTGAATTGCTTGTCGGCCTTATCAGGTGAAGAAAATGGATGTCACTATCAGTACATTTGTCACCTATATATTTATCGAAATCTCATAGTTTCGAACACTTTCCTCGTGAGAGCAATAGATTTAAAGTTGGGCATCATGTATTTTCGCCAAGTAGTTTAGTTCATGGCCACAGCTTATTTCAATCAAGAAATTAGTCCATTTTGACATAATAACAATTATTGTATAAGGATGTAAGATAGGTTAGTTAAAAATTGATAAAAGGCCAGTGTTTATTAGAGCTATAGTGGACATGGTGAGAACTCTATCTCCAAAGCATCTCAATTTACTATTCATTGTGATTGTATGAGCACAATCAAACTGGAACCACAAATTTAACTATATGGAGCTGATCCTGAAACCTATATGGCGTGCTGCAAGAAGCTTTTAGTTTTATCACAATTATTAAGTCCCAACCAGTTCTAGATGGGATGAAGCTAAGTTTTTTCACTTATAAAATGTGGGTTCCGGAAGTATAAAAAGCCCTTGTAGTTTAATATTCAAGTTCATTTGTTGCTCTTGATGATTATCATATATTACAGGTTTATTCTGGATGCCATTTTATTTCTTGTGCTAGATTTCAGCCGTTTCTTATTCCGCATTCTAAGCTTTGTGCGACACACATTGGCATGCCTTTTTCTGTAATGTGCATTCATTAGCAGAACCTTTTGCCAATACTCTCTGGTGGAATGTAGCCGCCTGTTTTTAATTAATACCAATATTCTCTTTTGGCAGTTTTTTAAAGGACAGTGCGACACAAATCGTTGATCCACCAACCAGTCCTGAAGAGGAGGAAGAGATCTTACCTCAGGAGTTTTTACTATTTGAGAAGACTCTACCAGATGGCTCACTTGAACAGATAATGTTCTCATCTGGTGGTGATGTTGATGTGTATGATCTTCAAGCACTATGTGATAAGGTGATTTTAAGTTTATTGTTGTGTCCCCTTAATCTTCATCTGCAAGAGCTAGCTAATACTTAATTCCTTTTGGTGGTTAAATTTGTATTTGTAATTGTAATGCAGTGTTAGGTATGTCTTTAGGTTTCTTTGAGCTGCATAGTGTAGAAGTGGAGTTGATTTGCTCAATCGAGATCATTCATGTCATCTCTTCTTTATTGCATCCCTGTTTTTCTATTTATGTGTTAAACAAGAACTTTTGTGCCTCTAGTGGTAATTAGAAATAAATCAGTTTCACATGCTTCGTAGGTGGGATGGCCTCGGAGGCCATTGTCCAAACTGGCTGCAGCTTTGAAAAATAGCTACATTGTGGCCACGTTGCATTCTATAAGGCATTCCCCTGAATCAGGTACTTTAAAACAAGAAATTAGTGTGCTGCGGTAGATCCATTTACCCCTGTTGTATTTGCATTTTCCTTTCAGTCAAAGACTATTTGATGCTAGTCTTATTGTACTTGCAAAAGTTACCTACAGATGAGAGTGTCCAAACGAAGCTCATCGGGATGGCACGTGCTACGTCTGATCATGCCTTCAATGCCACCATTTGGGATGTCCTTGTTGATCCTTCTTATCAGGTAATTTTATGTCACAGACTAAAATCATGTTTCAGAGAAATATTTGTGTAAGAAAACCATAAGAATCCGGATGAGATTTAGTTGAGCCATAAGGTTTTTTGGCTTGACTGATAAGTGATGACTTGAAAAGTGGAAAAACAGCATCTTCTGTTCCTAAAGTTTTACCATTTTAATGGTTTGGTCCACGATCTTTAAATCATGAGTTTTAGTCTTTAAATATGGAATTTTGTGCTATATTTGTCATCGGCCTTCATATGTACTGCTTCTGCACCATAATATTTGCACATGACCAAGCTGAATTATGGCATCATAGTATAATTGAGACAGCCAATCCATAGGTTACCTCAGAATAATTATTTATTAAAATATTCCTATTATGTAGTGGATATCTGTTATGCAACACTGTTTCTTGCAACTAATTGCACATGCTACTATTACTTATTATCCCAACTTCTAATTGAACCTTTTCATCATGGTAGATGAATTTTGATTTTATAATACAGATCTAGGGACCCTGGTGCTTTGTTTGCAAAGATGGAGAATTTTACCCCATTTTCCACAACCACCATCCGAACAAAGCATTAATGCCAACATTCCGGGAGATTTAGTGGGATATTTATTACCTGATAATGACATAGGGTACCATGGGTTATTCAGTGCTTTAGTATAACTGGAAATTGTTTGTGTCCTGATTTATATACTGCAGCAGTAGTGTTAATGACGTTCCTTTCATCCAGGGTCAAGGCCTTGGGAAGACTCTCGTGGAAAATCTTATCAGGACTCTTCTGCAAAGGGATATAGGCAATATATCACTCTTTGCGGATAGTAAAGGTCTGTGAGCAGTGATGTTGTTTGATCCTTCCTATATGATATATATTGTCTGGCAACTGATTAAGGTCACACCTAAGTTCTCTTCTTGAAAAAGGAAAAAAAGAAAAAAGTTTGTACAGCAGATCTCAGTTTAAAGCCTATTATTACCTTTGAGCATAGTCAATCTTGTTGGAGTTTGAATTGGCTTCGGTGTATACCCAAGTTATGAAACTTGTGCATCTGCTTATCTAGTCATTTAATCTATGCCTCTTTGTGGGAGATGGAAAATTTGGAGTCTGAAAGTTGATTGTTCTAAGGTGAAATGCTTCACCTTCTAATATTTGGAGGAAATAAGGACAGTGGACTAGAAGCAATAGAATTTGTAGGCCATGCGACCCAGAAAAAATGAGAGAAATCATGTCCAAAATTTTACCATCTGTTTTCTGTCCCTGCTATTATCATGCCTTGATTGTGGACTGGAGGTTGGCTCTTCTTTCAAAATTGCTGAAATTTGGTTCTTATTGTTATGTTTGTTGTTATTACTACTGTTATATTATTAGCTTATCATGACCCCTCTTCATTTTTTTTCCTCTCTTTCTTCTTTGTTTTCTCTGTTTTTTGAAAATTTTTAGACTGTAATATCATAAAAGCTGTTGAGGGTTGAGGCAAATTTCTTGATCATGCCACTTTCACATATCTTTTGGTGCTGTATATATATTTTGCAGAATAAACCTACTTTTGATTTCCAATGCTGCAGAAATTACCGATAACACCCATCTACTATTCTCAGCAAATTGATTTGCTTCTCATTTTTCCTTTTTCTCTACGAGCATCGATCTCCTCCTTCCTATGTACCAGCATGTGCTTTAGAGTATGAGTAGTGCATGATGACATCTTCCACGTTCTGAGAATAAATTAATAAATGAAATGCATATATCAGTCTGAGGATATTGTTCTTTGATCATCTGTTACCCTCTGATTCCAGCTGTTATGAGTGCTTGGAAGCTTTGACTAATTTTAGAGTTCCTCAATTGGCTTTCATTTTGATTTCAAGTAAATATGCATTTTTCACTTTGCTTCATCGCTTTCATTGCAGTTGTAGATTTTTACCGGAACTTGGGTTTTGAAGCTGACCCAGAGGGAATCAAAGGAATGTTTTGGTACCCGAAGTATTAGCGGCTGGTTCTTTACCGCAAGCATGATTTTGCTGCTGCAGAGCCATGGGAGGAGCCGTTGACATTGATGATAGAAGACCAGTAAGATGAAAGCTGTGGCATGTTGTTTATTCGAGAAATGTACATTGTAAAGGTCGATCCTGTAAGACCGAGTCCAAAAATTAATTCTTCGCTGGGTCTCGTCTCTCAATTTTAGCCATTAAGCGTGATCCAGATTTTTCAAAGATTCATCAAGACGATAGCGGTGTATTCTTTCTTTATAGTAGCAATTTGTTCAGTACGGACCGGGTGGTTTCTAGATTCTGGTGGGCAAAAGTTCAGACACTTGGCCGCTGATTTCACTCTCGCGAGCCTTCATTATAACGCAAATAATGGTCTCGCCACTAGTGGTCAAGCATCTGTACTTTCTCTGTACTTCATTTACTCATCGCGAAGCTTTCCATTCTTCACGGCCGGGTTGTGTCGCACTGAGATTGAGACTCGATTTTCCGTCTGGCGATGCCTTGAAAAGCAACGAAATTGTACATTTCAGTAGCAGTCTATTAATCTAACAATTCATTTTGCAGATTATGCATCGTCTACTGCATTTGGTAACGGACCAGGACTATTCATCTGGTCTGATTCCTACCGATTCAGGATTCAACCGGGATCTTGCCAAAATGGGTTGCGCCTGTTCATCCGATGGCCTTTGATGTGTGCTTGAGAGAAACACGATGAGACTTGACCTCGATCGAATTTGGTATATTTTTACCCAAGTTCATGACCACCTCTCTGCTCTTAGTTAGCACAAGAGTCATCATAGTGGTATGAAATCTCCATCAGTAGGTTACTTCCAGGCAACGTCCTACCAACCCGAGATTAATCACAGTAATTAAGTAATGGACACGTATACTTGATCTATTAAACATCATCGTAGTACTCACGTGGGGTTCGGCATAGATAACCGGATCCGACCGGTCTGGATTCGATTTCTCTACCCGCTGAATACGCCTAAACAATTATTCAATCACTTCGTCCATCTAATGACCTTTTCACGGCAATGGTTCGGTGCACTTTCGAGAGATTCGAGCTGCGTCGGATTACTTAACATTTTCAAATGCCTTGCCGGGCTATTTAAAAGGAAAGACAAAAATAAAAAAACGAACGACTCATCCCCACAATTATTAGTAGTTCAAAAAAAAATCCCCACAAATATTAATATAGTAAAATCCAAAAAGCATCAAAATGGGTGTGGGGTGGGTCCCTCCACCGGAAGAGTGCGCGTGACGTCAACGGCGATTTGGCCAATTTTGACTATCATGGGCAGACCACAGTTTTGGCGTTGGCGGTGGGCGCAAAACAGCGTGCTCGCGTCATTAATACATCATCGTACCTGACTCAGCTCGAATCTACATTCCCTTTGTAAAGTTTTTTCAGATCCCAATTAACCAAAATAGCAATATGGATTATTAATCTATTAGCGATAATATTCAATCCGTGTTGGAAGGGGGAAGGGGGAGGGAATTATTCCGTGGAAGCTACTTTGCCCTGCCTTCTTTCTTTCTCTTTATCCTTCGCCAGAGACTCTCTCTCTCCTCTCTCCTTTGGTGTCTCTGGCGTTTTGGACAACTCTTGCTTCCGTCCTCTCGGTAAATTCCTTGTTCTTTTTGGATGGAAGTTTCGTTTTTTTGTGGTTTTCGTGGATTCCTCGTGTGCCTCATTGATCGGCCTAGGGTTGTTTTCGCCCCCCAAAATTTTTGATGGTGAGATCAAAGCATTTCGGATTCTGGGTTCTTTGTTTTGCGGGCAGGTGGTTCGTCCTCGATGTGTTGTCTGATCTTGATGCGCCTCGTTGGTTCGTGAATTGATGTGGCGGACTTTCTGGGTTCCTCATTTTTTTTTTTTTTGGTCAAACGGAGTCAATATACTTTCATGGGTGCGTGTTCTTTCGGCGGATTTCGTTTCTCTGTGGTTATTTGCCCTTGAATTGTCCCATGATCAAGTGTTTCTCGTGCAACATTTTTCTTTTTCCGTTGGCCGCGATTGAAAATTTGATTAAAGGTGGGACTAATGAGTTGCTTAATTTGGTTGGAGGGACTGATTGGTGGTGGATTTTGTCAATTCCAGGCTAGTTTTTGGTGACTTTTTGTTTTATCTGGTCTTTCAAGTTTGTACCTTGGCCAGCTTAGGATGGAATTTTCCCTTGCATGGAATAATTCGATGATCTCTGCTACCAATTGAATTGATATTGACAGCTTTTTGCTCATGGTATGCTAATTTTTTTCCACTGCAGTAGCTGGGTCATTATTGGAAAATTTTGCGGCAGTGGGTTCTCAATCCTTGGTCCCTGCACCTGCATTTGCTTCTGTCGGTGTAATTCTTACCTGCATGCAGAAGGGTCGTTTTCGTAATTGTAGTACCGAGCATATGAGAGTTCCTCTCTTCTGAACTCTCTGCAAAACGAATTATTTGTTGCCAGTCAGTGGTAGAAAGACCAAATTATCTGCAAGAGGATCTGTCGGGGGCATCTCTTGATATATTGAAGGCCCCATATCTTCTTCGTGTGTGCATAGAAGAAGATGGGAGCAAAACAAGTCCTCTTGTTTTTCTTCTTTTCCTTGGTGGTATTAGATTGCATTGCGGCACAATCTGAAAATGAAATCACACGTCTGAGAGCTGCCCCACACAAGAATGTGGTGAGTAATGTCATAGATGGTACTGGTGAGGAGAAGGTCCTTAGTTTTGATGGTGCAAGTAACATACTAGGCGGGAGGAATAATGCCGACAGGAAGGTCTCAATCTCTACCGTTGCTTTATTTACCCTGGCAATGGCTTCTGCTACTGGTCTCGGTGCTGTTCCATTCTTCTTTGTGGAGCTTGCTCCACAATGGGCAGGACTATGCAATGGAATGGCGGCTGGTGTAATGCTGGCTGCAAGTTTTGACCTTGTACAGGAAGGGCAGGAACATGGTGCTGGAAGTTGGGTTGTTTTTGGGATTTTATCAGGGGGCATTTTTATCTGGCTCTGTAAGAAGGTAATAGATTGTCTTTTAATTGCCATTTCACCTTTGTGTAAAGTTTACTGATGCTTCTACAATTTTTGTCTCTGAGATTTTCTGCCTAGATATTTGTTCATATCTGCATGTCCAATGCTGTGCCCCTGTCTCATAGTCTATAAATGGCATGACTTTAGATTTTACTCGAGGATGAATATTACCAGACTCATTGCTAGGACAGTGTTTATGGAAAAAATTCATTTAGAGGACTTTATAATTGTCATCCTTATGAATAGGTGTTTGTTCATACTTGGTTAGAGAGTATCTTGTGGTTGCTTGATATAGTGTATGAATGTATCTTGATCTTACCTTTCTGTTTTTTTTTTTTTTTTTTTTTTTTTTTGGAGAAAAGCAAAACACATGTTAGTTTCGGTCACAATTTGCATTCTATTTTGATGGTTTCAGTTTTTGGAACAATATGGAGAAGTCAGTATGTTAGACATAAAAGGCGCAGATGCTACTAAAGTAGTTCTCGTTATTGGGATTATGACTCTTCATTCATTCGGGGAAGGCTCTGGAGTTGGAGTTTCTTTTGCTGGTTCTAAAGGATTCTCCCAAGGTCTACTAGTGACTTTGGCCATAGCAGTTCATAATATACCGGAGGGATTAGCTGTCAGCATGGTACTGGCATCAAGGGGTGTTTCTCCACAGAATGCTATGTTATGGAGTGTAATTACCTCCCTACCTCAGGTATGGAGTGAAATGTTGTAGGAGTTTCTCCTTGGCAAGCCTTTTTTTTCCTGTTTACCTTTCAAATATATTTCATCATGGGAAATTGAAAGCCTTTTCCTAAGCCAGATTTACCTGACTGATTTAGAATTACATTGGATATGATGTGTTCTTATATCTGTTGTCCATGGTACTCATAGTTGTTTAGGATTGTCCATGCCAGGCTGCTCAAACTAGCAGACAGATGCTTCTATGCTTCTTAATAGTGAAGCATGGATATTACCAATTACAATTCTTTGTCAGATTGTTCTTTTCTTTTTCTGGTGCTGTTTGTCTAATTTATTTAGTTTAATTGCTGCTGCAACTTTATTATTGGGCTATCAAATGCCATCGAGTTGGCTCTTCTGCTCCTAATTGTTGCTTACACTACCCTTTTAGTTGAGAAAAGAAATAAGCGTGGAAGTTTCATAATGAAGTATGAGGAGAACATGCAAACTATATATCACATTCTCTAGTTTATGGAATATATGATGCAGGCCTAGCACCTGGATTCCTTGGACTAAATCAAGTACATTATGTTATCTTCTTGATTTTATTTTACTCCTGCTGTTGAAAATTTTAAAACTGAAAATTTGAAGAAGCCCAAACATATAGTGTCTCTTGTGAAATTTGCTAAACTATTGGATTGACCTGACCAAACCTTAGTCAGTTAATATTGGGCGCTCACTACTCAGTTTGCTTGAGTGGTGACTGTTTGATACCAATGAATACCTGCAACCTGCTCATGTCCTTATTTTTCTGTCAATAACTGGCATTATTATTTGTTTTTGCAGCCAATTGTAGCAGTCCCTTCTTTCATCTGTGCTGATGCGTTTAGCAAGTTTCTGCCCTTTTGTACGGGCTTTGCTGCTGGATGTATGATTTGGATGGTTGTTGCAGAAGTCCTTCCTGATGCGTTTAAGGTAATGATCTACCCACCCTTAGTTATTTGCTAAACTTTTATTGGATTGGTTCTGTGATCCTTTAACCCAGTACCTTGCGTCTGAAAAAGGGCTGGCTAACCATCAGGCCCTGAGATTTGTTTTAGTGCATCTAGAGATTTAAGGTTCATAGGGCTTTTCACTTGTAGGAAGCTTCTCCATCTGAGGTTGCATCAGCAGCAACGCTTTCTGTGGCATTCATGGAAGCTCTCAGCACCCTTTTCGAGAATTTCAGCCATGACTACAGGTGGGTCTGTCTGTTCAAAACCTTGATCCTGAACATGAGCACAGAGAAATGTTTATCTTATTGTTTTATGAAAAAACAAAATTAATACTGAAGGGCACCAAGGGGGTACAAACCTGTATATGCAAAGAGCTCAAGTACAAAACAAATCATCTATGATTTGGATTAAAGGATTAACATACACACCTTACTGTCCACTATACCAGAAGTTTAAGATTTTCAATCAGCTTTCAAAAATTATAAAAAAAAAGGGTGTTTCTTCTCCAATGAAAGCTCTCTTTTTTCGCTGTTTTTAAATCAACCATAAAACAGCAAGAGGGATTGAAGAAATCGTCCTCAATGCAAGAGTTGACCTTGCCATGCCAGTAATTCCCGTTCAGTAGATCCTTTTATAACCCAAGATAGCCCAGTGCACCCTTAAGTGGCCACTCAGACCATTCTTGTCCATGGACATTGATGGAGGAGATGACTCATTGTCTCTGCCTCTCTCTTGCATATAAAAGCGCCTATTAATAAGCATATTCCCTCTTTCTGCTAATTGTCTAATGTGAGATGACGTTCTCAAGATGCTATGCATTATGAAACTGTTATTGGTACTCTTCCTTTCCGAATAGCAAGCAAAAACTTCCTTGCCACCGAAAATCTTCTTTCAGAGTACATTATAATAAGATTTCGCAGAAAAGGTTCCATCCCTACTATTACTCAAAGACAGTATCCACAGTAGCTTGGGAAATCTTTGAGTTATACAGCAATCAGAAAAACTGCCAAAAGATTCAAGTTCCCAATCTCGGGCTTGTCTTGTAAAGTCAATTTCCCAGGTGATAATCCCTTTGGAGAAATTATAACAATCCGAACAAAAGAGCCTCTTTGTTCCTACCATGTCAAAGAGGTTAGGGACACGATCTTTGAAAGAAATATCCCATGCCAAGGGTAAAGCCAAAATTGTATCTGCTTACCATTTCCCACAATAGGATTCATATGAGTAACAATTTCACTCAACTCATGAGCTATTCTTTCACTTTTGAAAATCCAACCAGTTCTTTTAAGGCCAAATTTAGGACCACTTTCCTCCAAAGACAGTCATTTTCAACATTGAACGTCCATAACCATTTGCCTAGAAGAGCATTGTTAAGCAAGAAAAGAGATGTTAATGCCAAGACTGCTGTCAGAAAAAGGTTGATTAGCTGCTTTCCAATTAACCAGATGAAATTTACATGACTCATTATACTCCTTCCCACAGAAGTCTTTTCAGAATAGCCTTTGGCAATTGAACAAGGGATAGGAAAGGGAGACATCAGGTAGATAGGAAGATGGGAGAGAGTGTTTTGTTGAGGGGATCGATATTCCTCCTTTCGAAAGGAAAGATCTTTTCCAACCCAGCAATGTCTTCTCAATTTCTCAGTAATAGGCTCCCAAATTTGCATATCCTAGCACACAAAGGAAGGCCTGAATATGTCAAGGGTAAAGAACCCATCCATACTAGAATTACTTGGAATTTTTCCTTTGATTAGTGAACTGCTTGGATTTTCTTACATTGATTGTGAATGTATGATTTTTGCTATCCTTTTCAAGACATTTTCTTTTCCATAGCGTCCTCTGTTGGTCATGCATAGGCATCGTCAATTTAGCAGCCATCAAGCTGTGAGTATGTGTCTTGTTACTGTTCCAGTCTGTAACCAATGCTCTTGCTGAGTTTGGATCAAGAGTTAGCTGGCCTGCCAACTGTCCTCCTTTGGCATTTCTTTATCAGCCGCTCTCATTTTTCTCATCCTTTTTTCACCCAGTCCCTAATTTGGTTTTCGTCACCATAGCCAAAGTATTTGTATTCGGTTGTCTTATCTGGTTAATGATTAGTCTTTCTACTTTAGTATGCTTTGGACGATCACTTGGGGTTTATAAACTGACAGAATAAGGATTGGGATGATAATTTTTATCTTTTAACCACGTTAATCTTCTTGAGCTGCACTGGATGTACCAATTAGTCACGATTTTTTTGCTGCATTGGATTTACCTCTTTTTGGTTTTCTTTTCCTCTTTTTCAATGTCTCATCTTGTATGCTTATGAAACTAACTGTGGGATATCATCCAGCTCAGAGGATGCTTCTGGCTTCTTTGTCTCTTTACTATTTGGTCTTGGGCCACTGCTGGGTGGCATTGTTCTTGTAGCATTTGCCCTTGCGTTCCGTCTGCAGCATGCCCTCCTCATGGGTGCCGCCTCTGGAATTGCATTTGTCCTTGGTGCTTGGCGACCATTGCAACTGCTACTCTCCTCGAAGATGGGATTCATTCCTCTGATTTCACTTATTGCTGCTGGATCAGCATTCTTCCATGTCGTATCATCTAGCATCTTAAACATTGCAGGACGCAAGAAAACTTCAGCAAACAGCTTGCCATCAGTTACTGGCTTTCCATTGAGCATGATCACCCTCCAGTCCTTTTTATCATGTGGAGCAGTTGCTTTGCATGCTTTAGCTGAAGGACTTGCCCTAGGAGTTGCAGCACCTAAAGCATACGGGCTGGGCCGGCATATGGTCCTTCCAGTCTCTCTGCACGGGCTTCCAAGGGGTGCGGCTGTCGCTAGCTGTATCTTTGGAGCTACTGACAGCTGGCACGGCTCCCTCGCTGCTGCTGCGCTTATCGGGTTTATGGGCCCGACTTCTGCCATTGGAGCCATACTTGCAGGAATTGACTACAGTGGTCTTGACCACGTGATGGTATTTGCTTGCGGGGCATTACTCCCGAGCTTTGCTCAGATAGTAAAAAGAGCGACGAGATTGGATGCAAGGAAAAGCAGTTGTGGTTTGTTAATGGGAGTCGGTTTTGCCACCATTTGCTTAGCATGCACCAAGCTGGTATGCTTGCACACACCTTACTGCAATTCAGCCCCGGAGGCTGTCAGATAATTTGGCGATGCTCCATATCTTGCTGTGGACTTGTCAGGAGCGAACAGGACTCACTACTTTTGGCTCATCCGTTTGACGACTCTACTGGATTGGACTCATAGAACAAGCTAACGCCATCAAGAAGTACCCGGAGGACACAGCACATGTAAAGATTTGATGCATGAAAGTTATTGAACTCAGATTTTTCACCTGATGTAGATTATGCAAAGAAAGTGCCAATTTTTGGTAGCTGTTGCCCCTTGTACTAGAGAAAGCAATTCTAATTCATGAAGTGCGTCCAGAAATGACCGGTTTATTGACTGGTTATTGGATTTTGAATGAGCAGGATGATGGGCTGTAGATATTTTAACTTAGAAAAATCAGATTTTTAAATCAAGTCATCGTTCTGCCCTCTGAAGTGTAAGGACTGATGTCCGCTAGTTGGTTTTCCCGATTGCTGTTTGTACGTACTAGGCTGCTGAAGACTTATTCAGTGGCGTATACGGAAAATTGGCATTTCTAAGTTCTTATAGCCATAGCAGCCATCGTCCTTGAATACACTTGGGACCCAAACTGAGATCTAAAGATACAAATGAATTTTAGATGTCAATTTCATGTTCTTAATGAAGCCCCCATGGCTAGGAGACAGACTAGTCATTTTAGAGATTTTTCAGCCCCTCTCTCTCTCTCTCACGCGCACACGCACAAAAACATCTCTCTCTCTCTCACACAGACACACACAAACATATTCTGGTGAGGAAGGCATTTTCGCATGATTAGTTTCAGAAGAGGACATAGGACAAAGGCTCCACCATACAAGAGGACTCATAGCTCAAGTCTTCAAGAGCAGACAAAGAAGCCGGCATCGGTAGCATCACAACCGCCCGTAGAAAAGAACAAGAGAAATTGAACAAAACATTTTGGGACAAAATACCGACATTACATCAACAGAATAAAAAACACGTTTGTCAACGGCTGGCCGTGTTGGTTGGTCAGACTCATGCTAGTAAACGGTCAGTTCATAGCCCAAATTATTTGGTTTTTTTGTTTTAAGATTTCTCCATCAAAGCCAAAAAAATGAATTTGTAGGAACAAGTACATGGCACATCAGGTCCAAGCCATAATCAAGACCACCCAGTAACACCCACCTCTTCAAACTTTATTGGAGCCTTTGATCAAAGCTATGAACAGAAAAGGCCTATGATTATAGAGAACTCTGAAAGAGCAACACGGATATAATTAAACATACATCACTTGGAACTGTTCTCATTGCCCTGAACACCCTCAGCTTCCCCATCAACCAACTTCTCCTTCTCCGAAACCAACCCGTCTTCGACTTTGCCAGGCTTCGCTTCCTGAACACTCTGTGATCCTGTCAACCTTGCTAATATAACAAACGTCATCCCGCCAAGCACATTGTTCGCGCACCTCAGAGCCACCACAGATGTCTTGAAGGCCAGCGAGGGAAGCCACTTCTCCAGCAAGAACTCGATACCATTCAGAGTTTGGTATCTTAAATTGCTGCTCAAACCCATGTGAATTGCCCAAGTGGCTGCATTCAGGATGGTCGGGGGAGGCTTATTTGGTGTCTCGAAATTAGGATCCATCTTCTTCCTCATCTTCATCAAGCCATTCGAGAGAGCGGTCCCTACAAGGCCAGCAGCAAACCCAACTGCAGCAAAAACCGTCCCTTTGTACACAAAAGTCCCGAATCTTTCAACTATGCCATAAGCACCGGGTTCAAACATGTGACTCTTTGGGCAACTAGCAAATAAAGCAGGGAGACTGGACGATGCTGCAGATGCAGTGGGCGCTAAAAGGTACATAAGAGTGAAATTCAGTATGCATCCAACAACGAGAGTTGAGAACACGAAGTCGAGCTCATTTAGCCCGAAATTGGGGCGAGAAGCCATGTCTCCAAGAACACATGCACTGACCCCCACTAATTCCTCCATCAAGACCTTGAATGGAAATTGGGGATCTGCAGCAACTCTGGACCTCCACCCATTGAGGAAAAGGCCCAAAATCCCAAGACCCGCGAATGGCGACGAGGACTCATCAGAACTGCCATCCCCACTCCACCCGCCACTGTCGTCACCGCCTCCGCCGCTTCCATGGCCAACCCCACCGTTGCCACCTCCCGCACCACTCGAAAAATCAAACTTCGCGTGCAATTTGGCTGGGAAAGTCTTTATCTCTGGCAGGAGAAAAGACTGGTTTTGAAGATTGAGAGAGGATGAGGAAGGTGGGAAAGCAACCACAGACGGGTTACTGTTGATCCGGTGGCGATTACCGCCGAAGCTGTGGTGCCCGGCAAGTGGGTTGTGAAGCAGTCTGTAACGCATTTGAGACAGAGTAGCCATGTTTCGGTCCCTAAATCTCTAGAACAAAAAAAGCTCGGTCACCAACCTCACCTACCCACCACCCACGCCTGCACATCCAATCCCAACATCAATTTAACAAGAAAAACATACAAACACATATACACACACCAACTATCATGCAAGCCAATCAACAAAGAAAAAAAAACCCAGCAAATCTCAGCAAATCTAGATCACGCAAAAGATCCAAAACGAATCAATGGTCTAGGACGATGGTCAATCCGACAGAGAAACTCAAAGCTAACCACCAAACTAAAGCCTCAGGTCAAAAAAGAAAGCAACTTTACACGCCACGAACGGCTCCACATCGACACATTCGGCGGAAAAAACGAGTACCTGAAGTGGGTAATCGAGAAGAAGCAGAGACGCCGCCAGGAAGGAGGGGATCAACGTGACCGGCGAGAACTGACCGCGGTGTCGACGAATGCGTGCCTACGGGGCTGGACGGAGTCAATCCGGTCTTCAGCGGCGGCGGATCGAGGAAGGCCTCAACATGGGGCGGGCGCGCGTGCGCGAAAATGGGAATGGTCAGAGGAGAAGCGAGCGCAGAGAGGAGGGGAGAGAGGGAGAGAGAGAGAAAGTGGTGTTGCAGGGAGGATGACATAAGCTTCTCGCATAAATACTCCCCCTCCAATGACCTCGCACATGAACCGGTCTCGAGAAGACAAACCCTAGACTAGTTTTTCTTTTTCTTTTTTTAGAAAAACATCTTTTACAGTAAACGTAAGATTATTATTATTATTATTTTTTTATACCAGGACTAGCTGAACGCAACTGAAAGACACTAACGCGGGGACCCACCTCCCACGGCACCCCACTTAAGTGGTGCAATGGGGACGAGAAATTTCGAATCCTTCCCCTCCCGAATGAGGGGTAGAGCTCCAACCAACTCGGTCACCGCGAGATGGGTTACTAAGACTATTTTTTTCTTTCTACCAAAAATAACAACTTAGGGCCTAAGCAAGTCCTTAAAAGACTCAATAAGAAGGCTGGAGATTCGCCTTGGAATGGGAGACCCTATTCTATCCTCCGTATTCCCTCTCCAACGGAAGATAAAGATAGATAGGGAATTAAGAGGCCTAATGGTAGAGAAGAGGGAAGGTAGACTCCACATCGAATCGTGCTTGTATGCTCCGACTACCATCGGGTAGCCTAGTATAATAACCACCCACGTCTGAAGTAAATGAAGGTGGGTGAAAAGCCCACAACAGAATTAGCATGCCTTACGGTACTGATGTTGCCAGCTACCATCGGGTAGGCTAGTATAATAGCCACCACGTCTGAAGTAAATGAAGGTGGGTTAAAAGCCCATGACAGAATTAGCACGCCTTATGACACCGTTGTTCCCCTGGTTCCGTGCAATGCCGTAATTGAGTAAAAGTTACAAAAAATCCTAAACTTTACTAATTATGACATATTTAACTCAAACTTTTTTATAACGCTAAAAACCCCAAACTTTTTTTGAGGTAAATATGCCATACAAGTATAAGTTTGGAGTTTTTGATATCTCAAAAAAAAAAAAGTTTGAGATAAATGTATTATACAAGTATAAGTTTAAGATTTTTTGTATTATAAAAAAAAATCAAGGTAAATGTATGACAATTTATAAAGTTTTAGGTTTTTTTGTGACTTTTTCCTTAAAATATTCCATGCCGGCACTCCACAATATGTCCACTACTAGTACTCTCGACCCAATATTTATTCTTCACGATCTAATGTGGAGGGTAAATTTGAATAAAAGGTAGCGGATTGTGATGTTTGCATAATGAAAGTTAGTTTGGAGTAAATGTATTATGGGGTATTGATTTGGAATTTTTTTGTGAGGTGAAAATTAATTTGCGATGAATATGTCATGGGTTACTAGTTTGAAATTTTTAATGGTATTAACCCAATGAAAAAGAATACCTAATACCCTACTATGTTGCCTCTTTTGTTTCTTGAATCGCTAACTTGGCTATGGATATCGAAATCATTTGTTCACATATATTTCTGACCATCGTATACAATGATATGCAATTCAACATGAGTTTTCTCGCTATTAAAGGCCCAAAATTAAGAAATTAAAAAAGATCAATACAACAAAGTAATCTAGATTTATCTCGATTCTAATATAGTTCAAATATATATTAAAGGTAATTGATTTCAGGGTAAACCGATTCTCACTTTAGAATCATAAACCATCCACTTAGGATTGATTTTATGAATTCTGAAATCGAAAACCGTTGATTCTTAGACTCGCACATAAATGGGATCACTAGTCCGGTCCAGTTTCCAATTGGTTAATGGCACCGGCCGTGTCCACTATCCTGGGGGGACTGGGAATCGAAGTGCGCAGAGAAAGGTGGGACTTACAGTGCTAGAAAACATGAAAATGGAGGGAAATGTTTCACAATCTCCCTCGTCCGAATTGCTCCCGTTACGAAATGTCTCTCATCGAAAGTCATTTCTCAATTTTATCAAAAGGGACAAGGGTTCCATACCAACTCAGACATAGAATATCTCATGCAATAAGGAATTGAACTTCTTTGATCAAACAACATTGTATAATCTTATGTTGGGTTGGAATTTAATCAACAACAAAGGCCTAAATGCTACTAAACCAGTTTTGAACCATGCTCGAATTTAATCGATGAAATGTATTGAAGATAGTAAGATACAATGCCAAAAATTAATTGATAATGATGTCCTAGGATAAAAAAAAACACATCGGAATCTAATCGACGACGGAAATTTAGAAGATATAGTCAAGGAAATTAGAATCTACTATTAGAAACGTAAAGATTAAAAAAAATAACATTTTGATTGATTTGTCAGGTTCTTGCTGAATGACCGGTAGTATTTATAGTGAAGATACGATAATCGTTTGGTGATTTTATCTTCTTTAGTAATTATCACTGGCTTTGTCTATGTCCTTTTATACCCATAGACCCATTTCCCCATGTTTCATATAACTGTTCTAGTCATGTTTTGAGCATCGTGCAGTTGTCGATGGCCATTTCGTGAGTACAACATGCGTCTCCAATGCTAATTATCTTGGTGTTATGAGTAATATTCAAAACATCTCTAATCAAAAAAGCTATCACCAAGGTTCATACAAGCAAGCTACCAACCGTCCGTCGTCGTTGTATTTCTTAGAGAGCATTTCTTTATTTCATCGTCAATCATCGGGCATCTACTCCTATGTCCATCGATAGTTCAGCATACACCAGACATCACTATTGTGTTATGCATTTGACTAGCTTATTTCTGCTCAAATATTATATATTTTTCACTCTCGTGACAGGCGTGTACCGATTAGATCAATTATGGGTGTCAATACTAGCATTTCATTGTTTTGTCTCCATTCTCGATTTTCTTCCATATTGCTTTATGAAAGATTCTAAATCAGAAAGATGCAGGACTGAGAGAAAGAGAGTCGATTATGAAAAGTATGAGAAAATTAGGACTTTTTGAGAGAATGAGTGTGAGGAGTTGGCTCTTTCACTCTCTCAATTCTACATCATAAAAATTTATATATATATATATATATATATATATATATATATGTCGGTCTTAATTATTTAGATAGGCAATGTGGAATCAATACCCCCATTTTGGGCGATTGCTAGTTTGATTCAATCCGATTATTTTTCACATCCCTAATATAAATTACGGAAATAATAATGGTAAAAAGATATGAAAAAAATGGATAGGCGTTCATGAAACTATTTTTTCTTAAAATAGGAGAAACATCTTATAGGAACACGAATATAATATATATTTCCTAACCCAACAGGAAAAAAGAAAAAGAAAAAGAAAGAAAAGCTCTCCAAGTAGGTGGAGAAAACAAAAATGATAAGAAAAGAAAAAGAAAAAAGAAAGAGCCTTGAGGCGACCATATAAGTTGGGGCTGAAATTCACCCGATCGACTCTCACGCTGCGAAAATCAATCCTTTCCTTCCTCAAAATCCAAGCTTTTGCTTTGCTGCGGCGGCGGCGGTAGTGGTGGTGGAGAGATGTCGTGGGTATGGCTGGAGGCCACTCTCCCGCTCGGGATCATCGCCGGGATGCTCTGCGTCATGGGCAACGCCCAGTACTTCATCCACAAGGCCGCTCATGGCCGCGTAAGCTTCATCCTCCCCCTTCCTCCCTCCCTCTCAGATCGGCTCCCCATTGCCTCCGCCTCCCTCTCCGTCTCCGGCCTGATCTTGAATTTTTTTTTTTTTATTTTGGGGTTTTTGGGCAGCCGAAGCACATCGGGAACGACGTGTGGGACGTGGCCATGGAGAGGCGGGACAAGAAGCTCGTGGACAACGTCTCCTCCGCTCATTCCGGCTGATTCCCTAGGGTTCCGCCCCCGATCTCGTGTCTCTCGGTATGCCCCCGATTCGATCTCTCCATGGAATCTTACGTGGTTTCGAGTTGCCTGTGAAGTTTGGGAGTGTGGGCTTAATCGCGTTGGGCGAGGATTTGGTTTTTAGGGTTTGGGTTGGACTGCTTGGCTCAATTCGTTTCTTTTTTGAATTGGTCTACCCGTGTGGTGCTGTCATAGTGCCAGTTACTCTTGCGGCATTTGCGACCCAATAGAATAGAATTGCGGAACGAATTTTTAGGCTGAAAGCTGTGAGTGGCTCGGGCAGCGTTGAGATGGCGACATTGTTCACTTCTGCAAGTTGAGTCGATGATCTCGACCAGAATGTTTCCGTGGTTGATAGGTTAATGTTCAATCGCTTGGATTGCTTTGGTTGATGGTTCAGGGTGCAGAACACCACGAGATATGTTCATTTAGTGGAGTACAGATGGTAAAAACTTATTATTGGCGGAATCAGTAAAGGGTTATAGCAGTGGAATAGGATGTTTTTCTCTCCTTTACAGTTAGAGGTCAATAGGAGAAAATGCAGCAACCTGCTATATTGAAAAGAAGGTGTTTACTTGGTTCACCATTTGGTTTCTAGGTTGCCTATTCCAGATCCACGGCTCTTATTCCCATTTTTTTACGTTCATTGACCAAAAAAGAGCTGAGTCTCTAGGGATGAAAGATGCAGGAATATCTTTCCAAGAGTTGGCTAGAAACCTTTGGGCACCACTAGTTAGAATTCAAGCCATTACCTCCATGTTGGATTGGTGATAATATGAAACTTTGTTGGGCAGCATCTCCTTGTTCCTTACTAAATCCCACCACCACAATCATCTAGATGCCATCATAACCCCCTGATCCCACGTCATTCTAGAATTTTCATGGATCATGGTGCCACATTGTCTCCTAAACAAAGCAGACTTCACCTTGAACTACTATATCTGCATATGCAATTTTGCTTCACCAGTCTAATCTAGCCAGGGTTAAGGTCTTTTTGAACTGAACTCATAGTTTCCCATGACCCCTGGTTTGGTTTGATTTCGTTGGTCATAGCATGCCATCATATTCAATCAAGTAGAAGTCAAATTTAAGAAGGTTTTAGAGAGTGTAGTTAGTTGAAAAATCTATCTTCCAGGTCTGTTGTGGCTTTTTGTATTAAAAACAGAGGCTAGCTTGATGAACTTGAGATAATTTTGGACGATGATTTAAGTAAAACTTCTTCTTCTTCTTTTTTAAGTAAAACTTCATTTGTTGAAAGTCTTGTTTTGGTGAGAGAAATTACTCCTGTCTTCATCTCTTGGATTTTAAAGTTGGAGGTGGCAGCATGCTACTTCATAATATTTCTATGGGAACATGGTGGAAATTCTTACCTTTTAAGGTGGTCAATTTGTTAATCAGTTTCTATTGCTTTTAAAACCATTTAGCTGCAACTGGAGTAGTGTTACCTCAAATTCTTGTCAGAGTGATGGAGTTATGCATGGAGTGGCTAACCATGCAAACTCTCAGGAACTTGCCTGTCATAGTAGTTTTGTTTCCCCAAACAGACTGTCTTGTCCTGTCCTTCCTTTAGACTGACAGTTGCCATGGGTATACTGTTTTGTTAGAAACCATGCTCTGGGACTTGTTACGACCACTATCTTGGAGATAGAATTTGAAGTAGTATTTAGATCTGATTTTTTATTGAATTTCCAGTGGTGTGCACTGCAGTTTTGGGGGGTGGTGAGGGCCTTATTGAGATAGGCTTCATTTGTTTCGCGGAAAATGAATGATTTGAAAAATATTTTCCTAAAAATAATAGTTTGTATTGCTCACAAAAATGAACGAATGAAAAATATTTTTATTGTTCTTGAAAATGTTTAGACATAAATTATAATCGATAATGAAAACATTTCTACCTTAAATAGTTATTTCAAGCGATACAAGCAATAATTTTTAGGAAAATGTTTTCCAAATCATTCATTTTTCGCAAAATAAACGGAGCCTTAGTATAACATGCCCTTTTGATTGCCCGAATATTCTTTGAAATTTTCATGTTTTTGTGCATTTCTGATGAAAGAAGATGGGAACAGGAGAATAAGCTGAGGATGCGGCATCTTGCTTCTGCTTATTGTTTCCCGTAATTGCCTCAGGATAGAAATGTGATTGACCATGTTATTATTTCACTATTAGTGAAAAAGATATATATAATTTGCATCATCATTTCCTTTCTATCCCATCTGCCATGATTTACTGTCAAAGGAGCTTTAAAATGATGGTCTTTCAGCTAGCCCCCATTGTTTATGTATGTGAGCAAGGGTTGTGACAGATGAGGCTCAAGTGTGGTATCATATTACATACATAGAGACATGACAACTACTTTTGGCATTTTTTCTTCTGCACTTCCCTCATTACATCTGAATGCAGCTCGATATCCAAATTCCTAAATTAAAATATATTATGCAGGAATCTCAAACAAGTCAGTGAATTAATAAAATGCTGATCCATGTTCCATCCATGGCAAGGAGTCTGGAAGCAATATCTAGTGGGATCATTTTTTTTTTCCTGTTTTTGCATGTGCATCTTGGTGACCTTATAGACCATTTGGGGGACATTTGAAGATATTTGACCTTAAATGTACTTTTTATGACTGTTAACGAATTTTTTTGTGGAGGTTTGATGATCCTCATCTAGTTTATGTTTCACTGCTGTCATTACTCTAAGAAATTGCACATTTAAACTTGAGTTCTCAGAGTATAGTGTAAAAATCGAGGCGTCAATTTATAGACAGAAAAAATCAGTTTGATTTACAGCTGGGGAGAGAAGTTGAGGAGTGTATGGTGAAAATATTTAAGGGATGTGAGGATCCTGTTAATCTTTTTGTGTCAGCTGGTCATGTAAAGTTTCTTTTGAGTCGTCAGTTGCAAACCTATCAAAAAGTTGGTCTGAATGGTGATTCATGGGGTCTTCAGAGAAGACTCATCACCTGTTTCTTGTGTATTGCTTTGCAACCATTTCACTGTGCCGTTCTCCTTGGTGTAGTTTTCATGGTACTGATGTGCTTGAACGTTTGGAGAGATGCATAAAGTCTTGAGACAGTCGCTTGCTTATGCTCTGGTCTTATAGCAATACTATTTTGTTTTTTTGGGGTCAGATTATTGTTTTGCTGTTGGATTAACTAGTAATTTGAGGTGCATAGAGGCCTGGAGTTTGGAAGAATACTAATATTTAGTTTCTAAGAAATTGATCACGCGTTCCATTTTTTGTAACTGCCCATGTCTGAGGAAGAAACACCATGATTTGGTTGAAGAGAGGTATATTTGGCTAGCTATTAATAGGGTATAAGAAATATGCATCACCTTGTTATAGATACGAAATGGCCTGGTTTGTAATATTCTCAGACATCCTTTCTTGAAGACATCCTTGCTTTTGGGCTGTTTCTTTTCAGACGGGACTTTCTTTAACGTAGTTGAGCAACCTAATGGAAACCATGGTTGATCAATCACAGTAAAGATCCTTCTGGGTTCTCATGAGGGGCTGACAAAATGGGACCCATTTTGTGATTCGGATATAATGAACCCAATTTCTTATGGATAACTTCTTATTTTTTCCTTCTAAATGGGTCATCAATAGGTTGAGAAAAGTTAAAACCTAAAAAAAGTGGTCATTAATGGATGACGGTGATCCATATTTTAACCAATTTTCCAGAGCCCACACTCACATTTACTCAAGCTGAAAATTCCTCCCGAACATATTGAATAAGAAAACTCGCCTGTTCTTGGTAGGCATAATTCTTGGCGACTTCATAGTCGAGTCTTATATTGCTGGGTTTGTCACTCTTCTTCAAGATGCCGACTGCATTGAACTCATTGTCTTTGACTTTGGAAAGCCGAGACCAGACTAGCCTGGCTGTTTCAATGCTGTTCTGTAGGTGATTCGATAGCATGATTGGCCGAACAACCTTCAAATGCTCCGAACTCAAATCAAATCCCAGCCCTGAACCCCAACTTTCAATCCAAAAATTTCCCTCTAGGCATCGACTCCGCACGATTCCCGAACGCGAGGTAGAGGGGGAGGATCGTGCCAAGTGGAGCATGATCAGAGATTGAAGATTGAGCTCAACTGAATTAGTGCGAAAGCACGATGAACAGTACCTAAGAGGCGTAGAATCACCCCACACTAGATGTTGGGGCAATATCAATGAGTGCGCATCTGAGGTTGTCTTTTGACCTATGGCCAGTAATTGACTTTTAATTATAATGCTAATTGTTAAATCACAAATAGCTTACTTCAATAGGTGTGGGTGCAGGTGTGGGCTTTTGACCTACTTGTGACTTTTTTTTTTTGGTAAAAAGTGAGAAAGTTGTGACTCTTTTTTATCTCTACTTTTTTAAGTCATTTATGACCCATTTAGAAACTCATACAAAATTGGGCTCATTAAATCCGAGTCTCAAAATGAGTATGGAACTCATTTTGCTAGCCTTAAGTTGTTTATAAGTATTTTGATTTATAGGTTTTTTATGTTCTTTATTTTATTTACTAATTTTTTATTGTTTAATTTGATGTGGAATTTTAATCCTAATAACATATACACGTGAAGAGCTTGGAGTGGGTTAAATAGGTGGATATGGATTTTCCTAAATTGCGTTAAATATTAATGTTTTTTGCTAATATGAGTTAGGTCAAGTACATCATTAAATTTATATTGCATGGAAGATGGGTCAATATGGATTGGACCATTTTCGACCCAACTCAACTCACTCATTTTCGACCCAACCAATGGTTGGAAAGGCATTAGTTTCCTCCATTTTCTAAACAGGTCCTTTTTATTTTTTTATCAAAAGGATGGGAATCCTCTTGTTCCTCTCTAAATTTTGGGCAGCTTGTAGTTATGCCTTATTCGCACCCTAATCTGACTCTCATAACAGTTGACTTTCCACTTGCTGGCATGATTTTGGGGCTTCTGGCTCCCACTTGCTCCGACTCGTGGCTTTCCATCATCGTTAAGAAATGCCCAACCATGAAAGGGGCTCTCATTCTTTTTTGCTCCTCAGCTTTTTAGGTACAGCCCATTTTCTTTCTGGGTGGAAACAATCTGGCAAATCATCGGATGGAAGAGCTGTCAACACGTGCTCCCGTACCATATTCGGGTTTTGTCATTGTGTCATTGGAAAATACTGTACTTTTACCAATTGTGTGCATATTAAATTTGCGTCAAGTTCGGATATGCCATATGATCATGTATAAACATTTTCATTCGCGAGTGAAAAAGGCACCGTAAAAGCCGGGATGCTCGGTACGAAGCTTTGCCTTTAAAATTTTTAGCTTTTTCCATTAACTCTAGGTGAATGTTGAACGTCGCAAAGCATATAAAGGACGGTACTTAAAGGCAACCAAACCAAAGCAATAGCTTTCATACTTTGGCCTAAAACTCGAACCAGGAGCCAAAGTCACCCCCAAAATAGGCTTCGAAAGCCGGAGCTCATTTGCCATTACCATCCGTATCGAAAATGGACAATTACTAGGGGCTCTTTCCTCTGCATAAGGACAATAATATAACTAATACCAAAAGAGAGAACGTGAAGTCACAGTGGAACGTGTTTCGCAGAGGAAATTTTGTTCATATTGTTGTCATTAATGTGATAAACGATAAATAACAACGCAATAACAAGTTATTCTGCAAGAGGGAGGTGAACCCATGACGGAACAGATGTTCCCGTGATTACCCAAATTCACTTTCGAATCTGATCTCCTCGTCCCGCTTGGCCGTGTGGTGCCGTGGATCCATCTGATCTAGCACCATTTCTTTTTAGCTATGGAAGTTCCCACCCTTTAATCCGATTGCTTACCACATTGTTCCAAGAATATTATGGTACATGTACTATCGTTTTCTCTTCTCTATCTCTTTTTGGGCTAAACAGAGAACTCAGTGAGAGAGAATCATAATTGCAATTCGCTCGATTTCAGTTAATCCCAAGCAACTCGATTCGTTCATTTGAACGGTTGTGTACTGATCTTTTTCTTTTCACGCCTCTCTATTTCGTGATGCTGAAGCAACCAGCTACTTTAAGAGAATCTGAGACAAACGTAGGATCGAATTTGTCTGTCGGCATTGTTCAATCGAGTGGGGTAAACTTATTTTAGTTGCTTTAGTCCGGCTGGAAAGCTTAAGGTAATTGTCGGATCGAGTTTGATTACTCCATGTGAGATCTCCACTCATGAAAATCTCGACATTATGACCTCTATTAGGATGCTAATTTCTTTTTCATAAAATACCCAAACGTTTGGTTTTTGTTTTTCCTCGTGATTTTCTGGAATTGTGGAAAAATACCCGCTTTCCATTTTATTCAAACAATAGTAGTTCGTCAAATCTGTTTTTATCTATGTTTTAGCCATTTTATTATGTAATTGTCCATAATGTCATATATATCAAAAATATTAGTGAGCTCAGTCTCCACCTCGAATAGAACTTTCGATCTCGAGATCTTCGAGTTTGACCCTACTTCTTAGCAATAAGAAGTAGCTAAATTCGCGCGATTATCTTGAAGGCTATTTACCATCATCTACCAGTCAATCATAATAGCACGAAAAAGCCCCCGCTCGACATTCTGATTCCAAGTTGGTGAGGATGGAGACAGGAGACAAGCAGGCCAGTCCGACTCAATAAAGAGTAATGAGCAACATGTTTTGGACATAGTGGCCGAAGGCTTAGCTAATTAAGAGGATTCCCCATCACACCATTTTGCTTTTATACAATGTTTGACAACGCTGAAAGCGAAAGCAACCTAGCCGTAGCAAAAGGGTGGAAAAAAGGAATTGACTTTCCGACTTCACATCTAATGCTCATCATCATTTTCAAATACCACATAAACGAGTGGGACTGATAGGGTTCTTGAAGTACTCCAGTTCCTTTCATGGAGGTCAAGGTTCGCTATGCGGGGCGACCTGAAAGCTCGCTCTTGCATAGAAACTTGTGTAGAACCTGTGTACACATTTCTTACACCAGACCCAAAAACCCAACCTCATAAAGAGTAACAGTTCGCAATCATGGGTCCAGGACTCCAGGGTGAAACTTAAAAGAGACGAGCAGACACGATAATGCTTGATTGCAACGTTTCGTAAGAGCACATTAAGACTACCCTAGTTGAAGACACTCTAAGGCGGTCTAGGCCCTTGGAAAACAGTCACGTCCTAATCTGATTAATCATGCTGTTAATCAAAAGTGAGCGGTACAGAAGAGTTGAATGACGCGGAAATTTCCTTTTATTCCTTCTCAATTGGCAAGTAAATTCAACACGATTAGAATTTGACTTTTTTCACTAAATGCACACGACAACGAATCACAAAATTATGGACGCTCACAAGTGAAAGAAACAGATTTACACAAAAATCCTAGTTTGCCCACACTAGTAGCAAAGGACTTACCATGAATGAAGAGATTAGATGGGAGACACCACCAAAAAGAAGGTGCGGTCAGGGGAAAAAAATCCTTCTCTGGGCAGAGGAAGTGAACTTGAATAGAAGCGGCAGCTCCATGAACGTGGAAGCTTGCCAGAATATTTGAAGTTAGGGCACATATTCACTCTCGAGAATGGGCTGGGTTCTGGTGACCATAGCTGCTGGTGCTTTCGTATCACCAACCGAAGTCATATGCAGTGTTTCCCCGGCTTCTGCAGCCTTCTCCATCTGTTGCATATTCTTTCTTTGCTTGAACTTTTGTGCCCATAACGCTAACAAACTCAGTAGCAAAATCAATGCTAATCCCCCCACAACAGACCCGACAATTATCCAGACTTTGGTGTTGGACTTTCCATGACCTGCCTTTCCTGGTCTTGGTCCTCTTCCACCAGGTGTTGGAGGCAGAGAGACTGGAGAAGGGGACGGAGCAATAGATTCAACCACTATGGAAAAATGTCCCTGTTCTGTTGTAGAGCATACATTGCTCGATATCAGATTGCTGAAATTGATAGAACCATTTATATCAAATGAAACACACTTGGCAACAGACCCCAGTGGAGGAGACTTCACATCTGTGAAATTAATCAATATGGGGTTAGCAGATGTCCTGATATCCAACTCTGGCAAATTCGTAGCCGACAAGTTAAATGCGTCATAAGCAAGAAGACCCAGAACAGGTGATAAATACGTGTAACCAGGTAACGGATAATACACCACAGACCAATTTCCCAGATTTTGATACACAAGAACCAGCCTCTCAACATATGGAGTCTCGGTAACTCCAATTGGAATTTCAAACTCCTTGTACGCCGGAACACCTCTGGTTCGCAAGCTGCCACTCCGAAGCCTCATTGCAGATACCTTAATCCCTGTCAAGTTTGGGGGAACAGTTCCGTTGTAGGAAACGCCTGTCCTAGGGCGGTTAAAAGCCCTATATGCATAATCCTGGAGAACCGCATCCAAAGCTCGTGGGGATCCGACAGTAGACTGGGCATTCGAACTCTCGACCTCAAATAAGCATAACAGAAGGACATGCATCATGAGACCCCAGAGACGCCCCATGGATGCTCCCAGTGGGGTGGCGAAAATCGGCAGAATGCCACTCTACTCGAACCAATATCCCAGTTCAACACCCAGAAAGTAAACGAACACTCCAAGAGCCGCGCAGTAAACTGTCTTCCAGAAACTGGGTTTCTGCAATTCCAGATTCTTGAAAAAGATTTCCAACCAAATGACAAGCAGCACCAACGGGCGCCGCAGAGGAAAAAGAGAGAGGGGAACGTGGGTTTCCAGAGAGGAGGCGAGAGGCAAAAAGCTTTATTCAGCCGTTGCAATTCCTGGACAAGGCAATGCCCAGATTTACTTTTCCCTTTGCCGATCCTTGCGAAAGAAGCTACTACCCCCGGCCTCCTGGACCAACAACAACTGCTGGAGAATCTCAAAAGCTCCGCCTTTTCCACGAGGAAACGAGCCCATCACTTCGCCCGCATTCCCATCCTCATCATCAAAGGTCTCGCCTTCCGGATGGGATCGGACAGAGCGACGCGAAAAAGAGGGGGGCAGCTGCCGTCTGATCACCTCCCCCGTCCTGGAACGGTCAACCAGGCGTCGCTATCGCAAATAAAGAAGGCATTTATTAGTCGCCAACGCCATGGGTGTGCAGGACCTCCTCGATGAAAGTAACGCGTATCCAACCAAGAGCAAATCCGAAAGGACGCAGAGAATCGTAGGGCGGTCGCAGCGAAGTACCTGATGAAGCCTCGCTTTCAAAACCCTAGAATCCGGAACCGAAGCCCCCGCGACCTCCCGCGCCGGAAGGCCTGCTCAGCGCCGGCCGCTCGGGAGCGGGAAAACCCTGGGCAAGAAGCCGGAATGCGGATCCCCGGAAGCTCCAGAACCCGCCAAGGACCGCAGGATCTTGAGGTAAATCATCAACGCGCCGGCCGGAGTCGGAGATCGGACGGCGGCCCTCAAGCAGCCGACCGCATTACGACCGAATCTGGGCAGAGTCGAGGGGAGCGGACAGCGAGAGGGAGGACGAGCTCGGGGCCGTGCTCGCGAGGCGTGGACGGGGCGGCGGGCCGACGCATTCAGCGACCGTCGTCGTCGTCGGCGGCGGCGGCGGCGGCGGGCAGCAATGAGGCGCCGGTCTCGTCGGCGAGGCAAGTCAAAGAGCCACGAGACGAGGGGATGTACCGGAGGTCCGGAGCCAAATGCGAGCCAGAGAGAGAGAGAGAGAGAAGGACAGGATGAGTGCATTGATGGACTGTAAATTCTAGAGAGAGAAAGGGAGAGGTAGAGAGAGAAAGGAAGGCTCTTTACCGGTCAGTGCCAGTGGAGCAAGAAGACTGGTCCGAAGAGAGAGAGAGAGAGAGAGAGAGAGGAGTGCGGAAAGCAGAAAAAAATGGATACGAGCACACCATGCGGGGGAAGCAGGTTGTCTCCTTCTCTTTCTTGTCCCCCCACGGCATTCCTTTCCAATTTTGCTTTTTTATTTTTTTTCCTTTTTTTTCGGTCGAAACTCCTTTCCCCAATTTTTCCCATCCGCTCCATTTTCGGAATGAGATTGAATATTCCTCGATTTGATTTTTATTCCCCAGCCTTTAATTCCCCAGATTTAATCAATCAAGTCCCCAACAAGAGGTCATTAAGCGAGGTCCGAGCATGATTTGAGATGAGATGGAACGACTTTTGTGGGCCATTAATTGTAGAGAACGAGAAAAATGAAATAAGGGAAAGAAATTTGTAGCATATAATTTATGGATTTGTTTTTTTTGCCCGTTCTATATCTGGGTAATATCTTTTGCCCAAGCGTGCATAGAAGGCCGAATCGTACCTCTTGTGCCCACCTTGGTCGATTAATAGTATCTCTTATCAAGCTTATTGCAATTTTTCATGGAGCCCACGGATGTTCGGTTGCTTCGAGAAGAAGGGTGGTGACTGATAATGACAAAGTAGAATTGCAATCATCCTAAAGTGTCAAGAACAATTTATAAAGACATAATGCAGATTTCACATCTGGATTATATTTGAAATTTTAATAAATAAATAAGTCACTCATCATTGTGAAGTTTTGAATTCATTAATGAAAGTTCAGATCTATGGACTTGTTGTAGCTATGTTTCGTGTGACCACGGGGTTTAAGAGATAACTCTAGATTAGTGATGTAATCTTGGATTATCTCTTTCTTGGGATATATTAGAGAGATTTGACTTAGTAAATTCAAAGTAGACTCATCGAGGAAGCCAAGCAAGGTCTACCCTCGACCTTTTTTAGAGGGCTTTATGGTCTCGTGTTCTCATAACATGTGGCGACACACTATTCGCTAATCTCTTTATGATGTGATTGCAATAAGGCAAGATCTCACTCGCTTACCATAATAGTCACATCCTTGAAAACGCTTCGCTTGTTATTCATATTTGGAATCCATAAATAAGAATACCGACATGGTTTTCTCTAGCATTGATCTCATGTCTCCTCATCGACCGAGCTTTGCCCCCGCAAAACATTTTACTTGCCATCCGACACTTGAGGCTAGACTAAACTCGATCTGTCTTCATCTTTAAAAAAAAAAAAAACAATAAAGATACGTAACTATTATGAATTTTGGAAAGACGAAAGAGTTGGCAAAGTAGATTATTAGAGAGAGTTGATAATTGGCACCATTGGTGTGAATAGAGTAGTCATGAATAGAGTAGTCAACTTTTTTAGCGCGTTAATACGGTCAATCAGTCCATTGACGAATCTGACTTAGGATAGATTTTCTACTTTCCTAATGTGCATATTAATGAAAGTTTTAGAGTGATGTGACAGCATATGCTCTTTATAATTAATTGGTTAATTAACTAATATGTTATAATCTCAACAAGGGCAGTTGAGAATATTTTTAGTTGTCGAGTCATCGGAGAGTATTTATATTTTATTCGAGCTCGAGCCTCGAAAGAAGGAAAAAGTTGTGGCCAAGCCACAGGAACCAACCTCATATATTTAATTTAGATATTCAGTGAATCCAATCATCGGAAACGCCTTTTTAAAAGAGGGGGAAATGCCTATGTGAGGCTAGAAATGCGGACAAAATGAATATAAAATCAAGGTTCTCGTGAACTAACTAAATTTGTCAAACGAATGGGTTAAGCTGAAAATGATCCGATTGAAATTCACTCATTTTAACTCGTTTTGATTAATTTTCATATAATAAAAATCTAATTTTCCATATAGAAACTAACATATATCGCTAAAACACTTTGAGGTAAACTCATACCTAATTTAACACTTATATTAATTATGATCCATTCACCAAATATAACTAACTCGTATAATAACCCTACCTATCAAATACAAGTCCTTTTTTTTTGCCAATTTTACTCTACTTTTATCATAATTCTCACTTTTAAGATTTTTGCTTCTATTTTTTATAGAGCGTAAAAGTCAAAACCCACATTTAATATCGTCTCTATCCCAAGCCTCTGAAATGGTGGGGTTTGAATCCCCCTCCTCCTTAGAACACAAAGTTAGGACAAATAATCGCAACTTAAATAAACACGGCTAGTAAGTTTGAATTAATGAGTATGATACGAATGTACGGATAAAAGTATGGTGCATTCCTCGGATGTGTATTGCGTACCCAGAATCATTCTTCGGATCGACCCCCCGGTGAACACGAAATTTCAAGACCCGTTTGGCTAAAGACTAAGTTAAGTGACCCTTAGCTACTAATTTGGTCTATAGCTAAGTGAAAAATTAATTAGACATGAGTCTAGGTGCCGTGCCAGCTCACAAGCCATTTTGACTCGCTTTGTGAATGAATGGGGCGACTTTTCACCCTGGCTTCGGACGGTGGTCCACACGTACGCACGTGACAGCGAGGCCAGCCGGCCAGTGGGAAAGCAGTAACTTCGAATCGCCAAAACCCCCAAAATAGCGACAGCTGTGTATGCCAGTTTCGTTTTGTGTTTCGTTTTATATATATTACAGTCGTCTTAGTTAGTGGGAAGTTAAATTAAAATAAAATTTAATAGATGCATTGAATTTAATCTGGACTAGTAACAGTGCCTTCAAAGCAACCATTGACTATACCTAACAAAAAAAATGAACAATTACGTTTTTAATTTAGTTGTGTATTACAAGGAAAGCAATGGTTTATAAATGACAAAGTTTCTTTTAGGGGCTGTTTGGCTAGTGCCAGATTATTATTTTTTGTTCCCGGGATTAGTTTGGGAACAAAATCGCGTTTGGTAAAATTTTTGTTCCTAGAAATAGATTTGGAGTGGAATCGAGAATAAAAAAAAAATTTATTCTTGTTCCAGGAACAAATTTGAGAATCAAAACCGACTCTTCTTTTTCTTTCCTTCGACCATCTCGCGACCGCCGTCCACCACCGCCCGCCGCCGTCGGCCACCGGCCGTCCGCCGCCGTCCGCCGGTCCGGCGAGCTCGCCAAGCCAGGGTGAGGTCCGGTGAGCTCATCGAAGGCAAGCCCAGCCACCGGCGAGGCTCGGCAAGCCCAATCCCTGTGAGGCCGAGCCTCCCCCGTAGCAAGGCTTGCTAGGGCAAGCCTCACGACGCCCGCCCCCCACCGATGGCGGCCCTCGCCCGGCCTCGGTGAGGGCCGGGGCGAGCCATCACCGAGGCCGAGTCTAGGCGAGGCTCGGGCGACGAGGGCGGACTCATCGTCGAGTGCATCGAGACACTCCAATCACTTCGGTCCACAAGAAGAAGAAGAAGAAGAATAGGAGAAAAGGAAAAAAAAGAAAAGAAAAAAAAAGTAAAAAAGTAAAAAATTATTTAAAAATTAAAAGAAATTGATTTGGAACATAATCAATAAAGACGATACCAAACGTAATTTTATTCCAAAATCGAAATTTTGGATAGTACTAAACGGCTTAAAATGTTTAGAATCGTTCTCGGGAATAAAATAAAAAAGAATTATTTTTTATTAGCATCTACTCCTGAGAATAGAATCGTTACCAAACGTGCCCCTTAATGTCCCAAGCTATCCGTTAACAAATCCCCATTTGATTATGGTCGATTCGTATTCTAAGTTGGTTTTCTGTGTGTTTTTTAAATTGCAACAGTTTTCAACATGTTCTTATTTTAACTTTAAACCACACATAGCAAATGAAATATACTTTGACATTAAAGGGATGTCTGAGAAGCCCCTGCTCATGGTCACCCCCACGACCAAGTCCATGCGTTTGATTTCCCAACCGATGTCTAAACGGGACGGCCGTATTTTGCTCCCGTCCGTAAGACAAGATCGGCGCGAGCGTCCGAGTCCTGTGTCTACATTGCTTAGACATTCGGGGGATGAGAAATAAATGAGAATCGACTAAAAGAAGGAACCTAAATGAAAATATAGGTATACTACGCTGGCCCATAAATTTTTTATTAAGAGATGCGACAGACTCTGCAATTAAATTTTCAACCTAGTTGTCGTATTCATCATCCAGGTTCAATTATCCACATCATCATTTAGCACAGAACTTGCCTCAAGATACGAAGCATTGGAGATAAAACAGCTCATGGCACTAACTCAAAGTGGTCTCAAGGGCCACGACCTTCAAGCTATGCTAAAGCCTTGTTCGATGCCATGTCTGCAGGCTTCCATGGAAATCGGTCGGGCGGGCGGGCGGGCGGGTGGGCGGGGGCGGGCGAGTTCAAACGCCACATTTTTTTTTTCTTTGAAAGGAAGGAAAAAAAAAAAAAAAAAAGAGATAGGGAGAGCATGAATGAAGTGGGAAAATGGGATTATGGGACCACATTTTACTTTGTGAAGATTGCGGTTGTTGGGAAAGGAGAAGATAGATGAGCACCCAAAGTGAATAGTGGGAGTCTGAGTGTTTGTGGGCTCGCGAGTGATGCGCCGATCTCGTCTTGCTTACCTAACAAGGATCGAATTGCCCATTCGTGTCCGGGTGGGAAAATGGAGAAAAGAGAGGCCGCTTTGTTCTCTCTCTTTTAATTTTCGAATTCGGACCCACCCGCCTCGCACCCGACTCATGCTCTATATCGTAATCTAGCCTTTTCGAGTGATGTCCCCTTCACTTATTTTAAATTAGCCATGACCGGGAGATTGCTATACCGTGTCTCGAATATCTTTAAATTAATCTCTCTCGTTATCCCTTTTTGTGGAAAAAAAGGTAAATGATTTTAAGTGTAAGGAGTGGATTACTATGCCGGTCTATATAGCAATCTAGCCTTTCTGAGTGTTGTCACCTTCAATTCACAACCCGGACATTGTTATACCCATCTCGAATTTCTTTAAATTAGTCTCTCTCGTGATCCCTTTTTGTGGAAAAAAGATAAATGACTTTAAGTGTGTGTAGTGGATTATTATGCTTGTCTATATCACAATCTTAGCCTTTCGAGTGTTGTCCCATTTACTTATTTTGAATTAGCCACAACCCGGACATTGTTATACCCCATCTCAAATATCTTTAAATTAATCTCTCTTATTTATTTTTTTGCGGAAAAAAAAAAAGATGAATGATTTTTAGGCGAGTGTAGTGGATAATTATGCCGGTTTATATTGCAATCTAGCCTTTCGAGTGTTGTCCCCTTTACTTATTTTAATTTAACTACGATTTGGAGATTGTGTACCTAATCTCGAATATCTTTAAATTAGCCTCTCTCGTTTCCTTTTTAAGAAAAAAAATAAATGATTTCAAGCGTGCGGAGTGGATTATTATGCCAGTCTCGAATAGATGAATGTCTAAAATTTGGAACATCAGAGTGTTCCTAACCGTAAATGGTACAAAGAAGAGTCTCTCTCATGCAAAACTGTCACTGTACCAAGATGTGCTATCATTTCGAAAGAAAATAAGAGTTTCGATGGACAAACGCAGCGGCCTCAAGGGGGAGACGTAGAAATTCCACTTGAAATTTCATATACGTAGTGTACGTTTGGTAATAGTTGCACCAAACATCAAGCGGTCGGGGATAATCTCTCTTGCTAGCTCCCCCCCAATTCGTCATCAAGAAGATTCACAGCACTTCGCTCGTGATAAATCGGACTTAAATGGGACAAAGACATCGCGTCGAAGATCTCATCTTTCCAACCCGGTTAATCCCCTGTGCGAACACGCGCAAAACCATCCCGTCCCCGTGCATCGGGCAAGAGCATCACCCCACTCGAGATGGGGAGATTGGTGTGATTCGAACACTACACCATTCCATCAATATCATAGTCGTTGTCTCGTATTTCTTCTGATAATTATATTCTCCTAAGTCGATGCTCAATGATTGATAGGAGCCGATAACTGATTTTCACTCGACGACGAAGACGGGACAAAAGTCCGCGGGGGTGGCGTGGAGAAAAAGAGGCCCTTTTTCCACACATGCCACGCCCCATTTGCTTTTCAAGCCTTTTTAACTAACCTTATGTCCTGCCTTTCTATTCATTTGTGATGCATTCTTGGTAGGTTCCGCGAATCAATCATGTTGTACGGCCACCATTTCCCTAATTACTAGCGCAATGATTACCGACGGGATCGGGAAATCATGACCGCGATGCACGGGTGTGTTGTCAACATTGACATTCACTTGATTCGATACAAGATTAGTCTAATTGAGAAGACTCAAAGAGCTCCCGATCATCGATATCACAAAACCCGTCGAACCCATTGAAAAGAGGCGTGCATTGACCTAGAAAATTCAAAATTTTTGGAATTAAAAATCAAACCATCTAGTCCTACGATCGGACTAGACCGGGCCCCAATTCTCGACAATCCGATAGAACTAATGGATTCACATATCTTGGTCAAAAGTTTTACGTTGATGGGTTGTCGTTGTAGGGGCACACTGGAAAAAAGAGAGGAGGATTTGGTGGATTTTTTTCCATAAATGATGGACTCACAAATTTAAGGAAAGCACGAGTAAGTGAAGGAGATAAAATCGGTGTACTTTTGTAGTAAAAAGAAAGATAATAAAATAAAGAAAGGAGCAAATTGGATGAATTGGTATAACAATATGGAATAAATAAAGATTTGCTTCGTTTTCTAGAACAAGCGAGGCGTAAGAGGAGATTAGAGTTTAGGTTTACACATTACTTCTTCAAGAAATAATATATATATAAATTGGTCTTGCTCGGGCAGTCCAATCCCTACCCTGAAATTGGGTATTAGACACTTTAAAATTGCCCAAAATCAATCGGTTCGGTCTGATCCAGGAGGTGTGTAAAGAATGGATTACGCGGGCCGTGGATATTTAACCAGAAGACCGTAGTACTCTACTGCACTAAGTAGGTGTAGGTGCCAGAGAAGAGGCCGGACAGGAGTCGGAATTGGGTTCGTTAACTTGGGCCGGGCCGGTCGGGCTTCTCAAGTCGCTGATATTGTCAGTCTCGGTGGAGGTGTGAGCCTTGGCGAAGAGAAGGCCCCATGAATGGGCCGGCCAAATAGGGCTGGGCTTTATGACACTACTATCTTCTTCGGCCCACGATCGACAATACATTTTTTTTTTTTTTTGGGTCGAACGACAATACATAATTGACTCATTTTCGCACTTCCAATTCGGCAAACTCCCTAACCCCACCCCCTCCCCCACTTCTCCCTTCGCGGGGGTTTTTCTTATTAAGTCCTTACACTTTTATTTTTTTCACTAATCAAATCCTTCTAACTTTGCAAATTATCCAATCAAGCAGCCCGTCACGCACTAAATCCAACCGAATCGAGCCCACAGGCCCATTGGCCATCATTGTGAATACATCTTTTCAAGGCAAAAACTTTCTTGGAGTAAGAAGAAGCCGACATTAACTTACCAATACATTGTAATAATGGAATTTGTGTCGCCCTGTGCTTAGAGGGCTGCTCAATCATTTACATTCCATCCATAGTTTCCGCGAGACCGATTTAATCCATTTCATCATGGAAAATTAATATATGGAACGAACCAGTCGAACGATAAGATGAGTTCATAGACTTTAGAGCATATAGCTTACATACAGAAAAAGCAACCAAAAAAAAAAAAGGAAGGAGGAAGGAAGGAAGGAAGGCAGGAAGGAAGGAAAGGAGGCAAGTTGTCCATGAATGCGACGCGGAAAGAGGAACTGGCGAGACCCCAGCAGGGACGGGCGACCCCATTCCTTTTTTTTTTAACTGTTTCCCCTTTGTCCTTTTCTTCTTCCTCCCTCCTTCTCCTGCTTCATCTTCTCTCTCTCTCTCTCTCGGCGAGAACTGAGAGGTGAAAAGAAAAGGGGGAAGAAATAAAGGGTCGGTCAGAGGAGACGACAGGGGACCTGTTCCTCTTCTTGCGGATTTTTCTAATCGATCTTCTTCGTCATGGGTTGGGTCTCCTCTTGATCGCCCTACGCCTGCCCTTCGCCCACGCTATCTTGTTCTCTGTTTTTCTTTGCTTTGCTTTGTTTTTTGGTGGGTTTTTCAAGAGAAGGAAAAAAAGCATTCGCGGCCGCGTATAAGATCGCTGATCTTGGTGCTGTTCCTGCTCGCTCCGGTCAAATCCGAGCTGCTTTTTCATATCTGGGTCGCTGACTTTTTCGCAACCCTTTCCTCTTCTCTCTCTATATCTCTCTCTTTCTTCCTCCTCCATCTCCGTTCTTCGCGATTGCCATCGGTGGGTCTTAGGGTTATGGTCTCTTGCCTCGAGCTCGCGCTTTGAATTCCTCCCCCCGATTATCCACGGAGTTTCGCTCTCGAAGGTGCGTTCGGCCGACCCCATTTTTTTTTTTCTTTTTCTTGCTTGTTGGACCCGTCGGTAGCGGCGTCGCTGTTCTTCCCGTCTTCTTGATTGGTTTTCTGAAGTGGGTGTTGGTCAAGGTTCTGAATTTCGAGGATAGTTGATCGTGGGCGCGTGGTTGTGTTTATGGGTACTTCTAGGTTTTCGGCGTCTAGGCAAATGGAGGCGTCCGGCGGCGGCAATTCGGACCCGTACAGAGGATCGGCCGTGACCGGGAGTAGTGGTAGCAGTAGCAGTAGTAATTCGAGAAGATACAGTCTATTATCGGCTTCGAACCTCATACAGGCGCCGATATCGACTTTACTGGAGTACTCGGGTCTGTTGAGAACGAGGCCAAACCATCTAGAGACTGAGCCTTTGTTCCATGGAGGGGTCTCTGGAGGTCTTCACGGTCGGGCGGAGGATTCTACGGTGACAAGCAATGATGGGGAGGTTTCGATTCGGATAATCGGGGCAGGAGAACAGGAGCATCATAGGGAGAGGGCTGGATTGGTGGTGGGTCAGCAGGTGAGAGAAGCTGGCGGAACTAATGAGGCATCGACACGATCGCCGGCTGCAATTGCGGCAGCCGATGGTCAGGGAGATGCTAGGAGTGGAGTGGGTGAGGGGGCTTCGCAGCCGGGGAATGGAGGCAGTGATTCAGAAGGCGGGGAAACTAATGGCAGGGAGTCTTCATACCAGAGGTATGATATTCAGCAGGCCGCGAGGTGGATTGAGCAGATTCTGCCATTCTCACTGCTCTTGCTGGTGGTCTTCATCCGGCAGCATTTGCAAGGTATCTTCCTGGCATTTAGTGGTCTGCACCATTAAGACATTGATAGTTTGGCTAGAGATGAATGCTTGAGAGAGCGATAGCTTCCAAATGGCCAAATGCATAGTGATGATTGTCTGTTTTAACTTTCTTTTGGATTTTTTTCCCTGATGTCCTTATACCTCATTGTGATATTGCAAACTATGGTTGATCACACAATTCCCAAAACTTTCGGTGCCTGTTTTGATTTGGTTATGTCAAGAATGCATGAGAGAGAAGCTGAAAGTGCAGTTTGAAGCTGCATTAAAAGGAAATGCTAGTATAGTTTATGAACATGAAATAGCCATATCAAATCTTTTGAAATTATTCTACAAATGGATGACTGCTGCAATTTGACATTGATGATCACTATGAATGAAGTGATGATCCAGAGATCATTTGTAAGTTATTATGAATCGTTATAGGAAAAAATGTGAAGGTTTGAGTTTGGGTGACTAATAATTCAAGGTTTGGTTGTTATAGTTGAAGCTGCTCTTTGTGACTGTTAATGTATATTAGCTGCTTCACGAACTTTTTTTTTGAGTAGCCCTCTCTCAAGCATACTCTTGTTCAAATCAAATTTTCTTCTGCTGAATGTTAAAATCAATTGGCATGAAAACTTGCGAAATTGTTATGGAATTATCGTAAACTATTAACCTTTTCACTTTATATTTAAGAAGTTAATACATGCTTTATTTTAGGCTGTTTCTCCTGGTCTAGTGTGGATATGTATACAGCATGGATATTTTTTAGTTTTTGGGAAATTTTATGGAGGAGTTAAAGTCCTGATCATTTCTGGCTTGGCCAAAATGAAAAGAAACATTTTTTGGATATGGTAACAACAAATCATTGTGAGGTCAAAGTGGTTGCCATATGGTAACAACAAATCATTGTGAGGTCGAAAGTGGTTGCCATATTTGGTCACCCAGGGCAACAATGTGATTTGGCTCCTTAGATTGCAAATGGTGATTGAATTTTCTTGCGGAAGTACTAATTTGTAGTACAGCCTAGTTATTTGAAAGCACTATAGCTTTCCGTTTGTAGATCTGTAGAAGTAAATGTCATATTATCTTCCTTTTAACTGGAGGGAATTTGTGTATGAGAGTGGAGTTCATGTTGAGTGATTCACAATTCTTTTTGGCAAGGAATTGCAGGTTTCTTTGTTACCATTTGGATTGCCGCTTTCTTGTTCAAGTCAAATGATATCCTACGGAAGCAAACAGCTCTAAAGGTGCTTATTTTTCACAGATATGGTACTTCCTAATTTTGTAGGCAGTCCGTATTATTCAGAGTTGTTTGATTGTTGTTAAGAGGGGCGATTGGTTGTGGTTGCAGGGGGAGAGGAAAATTTCTTATCTTATCGGCATTTCACTTTTATTCACACTTCATATTGTTGGGGTATACTGGTGGTACCGAAAGGACGATCTCTTGTACCCATTGATCATGTTTCCTCCCAAGGGAATACCCCCTTTTTGGCACGCGATGTTCGTCATTGTAGTCAATGGTATGTCTTTTTCTCCATGATAATAGATTTATTGTTTCCAATGTAACTTGCTTCTTTCCCTTGCTCTAACAATCTTTTTTCAGTTTTTGGTCCTGCGCTTGAGTACTAGCCTATGTTACCATTCGGAAAAGAAAAAACCCTTCTATTCCTAATTCACATGGCATTTAAAAAGAGCAAGAGAATTGGGAAATTCATATTTAAGCGATGGCTCGATTAGAATGTAACATTCGGGAATTGGCTGTGCTGAATTACGCTATGATATCTTTTTATAGGCTTATTATCAACAATCTTTCATGAACAGCCAAAAGGAACCATGGAAAACTTTCCCTTTATGACTAGATCTCCCCTCGCAACCTATGATATAAAAGATATAAGGCCTCTGAATGCTGTATTAGATGAGTGGGAGCCTATCTTTGGCTACTGCAAATCAGTGCAAAGAAGGGTTTTGTCCATATCATTGTGACAAATAAATAGACATTCTACTGCATTGGTGGGGGCCGGGGTGCCCGGGGGGGGGCACTAATTAAATCCCACCAAGCAAAATCTATGACCAGTTACCAGACTTAACTGCAGGCTACATCTGTATGAAGTCTTTGAAGTATATGTCATGTGTTGCCAGAAATAAGTTTCGAGAGAACGTAGACAAGAGTCTGAGCCTTCTTGTAGCCAACTAAGTAGCCCATTTTGAGTGAAGCAATGTCTCCCTTGATTGGTGTTTCGTGCCGAGATTAAGGGAGGATTTGGACAGTCTTGAGCTGAATTTGGCAACTGCTAAAATGGAGGGATTGTTTCTCTTTCTCTTCCTCCACTCCGTTGTACTACTATGCAGAGATTGCTTGACATAATGCATTCATCAGATTGAAGAGTTTTATCATGCAACCATATCATTTGTCATGTTTCAATAAAGTTGGAGGAAACTTGAGTGGATAAGGATAGCAAAAGACAGTGGAAGAAGGTTAACTAAGTGACTGGAAAACGTTCACTTCTTGGGATCAGTGGGTTGGTCTTCTGTCTGCCTTCATGAGCTCTGTGCGGCCTTCAATTGAACAAAGCTTATTGCACTGTTGCCGCTGTCCCTTGGGCATGCCTCCTATACTCAATTGATTATAGTGGGTCTCTATGGATATATAATTGAGAGGAGATGGATGTTGCTCAATAGAAAGCTAGGAGAAGGTTTAGCAAGGAAGATTCAGATGTGGAAATGGAAAGACTTTTGAAAGGATGGGTTTAATAGGGAGAGGTGGGATTATTGAAGATCCTTCATGACCCTTGTAGGAAGCTATAGCTATGACTCGATTATCCTTTAATATTTGATGTAGCATGTCAGTCATATTGATCCTCGACTGGTAGATCTTAAGATTTAACGTTTGGAGTGGAGCATTATTATTTTGGCATTAATCACAACTGAAGAAATGCGTGATAGAAGCGTGTGTTAGCCAGGGGATTCTGGAGCCAAAACAAAAGTGGCCTTTCCTGATAGGTGCTATGTTGCATTCTTTTTCAAGGCTTATTTTGAACAGATGGAAAGTTATATATCTTTGCCAATGCTGGTCGGTTTAACATAGGCACGTGAGGTACAGAGTGCATGTTCATCTAGTAATCATTGTGATCCAAGTCATATGGCTTGCCTTTTTCTACTTTTTTCCTTCTGTACCATTATATCCTTTATAGTTTGGGGACAAAGTTTTGTTTCAGTCCTCTTCTAATTTTCTGAATCTTGTTTCTTTGAGATGCCTTCTTCATTATTTCTCACTTACTTACTTGATGAGATTCTGGAATTATTCCTTGACTGTTTTCTGAATTTTCTGAATGTGGTTCTTAGATACTTTGGTCCGGCAAGCAGCTATGGTGATCAAGTGTCTTCTGCTAATATATTTCAAAAACAGTCGGGGGCGGAATTATCGCAAGCAGGTGAGTTCAATTAGAGAACTGTTACACTTGTCCATTTGAACTTGTGATTCTTGAAATGCCTTGTTAGAAGAGTAGAATATGTAGGTTTCTCATCTCTAGGTTCTTTTACCCCTCAACTCTCGCCTTCTTCATCTTCCCTGCACTCTTTCACCTTTCCACAAGAGTAAAAGCTCCAGGTGTATATGGAGTTTAATGTGTTGCCTTGTCATTGTTTCAATCTACTGGTGCTGTCTCATTGCTTAATTTTTCCAGGAAAGGTGGATGGTTTGTACTAGATGCACACAGAGACATTTATTAGGTTTCAGTATTGCTTTCTCACCCATTATCACGTGTTTTGCAGGGTCAACTGCTAACTCTGGTAGAGTATCTGCTTTTGCTGTACCGCGCGTTATTGCCAACACCTGTTTGGTACCGGTTTTTCTTGAATAAAGAGTATGGAAGCCTTTTCTCTTCTCTGATGACGGGATTGTATCTGACTTTCAAGCTCACATCTGTTGTCGAGAAGGTAGAAATCAAGGAAACTTGCATCTCCTTCTTGTGGAAGCTGATTTTAAGCTTATGTCCTGATGGTCTCATACTTTTGTTGCGATATTGTTCTCAGGTACAGTCCTTTTTTACTGCATTAAAGGCATTGTCTCGTAAGGACATCCACTATGGGGCTTATGCAACTGCCGAGCAGGTTATTGGACTTACATCTGTTATTCTTCTCAGCTTAATATTTTGAACTGAATGTTGCATGTCTTATGTTCCATGCTGCTGTTCCTTATAAGAGCAATGCTAGGATTTTTTATACACGGCGTTACTGGCAGTTATATACATGATCAAACCTCAGCAGCTAGAATAATAGCATGCATTGATGCCTAGCATAAATACCTGGTTGCGTGCAATGTTTGTAGTCGTCTTTTGAGCTATTGGTCATGCAGTTCTGTTCTGTCCTTTCTTCCAGTTGAGAGTTTCCCATGCATTGAAAGAGTTACTTTATGTTATGCAGGTGAATGCGGCTGGAGATTTGTGTGCAATTTGTCAGGAAAAGATGCATGCTCCCATCTTACTTCGCTGCAAGCACATCTTTTGTGAAGATTGTGTCTCTGAATGGTCAGAACGACACTTTCTCCACTGATGAAATTCTTCTATATTGCATCCCTGAGAACGTAGCTTTTGCCACTTATTAACTGCACATGTCAGCTTACAGATTCTTATTGTTTGCACATCTTTCGTTTTAATTGATTGTGCAACTTCTTGTCTGTTAAAAAAGAATCTCTGAGAACCTGGACTATTCAGAAATGAGGCCTGATATAGACTTACATCAGTTTGTGCTGTAAATACTCTTTATTCCCCTGATAATAATATCTCTGACAACACTCAATGCAATATGGGAAGAAAGAGAAAGTTGGGTGTCGAACAAAATGAAAGATGAGTACTGAAGTTCTTTCTTAAGAATGAATACCATGCAAAATTTTTGTTGCAACCCCACCGAAACTGATAAATTTATTTTGGTTAGACTGTTTGTATAAGCTGCTCGTTGATAAGCTGGAGCCTGGGCAAATTAAAGTTTTTAGTATGGTTAAAGATAACCTTTTGATACACCGTGTTCTCTAGGGAAATGAGGCCAAATATGGCTCCACTCATCTTCGAGCAGATGCATGTTCACTTTCAATCATGTGTTGCAATTCTTTTCTTTGTGCTGTATTTTGCCATCATATTCTTCTGTGTACTTTCGGTCGGATTAAGGTGTCATTATCGATGTTTCTGTACAAACAGGTTTGAAAGGGAAAGGACATGCCCACTGTGCAGGGCTTTGGTGAAATCTGCAGATCTTAGATCATTTGGCGATGGATCGACGAGTCTGTTCTTCCAGATATTTTAGGATCTTATATTGTTAAAAGCCTTGGAGTTTCGTGAAGAAGTCGAATCCCAGGTACAATCTTATTGGCCTTTTCAACCGCAGAGGCAGATCCTCCAATATCTTGCTGTGTCCCATATTTGTGTTCCTCTGAGAAAATCGGATTGATTGAAGTAGGCCCTGGATTGTAAACTGGCTATATGTTCATATGTTGTGCCGAGTGTACCTAACCTCCGGTATAGAAGAAAGTATGTTTCATAGAAAACAATCGACATATGTAATTCTACCCATTTTTCATCAATGAAAGCCTTCTTCCATTTGAACTGACGTGTATGCTTAGTGCCGGCTGCTAAGGTATATGCTTTCATCTTATAGGCTGCTTAACTTGAGGTATTGCATTTGCGTCAATAGGGGATTCGAAATTTGAAGTAAATAATACTCATGTCTGAGTTCTAGGCAAGGAGAGAAAGTTTTTGTGATGCAATATCATGATTTGCTATTGTTTATCTCGATATTATGTGAATTGATTCTCGGATCTTCCTCACGTATTTAGTGATGGATGGAGACTTCAGGCATTCTGTAGTAAAGAGCTGCACTAGCCTATTCACATGCCCGTTCACCTCTTCTCTTCTCACTTACTCTTGATTTCCCATCATTCTCATTCACTGTGTCTTTCAAACTTGGTGCAGTATGCTCTCCCAAGTTTGATTTGCATCAAATAACCCCCTTGAAGTTTTCGCATCTCAGACCACTTCGAGATTTCAAGTTAGTCCGAATTCGGATGACATTCGATCCCCTGGCTTGCGAGTGACACATTTCGAGGGCATTTGAGATGGTAAACGAATCTCCGGTTGGTAATATCTCTCGTGGAAACTGAATTTTTTTTTTATATTTTTTTTCGCGGAAACTGAAATTTGATGGAAGGGAAATGAAACCCTTTGAAAAGTCTAAGGAGCAATATAATGTCGGAATATATGCAGCAAAGTCGTAGAACTTGGGCTGGAAATATCCTAAGTGTTTTAGACTTTAGGGTCGTGCAATGAAAACTCGCGGAAATTGTGCGAACCAGTGTTTTTCTTCAAGTCCGCTGGCCTTAGTTGACTGGAAGTGGAACGTGTCTCTACGTTGAATTTTCTGTTGCTGTCCATGTTATGGAACTTGGTGCCGATGTAACATTAAGTAGGTGTCACGTCAATGACGTTGATTTTTAAAATATAAAAGTATAGAGAATTTGAATAATGATAACATGAAAAAAGGAGGGGACCCTTTAACCTTGGCGTTTGTCACAAGAAATTGACCTCAGCCAATGGATGACAAATGCTCGCGGGGATGGGGGAGGGAGAGGGAATCTTCAAACCTTAAATGACCCGACCCGACCCGAACTTGAATAATGAAAATTATTATTTATATTTAATGAAAGCACTCAAATATATTTTTATCGTCGAATTTGACGAATGTCACATGAAGCCCCTTTTATTAATGTGGAGTTTACGATAAGGACAAAAGTGCTTAAGCGTCTTGGATTCTTTGTGTGTATGGGGCTATTCTCTCATTTCTCACCTAACTACGACGAGAATCATTGTACCTCGCCTTTAACATACGAGTATCGTGCACTACATCAGTGTCGAAATATTACAAAAATAATAAAATGCACCCTTTTCTTTTGTTTGCCCATGCCAAGTTTCGAATTGTGCCGACGCACCTTTTGCATGGTCGAAATGTTTTACGGTTTGCTCCAATTTAGGATGCGAATGATAATATTTTTGATTCGGTGAACAATTTTTATTTTTTTAGAATAGTTCTTTTTTATTTCTTCTTCGGAATAATTTCTTAGTAAAACAATGCGTTTGATAATTATATAAAATTTCCATTTTTGAAATAGAAGAATAATAGGAATGTTCTTGGTATGATTCATAAAAAGAATGGAACACGTTTGATCGTTGTGACTGCCGCCCCCTCGATTGCCCGCCACTCGCCGTCGTCACTGCCGCTCATTGCCAACCACTATTGCCTGCCAATGGGCGGTGACAACGATCGGTGGGTGACAGGCGAAGGAGAGCAGCGAGCTGCAATGGTGATCGACGGTCAATGGCTTTCGGTCGGCACCCTCGAGGAGCGACGAGGAAGAAGAAGAAAAGAAAAGGAGAAAATAAAAAAATGACTTATTTTTAGAAATTGTTCTAGGAACAAAAAAAACTACTTTTTTCTACTTATTTCTTTTCCAAATCCATCTCCCAGCTACTTTTTTTTATTTATTTTGAGGAATAGAAAAATTAATTGACGTTACCAAATGGATTTCTTTTCTTTTTTTGTTTCAGGAGCAAAAAATAAAAGAACAAAGGAATAGAAACATTCCTCTTGTTATCTTAGTTTATAGAGGTGATCAATGAATGAACAGTTAACTCGGCTTGCCCTAGGTCCAAGATGCCCAAAAAGTAAATCGGTAGATTTGGTTAATGTTCTCACAAAAGAAAGTTTGGCTTGCTTATCGTAACTCGGGTTACACGCGAATATTTTTGCGTGTAAATTTATACTAGAGATAATGATATAAATAATTTATGAATTTTAACTCAATATACAATGTGGTATTTGAATTTTAGGTTTTTTTTTTTGTCTTTGAATTTTAGTTCAATGGTAGTATTGTCCTTAAACTTTTAATTTATTCAATGTGATACTTAAACTTTTGACATATGTTAAAGTTAGTCATCATTACGTGAAAATATTCAATATTATTCTTTTATTGATTTCGGTTCAAGAATAATAGTAGATATTTTTATATAATTCATAGATTACATTAAATATGTATAAAAGGGTCAGATATTACATTAAATAAATCGAAAATCCAAATATCATACTGAATAAATTAAAAATTTAAGATTGCATTATACATTAGGTCAGAGTCGATGGACCGTTCGTGTCATTTACTTTTTGAGGCATGGACCAATTTGGACAATTCATTAAACCCGGCTAATTTTTACCATGTAAGTGTCCCAATTTCTTTGGGTTTCCTCTTTTTACAGGACAGGGTTAGGCCAAAATAGAGGAGGGTAGGTGATGACAATGAAGGCGAACGTCCTGCCCCTTTCAGGCGCGTAGTCTTTCCGTCTTTGGGTGCATTACATGTGTACCCCCACACACACGTTCTTTCCCCTCGTACCTTAAATTATTGTTCTTGACTCAAGCACCTGTCTTTGTTCTTTTTTTTTTTTCTCTCCTTGGAGAAGAAAAAAATCTCATCTTTTTCGCTTTTGATCCCTCTCTCTCTCCCTTCTACGGTGAAAAAAAATCGTATCTTGGCTCACTCCCTTGGCTCGAAATCGCCATCTTGGGTGCGACTGCTCATTTTGAAGTGACCGGCGAAGTCCCATTTGCCCCGTCAACCCTAAATTCTTACCCGCTCGTTACTTGGTTGGGTGGGTGGGGGTTGTTCTTGAAATTCGCATTGACTCTGGTTTGACTGAACCCATTTGGGCAAATCGTCGATCGCGCTGCCTTTCGGGGAGAGAGGGGTTGATCCGGCACTGCCGCCGCCGTCGCTGTTGATCTGTGCTGGTGGGTACTGAGTGCCGTGTTTCCTTCTCCTGGTAAATTTTTACGAGCTCCGGTTCGAGCGTTTTCGTCTTTACTTTGTTGGGTTGGTTAGAATTTACTCTTTTTCTGGCATCTGAGTTATTCGCCCGCGGTACGGAGCCGGTTGTGCCCTTTTGGCTGTTGGGTTCTGGTAGATTTTTGGTGTGGATGAGGGGCGAGAAGAGAATTCTGCGGTTCTTGATTCGGCCCGGGGATGTTCAGAGGACTTGTCTTGCTTGATTGTTTGATTGATGATTTCTATTAGTGTGGGAGAATCATGGGTTTGCTTCAGCAAGTGGGGGAAGTCACTAGTTTGAATTTCTATGTCAAGCGTCCGGTGAATGCATACGAGGGAAATGATGGCGAATGGATCGGTATCTTGTTTTCTGCAATTTGAATTATGTGCGTGCTGCATGGCTCTTCGGTGTCTGAATCCTAACTGCAAGGTTGCTGTTAAGCATTACTTTTGGTTAGAGGGAACGAGTGATCTAATTTGTGTAGCAATAAAGGGTCGTATAAGAAAGGCTATGAGTAACACAGCCCTTCCACAGGATAGAGGCATAAAGGGAACCGGTTTGGTTTGGCTTTTTCCTTTAAAAGAACTTTATAAACCTTCAGGGGTGTGGATCTACCAGTATGTGCAAAAGAGACCTTACCCCTATAGCAACTACCTCATGTACTCTATCTTTATTACTTGCCTAAGTCTCTTTTGCAAGGTTAACTGGAGTGTGGATCTATCAGTATGTGGAAACTGACTTTGACTAAGATGTGTAGCTATAGGGGAAAGGTCCTCTACATGAGGTAGTTGAAGATATGACGACCTGGTCTCTATTTTCATTTCGGATGATATCCATACTATAGTACATGATCCATGGCTAAAAGACCAGATTACATGCTTAGCTGTGGTGTTGGAACACTGAGATATCTCAGTGTTCCAGGTTAGTGGTTTTCCGTGACATGGGACGAGCAGGTCAAATGGCAGATCTCTCGGGAAATGTTTTATAGTGGTATCTTGGAAAACCTTAATGGGAAGCATATTCATCTTTTCTATATGATGGGTTTTGCAATTCCACCTTGAATGCCTTCAAGCTGGAGGCCTCTTGCAGTGGTTTTCATCATCATGTGTAATGTTCTTGTCTTGCTGATGTATTTATAAGATCAAAGGTTGACCTGTCAATTCTGCAAATGACTTTCTAATTTTTCCCGTGAATTTGCTACTTCCAACCGTAGTGGTGCTTCTCTCCTTGAGACTCAGCATCCTAATGCTTGTGGCCCAATCCTATATTGGCTCTACACTGCTTGAATCGATCTGAATGCGCTATTACAAATTTCTTGAACGTATAACTTGTATCTTGTGGGTATCTCCATGCATCTTGTCCCATCACTGCCTTGAAATTTTAGCTAAAGCTGTGAGGACATCATGAATACATTTGTTGCATGACCATTATGTGGTCCCTGATTCTGATTTCTTTTCCTTTTTCTTTATTTGCTTTTTTGTTCATATCATAGTTTCAGTCTTTTGCTTTTCTTTAGGTCCTCCTGCAATGGATGCGGACCTACACGTGGTGTCAGGGGAGTTGCCCCAGTCCACGGAGAATGGCAATTTGGCTGATGTTTTATCTAGAGAGAATTTGATCCAGCCAGCAGTATGTGCTTTTTGTCACAATAGTGTTGAGAATGGCAATCAGGAACCATCTAATATATGTGGGGATTGTAAATTTTTGTTAATTGAAGATTTTCAGAACCCAATTGGAGAATCCCGTGATAGATTTCACAGAGGAAGTAGAATTAGCAGAAGAAGAACTAGGTACAGCAGTTCTGAGTCTACAGAGAGTCGATTCTCACGACAGTTCTCACAAATGCTTAATTTGATCAGGCAAAACCAGTCAACTGCCTCTATGCATGAGGAGAACTTCTCAGATGGTGAAAGTTCTGCAAGGTTATTGCAGCAGACAAGCACCTACACTACTCCAACTGGCTCTAGAAGATGGAGGCATGTGGTTTCTGATGCAGAGAGTGATGGTTATGACAATATGGATTCTACTTATGTGGAGAGTGACACAAGTGTTGGTTTTGGTCAGTTCAGGGTAGTTCATGCTGAGAGTGATGGAGTTTCCCTTAGTGCTTATGGATGGGACTCAGACGCATCAATTGATGGGCATAACAGTATCATGGATGCGGAAGTATTCTTGCAACCATATGAGCCAAGTAATCTAGACAGCGATTCTGATATTGATCCAATGCATGCTGGTATCAACCACTGGAGCTTGGATGACCGAGAAGAAGATGAAGGAGAACAGGAAGAAGACTCTTCAGAAGAAGATGAATGGGAAGAAACAGATGCAGAGGAAGAGATACCTGAATCGGCAGAGGGCCATGGTCAAATACGATTTTCTGTTAATTCAAGTCCAGCCGAAGGCAGTGGCCCCACTGACTGGAGTCACTTGATTGTATTTCCCCGAGAGGGTATGATACATGGAAGAATGCGGCGAAGTAGGCGAGTAGATCTCCATGACATCCTTGCTAATCTAGATGAATCACAGTTGCCATCAGATGTTGGCCATTCAGGAGACTATCTGGATGCAAGAAGCTTTGAAGAATTGCTTGAGTATCTTGCAGATAATGAGAATTCGCGTCGAGGAGCTCCTCCCGCAGCAGTTTCTTTTGTAAATAGTTTACCTCTCATTGTCATTGATGAGAATAATTTGAAGAATGACGACACAGCCTGTGCAATCTGCAAGGACATCTTAACAGTTGGGACAGAAGCGAACCAGCTTCCATGCCGTCACCTTTATCACCCGTCCTGTATCTTGCCATGGTTGAATACACGCAACTCATGCCCCCTTTGTCGCTATGAACTTCCAACTGATGATGGAGACTATGAGGAGGCTAAACAGAACATCAGTAGGAGCAGGCAGATTGATGATAGTAGTAGGTGGACAGGAGCAATTGACGACAATTCCTCAGATGGGGCTGAAGCAGACGAAGAGCGTGAACTGAACCAAAGTATTTTGGAGCAGGGAGATGTCTCAGAAGGGTATCCTCATGTTAACGGTTCTGATGGAGAGGCTGGAAGAGGCAGATGGTTAGTCCTTGCTGCTGCTCCAATTATTAGCCTTGTTGGTGTGGCTCTCGTGTTGTGGTTGGGGAATCCTCTTGCTCAGAGGAGAAGAGCAACTAACAATCACAACTTCACCGAAGGGCATTTACGCCGGGTTCCCGGTTTTGGCGCTCCTGCATCTAACAGAAGTGATCGCACAAACAGGAGATGGTGGTTCCCCTTTTAATGTGTTTTCGGTTGATGGAGTAACTACTCCAATCGCTAATTCAGTTATCAAATCTTATTTTAAGCGGGCGTCGTGTTGTGAAATATCCGTTCCGCTGATTCTGAACGTGTGCTGATCAGAACCTTTTTCCATGGATTAGAGGTTTCGTGATCAATTGTTAACTTGCCGCCTAGCATCGCAAGTCTGAGAATGTTCTTTGCTATGGGAGATGTAAGTATGTCGTCTTAGGTGATGCAGCAACTTCCAAGGTGGGCTGTTGCTGTCAAAGCGATCACCAATTTGTGGTGGTTTTCTGGTTTCAGATTGAAGTATAATGTCTTATATTTTGGGTTCAGCATCCAGATTGTTGCGCTGAAGGTCAAAATCAGGTGTTCTCGGCCTGAACCTTTTTCTCTCCATTGGAAATTGGGGTCTGGCATTTATGTCAACGAATGGAAATGATTTATGAGCCACCCTTTTTCTGTTGGCCGAAGTTTCAAGATGTGATCACTTGGGCCATAAATCCATGCATGTCTGGAGAAACTTAATGCTTCCTTTATTTTGTGAAAATTGAATTATTTAAAAAATAATCAATTGCGTTGTTTGAAATAATTAATCAATAACAAATGTTTCATTATCAATAACAACTTTTGTTCAGACATTTTTGTAGATGATGAAATTTTCTCTGTTTGTTCATTTCTATAAATGATATGAGCTGTGATTTTTAAGAAAATGATTTTTAAAATCGTTTTTTTTTTTACAAAATAAATTCATTATATGTATTCTCTAACTCTCCTCGGTCGTTCATCTTATGAAGGTTAAAGTCAATAGATGCTTTCGGACTTTTGGTTGCGGTAATAACTATTACATTATAGGCCTATTGCGGATTAATTTTTTTTTGGTCGAATATTGCGGATTAATTACATGACCCTTTCTGTATTAAAGATATCGCAGCTATTTCTAGCATACCCTTGTTTCTTTTCTCTCACTTGCTTTTACCTTTTGAAGTTACAATAAACATGAGGGAAATTGTTTTAATTACAATTTAATTTTTTATATTATAAACATAGTGATAACAGATTGTAATATCCTCCAATAATCACATTGATAGGTAATCATAATCATAAATGAAGTATAAAAAAAAAAGTGAAAATTGAGTAATAAATCATGTTGTCTTGCTAATATCGAAATTCATAAAGTAATAACTAGAATAACATAAGTTGCTTATTATTAGGTATGACTATCCATAATTTTCACTACTCAATTAAATATTATAAAAATATAATGATTATCTTATTAGAAACTGTTTTAATTAACATTTTAATAGCCAAATACTTAGTTATTTCAATTATACCCTTAATAATGTAATAATGTCACATCTATTGTAAAGTAATCACATATTATATGAAGAACTATCAACTATTATTTAATAAGCAATTATTGTATGTAAATATAATATTTGTTATTATATATTCATTAGTTTATATTCATAAATAGTTATTGAAGGAATTATTCCTATCATACAATATTAATTTCAATATAATTACACATTAGGTGAATTTTTTTAATGATGATTATAAATAAATTGTTAGAAAATGAGTATAAACTTATTTGATTCTATAAATTATATCTAACGATACTTGTGGAGTGTCAAAACTCATTGATTCACATACTTAATCTTGTCTATTTTATAAAATGATGGTATTATTCTTGCCGCATTATATATAAGGAAAAAGCCATCAAAAATCCAAAACTTTACCAATTGTGACATATTTATCCAAAAAAAATTTATGATACAAAAAAACCCAAACTTATAATTGTGTGATACCAAAAACCCTAAACTTTTGCTTTGTAATATCAAAAATCCCAAACTTATATTCATATAATATATTTACCCCAAAAAATTAGTGTCTTAGAAAAAAATTTAGGATTTTTGGTATCACAAAAGAAAAGTTTAGGGCAAATATGTTATAATGGGCATAGTTTAAGATTTTTGGTGGCTTTTACTATTCATGAAACCAAATGGTGTAACAATGTTACATCACTTGAACCAAATTGTATAATAGCTATTACAACTATCATTTAATGCAGCATGATAACGATTTACATTACAACTTGATTACACTGTCACGACCAAATGGACTGGTTGGGAATCTCATTCGATAAAAATGGAAAATAAAAATAAAAATATGTGCGAAAAATTCAAGCATTTGAATTTTTTTTGGGTCAAAAAGCACTTGAATTGAAGTGCCCTCGAATGGACCTCTATAGACCCCTCATTGCAAACAAACTAGTACTTCTTTAAAGCAAATGAATAGGAATAGGAATTATGCATCATATATTTCACGAAAAATATTTTTCTCATTTTTCGGCCTTTGAATTATTTAGGAAAATGAATCAATAGAAAATATTTTTCAAATCAACAAAAAGTCAGCTCAAATTCATTTCTTTAAAAAATCGAAACACATTTTCAAAGTATAATTAGATATTGACATGTGAACCCAAAACTTTATACTTCAGCACGAAAACCTCTTAACATGATTTATTACTCAATTTTCACTTATTTTTTTATACTTCATTTATGATTATGATTACCTATCGATGTGATTATTGGAGGATATTACAATGTGTTATCACTAAATAATTGGGCCTGGGTCCATAAAGACTTTGCTTGGGTCCCCCATGCTCAAACTTTGGCCATTGACACTCATGCCCGAATCCTCAATGCTCGAGCTCAAATCCTTGGTTAATGAAAGGTTTGCTGTTATAAATATACATATTTTAAAAAAAAAAAAATGACTTTAATTATTTTTATATTTTTAAAATATAACTTTAATTATTTTTTTTTTTACTTTCCTTCTTTTTTTTCCTTTTTCCTAAATCAGTTGCTTACCATAGGCGAGAGATGAGCTTGCTCAAGCAGCTCGATCTCACCAGATCAAGCAAATAGCCTAAGGCAACGAGCCAGGTAGAAGGAAAAAAAAATTAAAATTAAAATCAAAAAATCAAATTTTTTTATGATTTTTCGAAGAAAATTAAATGAAACTGTATACCAAACAGCAAAATATTTCTTTATTTATATTTTGGTTTCAGTCTGACACTGAAAAATATTTTTATTTTTCTGAAAAATCTTTTCCAAAAATCAAATTTTCACGAAAGAAACGTAGGCTATATTAACACTCTAAGCCACCGCGTTGTTCAGTGATGCTGCACTGACGTTTTTGTAACGAATAAATGGAGAAATCATCCGAAGAACCGGGCCAACTTCTTAACTCACGAGCTGTTAACAGCCCATTTTACTTCCTGATATAACAATAATTATTAAATGGAAAGAAGAGAAACAAGAAAAGGATTAACTAATACATGATGATGATATATATATATATCGGAGATCGGGAACGACTTGCACGCGCCTTCCTCGACCGCATCATCACCCCTTCCTTTCTCTTCTCTTCCATATAAAGAATTCTCGATACTATGTTGATCTTGCTCGCGTGACAGCTGAATTTGGAGATGCAGAACGAGCGAAAAAGTAACGGGCTTTTGGCCGAGGCAAAGGGGTCGCCCCAGATTCAGAACAGTAGATTGAGATACAGAGTGACCCATCCGGCCATAGAGATGATCGCGAATATGTGAACCCAAAACAGGACAGCCGCCGCCTCCCTACCGCAGCCGCGTAAGTTGGCAACCGCACCTGTGGACAAGATACGAGTGATCAGTGGTTTTCTTTGCACACCTCCAAAGTATGTGAGAAGTCAGATTCCTAATGCTAAAGTCCCAAAACTAGTCCTTGCTAAGTGTGTATCGATCAAATTAGCTACAGATTTAGAGGATATTTAGTTTGGACAGGTCATGAAAATGTCGTATCGATGTGATGGACTGAATTATCCGAAAGCAGTAAGATCCAATGCCAGATCATCACCTTCTTTTGAATTATCTGAAATCAGTGATCTAATGCCAGATTATCACCTTATTTTGAATTATCTGAAAGCAGTGATCATGCCAGATCATAATTTCCAAGATACCAAATGCCTTCGACGATGGCAAGGAAATTATCAACTTCGCTTTCATTTTACAACAAATAAGGCCTGGAAGATAAGAGTTTGGGTCTTTACCAGAGAGGACTGAAGTTGGCATTGAGTGCTGCAGCAATAAGACAAATCGAAACATTTTATCACCAGCCGGGAGGAAGCCCAGTTTATCAGCAAGCGTGACGATACCAAGACCTACTGGAGGCACCAAAAGCAAACGCCCAAAAATAATTGCAGCCGTAGTGCGTAGACCAAGTTTTGAACTTCCGGGACCTGCAAGCTCAAAAGAACTCATAATCAAATGCCTGAATGGCGAATGCAACTATCCTTTATCACTAAGGTCCATAACCCAAACATAAAGTTGTCAAGGCAATATGCATGTGTCATTCTGTAATATGCATGCAACTGTGGCTAGGAACTTCACTTACCATCGACGAGGTTGCCTCCTAATGCCAACAAGATACATGGAATCATGGCCTCCCTGATAGAAATGAAAGAATTATAAACTCATGAAATTGAGCATGTTAAGAAGAAAACATGCTTTATGATATGAGAAAATAATTAGGCTCACAGTAGATATAATAGTCTTTGAGAAACTACAAACCACATATAACCCATAAATAACTACATAAATGTCAAAAATATATGTTTAGTTTCCCTGAAACTAGTCTCAGCTTCCAAAACAGGTGCAATTTTTAGATTTAAAGCAGCCATGCTTGCCAAAATGGTGAAAGCAATAATTGGCATATCATATCTCAAATATCACTGCAATCAACAAAATCATGGGATATCACTGTGCCAATAAAAGCAGTAACAGGAACTGGAGAATAACACTACAACTACTCGGATCTAAAAGATACAAGAGGGAAGTTCTGATCAGCAGGTATCAGAAAAATTAGAAAGAATCTGTAGCATATATGACACGTACCCAAGAATAATGCAGCTGTCAGTGAAGAAGAAAAGTGGACCATCAGATGTAAAAATCAATTTCTTGAAAAATGGAATCACTCCAAGAGCCATGGCCAAGATCTGCATGTGATGGGAAATGTCAATCACATATAAGCTAACAAAAAGCAGTACTGTGTGGTAAGAGAGAACAAAACATAGAGCATCGTCTGATTATTCTATAGATATTATCCATAACAAATCCAAAAGTTAGCATCTCAGCCATCTTAACAAGATTATGGTGGGCACTTTCCGTTAGCAGGCAACGTTTCTCCATTTTATTGGCCTATAGATTCTAAAGAGTACATGTTGAAAGAGCAATGGTAGTCCAACACAGACATTTCTTCATGATTTGCCTCTTTCTTTCTTTCTTCTATTGCTGAATCAGTTGACCAACCAAAAAAGTCACCAAACTTCCCACCAAATGTAAGAATAACTAAGACAAAACTAAAGGTGACTTTAAATGTTGTTATTTTTATGTTTTCAAAGATTCAAGCTGTGCTTGTTAAATAAAGGCCCAAACTCAAACTCTAAAATAAGGGAAAAGTTATTTAAAAACAAAAAAACAAAAACACCAAAACCAACTCAATTTTAACCTCAATATAGAAGAAAATTTGGTCATGATTGATTTATAGACACAAAATCATTGGCAAAAGGGTGATGGTGCTTAGTATTCAATGACCCAGATCTCCCTGCAAAATCAGGCTGATCCACCAGAAGTACAATTACAGGATCTCTGATCAAATTTATTTTGGCCTCTCCTTTCTTCCTTTGAACCGGAAAGTACAATTCCATGTAGTTTCTCAATGTCTATTTGTCATTTTCTAGGCATAAATCAAACATACTAAGAAGATTCGGAAACAAGAGTGATAAGACAACACAACAGTGAACACCATCAATTCCCAATAAGAACATGGAATTGTGATATAAATGACGAACAAAAGTAGAATATAACTTACAGAAGCAATGATTGGAGGCTGAAGAATCTGCTGGAGCTTCAATTTCTCATATAGGAAAACAAGGAGTTGCTTCATCTGCAATGAGAAACATACAAAAAGGTTAGTACTCTCAAGTCTTAACAACGCAGAAGAACGACTTGGAACTAAGCCCTTCCTGACTGCTCCCTAGAGTTCAAGCTGCTGATTTAAAATTCATGAAATTTTAGCACAATTAAAAGTTTTTAACTTGTAATCAATTTCTTCACATTCTCACACCTAAGGAAATACGAATCCAAATCTAACTCAATTTCTATACACCAAAAACTCACCAGAAGACAACTGCAAGGATACATGTATCCAATATCATGACATTGATGTGTCAAGAAAAGCCTATCCTGTGTGACTTTTGATTGTAAATTAGTTAGAAATACTCTGTCATCATAGTTTTTCTTGTTCAAACCCATCAGTTTCCATGGCTGAGTACAGCGAGCCAAAACAAGCAAGTGTGCCAAAAACCATTCCTTCCAGTTTGGTTCTAATTGGAGATGCTGAATAGCCTACTCTTTTTCTTTTTTTTATGCTCAGAAGAAAAGGGTTTGAACGGGGTTGAGACCTACCTCAGCCACTGCTGAAAGGTATATGCATTTTAATTCATGTCACAGTAAAATGCTGCTTCATGTGCTGCAGGAATACTTTCCCCATATCATTATGTATTACTCCTACTCTATACTTGGTCTCTCGTCCATTGCACTGTGGACTTTTTCTTGTTAGACCCCACTACACAATTCCTAATTTGAGGCCCCCACCTCAAAATTATTGACCTCTTTTGAGGGGAAGGGTAGCCAAACATCTTTATTACCATTTTTTTTTGGTCGAAAATCTTTATTACCATTTACATTGTTGATTTTTCACAAATCAGAATACAAGGGGCAAAAACAATATAGGAGAGGTCTTCAAGCAAACTTAATACAGTGTTTTCAAGTGCATATTTGGATATATAAAACAACAAATAAAGACTTAGCTCATTCATGGCTTACATATTTTGTCATATGACGATAAAAGTTCATTTGCAGAACAAGAAGCTTTTACCTTTCCATTCTTCTGAGGATTTGAATTTGACTGCAAATCATCCTGTGTAAGCAGTGGAACTTGTTCTGGAGAATCATCTTTAGGGATTTGCGCACCAGCTTTTGGAGGGTCTCTTATGGGAAGATTTGCTTCCTCAATGTGAAAGGTTCCTTCTGGAGGGGGTGCCAACATATTGAAAACATATGTGTACAAGATTATTGCTCCAACCTGACCACATGCACAACAGGGATTATTTGGTATTTAAAGAGTTACCCATGACAAAAAATGTACTCAATATCAATTCCAGCTGTATTCACCACTCAAAGTCGTACACCTCCTGTCTTACGGACAGGTCAGATATTCAAATAGTAATCAGTCCACTGAAATAGGATGTGAACATTATTTGTATGTCAACATCTTGACTATTTAAGATGTTTCTACCACCTATTTAATTCCCATACCATCATCTGTTTAGAACACTTTAATGGTCTGTCTGCCAAGCACTCAATCGCTAAGAGACTAGCTTTGCAACGGTGCACACTGATTTGTTATCAGTGTTCTTTCACCGCTAGAATAAGATTAAAGACCACAGGCACAAAATTCATCTGTGTGACTCAATCAATTGTACTGCCATGTAAATATTATTGATGCAGAAGTGGCAACTTTAACGCAATCAAATCTAACCGCCAGAGTTAGTTTGTCAAAAGTAATGACGTTACAGGTCGCAATATAAATAAATGACCAAGACCCATTACGAGGGAAATTCACCAATCTGACATGTTATGTTGGCAACTCATGTAAATTCATAGCAAAATTTCATGGTTAAAAGAAATGTGCATGAAACTTACCCACTGCCCAAATGAAATATAGGCCGTCCCATCTGTACTACATGTTTCTGAATCTCCAAATGGATTGGATTTATCTCTACACAATGCAGCAATCAGGACAAGTGGCACATTCCCAATGTTCCCTGCGAGCAACAGCTATATCATGAAAGGGAACTAACTAATTTATATCCCAATGCAACATAAGTAGGTCATTTTTTTTGCAAAATGTAAATCAAGAGACTATACACTGTCCAGAAACCATAGCACCGTATGAGACCATACTCCACAAATTTTGTCGTTGGAAAATGGGCATGATAATCAAACTTATAAGAATTCTCTCTAGTCAAGTATTTTTAATCAGACTTTAGCTTAATCTTGCCACTGCCCATGGTGAATGAACAGGAAAAGCGATAAAGCTTCCGGAAACTCTCTCTCTCTCTCAAAAACAGTAGCTTACCTATTCCAATTTGTATGATAGTAAACTTGAAAAAAGGGTAAGGCGGCCGGACAATATACGCCACAACTAAACCAATAAGTGATCCCGATATGGATCCTAGAACAACGTTAGCTGGAATAAACCACCTGCAAGAAGATGAAATCGACATTTAGCTATCAATTCCTTTGTCCTTTTAAGTAGCACTGTCAATAAAGAAGGCCGAATTACACTCACCACTCGATCATTTTCTCCAAAGTGATGGCTTGTCCAAGTTGAGAAAATATCAGACATGGCAGCAGAAGGGAAAAGACCAGCTGCACAACACAATAAACACATAAAGAAAAAAACCACCGTCACTATCTATGGAGAAAAATCCATGTTCTTGTGACGAAGAATCAGCCGCCATTACTCCACTAAATCTTTCCATATTTGCTTGTACAGAGGAAACCAAAAACAAGCATACGATTCAGCTTACCCCGTTCAGTAATTTCCTCCCACTCGCGGGCAAGATGTTGACATATTTGGAAGCCATCAGAAAGCCCAAGAAGCACATGGTGAACACTTTCGCAATCGGGAGCACCGCGATTTTGATGGTCCCCATAAGCGACTCCCCCCCGACCTGCGGTTCCGCCACCATCGCCAGAAGTCTCTGCATATTCTCCGCCCTTCACAGAGGAGACTTTCCCTCTGCACATTCACCGGTACCGCCTCGGAACCTCTGGAGCACTCAATTCACGACAAACGATCAAGCTTGATTAGGCCTCCAATCCTCGTTGAAATTCAGCTCGAACCTTCTCAAATGCGAACCGTCGAGTCCGAATTCCGAGAAGTTCGAGACTTCCTTCAAGCCGAGGACCAAATCCTCGCCGTGTTCACCAATTTCGGTCGACCCTCAAATCTGCACCGTCAAGAACGAAAATAGAAACGCGTCACGCGAAAAGGCAGAACTCGAATCCTCGACAATGCAGGAAGACAAAACGACGAACCCAAAAAGCAAGAAAGGAACGCAGACCCCGAGTACCAATAATCAACCGACCCGAAAACGACGGAAAACCCAAAACCAGAGCGTCCCCACCCAGCACGATAAACCCATCAAACCGGCGCCGGACGCGAATTTAAGCGCACGGAAAAGTCAGCCAAAAAAAGGCGAAAAATTTCACATGGCCGCCCCATCATCGTCCATGGATCTTCCACCAGCGCAACAGCCGGCCCCGTGAAGGGCAGGGCAGCCCGGAAATCGCAGCCGTCCACGTGAAGCGGTCACCAGAACTCGCGAGAGAAGAACTCCCCGAAAAAGAAAGAACGACAAAAAAAAAAAAAAAAAAAGACACGTAAAAATGGAATCTTTCGCGTTACCCAAGATCGAGAAGTCGAAGGGGAAAATGCCGGAAGCAGCGTTAAACCAGAGCAGACGAAGGGAGACGACGATGGAGAGGAAACGGTATACGTACACGCGGGCAGGTGCGTTCGTGCGGGGGGAAAAGCAGAAGCGGAACAGGAGGGAAAGGTAGATGAGGAAGAATCGGGGTTGATCCGATCGGAAGCTTTCCAGGGAGGTCTCCTCCTGGTAAACAAAATAATTTCCTATCTTCTCCGTAAGTCGAAATCGAGATTTAAATAAGGATCGAGAAAATGGAAAAAAGAAGACTTTTTTTTTTTTTTTCCAATTTTATCTAATTAATCTTTTTCAAAAATTCGTTTTTTTTTTTTTTTTTTTTGGGTTCGTAGTCGGCTCGTCTTCCATTCAAGGTGCGTACATTGCCGGTTGGTTGTGCGCGGCATCTCGGAAAATGCTTTCTTGAGAACTCTTCTAACTTAACCTCGGCCGACCGTCAACGCAGAAGAGAGAGAGGGCGGGAGGGATTGACTGTAACTGCGGTCTTACTCCTGCGGCGTGACGTTCTGATGAGGGATCAGAAAACATTAACCATCTTGTCCTTAACCGCTTTTATTCGAAGTGAACGACTTACTTAAAAATCGTGTAATTTCTACAATTTTCGAGACGGTCGAGAAAGGAAAAAAATCCACTTTCTAGGAGGCTCTTGTAGTTGTTTTAATTAGTGTCTTAAAGGTACTAGAGACCGGGCGTGACGTAGTTTCACTAGGAGATTACGTCAAACGACCAGGTGGCCATCCGAAATTCCTTACTATCAAAGACGAAACGCATGAGTTTGGGAAAATAAAGGGAACAAGAAGGGATGACTCGATTTGACGTAATTAGGGTGATTGGTTCTCGAACGGTTCAAAATATACTAGGAACCTATCTTTCGAATGGATGAAATTTCGCTTGAGATCAATTGCATGGAGGTATAAAATGCTTTCCTACAAAGCCAATGGGAGAAATTTTTCCTTATCCATCCTCAAAGTCCCAATATCAATCATATTGACATTTTTATCATCAGTTACCTCTTCCATTCCATTTTAAATAAACAAAAATCTCTATATAATCTTTTGAACTTCTCTGCTAAGTTAAGAAACAATTTAGAACGATGTAGCTTAAAACTTCATTATGCATTACTCAAGTAGTAATAAAATTATAAATAAATAACCGATTCGGTCTAGTTAGACGATTTCACCCTTGAAATTGATAACTAAAGTGAAATTCACTGTTTCTAATTTTATGAAATTGGAAACTACCCAGAATTGATCGGTTTTGGATTTGAGTGATTCCTTTCACTCACTCCTAGATATAATAGTTCTTCCTTGCACTAACACAAGGATTTTGTGTTTGTTGATGGATACTGTTTAATGGAAAGCAACTCGGGCACGAATAATGATCCGAGCATCCAAGATTGTCGATTTTGTCATACCAAGCGCGTTGAGACACATTTAAAAATTCAAAACTCTCACACGAAGCCAAAATGCATGTGTTATCTGTCTCCCGTGACCTCGTCGATCGCAAAATACCGACCCGTGCCATTGTACCACAACCATCGGCAAGGTATCGGCACTCACGTCGTATTCTCATAGTGTCCGAGATCTAATGGAGAGATTTCATTCAGCGCCTTAGTAGCATTCGATTTCGAATTCGAGACGACCCCGGGCGGGGATGGAATGGAAACGTGAGAACGCGATCTCGCCATCTCCTGAATTTTCCCGAAACCTTGTCGGCTTCGTACTTGGCGGGTAACCAAACGCCCGTACCAACGGGAAATTTCGCAGCAACTCTCCCCTCGCTTTCGGACATGGGGCTATTGTCCCCGTGCGTCTGCACATTTCGATTCTCGATGGAGCTAAAAACCCGAGTCAGATTTCATGCAGGCTTCGTGGTCCAACGTCTACTCGATAGAAGATTTGATACACATGAATCCAATGCATATTATTCTCGATCTATGTGAATCTAAACGTATTGAGTTTGCATGCATACGAAGCATCGAAGAAATTTCTTTCTACTACGACGGCCTCTCGTTATTATAAAATTTCCCCCCTTCTTTCAAATTAGGATTCGAGGAACCCCATGATTGGTATTGATATTTTGACGGTTTCGTGAATTGAATTATTCCATTTTCTAGTGGCCAAAGAATAAAATAAATTTAGGGTACGAGAATTTTCGAGGAATTCGTTTTGTGTTTGGATTAGTGATCGGAGGGGATTGATCTTATCCGAATGGAACCGTCGAGATTTATATCTATTGATGATGATGTTTGCGATTGTTCAAAATCCGATTTGACTTCTCGGGTCGAGGAACCAAATCCAAGCTTTGACTTGCTGATTAACGGGGCCCATGGAAGTCAAATTAAATCACTGTGCGAAATCCGAGCGGCTTCAGTACAATTCGTGGGTTTTTGTTTGGGAGGAAAACGACAGGGTAAAAATAAGAGTGCAAAAATCACCCCAAAAAAATCCAAAATTATGTGCATTGTTGTGCATTTATTCTAAACTTTTTTCTATGTAAGCACCATTGAAAATTCGTCTACATGGACGTTGAAAAGTAAACGGTATTGACATAATACTCACACGGTTTAAGTAAAATAAAAATAATGTTACTTTGACTGAATCACCATGTAACGGAATTTCGACGAAGAATAAATGTATATTATCGACCAATCAAGTAACGATAAATTCACATATCTAGAAAACGTAAAGAACTTGATAGACTCGACGATAATGACACATCTTCAATTTCACCCGCAAGGAGCAAGGGACGAGGATGCCCATTCTAGATTGAACCCCCAGCAGCTCACTGCAACCCTGAACGGACTAAAATCCATCGTACCGGAGGAAATACGCAAGACGCGGTGCGAGCCCACTCAACAGCCAACCCAACCCGAACATGAGATCGTATCGTGCCATAAAAAGCACAAGCACTTTTCAGGAACTTTCATGCGGTGTTCGACATTCTCGTACGTGTCCAATACTCTTTAATACTTAGTTAACTCTCCCGACACTCTAATGCGTAAGTTCATAATTTTGACATACGAGTTCAAAATTCCAACACGTGATTCCGATAAATATAAAGTCGATCTAAAAAAAATCAATATATAAGAGATTAAAACGTAAATATAAAAAAATAAAAACAATAAAAATGAAAGAAGAAAAACTCAATCTTCTCTTCTTTTCTGATTCTTACTTCTCATAACATGCAATTCACCCTCCCGAGTTTGTATTTTTCTCTTCTCTTCCGACACGTTCAGATATGCGAGTCTAGAATATGGATTGCTTATTTTTTTTCAAAGTTTTAGAAATTATTGGAATTGAGTTGAATTTATCAAATGAAAACGACTAACGATATTAACAAATGATCGATTAATGTTAATAGTGTAAATTTATTATAAACTCTTTTATTATTATTTATTTATTTATGAATTTGAATATATATTCATAAATATTCATTTAATATGTAACGTGTCTCAACGTGTTAAATTTTTTTATTTTTTGAATAAATGACTTATCAATATATGGTGTTGCACATTGTGTATTGGCATCACTCATTTGTGTCTCCCATGGGCACATCCGATCGATCGGTTGGACCGAGTGCGCGGATCGGTCGCTTTGGCTCGTCATCAGTAAATTGTCCATCAGATTGCGCTCGTTCGGTCCTGAGAATTTGTCGGATGTCACGTAGTACCGAGCATTTAATGTTACCTAGGGATTAGCAGAAATTAAGATAAGAAAAAAGAGAGGGAGGAGGGAGTCACGTATTCGAGAGTAAGATAAATGAAACCGATGCATTTTAAATGATGATTAAATATTATCTTTCCCCCACCTGTCGGTCGCCTTGGGTACTGCCGACCTATCCAAGGGTGGTTGGGGAGAAAGAGACGCGCGGAGGACACGTCCCTATTTTCCCACTGCGGCAGAAAGTGGGGGCCGACGCGGGCAAAGCTGAGGGACCAACGAAGGAAATTTCTACGCCCCCGCAAGTCCGGTCGCGTCCGTTCCAAGAGTCTTCTCGACCTTAATGGGGTGATCTGTTCCGAGATGGGTCTCCATCGATCAAGAACTAAAGCGGCCGAGGTGTGAAATCAAACAATAATTCTTGGTTAGACCTGGGACCAAAACTGTCAGTTCTTATTCAACCGTGGGCAACTACGCTAGATCAGAGTCTTTCCTTCGTTGTCCAAGTCAAGAATTTGAAACTCGCATTTACTAAATCATTATAAATGGTGGGTCATGGTGTTGGAATCCTGTGCTAGTTTCTCCCAAGGTATAGGAGTCACACTCGACGGCACTACCGAGCATGGCAGGTCAAGACGGAGTCCTCGGTTACTAAAAAAAAAAAAACTGTCAATTCTTTTTCAAATTATAAGGTTTTGAATTGAAACTAGTTAGGCAAACCCAAGAACCAGTTTGCGGGTGCTTTTATCGACTTATCAGTATAAAACTTAATTTTTGAGTTCCAAAGCTTCTTGAGCCACCTCGGATTGAATCTCTTCTTCTTTATAACTTTTTTAGAAACAAGATGGATATAAGTTAAAAGCTAGTTTCACCCGAGAACTAGTCTATCTATGATATTTTTACCTCAACTCTATTTGGTTCATTTGAGAACTGACCTCGAAACTCTAATCTTAAGTCAACCCAAAGTTGTGATGCGTCTTCGTAAGGTGTTGGCACATCACTTGTTTATCACCTAACACACTTTAATCTACCGGCCTAAGGATGCCGACTTGGGTTTGGGGGCTAGGGTGCAAACCAACCCTATAAGACCCCGTTCAATTTTTGGATTTGGATAGAGATGATTATAAATTTAAAGCTTCATTTGTCCATGAAAAGCAGTAATTTATCAAAAAAAAAATCTTAATTTTGATCACTTGTATTGTTTCAAAAGCGAACGAGTGGAATTTTTTTTCATTATTAGCAAAAATGAGGCATAAACTATTATCGATTATAAAAACACTTCTTACCAGTCATATAAATTGTCAAAATTGGAAAAATCTCAAAATCAGATTCCGACTTCGACAAGGTGATGTGAATATCCATCAAGCAACAAATGTTTAAATCAGATTCCCACCTCATATTAACGTATATCTCAGTGCTAACATAATTTTAATCATTTTGAACAACTTCTATAGTAAAATAATTAAAGTAATATTTTGACCTTTCAATCTTCGTTTGTTCTTTACCACGTCTTAAGTACAACGCGACTCTTGTATTTTTATTTTAGCAAACGAACTTGCATAAATAGATATAAAATTCATGTTAATATCAAGGTGGGAAAACTTTTTTTTTAATACAAAGTAGTTACCATTGGAATATAAGAAATAACGATAGAGAGGCAAGGGTACTAAATAGGCAGCAAAATGAAATTACTCATTTCTTGCAAATAAAAAAGAAAGATAAATCCGTTGTAAATCAGAACCTTATGTATCGATTTTAGAAGCAATCCTTAAGAAATACATTCATATTACATACTTATATATAGATAATTCACGAGAAAACGGGTTACCATTATTCAAATAGCAGTATTATTAAGAAAATTGGATACGTAGGAAGATTAGTTTTGATTAATATCAGTTATTGTCACTTAGCATAAGGATTATTGGCGTTTAAATATCAGAATCTTGACCATGCACACGATCTGAAGCTGATGGTGCAGTGCAGTATCACGTTCCCGCTGGCAGTATATCATTTGCTTCGATGCCTAAGTTTCGCAGGTTTTTCTTTTATGTTTTATTTTTATATTTTTTTTTCATTTTTTCTGTACTAAATCTCTAGTCTAGCTTCATGGTTGATGCTTATCATATCGTTCTCCGTACTTATAATTCAAAGGGAATCTTTCTCCGCCGCCCAACATGTCTTATCTGATCACAGTAGCACCGGTCCTCACAATTGCAATGTCCGATATTAGTATATTTACGTCATATTTATTTTAAATTAATTTTTTATATTATAAAAATCTCAAATAAGTAATTTGTAACATATTTATCTAGATCTAATTTTCATCATGCTCGCGATAAATCAACTGTCTTTTAGCTTCCGTCTAATATCTTTGTTGTATTATTGACACAAAAAATACACGTAATTCGTTTCGGACCTAAAAATTCGCCATAAATGACTCTTTAAACGAGCTCCCTGGTCACCCTTTTTATTCAATACCTCTCTTCCCATGCGATGATTTGACCGTGTAATTTTATAAATTATTTTCTCTTTACCCACGATTGCAAATGACTAGAAAAAGCCAAAATAGGACTTCTCAGATAAGCGGTTGCTTTGGTGGCCTGTCTGGCTCGAACCACTTATTCTGGTCATCTTGATAAGTGATGTGACATTACACAAAGCCAAAAAATATTAAAAATATAAAAAAATTAGCAATTGATTATTTAGCGAATAATTGTACCACTGTGGACAATAATTCATGCACATCACCACCGCACATTTCGTTGTCACTTCATCATCGCTTTTTTTGGCCCCAGATCTGATTGCTGATATTCCGCATTTAATTAAGTTAACCCTAAATTAATTAAGTTAATTAAATGGCAAAAAATCATTTATCTTAAAATTAGAGTCTGTTGGTGCACGATCCATCATTGGAGCTCAAGGTAATACGTATCAGGAGAGTTGTAATATTCGCTCCTGACTAATCCTAACAACCTGGCTTTGATTTCGGGTCATTCATCGTTCCTTCAACACAATCAAATATCATTTCAACATGCTTTTGTTATTGTGAGCTCCGTTCTTGCCGAATGTTTAAACTATTTATTATTTTGTTAAATTTAAGTTGTTGAAAATTGATAAGTAGGCAAGACGGTGGCTTTCGAAAGTGAAGGAGATCATAACAAACGAGACGTGTTCCTTATATAATTGGCAATGTCCTAGGAATTACTATCATAACTAGCAACAAAAAGGAGCTTTAGCCTAGGCTAATTTTGAGCATTCATGATTTACACACAAGAAGACAAAACAAGAAATCTACGAAAATCCTCGTGCCTCACGCTATAGAAGGTTGATTGGAATTGTGTCAATCAATTCGTGCGACCTTTTTTCGTGGAAGCCTTCTGATTGATCACGCAATTTGGACACCTTCGACTTGAGAGATCACCCTCTGAAAGGGAAGGGTCGTGAGTACTGTTTTCCAGTTCAAGCAGAGTCAGGTCTAATCTCGGAACTACTTAAGGGTCGTGAGTACTGTCGCCCGTAAGAAAACGATGGCTCGCGGACGTGCCCAGTTGTCTTACCAAAGCGTCGAAGGCTCAATTACATGGAGTTGCTTGTTCGCATTCACCCGATGATTTTAGCTGGCGAATGGGACTAATGGAAGGAAACGGGCATGGAAACCCGTCCTACTCGAAGACCCTGAGAATGACTTAATAGTTCCATAAAACGATTAAAGTTAAACCCTTGATATGTACATGTGGATTTGATTCGGAATAGTTTGCACACAATTTGCAGAATTTGAATAGATGAACTTTGTAATTTGAGATGGAAATTTCCTGATGCCCTAGCTAGTTGTGCAAATCACGGAAGTTTACAGCCAAAAGTATTACTTATTTTAAGGAGATCCAGCCAAGTAAATTCGGTATGAAAAAAAGGTGATCTAAGATATATATATACACATTTTTTTGGTGACCCGGGAACTCCGTACAGCCAGCAGCCGGCTAGTAAACCTGGAGGGACACGTAAGCGGGAGGACCCACCACCCCCGACGTCCCACTTAAGACCCTAAGCGATCGTGAGGGGATTTGAACTTCCCCTCTTCGTGAGGGGGAGAGAGCCCATTTATTAGGTTAATATTACAAAAAAACCCCAAATTGACATACTTGCAATTAATTTACTCCCAAACTTATTTTTTGACCATTAAAAATCCCAAATTGATATATCTATAATAAATTTGTTTGAAATTAATTTTTTAACTACCAAAAATACCAAATTGGTACAATTAAATTAATCCGCAATTTTTTAAAAAAAAAAGCTAGTGTATTTGTAATAAATGAAATATGAAATTTCAAACCTGGTACATCCGTTGACCGTAATGTGTTGGTTAATTCAACAATTTGATGCTAAAATTTAATGAAAACTAACAAAAGATAAATTAATCACATGTATACCATTTTGATATTTTTAATGTTAAAAAAATTAATTTAAAATAACTTTGTCATAGTATATCATTTTAGAGTTTATCGTTGTATTAATCCTATTAATTATGACATATTCGGGTCAATTCTCTAAAAAACCCCAAACTTTAAGTTCAATTCCAATTCTATCCTGAACTTTTTTTTTGTCTCAAAGAAAATCCTAAACGGTAGGTCTAATCCTAAATATGTCCTAAACTTTTTTTTTTGGTCTTATCTAGTCTCGAATATGCCCCAGATTTTGTTTTGTCTAAAAAAAAAATCATAAAATTTTAATCCATTCTCAAATCTACCCTGTGGTTAGTCCTAACTTAATGTGACATTTCCACGTTGATAATAAATGCACATCAATGAGGTGATATGGAAAATTATCTTCAAAATAAAACTGTCATAGAATATAAAAATTAGGAGCAACTAACTACGACATTTGGACGGAGGGCTAACGTGGGCAAATTTAATACTATAGTAAAAATTGATGGTTTTCTTGTTGACAAAAAAAAAATTAAGATAGATTTGGGAGTGGATTTTGGCTTTTTTTTAAGATAAAAAAAGCTCGGGACAAATTTGGAATTAGACCTAAAGTTTGAGGTTATTTTTAAGATAAAAAAATTCATGACATATTTAGGACTAGACATAAACTGTGAAATTTTTTATGAGATAAAAAAAAATCTGAGAAAGAATTGAAATTAGATTTAAAATTGGAGACTTTTTAAGAAATTAGCTCCCCCATTTTCGTAACGAGGATCTTTCTTGGATCTTGTCATTTTTTTTGGATCTTGTCCTTTGAAGATGTCCAAATGTTGTTGAAATGATGTCAGACTCTAATTATGACGTCATGACAACGAGTTCTGTTCACCCCTTTTACTTTTGCGATGAAATCCATCGGTGGTGGCGTCCATGCACGGATGATTTTGTCTGTTCAAAGGCTGTCCCGTAGGAGCACTGTCTCTCTCTGCAAAGGTAGCTCTTTTTGGCCTTTATCTCGCAATCGATTGACGATAACACATGAAAATTGATTTTACAAAGTACAAGCGATCCTACCAAATGTCCCAGAAAGAGGAAAAGATTTGACCATCATGGAGTTACTCCCTCTAAGCATGAGATCGAGTTAGGGCGCGACTTTAATAGAAAAGACAAATTTAGGATGCGACCGTATCTAACCACACTAATCTAATTAGGTCAATACAATATCAAAAGAATACACTAACTAATTGTATAAAAAGTAAACGTAACATTACAGGAGTCTGTCTCTTGTGCTTGCAAGGCTGCCCAACATTGTTCGAGCATTCCTTTCGATCGGATTGGAGGTAATTGTCCAAATGACCACGACCTTTTCCAATGAAATGGAAGTGCACCTTTTCCCTTGGGTTTGCTTGATACTCGAGACTCCCTACATAATTGTCGTGGTAGCTTTTTCCGCAATGATGTCATTCGCAAGATCACGATCCAATTTCAAAACCTTATAACGTCACCAAAAGATGCAATAGTCCTCTTCCACTCTGGTCGTGTTGTTCATTTATGCGAAAAGGGACAGCGTCGCTTTAAGGCTTTTGGGATAAAAAAAAGAAAAGAAAAGAGAGGCGTGATGCACCTTCCGAACAATTTGGATCGATACGTGGAAGGCATTCTTGTCCGTCCCTTTCTATGGCGGGATCGCTCGTTTGCGCACGACACATGATTAAGGCATAGATGTAGATGGACATGCGCGTCGATGTGAGGTCCCTCTACTTCTGTTGATGCGAGGGAACGAACCTGTATTGTTCCCACCTTCTAGCTGCACATACGAGTCTTCTCCCGACCGTCGAACCGATTCTATAGACCCGCGACAAATGGGTATTACTTGAATTCCCCCTCTTTCGTCCGAGATCGAGTTAGCTATTGCTTTGACGGCTCCTTTAAAGTGATCATCATAGCTTTGCGGATACCCTTTTGAAATTGGGACCTAGGCGGTGGATTTTGTTTCAATAAAGTAACGGAGGCAATCACAACATCACTAATTTGGCGAAATCAAGTGGGGGCACTTATTCCATTTTTCGTTGGGTAGGGGCTAAGTGATTTTGGCTCCTAGCACATGATGACTCTTGAAATTTCATGATGACTCTTGAAATTCCATCGATGGGGTCTATTTACCAAGACACCGCATTTTCCCAAGTAGAATAAGACAGATATCACTTCAATGCACATTTCTCCAACGAGTTAAGTATTTTTAAAGGGCAAGACGTGATATGCAACAGCAACTTTTCTAAAGCGGCAGGTAACAAGAGTCTCACTCAAAGATAATTTAACTCACCTTCTTGAGGTAGTACCTTATGTAGAAAAAAGTGTTTTCTCACTCGCCATCATTACTAATATATGCTAATTTAAGATATCTCATCGTCAAAATGATATCATGAGATGGGAAATTATATATAGAAAAAATCCGGACATGACATGACGGCCCGTTTTTATTATCGACATGGTCCAAAAATAAGCTAATTATTCGATGCTTGAGAGTAAAATAAAATAAAATTGGAGATAACTCGATATTAAATATGAAAAAATACAAAATGAAAACAAAACAAAAAATGGGCATATGAGTCGTCAAATCATCCATTTGGGCTTACAGATCAAATCTCCGACCAAAACCAAAAAGAAGTGATAACATTTTTAGTGTGTCGCTCAAAAGATACTTAACTTGTCATCAAGTATACCATATGAGGTTAAATATAGAAAAAGTTAAAAGCGTCAATAGTTTACATTTGACATCCTTTTGAATGTGTGCTAATCTAAGACATTTCTCCGTCGAAACGATGCCGTGAGATGAGAAATCATCCACAAAAAAAAAAAAAAATTGAACATGACATGACAGCTTGTTTTTATTATCAACGTGGCTTGAAAAGTAAGCTAATTATTTGATACTCGAGATTAGAAAAAACTAAAATTGGAGATAACTCGATATTAAACATGAAAAATTACAAATGAAAAAAAAAACAAAAAATGGGCATACAAGTTGTCAAAGCATCCATTTAGGCTGACGGATCAAATCTCCAATAAAAAAGAAGCGATAACTTTTTAAGAGTCTTGCTAAAAGATACTTAACTTGTCGTTGGGTATACCATATGAGGTTAAATATAGAAAAAGACAAAAGAACGTCGATAGTTCACACTTGCCATCCTTCCGAATGCATACTAATCTAAGTCATTTTCATGGTGAAATGATGTCATGAGATGAGAAATCATCCACGATAAAAATTCGGACATGACATGACAGCTCATTTTTTTTTATCAATGTGGCCTGAAAATAAGTTACTTATTCGATACTTGAGATTAAGAAAAAGTAAAATTGGAGATAACTCAATACTAAACATGAAAAGATACAAATGGAAACAAAACAAAGATGGCCATTCCGAGTTTTCAAAGCGTCCGTTTGTGCTGATGCCTAATGCGTAGCGGACAAGTATCTTCATCTTATTTTGTTTCGTTCGACGTGACGTGAAAAGATCCGTGATTGGTCAATTGAGGACTCGTGTAGAAGCTCCATTGAGGCTTGGCTGTAGGGCCCAATTGGAAATGGAAACGAAGTGTGAACTCTAGAATTGCGCCGAGGATCCTCGCCCAATCCAACCAGACGACGCTGACCGCGGTGGCCACATCAACGCTTCCCTTTTCGTTTCTTAAGGTGTCATTTTGTAAACCTCCATCGATGGGTCGCTTCGCTCTTTCTTCTTCATCGCCACACCATCCCCATGATCCGAAAATAAATTGTTTTCACTCAAAAGAAGTTGATTCATTGATTCAAATCCCGTCTGTGATTGATGGATGGACTTATCAAATTGGATCATAGATTCATTTCTTGATCTATATTTAATGGGCTGGATTATTATATGAATCAGTTAATTTAGGTAAATGAACCATAAATGATTTAAAATGGTAAATTCTAAAATAATATATGTAACTTATTTAGACTCAATCTAGGACATTCTCTTGCCCATACTCAAATCTCACGCTAGCTCCTTACGTGCTCTCAACTCAATTTAGATATGTGATTATTTTAGTAATATGAATAGAGTCGAGTACGAATTACTGGATTTGTATTATATGAAAATTAATCAATTTGAGTTGGACCATTTTCAATCCTACCTAAATTTGGTCTGATCCGTCCGACAAGTCTATTCATAAGTATTAAATAACACATTTAAGACATCGAAGGCACGCCAAGTGTAGCGAAAATGAATACGGATTGAATTTAAAAATGACCCGTTTCATTTTATTTGAATTTGTTCCTTTGTTTGTAAATACATAAATTCCAACTCCCCACGAGTAGAGTAGGGACACGTCCAACATCGTACAAAAGCAAGGCAATTTCCCCTGTTTTTGTCCCGGGGCTGGGTTCGGGCCCACTCCACGCGCACCACCCTGACCCCGTCGCCGTACCCGGGCCTTTTCTCACTGACGGCGACAGCGACGTCGGAACCTTCATAATTGTCCCTTTTTTTTTTGGTCGAATCATAATTGTCCTTAGCTCCTGAGCATTTTGAAGAAGCTTGGTTCCCCTATTCTTCTAGTTTTCTTTTACTTCTCCAAAACCAAAAAAAATGATCTTTGTGTAATAAAAATATATACCTATATGGAGCATTGAGCCTTGATTTTCACGTGATTTTATGATGGAACCATATCCAAACCCGGATGGATTTAATTTGTACATTTGTGCTTGTGTAGACAGGTAAATTGAAATTTGATTCAATTAGAAATTGGTTAAGTTTTTGAAGTTGTTTAATTATGTATGTCTGCTCTAAATGGTGCCCGGCTAAGAAGCACCGACATTCTTCGGAAGTTTTCATGTCATGTCTGACACGTGTCCGACACGTTCCGACACGCGAGTCTGAAATTCTAACACGAGACTCGTGCGTTAATTTTAAAATTTTTCAATATTTGAGGAGTCAAAATATAAATATATGAAAAAATAATAAAAATAACAAAAATAAAGGGAAAAGAAGAAAATTTTCACTTTCAAGCTTTTCACTTATAAGTTTTAACCTTCCCGTGAGTGACGATGGAACGCCCCTCTTCTCGCTGGCGTCGCTCCGTTGCCTCCGCAGAGGTAAAGTTGTGATTTTTTTTTTTACTTCTTTCCACCTCTCGAAGGGGTCGCTTGCGAGCTATCTCTTTTGGTTACATTTTCCATGGAAAATTTAGTTATTTCTTTTTCTTTTGGTCGTACTTTGAGAGTTATTGTCTTGGATTTTCATTTTTCTTGAACCTTGTTTTGCAAAGGAGCTCAAGCCAATCTATATCATGAACTACGAACTCGGTTTGAAACTATAAAAAATCTCATTAATTTCCAACAAATGTAAGAAAATAGGACACGCTCCTTCAAATTTACTCTTTTGTGTTTGCAATTTTTGAATTTCTTATTCAATCTCTGTCAAATTAAAATAATAAATGATATTAACAAATGTTGGATTAATATTTTTAGTATAAATTAATTTTATGCTCTTTTTATTATTATTTATTTATTTTTGCATATATACATAAAAATTTACGTGTCGGAACGTTTCGCAATTCTCTATTTTTTTGAGAAATAACGTGTCGGTATGTCGTGTCGTGTCGTGTCGCGGTGTCGCATGTCCGTGTTGGTGCTACATAGGTGCCCCGACATGCGTTCTCAACAAGGTATCTATTGCTTCTTGAGTAATCTAAGCGTGTGATTAAAGCTTGTTGATTAAGAAAATCATTTCTTTTTGCTGGCATAAGTTTTGTTGTGATGAAGATAATATTTTTATTTAGCACTTAGTGGACCTTGAGCTGGGCTCGCTATGGGCCACCAAGGCCCACAAATCCAAGCCCAATCGACTATAACCTTGTCGCTCTTTTCAGTTCCTTTATTATTTGATTTTCGTTGGAATAATGCCTCTGCGTTTCTTTTCGTTTCATTTTATATTCTTTAGATGAATCATCCATCTATTTATTTCATGAAAAATAAATAATTTTAAAAATATTTTCTTAAAAATCATCAATTGTACATTTTGAAATAAGGGTTAATACTCTGAAAAATCCCAAACTGGTACACTTGTGACAAATTTACCCCAAATTATTTTTTTGACCATGAAAAACTCCAAACTGGTATACTTGTGATAAATTTACCCCGACTGACTATAAAAACCCTAAATTGGTACATTTATGACAAATTTACCCCAAACTAATTTATTCGACTGCAAAAAACCCAAAAATGATAAATTTGTGACAAATATACCCTCTGTTAAATTAGATTAATACCACAAAAAAATCACAAAAATTATAAACTGTGATAAACAGAGCGTAAAATCCTAAATTGGTATACTGGTCAACTGTCACGTGTCATTTAATTTAATAATTTGAGAGTAAAATTTAACGAAAACTAACAGAGGGTAAATTTATCACAAGTGTACCAGTTTGGGGTAAATTTGTCAAAAGTATACCAGTTTGGGGTTTTTGGTGGTCAAAAAAATAGTTTGGGGTAAATTTGTCATAAGTGTACCAGTTTGGGGTTTTTCAGGGTATTAACCCTTGAAATAATTAATCAATGATTTTTTTTATTATCGATAACAATTTAAGTTTAAAATTTTTCATGAATGATTAAATTTTTTTTCATTCATTCATTTTTATAAGCGATCCAAGCAATCATTTGTAGGAAAATATTTTCCAAATAATCATTTTTCACTAAATAAGTGGAGAGTGACCCTTAATTCCACTTCCCGATAAGGCTACAAGCACAAATGAACAAATGATGTTGTTACATGCTCTGAAGTCTAAAAAAGGATCTAAATGACAAACAAGTACGTACTTAGAATAATTGGTAATTTGGATTCAAATTTGATATGATAGGATAAGGCGAGATTAGAAACCCTCCAATTATCCTTCGGATTATAAGAAATTATGTTCCTTTTTCTTAACTGATTTATAGTAGGAATGAAGCTCTTTCGTTTTTCTTCTCATTCATTGGTTGCATTTTCTTCTGTTACTAAGCAGCATAGGTGCGTTGCATAGACATGAATCTTTTCATTTGTATCGAGATCGAAATATGTATTTTATATAAATAATGCATTAAATTATATCTCTTTTTATGTGAATTTTCCATATTTGGACAAAAGGCGAAATTCTTAGTTCACATAACATATTGATGTAAAAATTCCTAATCATGGTTACTACATGATGTCGGGTCACAGTTCATGTAATTAATAATACAATAGTAACAATGACAGACAATAATAAAAGTTATCGAGGAAAACACTTTATTGTAGGGGTTACATTACTAATTTTTGATACGACAAATTCATGGAAATCAATGGCATTGAATGAGGTAAAGCCCTTAGCAGAGGGAAGAGTCCTACTTGGAAAAAAAAAATGAAGGGGCAGTGCAAGAAACCTCTCAAAGAGAATGATCAACATTTCTATTTTAAGTAACTTTCGAGAGTATAAGACTACGTAAACTTTTTCTAGGTAAAATAAGATTAATCAAGGTAAATTGCAGAGGCAAAACCAATAGGCCACAGAGTGAAATAGCCTCGAATATGAAACATGCAAGTAAGCAAGAACGAACAGTAATTGGATGTGAAACCGCCTATACCGATGCTAATCATAAGGAATTGAATGATCGCCACTAAAGTCATAGGACGAAGAAAAATGCGGTGTATATAAAGTTGCACAACCCTCATATGTAATCGAGTAAGGGTTTCTCGGAAGGAGTGAAAGAAAAAGGAGGACACAAAGCGTTCAGGCTGACCCGGCTTGGCCCGGTCATTGATCATGTAGCCACCAGTCCGATCGATAATGTCCTATAGGAGTGGCTATTAACTCGATTCTGAGAAGAATACAGTGCTTGTACACTATTACATCCTTGGGACTTAAAATTTTGGGGACAGCCTCTGTCCATGACCATCTAGATTTTCCTCAAGACGAGCCTCATCCCGTGTTCCGGCACCAACACCATCGGATAAACCGGGGAGTGTCGATATTCGGGAGACAGGGAGAACGAGAACCGGGACAGGATGAAGGCGAGGACGATCTTCATCTCCAGGATCGCGAAATTCTGTCCCAGTACAGCCTGCTCCCGTACCCAAATGGCACGTACGCCTGAGGATGCTTGCAAGCCTCGGACACCCCGTCCTTGAACCTCTCCGGCTTGAGCTCTTTGGCGGCAGGACCCCACTTCTCAGGGTCCCAGTGCCCCAAGGGAGTCGATGTCCAGAGGATGGCAGCGCCTTCGGGCACGTCGATTCCGCCCAGCTTGATCTCTGTCATGGTTTCTTTCACCAGTATGATCGCAGGGTGGTAGAGGTGCAACGTCTCTTGAATCACCATGGTTCGCTGCACAATAAAACTCACCTGGAGAAATGAGCCCTGAGAGTTGTGACAATGCCGTGAGTAAGGACTAATTGCCGACTATTAGGGCGACTGCCTTCAATCTTTTGAGATGCGGTAATTCATTGTCTAAGCGATTTTTAGATCGAAACTATAGAACTGATCTTCTTATCTGAGTTCCTGAAAGATTCCTAGACCAGTAGACCAAGCCCGAGATGAGGTCTAAAAGCCAAATCATACAACTTACGACTTTGAGCTTCCGAAGCGTCTCGAAGTCTAGGGAACCACGATGACACAGTCGATCTCCACAGAATTCCACGATCTCAGCATGGATGCGGTCCTGCCACTCAGGGTGCAACGCGAGCTGCATCATACTCCAGGATATGGTCGTGGCAGTCATCTCCTGACCTGAAAAGTAGATATTCTTGCGAGGGTCCACAACGAAACTAAAACACGCTTTCTCATTCATGGCGTCGTCAACATCAGCACTCTCGAGGATCATTTGCAACAGGTCCTTCTCAGGCTTCAGAGAACTCCGGTTTTCTTCCTGGCGAGCTCTTACCACCTTCAGTATCAGCGAGTCGACCTCTTCTCTTATCTGCCATAAGTCTCTGTTCACCTTGGAAGGAGGAAATATAGAGAATGCCGCGAATAGGGAAATCCTGTACCAATATAATTCATCTGTTCAGTACATAGGGAGACCGAATGTCAAGAGAAACAACCTATCGCAGATTGTGGAATCCGAACAACCGATCAGGTTTCGACAAGGCATACCGAAGGGTCCTCAATTTAGCGAACTGCTCACCTTCCAAGTAAGAACTGCCAAAACATGCCCTTGCGATAACATTGGCAGACAGGCTATTCAAGTCTTCATGTATATACATGTGTGCAAACATGCCGTCGCTCTCTAGAATCATACTTTCCCATTTCTCGATCAATGTCATGGTCGAGTCCACCATCAAATCCACCATGCCCTGCATATAAACTATCTAGCATTACACGTTGAAGCAGTAAATAGATTTTTGTGCGATACCATTGTCGTACAGTATAGCTGAACATTGAATTACCTTCCTCCTGAATCCCCACTTATACAAAGTGAACAGATTGAGTTCACATCAATATTGATTTACCTTAACTTCGACGAGGAAGAATTGGGAAGCAATTAGTTTCCTCTGAGAAGCCCAATTTTGTCCGGTGGCTCTCATAATTGCCTCGCCGCGGTGTTTTTACCGGGCCGATGGCTTATCCGAATCAAAAGGCTTATGTAAGTTCAAAAACCTTCTTAAATCTGGTCTATTAACGTACAAGTTCAGCTTCTGCCTCTTCGAGTACATATACAACAAGCCTGCATGAAAAAACTGGTACATAAGTTGGTGACGGAGCTAGCTTCTGGCCGTCCTCTGAATCCATCCGAGCAGATGCCTTCGCATGCTAGGGAAATTCATGTAAGATCACTTAATAAAGTCGTCTATTGCATCAATGGTATCTGAAAATTCACCAGCCAGTGAATATGACCATCTGTACTATCATTATCAACAGGTACAATGAGGATTTATGCCAGATCACGAGCAACCTATCTATCCCTGGAGATTTCGGATGAAATAAGCATGGTCAAACAGTGTCTCTCTAGATCACCTATCTTCGTATGGACAATATTCGACTATGCGATTACCATATCGATTGATACTAAGGGCCTGTTTGCTAACCATCCCAACGGTGCTAGATTTTGATTTTTTGTTCCTAAAATCAGTTTGGGATGAGAATCGCGTTTGGTAAAATTTTTGTTCCCGAATCGGTTTGGGACGAGAATCAAAAATAAAAAAGTTGATTCTTGTTCCGGAACAAAATTGAGAATCAAAACTTTTCTTCTTCTCTTTTATTCTTCTTCATCAACCGCCATCCCGCGATCGCCGCCTGTCGCCGTCCGCTGCCGCCGTTCACCATCGCCCGCCGCCATTCGACGCCGCCGGTTGCCAGTGACCGGTCCGGCGAGCTCGCTGGAGGCTCGCTAGGCTAGGGCGAGGTCCGGCGAGGCCGAGCCAACGAGGGCCGGCCTCGCCGAGGGCTAGCAACCGTCCCGAAGAAGAATTAGAATAGGAGAAAAAAGAAAAAAAAAAAAAAAAAAAAAAAAAAAAAAAAAAAAAGGAAAAAAGAAAAAAAGGGAAAAAATAAAATAAAAGAAAAAAAGAAAAAAAGGGAAAAAAAAAATAAAAGAAAAAAAGAAAAAAAGGAAAAAAAGGAAAAAAAGAAAAGGAAAAAAAAAAAATAAAAAAATATTTAAAAATTAAAATAAATTGATTTGGAACAGAATCAATAAACACGGTACTCAAATGCAATTCTATTCCAGAATAAAAATTTTTGTATAATTACCAAACGCGTTCTTTTACTCAGAATCAGTTCCCGGAATAGAATTAAAAATAATCATTTTTGATCAGAATTTGTTCCCGGGAATAGAATTGTTACCAAACGCGCCCTAAGTTTTCTCATCCATGTGGCAGCGCTTCAATTGGTAAGCATGCCGAGGAAGATGTAGCTGTCGATTCAAGGACAATCCAACTGCTCACTGCATGAATTATCAGATCTCATCAGTCTAGCCGATTTTTTACAAAGAGGAACCATCTCACATCACAGACTTGCAGCAACATACAAAGAAGCTACACGTCACAAGAAAAAGCACTCCGATCTGGAAAGAAGATGAAAACATACCAAGTCATTCTAACAGAAAGAAATCCACGAACCAACGGCACAGAAAAAAACATGAAGTCAGAACGAAGTGCTTGCCTGTCGAAGAATAAAATGAAACAAAGGGATGCATTGGTTCTTCCCGTAGAAGTAGAAGAAGACAGAACGTAGAGGCGTTGCCGTAGCGGCAAGCCCAGTGGTGGAGATATGGGAGGATGGAGTAAGCCCAGTCGTGAGAGACTTGCCCTTGAGGAAGCAGTTCGGGCTTGCATCCGGCCGCGATGCTTCGCATCTCGGCCACATTGCCATAAAGAAGGGTCGGTGGCAGTCCGGTTATGCCTTGCTCGGAGAGCTTTCTTCTCAGCTTTCTGAGATTCAGCCACAGTATGCTGCACGCATGAAGCACTAAACTGCATACAATTATCAACCCAAAAGACCAGTTTATTTCCACCACGAAGAGTCTCCTCATTCTCTCTCTCCCTCTCTCTTTCAGCAACTGATCTTATTACTGCTTTGTGTATAAAGCAGAAAGAAATGGAGAGTCGTTAATAACGAGCAACGGTAGACTTACTAAAACAAATTTATAAAAATTGATTTATGAAGTGATGTTGAAATATGAGCGGCTTTTTTAACAAGTATGTCATGTTCAGGAACTAATAACGATCTAACATGTTACCTTACAAACTAATTCTGTAAACCGATCTAAGTCTAGCATTTCTCTTCATTTATAAAGGGTTTGGTCCAGGATACGTTCGGAAAGATGGTAATGCCTGACCTAAATGGCAAGAGAGTTTGTTTGTGCTTTTGTAGTCTTGGGATCAAGTGTTGTTGCAAACAAGAGTAAAATCCCCGAATCCACCCGGCCGGATGTGGAAGAGTGCCCCTTAAGATCGCCTAAAGAGGTAGACCAATCGAGACGCATAAGAGCTGATTTGGATACCACCCGATTGTTACAAAACAAACTTCAAAACAGGTTTGATGGATTAGGTGGAATCTCATATTTTAAGTGCAATCGTTTCGTCCTATGGATGCGATCGCATTAAAGTGCACTTGTCTTTTAGCCATTCGATAACGCAAATACAATAAAAAGGCAATATGTAAGTCATGAGTTCAAATGGATCATGTCCTTATTGAATATGTTGGGTTTGTGTTGTGCAAGTTTGGAATCTCTCATTGAATATACATCGACCAGGTCGTATTGTCGTTTTTTTTACAAGAAATTGACAACACTGACCCAAACCTTCGGCTGCATCGCGGACGCCCAGAAAACGTTGTCGAGAAAGGAAATTAGTGGCAGGTTCCCAGCTCCCCTCAAACAAACTGTTGGTTGTTTTTTGGTTTTACAAACAAACAGAATGTGCTTTTTCTGATCCCACCTAGGAAAGTTTTGGGAGAAGATGGATCACTTTATATATCTTTTCAAGGTACAATTTCAAAATATATTTGTTTACTTTGCAACTTTTAGAGGTAGCTTTGTTCACTTTGCAAAATTTCTCGAAGGGATATTTTGTTCTCTTTGCAACTTTCCTCCTCGAAGGTTGCCTGTGTTTATTAAAATCAAGATAAATTTTTCAGTTTGGCATGAATGTGGATCAAGTCTTTTTCGAGTTTTTCTTTCTAAAAAATAGCCATCATTTCAATTATTTCATCGAGAAATCTAGAAGAAACACTAGAATTGATATCCAGTATTCTCAATCAAAACTTTATTGTGTCTTGGAGAAATTTGCCGGTGATCATTAACAACATTATGGGGCAAATAATCTTTTAAAAAAGTTATATCACGCATTAATATCCGATTTTATTGTTCTACCCAATTTTGAAGCAATTTTCCAACACAAACCACCCATTATATTCTCGTCATTCAACATAACAGTTCTGTCATCTTATAATTGAAGGCTCTCGAGTCGTCCGCATGCCACAGGGATCTAAATGCAAAGTAATTCGATGCCAAATCCAACTCGGTCTTAGGAACTGTGAAGCATCAGAAAATCTCTGAGAAGAACGGTGCTTATGCACTATTTAGATCCTCGGCTCCAGTATTGGGGGACAACCTGAATCCATGACCCATTTAGATTTTCCGCACGACGAGTCTCATCCCGTGCTCCGGCATCAACACCATCCTGAAAACCGGGGAGTGTCGATATTCGGGAGATAGTGAGAACGAGAACCGGGACAGGATGAGGACGAGAACAATCTTCATCTCCTGCATCGCGAAAGTCTGTCCCAGGCACAACCTGCTTCCGTAACCGAACGGTATGTACCCCTGAGGATGCTTGCAAGCCTTGGACACCCCATCCTGGAACCTCTCTGGCTTGAACTCGTGGGCGTCCGGACCCCAGTTCTCAGGGTCCCGGTGCAGCGCGGGGATCGATGTCCAGAGGATGACGCCTTTGGGCACAACAATCTCTCCCAGATTGATATCTGCCGTGGCTTCTTTCACCAGTATGATCCCGGGGCAATAGAGGCGCAGTGTCTCTTGAATCACCATGGTCAGCTGCATAACAAAATTCGCCGGGAGAAATGAGCCATAAGAGTCATGATAATGCCGTGAGGAAGGACTGATCATTGACCATAAGGGCGACTGTGTTCAATCTTTAAGATGCAGTAATTTAATGTGCAAGAGTTTTCAAATTGAAAATATAGAACTAATCCGCTGATTTAATTTCCTGCAAGGTTCCCGGACCGTTATGCTGAGCCCGCGTGAGGTCTATAAGCCGAATCATACAACACTTACGACTTTAAGCTTCCGAAGCATCTCAAAGTCTAGGGAACCGGGATGATAAAGTCGATCTCCGTAGAATTCCAAGATCTCAGCACGGATGCGGTCCTGCCACTCCGGGTGCACTGCGAGCAGCATCAAACTCCAGGAGATGGTCGTAGCTATCGTCTCGTGACCTGCAAAGTAGATATTCTTGCAGCTGTCCACAACGAAACTATTGAGCGCTTTCTCATCCATGGCGCCGTCGACATCAACACTCTCAAGGATCATTTGCAACAGGTCCTTCTCGGGCTTTAGAGCCTTCCGGTTTTCTTCCTGGCGAGCTCTAACCATCTTCAATATCAGCGAGTCGACTTCTTCTCTTATCCGCCATAAGTCTCTGTTCGCCTTGGAAGGAAGAAATCTAGAGAATGCCGTAAAAGGAAATGTCCTTTACCAATCAATATAATCCATCTTATTAGTACACGGGGACCAAATATCAAGAGAACTACCTACCCACGATTGTGGATCCCGAACAACCGATCAGGTTTTGCTAAGGCGTGCTGAAGGGCCCTCAGTTTAGCGAAAATCTGCTTACCTTCCGAGTAAGAACTGCCGAAACATGCCCTTGCGATGACATTGGCGGACAGACTATTCAAGTCTTCAGTTATATACATGTCGGCCACTGTCCCATCGACCTGTAAAATCATACTTTCCCATTTCTCGATCATTGCCACGGTCGAATCCACCATCAAATCCATCATGCCCTGCATACAAACCATCTCCCGTTTCACGTTGCAACAGTAAATACATCTTTGTGCTTTAGGATCGTCATACAATACGGTCGAACATCGAAATACCTTACTATTGACTCCCCATTTATACCAACTGAAACAGATCGTGCTCACCGTCAATATCTTTTTACCTTAACTTTGTCGAGGAAGAATTGGGGAGCAATTAGTTTTCTCTGAAAAGCCCAGTTTTGTCCGGAGGCCCTCAGAATGCCCTTGCCGAATAAAGGACTTGGCGTCTTTGCTATGGTCGAGGGCTTATCCAAATCCAAAGGCTTATGTAAGTTCAGAAACTTAACTAAATCCGGCCTACTCACGTACAAATTCAGCTTCTGCCTCGTTGAGTACATATACAGCGAGCCTGCATAGAAAAACCAGTACGTAAGCCCGGGATGGAACAAGCTTCAGGCCGTCCTACGAATTCATCAGAGTGGACACTACGGCATGTTAGGAAAATTCATGTAAGATCTCACTTATCGAAGTCATCCATTACATCAATGGCATCTGAAAATTCACCAGCCAGTGAATATGGCCATCTATACTATCGTTAGCAACCTATCCATACCTCGAGCTTCTAGAAGAAATAACCGTGATCGAACAGTTGACTAGAAGTTATCAGCTCGCTAGATCGCCTATCTTGGTACGGTTAATATTCGACTGGGTGATTGCTACATTGAGGGATACTAAGTTCGTCGCTGACGTGCCAATGCTTCAACGGGTGAGCATGCCAATGTAGATTTAGATGTCGATTTGAGGACAGCATAAACTCATGACCGCGTGAATTAGCAGATCTCATCGGTATAGTTCCAGGCAGGAGCCATCTCATCTCACAGACTTGCAGTAACATACAAGAAAGCTACATTCACAAGAAAACGCAGTCCAGTCTGCGGACAAGACGACATTATATTAAATCGTTCTAACAGAAATGAATCCATGAACCAACCGTGGCGCAGAAAATAACAAGAGCCTGTGCTCGTTGTAAAATGTGACAAAATAGAAGTATCGAATTAGTTCTTCCCTAGTTGTCCCTGAAGAAGAACGACGAGGGTCATTACCATAGCGGCCAGCCCAGTGGTGGTGAAACGGGAAGATGGAGCAAGCCCAGTCGTCGGAGATTTGGCCTCGAGGGAGCAGTTCTGGCTTTCATCGGGTCGTGATGCTTCGCATCTCGGCGACATTGCCATGGAAAAAGTGCGGCGGTGGTCCGGTCACGCCTTGTGCCGAGAGCTTCCTTCTCAGCTTCCTGTGATTCAGCCACAGTACGTTGCACCAGTGAAGCACAAGACTGCATACGATCATCACCCCGAAGGACCAAAGCATCTCCGCCAGGAAGAATCGTCCCATTCTCTCTCTCTCTCTCTCTCTCTCTCTCTCTCTCTACCTGTGCAACTGATATTGAAATGGCAAGCGATTGATAATGAACAACTTCAGATAATTAACATGTCACTTCGTAAAATAGTCTTATTGGTCCATCTAATGCTAGGAAAGCAAGCAGTGCCTGGAATCTCACTATTTTTTAACCCTTTTTTTTCGTTCTTATTTATCACATGGAGCCGGCTGTTCCTGAATGCACGCAAAATAGTGTCCTCGGAAAGCGAAAAGATGCTCTGTTCCTACCTAATTTTGGACCGCACGGAATGCAAAATTATCATTACTTCTTAAATTTCCTAAAAGAATAACCGGCAAGGCGAGAGAGTTTGCTTCTCTTGTTATGGTCTCGGAATCAAGTCTGGTTGAAAATAAGAGTAAAATTTTGAATGCATCGGACCATGATCGATGTGTAGGAGTGCGCCCTTAAAATTACTCGAAGAGGTGGGTTAATTGAGTTGTGCAATCTGATGTGGCCACGACCCGACCATTGAAAAACAAATTTTGCAAAAGAATGACAAACATTTCTTTCTTTTTTTTTTTCTGGTGTGTTGATTTAGGTAGGAACTCATATTTTAACCGCAATAATTTCGTCCACTAATTATAGTTTAGCCATCGGACTAGGCAAGTACAATTAAATTAGGAAATAATATAAAAATGGATTGTGTACCTGTGTTCGTCTTGTCTTTTGCAAATTTGGATTTTCTCATTAAATTTGTATTTCCCAGAAATCCACTGCACCGACCGGCCGAATCCTTCTATTTAACTAGCGGATAACCCAAAATCATTGTCAAGAACTCTAAAATAATCAAAAAGTTTCTGTTTTCCTTAAACGCCGAAGTTGACGGGCCAATACTTTATAAATATAACAACCATTTTTTTTTATATGTAGTTTGCAAATTAGTAATTTTTATGCTGAATTACCAACATATTTTTATATAACTCACTAACCGTCAAATTTACCAACTGCCTATGAGGATTAGAATGACTTACCAACTTTTGTCAAATTAAATTACCAATTATTTTTGATTATCAGCTTTAGTTTTATTTATTAACCACAATTTGCACAATTTTTTTTTATTTTTATTTTATCAACTTTTCTATTGAGTTGTCATTTTTTTTTCGTCTTGACTAGCAGCCCAAATTAACTCTCTCTCTCTCTCTCTCTCTCTCTCTCGATATCGAACTAAATCAACGCTAACTTTTGTTCCATTAAATAAGCAACTAGTATATGTGTTACCAAATTAGAATAACTTACCGATGTTTATCTGATATTTTTAAATTACAAAAACCCTATTACTTATAAATCTTTGTGTGCATTTTTTAGCAATTTACCAACCGCTGTACAAATTACCAGTCTTAATTAGAGCGATTTTATTAAACTTTTATTTGGTTAAGCTATTGACCAATTTTTTTTATTATCAACTTTCATTTGAGTTACTCAACAAACTTATTTCTTTTAACAACCAAATTATCTTATTTGTTACCAGATTTTATTAACCCTTCTTAATTACGCCTTAAAATTCACCGACTCTTGCACGAAGTTATCAATTTAATTTGAGTGATTCATCGAACGAAATGTCATTTATCAAGTAAAACCAGCAATCTTAATGGATTGGGCTTGGCCGATTGCGTTAGGCCTAAGGAGCGAGGAAAGTGATGTGTTTCTTCTGGTCCTCGGATTAATCAAAGCTTCGTGGAGAAATCAACGGACACGGATGGGCCTTGTGTTACCTTGAGCACCAACTTGCGGACCAGAAACATCCCACGTTTCAAACGAGCGAAAAAAGGGGGAAAAAAAAACACCAACTTTTGTTGGAGAGACGACAAAATCAACGTTCCATTTTTCTAGCAATTAATAACGAGCAACGGTGGACTTCCCAAAACTAATTTATAAAAATTGATTTACTAATTGATATCAGAAAATCAGCAATTCTTTAAACAAACGAGTCATATTAAAAAAACTAGTAATAGTCTTGACGCATCGCTTTATAAACCAATTCTCTAAAAAGATACAAAGGAGAATTGGGAGGAACAAGGCAAGCAGTCATCAACACTTTAAAATAAGAAATGTAGCCTGGCAACTCGCTTGGAGGACAGGCACAGGCGACTTTTGTTATTTGGAAATAATTCCTATCTTGGTGAGGTTATCCTATAACCAATACCTATGATCCAAGGCAGGCCCGCTGGTTAACAAGGTAATATAGGTAACGGGGTCCTATTATTTCTTGTCATTCAACAGTCTAATGCTGTAATCTCATAATTGAGGCTCTCGAGTCGTCCGCATGCCACAGAGAATCTAAATGCAAACAATCCGGTCCTAGGAACAGTGAAGCATCGGAAAATCTCTGAGAAGAAAAGTGTTTATACACTATTGATATCCTCGGATCTAGTATTTGGGGACAACCTCAATCCAATATCCATGACACATTAGATTTTCCTCACGACGAGTCTCATCCCGTGTTCCGGCACCAAAACCATCCTGAAAACCGGGGAGTGTCGGTATTCGGGAGACAGTGAGAACGAGAACTGGGACAGGACAAGGGCAAGGACGATTTTCATCTCCAGCATCGCGAAAGTCTGTCCCAGGCACAACCTGCTCCCGTACCCGAACGGTATGTATGCCTGAGGATGCTTGCAAGCCTCGGACACCCCCTCCTTGAACCTCTCCGGCTTGAACTCGTGGGCATCCGGACCCCAATTCTCGGGGTCCCGGTGCAGTGCAGGGATCGATGTCCAGAGGACGACGCCTTTGGGCACGACGATCTCTCCCAGCTTGATTTCTGTCATGGCTTCTTTCGGCAGTATGATCCCGGGGCAATAGAGGCGCAATGTCTCTTGAATCACCATGGTCAGCTGCACAACAAAATTCACCCAGAGAAATGAGCCATAAGAGTCATGATAACGCCACGGAGGAGGACTAATCATCGACCATTAAGGCAGCCGTGTTCAATCTTTAAGATGCAGTAATTTAACTTGTAAAAGGTTTTCAAATCGAAAGTACAGAACTGATCGGCTGATTTGAGTTCTTGCAGGGCTCCCAGTCCGTTAGGCCGAGCCTGTGTGAGGTCTAAAAGCCGAATCATACAACACTTACGACTTTAAGCTTCCGAAGCGTCTCGGAGTCTAGGGAACCACGATGACAAAGTTGATCTCCGCAGAATTCCAAGATCTCAGCACGGATGCGGTCCTGCCACTCAGGGTGCACCGCAAGCAGCATCAAACTCCAGGAGATGGTCGTAGCTGTTGTCTCGTGACCTGCAAAGTAGATATTCTTGCAACTGTCCACGACAAAACTATGGCGCGCTTTCTCATTCATGGCGTCGTCGGCATCAGCACTCTCAAGGATCATTTGCAAGAGGTCCTTCTCAGGCTTTAGAGCCTTCCGGTTTTCTTCCTGGCGAGCTCTAACCATCTTCAGTATAAACGAGTCGACCTCTTCTCTTATCCGCCATAAGTCTCTGTTCGCCTTGGAAGGAAGAAATCTAGAGAATGCCGTAAAAGGGAATATCCTTTACCAATACAATCCATCTGTTTAGTTCAAGGAGACCAAACGTCAAGAGAACTACCTACCCAAGATTGTGGAATCCGAATAATCGATCAGGTTTCGCCAAGGCATGCTGAAGGGTCCTCAGTTTAGCGAAAATCTGCTTACCTTCCAAGTAAGAACTGCCGAAACATGCCCTTGCGATGACATTGGCGGACAGACTATTCAAGTCTTCAGTTATATGCATGTCAGCCACTGTCCCGTCACTCCGCAAAATCATACTTTCCCATTTCTCGATCATTGCCACGGTTGAGTCCACCATCAAATCCATCATGCCCTGCATACAAGCCATCTCCCGTTTCATGTTCCAGCAGTAAATACATTTTTATGCTATAGGATCGTCATACAATGTGGTTGAACATCGAAATACCTCATTACCAAATCCCGTTTACACCAACTGAACAGATCGAGCTCAAGTCAGTATCTTTTTACCTTAACTTTGTCGAGGAAGAATTGGGGAGCAATTAGTTTTCTCTGAGAAGCCCAGTTTTGTCCGGTGGCCCTCATAATGCCCTTGCCGAATAAAGGACTCGGCTTCTTTGCTATGTTTGAGGGCTTATCCAAATCCAAAGGCTTATGTAAGTTCAGAAACTTGACTAAATCCGGCCTATTCATGTACAAATTCAGCTTCTGGCTCGTTGAGTACATGTTCAGCGAGCCTACATAGAAAAACCAGCACGTAAGTCTGGGATGGAACAAGCTCCAGGCCGTCCTCTTAATTCATCTGAGCGGACACTAGGGCATGTTAGGGAAATTCATGTAAGATCTCAAATGTTGAAGCCATCATTTACATCAATGGTATCTGAAAATTCACCGGCCAGTGAATATGGCCATCCGTATTACCGTTAAGAGAACCAACGACCTCCAAGTGATCTACTGATGCTTTTGTGACAGCGCAACTTCGTCTGACATAATTATAAGGCTAAAGCAAGCAGTCATGGGTTGGACCATCAGGACATCGTTGCTTCAAAAACGAGTGAGTAGTAAATGTAATCATGCAACGAATTCAGGGATAACATCTTCTTGTCTGGTAAATGAAATAAGCGCGGTCTAAGAGTTGATTAGAAGTTATATGGCTCTCTAGATCACCTATCTTGGTATGGTCAATATTCTACTGGGTGATTGCTGCATTGAGTGATACTAAGTTCGTCGTCGTCGTGGCAGTGCTTTGACTGGTGAGCATGCCAAGGTAGATATAGTTGTCGATTTGAGGACAGCGCAAACTCGTGATGGAGTGAATTGTCGGATCTCATCGGTCTAGTTTCAGACAGGAGCCATCTCATCTCACAGACTTGCAGTAAAACACAAGTAGCCACATTTCGCGAGAAAACGCACTCCGGTCGGCGGAGATGGCAACTCCATACCAAATCGTTCTAACAGAAATGAATCCATGAACCTATGGCGGCGCAGAAAATAACAAGGGCCCGTGACTTACGGACTCAACATGTGCTTGCTCGCCGTAAAATATGACGGAATAAAAGTACGCATTAATTCTTCCCTAGAAATCCATGACGAAGAGCAGCGAGGCATTACCGTAGCGGCCAGCCCAGTGGTGGAGATACGGGAAGATGGAGCGAGTCCAGTCGTCGGAGATTTGGCCTCGAGGGAGCGGTTCCGGCTTGCACCGGGTTGCGATGCTTCGCATCTCGGCAACGTTGCCGTGGAAAAAGTGTGGCGGCGGTCCGGTCACGCCTTGTGCCTTGAGATTCCTCCTCAGCTTCCTGTGATTCAGCCACAGTATGTTGCACCCGTGAAGCACGAGGCTGCATACAATCATCACCCCAAAGGACCAAATTATCTCCATCAAGAAGAATCCTTCCATTCTCTCTCTCTCTGTCTCTCTCTCTGTCTCTCTCTCTCTATATCTGTGCAAACTGATCTTGAAATGGCAAGCAATTGATAATGAGCAACCTCGGATTTTGACTAAAAGTCGTTTGATGTCAAATTGACATGTCACTTTATAAAATAATCTTAGCATTTCCTTTCATTAATAAAAGGGTTTGGTGCATCCGATGTTAGGAAAGCAGGCAATGCCTGAAATATCTTACTATTTTTTTTACCCTCTTTTCGTTTTTTTTTAATCCCATGGAGCCGGCCGTTCCCGAATAACAAACATTTTTTTTCTGTTTTTTTCTTGGCGTGTTGATTTAGGTAGAAACTCATATTTTGACCGCAATAATTTCATCGACTAGACAAGCACAATTAAATTATGAAGCAATTAATGATATAAAAATGGATGGCATCTTGTGTTCGTCTTGTCATGTGTGAATTTTGATTCTCTCAGTAAATTTGTATTTCCCAGAGATAGACCGCACTGACCGAATCCTTCAGCTCAATTAGCGGACAAGCCGAAGTCATTATCTAGAAATCTAAAATAATAAAAAAGATTCTATTTTCCCTTAGTTGAGGGGCCAACACTTTATTAATATAACTGCCTTTTTATATGTAGTCTACAAATTAGTAATTTTTGTGCTAAATTACCAACATATTTTTATATAACTAACTAATTGTCGAATGTACCAATTACTTACTAGGATTAGAATGACTTACTAACTTTTGTCAGATTAAATTACCAACTATTTTCCTCCTCAACCCTTATTATCTTTATTATGCTTAGACTTTTCATGTAATGGTTCCCTCTTTGCGGGATAGTAATAATATTCACTACCTTATGACAAAAAAAAAATTACCAACTATTTTCGGATCATCAGCTTTAGTTTTATTTATTAACCACAATTTGCTCAATTTTGTTATATTTTATCAACTTTTCTATTGAGTTGTCAATTTTTTTTTTTTTTATCTTGATTAGCAGCCCATTACATTTATTAACCCTATCTTCTTTTTTTCTTGAGATATCGGACTAAATTAACGCCAACTTTTGTCCCATTAAATAATCAACTAGTATTGTGCTACCAAATTTGAAATACTTGCCGATGTTTATCTAATATTTTTAAATTACAAAAATCCTATTACTTAAGTTTCGTTCGTTTCATAGAAAATAACTTCTAGGGAAAATATTTTGACGTTCATTTCATGGAAAATGAATTAGTCAAAGAAAACGTTTACCGCTATTGAAAAAACACATTCAAAAGTTAGAAAAATGTTTCCATTTTTTAGAAAATGGAAAACAGTTTCCATAATTTCTTTTACCTCATGTTCTTTCACTAGACACATTTTCTTTTTATTTTCATGTTTTATTTTTTTTAAATTGAGTTTTCAATTTTTTCCTTTTTCTTTTTCTTCTTCCTTGGCAGACCATAGTAGCGGCCTGTGATTGGCCACAAGCCAACTCCAACCTTGTCATAGATTGGTAAGCTCCTCATCGACCTATGGCGAGATACGCAAGGCTCTACCTCACCCAAGACTAGATTTGGCAGGGGCGAGGCTCGAGAGGGCGAGGCTTGAGCTTGTTGGCCTCGACGGAGTTGGGGCTCACCTGGATCTGGCAATCCACATCTTGGTTGGTCGCTAGGTAGCCGACCATCATTGAGGTAAGTGGCGGCTGAGGAAGGAGGAGGAAGAAGGAGGAAGGAAAAGAAAAGAAAAAAAAAAAAAAAGAGAAAAATAATAAATAATAAAAATTCGATTTTTAAAAATAAAAATATTAAAAATTTAATTTTTAAAAATATATAAATTTTAAAATTTTTATTTTTATTTAATTAAAAAAATTAAAACTCAATTTTTTGTGTAATTTTTCCCAAAAAATTAAATCGGAGAACGAACAATAAAAATATAGTCATTTTCTTGAAAAATGGCTTTCTGGAAATTATTTTCCGAAAACGTGATATTTTATGCGAAATGAATGGTCCCTCGTAAAGCTTTGTTTGCATTTTTTAGCAACGTTTTGGATATACCAACCGTTGTAGAAATTACCGATAGTGATTTTATTAACCTTTTATCTTGTTAAGCTATTGACCAATTTCTTTTATTATCAACTTTCAATTGAGTTACTCAACAAACTTATTTCTTTTAATAACCAAATTATCTTGTTTGTTACCAGGTTTTATTTACCCTTCTTAATTATGCCTTAAAATTCACCGACTCTTGCACGAAGTTATCGACTTTAATTTGAGTGATTCATCGAACGAAATGTCATTTATCAAGTAAAACCGGCAATCTCAATGGATTGGGATTGGCCGATTGGATTAGGCTAAGGAGTGAGGAAAGTGATGCGTTTCTTCTCGTCCTCGGATTAATCAAAATTTCGTGGAGAAATCAACGGACACGGATTGGCCTTGTGTGCCTTTAGCACCAACTTACGGACCAGAAACATCCCACGTTTCAAACGAGCGAAAAAAATAAAAGAAAAAAAACACCAACTTTTGTCGGAGAGACGACAACATCAACGCTCCATTTTTCCAGCAATAAATGCTACTGTGGCATCTAGAGTTGACTTACGGAACTAGTCGGGATCGCTGCTTAAACAAAACGATGTTCAGCTTGTTCACGTGATCACTTTTTCGAAAATAAAGAGAGGTAGCGTTCTCGAGAGCAATTTAGGGATTGTCTTGATCGCATTCGGTATTTGTCGGGATAGATTTACGTAACTTGTAGACTATAGAGGTGTGGATAGGTTTTGATTCAACTCGAAAACAAGATTGAATCGGACCGAACCAACTTATTTCGGGTGATTTTTTAGGGGGACAAATTTCACATAAAAAATTAGATCGATAGGACTGCCTAAGGCTTCTTATATTTTTTATTTTTTATTTTGAAGCAAGCCTTTATTAAAAAATTATGCTTTTATTTTGATATTGGGAAATTCCTGTTAAATATGTTTCGAATTTTAATTTGAATAATGATTTGTTAAACCAAATTTTGTTGAGGAAGATTTTCCCAAGCAGATTACAAATCGGATGAAGAAGTCTTTTTTCTTATTGGACTTTCTTTCAAACAAGCAAGATAAGCAAGAAAACAAAAGAAGGAAGTTAATTTGTCACTACAAGACAAAAGAGGAAATAATATAAAATAAAAGAGAAAGGAAGGGTTTCACTTTTAGAAAAGCCTAGTTCACTTTAGGTAAAAAAGGAATCCAAGGTGGGCCCACAGTCAAAGTTTTTAGTTTGGGCACATAATATAAAAAGGCTAGGGTTTCTTTTACGTGGAGAAGTGAGCCACATGTAGAAGCCGCATGACAAGCTGAAGAGAGCTTAGTTTCGCAATACGTAAAGTGTTTTACTTTAAGCTTGAATGCGCGGTGATTTTATGCCGTGAATTTACGTCCAAGTGAGTTGTTTATTTATAAACACTTTGGGTCTGTGATTAAATTTAGGTATGGGAAACATTCGAGCGTATGAGCGATTATAAACTTTGATTCTCCAATTATAGTAGATTATTTGCTACTGGCTCTTCTTGTGAACGTAGGTACTAATACTCAGATTGAACTACGTAAATTTCTGGTGTCCTTATTATTTATTGTTTTATTTCTCTGGTGATTTTGCGTTGACATAAATTGCAAGATCCTGTCGTTTTTGCGTATCATCTTCCAACAATTGGTATCAAAGTTTGGGATCGGATTTCTTAATTGTGATTTTGAGCTTTTCCTTGTCTGATTATTATTTGAAAATTCTGTTATTACAATTATGTCCGAGAGGAAATCTGAAATTGAGAAGTTTAACGAGAGGGACAACTTTGGGTTATGGAGCATCAAGATGCGGGCATTATTGATAATCCAAGATTTGGCCATGGCACTGGATGGTGAAGATGAGTTGTCAATTATAATGAAAGCCTCTGAGAGGGTAGAGTTAATGGAAAGAGCAAAGAGTACAATCATGTTGAACTTGTCAGATGGGGTTTTAATAGAGGTTGCTGAGGAGAAGGATAACGCAGCATTATGGACAAAACTTCAAGCACTCTATGTAAAGAAATGTTTGAACAATCGTCTATATATATTAAAGAGAATGTTTCAATTTAGGTATACTAAAGGTATGTATATCAAAACTCACCTAAATGAATTTAATAAACTCATAATGGATCTGAAGAATGTCGGTAAGATACTTGATGATGAAAAACATGGCATGATGTTGTTAGCATCTTTACCAGAGTTATATGAGCACTTTACTGATTCACTGTTGCAGGGGCGTACTACAATTACCTCAAAAGAGATCAAGTTCGCCTTATTCTCTAAAAAGTGGCAAAGAAAGTTGCGAGATGACGGTCTGGCGCAAGGAGTAGCGCAAGCATTGACAATTCGGGGTACAGAATAACATCGAGGGACTAGTAGCAGTAGAGGTAAAAGTCGATTGAAATCACGTCATAGAAAGTCCAAAGGATGCATAAAGTGTTTTGAATGTCACGAGGATGGGCACATAAAGAGAGATTGTCCAAAGTAGAAGGATAAATGTGATAGGCAGAATGCTATAAGTAGTGTGGCGAACATTGCTGAAAGGAGCACTAGTGATGTAAAAGTTATTTTATGTGTGATTACTACTTCATCACGAGACGAATGGGTGCTAGATTCGAGGTGTTCTTATTATATGACGCATCATAAGAACTGGTTTATTACTTATCAAATTGCAGATGGTGGTATAGTTCTTTTGGAGAATAACGCAGTCTGTAAGGTTGTGGGGATAGGGATAATTCGGATTCGGCTGCACGATGGGGTGGTGCGCACATTGACAGATGTGAGGCACGTATCGGAGCTTAAGAATAATCTTATTTCTCTGGGGACACTCAACGACATCGGGTGTAGCTACACCGCTGAAGGTGGAGTATTGAAGATCTCTTGAGGTGCCATGACATTGATGAAAGGGAAGAAAGTGAATACTGTCTATCATCTACTGGGAGAAACCGTGATTGGAATCGCTACGGTTTTATCATGTGAGTCAGATTCTGACTTGACTTAATTATGGCATATGCGTTTGGAACATCTGGGTGATGTAGGTATAACAATGTTGAGTGAAAGAGAGTTGTTGAAGGGTCAAAAGACAAGGAAGCTGGACTTATGTGAGCACTGCATCTTTAGGAAGCAGCACCGAGTAAAGTTTACTACAGCTGTTAATTCAATCAAACGACCAGTTGAATATATTCATTCAAACGTCTGGGGCCCATCTTCGGTTCCTTCGAAAGGAGGTGCCCGATATATGCTAACATTTATCGATGACTATTCGAGGAAGGTATGTGTATACTTTCTGAAGCACAAATATGATGTGTTTGATCGGTTCAAGAAATTTAAGACACTGATTGAGAAGTAGTCAGATAAACAAATCAAGTGCCTAATAACCGATAATTGCATAGAGTTATGTGGTAAAGATTTTATCGAGTTCTACGAGAAAGAAAGTATTGTGAGACACCACACAGTACTTGGGACACCACAGCAGAATGGCATGGCAAAACGGAAGAACAGAACTTTGTTTGAGTGAGCTCGATGCATGCTTTAGCATGTAAGACTTAGTAAAGAATTTTGGGCCGAAGTAGTAAATATGGTGTGTTACTTAGTTAATCGATCTCTATCATCTACTATTGAGTGGAAAAATCTTGAGGAAGTATGGTTGGGGAGACCTATTGATTACTCCGGATTACATATATTCGGATGCCCTGTGTATATTCATGCGAGTGATGGTAGCTTGAGTTGAGGGTGAAGAAGTGCATATTTTTGGGTTATGTGCATGGGGTGTAAGGTTACCGGCTATGGTGCATTAATCCAAGATCACCCGGTTTTATAATCAGCAGAGATGTGATCTTCAACGAGACTGTAATGCTTTAACAGAGAAGTTCTGAGACACAACCAGTAAAGAAGACAGATCATGGTGTCATTAGTGAGATGGAGCTTTAGGTGGAGACTTCGGAGATCTCGAAGGTAACAGAAGTTGAGACTGTAGATGAGGTCGTAGTTCCTGAAGTTGGTGATAGTGGACAATCAGCACAATCGCTGTATATTATAACCGCAGATAAATAGAGAAGGCAAATTAAATCACCAATATGATACGGTTATACAGATATTGCTTATGTATTGACTATAGGTGACGAGATGGAGTCAGATGAGCCTTCATCTTACTTTGAGGCGATGGCTAATTCTGAGTCATTGCAATGGCTAGGGATTATGAGTGAAGAGATGGAATCAATCTATCGAAATCAGACATGGGAGCTGGTCAAAGTACCTAAGAGCCAGAAGATTGTCGGAAGTAAATAGATCTTTAAACGGAAATGGGGCATTCTTGGTGTCGAGGTAGCGAGGTATAAGGTGAGATTTGTGATAAAGGGATATACACAACATGATGGTATTGATTACAATGAAGTGTTCTCTCCTATGGTAAGACATGCTTCAATTCGTGTTTTACTTGCCTTAGTTGTTTCGCAGGATCTTGAGTTAGAGTAGCTAGATATAAAAACTGTGTTTCTTTATGGTGAGTTGGAGGAGCAAATTTATATGAAGCAACCAAAGGGATTTGCTATTCCAAGTAAAGAATATCATGTTTGCTTGTTGAAGAAATCTTTATATGGGCTAAAACAGTCTCCTAAGCAGTGATATAAACGTTTTTATGCTTTCATGGCTAGTCAAGACTATTTGAAAAGTCAGATGGATAGCTACGTTTACTTTAGGAGATTAGAGAATGGTTATTTGATTTATCTACTTTTATATGTTGATGATATGCTAATAGCAACTAAAAATATGTCTGATATTGATGTGTTGAAGATACAGTTAAATGTTGAATTTGAGATGAAAGATTTAGGTGTTGCAAAGAAAATATTGGGTATAGAGATTTTGCATGACAGGACTACATAAGTTTTACATCTATCTTAGAAGAAATATATTGAGAAGATCGTAGCACGTTTTAATATGCAGTCAGCAAAATCTGTAAGTACACCTTTAGCGAAGCACTTTAAATTTTTAGATAAATTATCATCGCAGATTGAAGAGGAGGAGGAGCATATGTCTCGTGTTTCCTATTCTAGTGTCATGGGTAGTATTATGTATACTATGGTGTGCACTAGAGCTGATATTTCACAAGCCGTGAACGTGGTTAGTCGCTATATGAAGCATCCTGGTAAAACTCATTGGGAAGCTGTAAAGTGGATCCTCAGATATTTGAAAGGGACAAAAGACGTTGGTATAGTGTATCGAAGGGACATCAATGATAGTGAGACCACTGGTTTTGTGGATTCGGATCACGCCGGTGACTTGAATGATCGCAGATCTTTTACAAGGTACGTGTTTACGCTAGCATGTGGTGCAGTTAGTTGGAAAGCATCCTTACAGGATCACATTGTATTGTCTTCGACTGAGGCAGAGTACATGGCACTAATCTTTATAGCGAAGGAGGCAATATGGTTACGAAATTTGCTCTTGGATTTTGGGTTAGAATAGAAAAGTGTTGATATACACTATGATAACCAATGTGCGATATATTTGACATATAATCCAGCTTATCACGAGCGAACGAAGAATATTAACATCAGGTACCACTTCATCCGAGATGTCTTAGTTAAGGGTAATGTTATTGTTAAAAAGATTGTTACATCAGATAACTTAGCAGACATGATGACTAAGATTGCTATTAGCGTATGTGGAGAGTAAGCGCCTGTCAAGATGTTGGAAGAGCAGCATGGATGATCAGCACTATAACTTGACTTCAAACATCGAGCCGAGGTGGAAAATTGTTAAATAAATATCTCGAGTTTGAATTCGGATAACGATTTGTTAAATTGAATTTTGTTGAGGAAGATTTTTCCGAGCAAAAAACAAATCGAATGAAGAAGTCTTTCTTCTTATTGGACTTTCTTTTGGATGAGCAAAATAAGCAAGGAAATAAAAGAAGGAAGTTAATCTACCACTACAAGACAAAAGAGAGAATAATATAAAATAAAAGAGAAATGAAGGATTTCACTTTCACCTGCGGGTGAAGCCCAGTTCACGTTGAAGTAAAAAAGAATCCAAGGTGGCCCAGAGTCAAAGTTTTGACTGAGCACATAATATAAAAAGGCCGGGGTTTCTTTTACGTGGAGAAGTGAGCCGCACATAGAAGCCGCACGATAAGCTAAAGAGAGCCGCGCATCCACGCACGAAGAGAGAAGAACACAAACCTATACAGAAAGAAGAGAGCAAGCATATGAGTTCTTTGTTTCAGCATACGTAAAGCATTTTACTTTAAGCTTGAATGCACGGTGATTTTGTGCTGTGAGTTTACGTCCAAGTGAATTATTTATTTATAAACACTTTGGGTTTGGAATTAAATCTAGGTGTGGAAAACACTTAAGCATATGAGCGATTATAAATTTTGATTTTCCGATTATAGTAGATTATTTGCTGCTGGTTCTTCCCGTTGACATAGATACTAATACTTAGACCGAACCACGTAAATTTCTGATGTCCTTATTAATTCTCGTTTTATTTCTCTAGTGATTTTGCATTGACATAAATTATAAGATCTTGTCGTTTTTGTGTATTATCTTCCAACAATTCCCACTCGTAAGGAATGGAAGAAACCAAAAAATAAAAGTTGAAATTACCGGTTTTGAGTTCAATTTTATAACCGGATTGGACATATCGGTCCAGTCTCAAAACTGAGTGGACCGGGGCCTAGTTCAGCTTATTTTCACAATTGCTTTTTCTAACATGATGGGAGGTAATATTCTCAAGAGCAAGGGGATTGTCTTGATCATATTCAGTATTTTTTTCAAATAGAAGTTTTGCAACTCCTAGACTATAGGGTGTGCATTGATTTTAGTTTAACTCAAGAATTAGATCGAACTGATAAATCGACTAGGTTTTCAATCTTTTTTTTAAATTTTTACTTTGAGGCAAATCCTAATTATTAAATTATTTTTCTTTTAATATTAGGAAACTCACCCTTATAATACAGAAGAAACAATAAAATAAAATCATCTGTTTCATAACCAATCCTAGAATCAGACCAAGTTCGGTTCCACAAACTAGGAATTCACCCTACTCGGTCCGGTTCCCATTTCTAGGTGTGGGAACTAACTCAACCCACGCGGAAACCAATTACATCGAACTATAATGTATCTGAAAATCGCAATATTACTATACCCTAAAAAAAAATATAACTAGATTTATCACCCATTAGGAAATTTCCACTCTCCCACTTTCTTGACCGTCCACGGTAGTTGAATGAAAACGACGGTCATCGTCTTCCGCCGGAATCATTCAACGCACCATTAATTTTCCACGGCTCGGCTTCGAAATCCGCCGCCGAACTCAGTCACACCACGAGCTCGGCCACTAGTCAAGAGGCCGTTCGGTCAACGATCTTTTCGGAATCCCTACGGATCTCTCTACTCGTCAAAAGCAGCAGACATTTCTTCTGATCAACGCACGAACTCGCTATTGCCAGAACGAATTATAATTACCCATGGAAAAGACCAGAACTAAGAAAACAAGAAGAGAATCCAACGTGGGTAACCATGGACAGATCAAGATCGAACGACAAACTTAACTGGTTCTGCGAATTCTACGCAGTTTTCCACCATGGAAGTAAGATCAAATTGTTGGCACATTGCCAATTATTACAGGCGGAGGCATTTATTACAACGGGAAGAAGAAGAACCGAGAATTCTAAAGGCGCTCCTAAGAGCTCTTCACCATGACGCTCCGCATCATGTCCTTGAACTCGAAGAAGTCGACACGGCCGTCGTGGTCCCGGTCGACGGAGTTGATCATCTTCTCGACCCGCCCGATCTCCTCCCCCTCCGGCAGCCCCAGCTTGGCCAGCACCGTCTGCAGCTCCCCGGCGCTGATGAACCCATCGCCGTCCTCGTCGAACACTTTGAACGCCTCGCTCAGATCCGCCTCCTCCCGCGACGGCGACCCCGCGGCCTCCGCCTCGTCTCCTCCGAAGAAGGCCTTGTCGATGGACCGGTGGAGGGCCACGAAGTCGTCGAACCGGAGGCCGTCGCTCCCGGGCTTGATGTGGGAGCGGAGGATGGACTCGAGGTCGGAGAGGTCGGCTTCGAGGCCGAGGAGGGCCAGGGCCTTGGAGAGCTCCTCGGCGGTGATGAGGCCGTCGCCGTTCTTGTCGAAGAGGTCGAAGATGCGGCGGAGGCGGAGGGAGTTGAGGCTCGGGGAGTGGAGGCGGAAGGAGGCCGACTTGGCGCCGAGCGCGGGGCGGCGAGAGGAGGAGCCGTTGGTCTCGGTCGCCGGAGCAACGTCCATGATCGGAGCTCGGTTTGCTAAGGTGGAGAACGGTGGCCGGTGGACGATGATGGATCGTGGGGGTGTGTCTGTGCATATTGTTGTGCCATTGAAAGTTGGGATTTTTATATGGGCATGGGGGGCACGACGACGCGTTTGACCCTTCTTCTTCTTCTTCTCTCTCTCTTCTTCATTTCCACGAACGGGAAGCGAACTCGTTTTGGGTCTTTTCTGGGGTAACTTCGCTGTCATTAAAGCCGTTTTGGGTTCCTCTTTTTCCTCCGAAAGTTCGACGCGCACGTTGATCATTGCACCCGATTGCGATGGGACCACGTGAACCCCGCCCTTGGACATGAATTCGGGCTCACCGGGTGCGCTAAAGAATTTCCCGCTGCTACCGTAAAGCATTCTGATGAGAGAGTGAATTTGTTTTTGGATAGTTAAGAGTTTGAGAGACTAGAAGGGTCGTCACAACTAAGTCCGCTTCTCGTTGAGATCCAAGGCTTTGAATTCTCTTTATTTTTTATTCCCATTGGGTACACGTACACCCGAATATCTCTCCTTAATATAGGAGCAGCAATTTTCCATCGGCGGCGACCGGTTGACCCGTTGACCCGATCAAGCTCACCCCATTTGATCCATGCCTATGTGCGTGACACTAGAAAGCGCAAAAGAATAAAAAATTCCGATTCAAAGAGATCATTTGCCAAGTTGTCAACTCCTGTCAATTTGTGAAAATATTTTAATTGAGCGTGTCACACAAATAGGTCCCATCATGAAACATTAAAAAGTTGAGATAATATAAAGGAACAAAGACGTGAAGACGAACAACTTTATAAAATATAAAGAATAAATATTCGAGCAGAGCAAGCCCAACAAGAACATTTCTAACCGTTGGTTTTCTTCCCCTTCCATCAATCATTCAATTTAAGTTACATTATTTAGCGGTCATCATTAAGCGAGATTGAACCGAGATTTTAAGTAAATGCTAAATCTTTTCCCGAGCTCATCACAATAAAATTTGAACATATACAGATCTTCGAACCGGGCCGGTTTTGCTCGGGCCGAGCTGAGTCCAGCTAAACTTTCTCTCGCCGGATGCCACTGCCCAAGCCTTTCCAAAAGATCTCCGTACGGCGCCGTGCCCCTGATCTAATCTAAAGTCTAATATCTATCGTGCTCGCTTGAATTCCGGACGATGGAAGCTTTCGGTCCGAATGAGCAAATTGGTCAGCATCGGCGACGCATCACATTACATCATCCGACCTAAAAAGGTAAAAGGGAACCCGAGGCAACGCGATTTCCTGAATTTCTGCGAACTCGGCGCGGGAACCAAGAAACGCGTGCCCCCACAAACCTTTCGTGCATCCTCACCGTCGATCGGTCGGCACGGAAATTCGAATCCGACGGACCAGACGCGAGCGGCCGGGGGCTGGGGGGGAGGCACGCCGTGTCCGTTTTCTCCTCCGCCTCCTCCTCCCGCTTGCTGCCGAAACGACAAAGCGGGGAGCACAGCCCGCCTTCGAGTTACGACCCCTCTTTTGCTGCTCGAGCTGGGCTGGCCATCGACGCTTTCCTTATCCGTGTTCGCGCTGCTGCTTCGAAACTCCCGCAAGAACGGAGAAGAAGACGATCCCCTCTCCCCCCATAAACCCTCCCCGTCTCGGTCGAGTTCCCGAAAGAGAACGAGGGTACGTCTTCCTTTGATTTATTTCTCTCTCCTTGCTTTGCTGAGTGGGTGGAGATTACTACTTCACGTTTTCTCTTGGTGGGTTTTTCTCTGGGTTCGCGAAGCTTCGACCTTTCGTACCAAGTCCCGAAATTTCCCCTTTGCGCTCGCGCCGTTCGAGCTTTCCCGTCGCGGGTTGATGTTTTCTTTCGAAAAAAACTGTTTTTTGCTGCGTTTTTTTAAAAAATTTGGTGGGTAATCTGTGTTGCTATTGGTTCTCTTGTGTGGGTAGAAGAGAACTAGGGTTTCCATAGCGACAGAAGCAATTCGTGGTTTCCGGTGTCTTAGTTTCCAGGAGCAGAGCACTTTGATGTTGAGCTAATGCGACCCTTTTTTGCGCTTTTTTAGCAGCGATTGTTTACTTCATTCTGGGTTAGAATGGGTTCTGGAGGAACGGCGGATTTTGCTGGGGACTGTGGAGACCTCATTTGTGGAGAGTCTGCGAAAAAGTTCCGTCTTTTAGGAGTTATCGATGCTGATAAGCAGGTCTTGAAGCAAATTGCTGCTGTCGGCAACGAGGATGGAGATAATCTTGGGCCGAATACTCCTGATACGGACAGAGAGGATGGGGACACTTTTGTGAGCCTCAAATGCCCCCTTACTCTGCCAGAGATGACCTCGGAAGTAGATGTCCTCGATTCCTTGAGGGAAAACGATGATCAAGCGCTTCCTCATGTCGATCAGACCAGTAGCCCGCACACGCCTAAAGACAACGTCTTTGACCCATTTGCACCTGGTCCGGAAAATTTGTTGCTGGCACCCCAGTGTGATAAGCGCCTCGATGAATGGAGAAGCAGCGTCGCGCGCCGTCTCAAATTCGGGGGCTTCGGTAGTAGCTTGGAAGATCGAATTGACGCGGACTGTTCGTGCACTCCATCCGACAAAGAGATTGTTGATTCGGTGTACAATATCGTCTTGGAAGTTGTTATAATGAACCGGATGGAAGAAGTTTCTGCTACCATTTCAGGCTGGGATTTCTCTAAATGCAAGACTCCTCAATCACCGCCCCTTTTAAATGGCATTGCTGAGACCTGCCCTGCCGCTCCCATGAAGGCTTCAATGGCATCGAGGAATACCAGTTTGGGCACGTGCAGAAAGCTTCAGTTTTGATCACTATCCGGCTCTCGTAGGCTTGACTTAACAGCGGTACTAACTTCATTAAGTAAATGTGCTGACTATGAAACTCTAATCTGTCAGCTTTTCCAGTAGCTTTTTGTTCTAGGAAGATGTCGTAATCAAATAACTGTCTGTCTTTAGTCTTTGCCCAATATGCTTATGCTGCTTAGTTGTACAGTTAACTTATGTTATTGGCATTGCATTCTGGCAAACTTGCTCTTTTCATTGAAGTATAGCATCGTGTGATCGTTCTTCAGCTAGTATCATTTTTGCTGGTCGCGTGAGGTTGAATTTATATCAGACCTGAATTTACTAGCCTTTAATGTTTTCGTGTTATTACTTAATGGATAGTTCATTTAGGTGATTACAGAATATAGATCTTTCTGCGAAGATATTGCTTTGAAAAGATGCCTCGTTTGGTTAGCGAAAATGCGACTTTGCAGAAGTTACTGGTCCCATTACTGAATCGATGATGAACAAAGGCATGTGCCTCTGGACTCTGTTGAAAGCCCTCTCTGTTTCGTGTCAAGACTCGAGAGCAGTGACTAGTTCTAAAAGTCAGGTTTTGCTTCAGGAAGTAGTTCGAATGTGGGACAGAGCTAACATGCTATTCCTTATCTTTTATTGTAAAACGGCCAACATGACGTATGAAACCAAACTCGTTTCGATATGTAATTACTTTGTATGATTTATGATAACTTGACCGATCGTACAACTCATTTATGAGAAAGACGATCATCCTCTGTCACTTAGGGAGTTGCAATGAGTGCCATTGGAAGAATTTTAAATTACTGAGGGAAGAGAATATCTGCAGGGTAAAGTTAATTAAACACGACAAAGAGATCATACATGACGAATGAAACCTCTTTCCCCGATGTATATACTAATCCATTCAGACAAAAACTCTTGCTCTAACAAAGTCAAAACTTGGTCTCGTACTTGCAATCCTGGCTCTGAATCGTCATCGCCGGCACTCCGATTGTGTACTGGCACTCCGACGTCGCCACCACGTGCCTCTTCAACACCTTCCACAGCCTCACCCTCCCTGGGATGCTTGTCCTGCTCTTGACCACGACTTCCCCACCCAAAACATCCCTCACCAGCGACGCCACGTCCTCCGCCATTACTTTGTCCACCTCCAGCATCAGCCTGCAAGGCATCTCTGCCGACTTCCTTGCGGGGATCTCCCCTGGAAGCAGCTCTGCCTCACCGACTTGTCCGCCTCCGTACAAGACGATGCTCTTGCCGGGCCCATGCCTGAAGCTGAAGTGGTTGCGGTTGTGGATAAGGAGGATGATGTTGAGGGTGACGTTGAGCTCGACCTTCAGGACAGGAAATAAGGTGACTCGCGGAGAGATGCCGCTGAGGGTGGCAGAGGCTACGCTGATCGTGGGATCTCTCGGCTTGAGGAGGGTGAGGGAGAGTACAAGAGCGACAACGGAGAGGAGGAAGAGGAGGAGAGGTGCTGCGAGCAGGAATACGAGGCAACGTCGTCCTCTGATGGAGTTTCGGCCTTCGGCGGGGAGACCTTGGTCGTCCTTTTCAGTGTTCATGGCTCATTAATGGGTATTTGTTGCTCACGAGATAGAGAGAGATAGGTTGGGAGTAGAAATGACAACGGGAAACAATCTGAGGGGGAGAGATGATGGGATATAAAGAGAATGACAAAGGACATTGCACAATGCACGCGCATGAATAGAGGTTTTAATGGAGCGGTGGGAGGTTGGAACTTTGAATGCACCCGATCACCTACCAAACAGTTCGATAGCATGTTGTATATAGGAGGACGTGTTTCAGGAATACAATGTATACACGACAATGCTACGTTGCTGGTCCATGGCAGTGGCCTATGGAAATAGGCGACAGCAAAGAGATGGACGTAGCCATAGCCTGGCATGCATGATCTGTGATGCGCAACTTGATATTCAAATGCTCTGAAAGGGTAAGGTTGATATTTACAAACGGTAGATGTTTCATCATCCAATAGTGAGTAAAAATTTCGTCAAGCTGGCAGTGGATCTAATTACTATCCCACTTACAAGTTGATATTCAAACCGAGCTCCTCGATACCCCCTAGAGCACCCCGTGATTCGAGTAATCGTTTGAACTTGACTAAAGTCAAGTCAATCAAAACCAAAAGAGTGAGCTAGTCAAGTGAGCTTCCACAGAACCGAAATCAAAGGCAATTAATCAAGAAGGTCGTGGGCCTGTTTGCAAACAAGAAGACTTGACCCTACGCGGAGCAGGGTTTGATCCTATCTCACGATGCCTTAAAATGAAATTTCTGGAAGAATACGATGGAGGATGAAATCGGAGCCTTCTTCACCCGTGGTGCAATGTCTTCATCAGAATCCACACATATTCACTGATGCGTAATAGAATTTGAACTCAAATCACATGAAAAATTTCTACCACGATTAGCACAGTCAATCTCTCATATCAATCTCTCATATTCTTAGGCTTGCCCATGAAGGCTTTATAAGCAGTACTCACCATGCAAGTACTGCTGTCTAACGTCATTTCCAGAGAGTTTCAGATAATCATCAACGAATGGCACTAATCATTGAATCAAGCAACTTCAGAGCTTATCTTGGTCATGCGTCCCCTATTTTCATGGTGCTTATGCTGGCATGCTGGCTTCCGGTTATGTTTATAGTAAGACGGGACAGGCGAGACAGAGCAGGACCGGACAACTGAATCATCCTAAAAGCTGTCTCGGAGAGCAGTCGGGGGGGAAAATAAAAAAACTTCATCCTAAAAGCTGTCTCTGACTATGCAGCATTCACACATTTTTTTCTGCTACTCAGAAGAACTACAATCATCATCTAATAAATAGCCCTTGGCTTTCAGAGTTACTTACTATGTAGGCATAGACAGATGCCCAAATTTGCTAGAGAAACTATGCAAAAGCCCACAACACCATTATAAGCAAACACGGGACATATGTAAGCTGCGTGCATACTTTGATCTCATCAAATTTCATTGACATATTGTTGTTTTCTTTACCACCTGTATGGTTGATGAAGGACTCGAATTCTACTGGAGTTTGACATGCACGATAACTTCAGATCTACCAAGATGTTCTTGTAGGGGAAGTAGTGCTCCATTGAGACTGGAAACCATTGTTCATGCACACTTTGAATGGCCTTAAGATTTACTAGTGCTACACACTCTTCGGTTACTAGATATGTGAAGATCACCTTCACATGGACAAGTAAAATTTCACTGGGCATTCTATAGAGCCAACAACAAGTCTAGCAAGTGTATACATCCAGCAATCAAGACATCACTGGATCAATCAAACATGCAAAGTCACTTGCCAGATCGGACTCTAGATCCAGTTAAATGCAAAAACATGGCCAGACAGAAAACAAAATGGTAATGACCAACACAAAAAACTCAGTCATCTTCTACATCAACTACTGGTTCAGAGATAAATTCTACTTCCTCCAAGCTTGCAGGAGGTTATTACTTCTTATCAGGGAGGCAATGTGCTAATTTGCAGTACTTCTCAGCATGGACAGATCATAAATACTAGCAGATACCAACCAAAATGACTGAGAAGTGGCATCTAGATCCTAAGTTCCATAACCCAATGAAGGCAAAGAAATATTACAACAGCTACTTCAATTAAAAACAAGCTTTGAAAAGAAGAGTGCCTAAATTTCATCGAATCCCACACAGCACTGTTGATTCAAGAAGATGAAGTCAAAACAATGATGAACTATTTTGCTAGAAAAGCTCAGTACAAGATTGCTTATCAAAGTGGGATGTCAAATATAAGAATCAAGTTCGAGGTTAAAAGAGATGCTTATTGATGTGGGATGTCAACTATAACAATGCCCTGCTATAGCAACTAGACGATAAACTATATTTGTTTTATTGGTTATAGGAATGAAACTAGTAAGATACATGAGAATAAGCTTGTGCTTGTGAGGTGTCAATTCCATTTAAAAACTGGCGACAGCAATCAATGGTTTAAGTAAAAAGCTTCATAATTTTACAACACCTTTAACTTACAAAACAAACATATGAAGTCAAAACACTTGAATATAGATATAATCATGGTCTGGCTGGACAGAGCTGCAAGTTTCAATCTAGGACATGTTTATAGATAATCACCCTGGTCTCATCGCTTTGCACTAAGTCAGATTCACCTTGTATCCTGTTAATATAAAATTATTCACCCGTTGAGAACCTTCATATTTATATCTTCTTTGCCTTAAAGAATACTAGTAGACTCTGGCACCTAGCATTTTCTGCTGTTAGAACAACTTACACAAAACTGGCCAACAACAGAATGATTTACATCACGTGAACTGGCATCTTAAAGATACACAAACACAAGATGTAAATTCTTTATAAATTCCATGACATCATAATTTAAATTTTTGTTTCAGTCCAAGATATGAAAAAGCGAAACTTGGTCACGCATCAAATAACTTTCTTTTATCAGTCATTAATGAGACAACTATAATAGCATATCAGCAATTCAGAGGCATAACACAAAAACACGCCCTTCCATGCTAATCGATGATAAAGCCAAATTACGCGCTTGGAGTCATCTTTGGGTTGAACAATAGGACAGAGCAGCCCACTTGAAGGTACCTTCAGTAACATATTTGAAACAATTCGATGCAATTCCAAAATTTCTTTCTTTAACTGCTAAGCAGTGAGAACATAATTTGAGAAATTGTCCTGCTGTAGCACTTAAAGGAAAACTGTATCCAGTATATTGTTTGTGTCCTTCTTAATCGTCCATATAAGCCAAAAACAGTGCATTCCAAATGCAACTGCATTTCTGCATTCAAGTACATCTGATAAATCTAGCAACTTTCGACATCGCAGATAATGCCAAAACATCCTGTATGACATTGATATACCCGGAGGCAAGGGAGACATGGATTGCAAAACAACAACTAATTCGAATCTAGAATCAGCACAAAATCTCTATACCCTCATAACTTATCTATACCAACAAATATCCCCCCGGAAAAAAGAGTGTAAAAGAGGCCAAAGAAACAGAGACCCGTGCGCAACATAAAATCCTAGAAGCAACCAACATAGACATCGATCAATTACAACTTGGTGTCAGAGCTACAATGTTGAATCCCCACAGTGTTATTGGACAGAAACAAACTCAAATCGCAGGAACTTGTGGAAACCACATGGACCTTAAACAATCCCATGATGGTCACCTTACCAGACATACTCGTGTACGTGCTGATGGGCAAGACCTTGGACAGGTAGTCCAAGTACGCCTGCGACTTCGATAGGAACCGGTCCGCCAGCACAGTGAGCGTCAGGTTCATCTGCTTCGTCTGGTCGGCCCCTATCTCGCCCGCGGGGATCGGGACCTCCCCGACTTGCTCTCCCCTGTAATTCAACAAGCAAGTGCTGTTCTCATACTTGAAGCCGACCTTGTTGGGGTTCTTCACCGAGACGTCGATGTCCAGGGTCACGTTCAGGTCAAACCCGATGGGGGCGCCTTTGAGCGACACCTGCAGGTTCTTGAACTTCGCCGAGTTCACTTTGGTCTCGGTGCGCTTCGGCTTGAACACGGTGAAGGCCAGGATCACGATCAGCACCACGATGAGGACGAGGGCCGCCACCAGCGCAAAGCAGACGTTCCTGCATCGGTGGCTTCGTCTGGGAGGTGCCGGTGGCTTCGCGGGCTTCGGTGCAGATTCGACGTCCATGGGGGAGCTTCGAAATCAATCAATCGATCTCACTGAAAACTTCGAAACGACCCCAGAGGAGAATCAAATGGGCGTCTTTAAAGCTCAGAGAAGTTTTGGGTCCTCAGGAATGGAGTCAAGAAGCGAAATTGATGAGAGCAGGTCGTCGCGGAGTCGATTTGAGGGCGACCCTTTGTCCCATTCCTTTCTCCGGTGGCGTTTGACGATGGGACAGTCGAGCGTGAGGAGCGGGTGGCGGTGGGATACTTTTCTCTCTCTTCCAATCATTGATCTTTTCTTTTTCTCGGGAAAGTGGGCGCCATGGAAAAAGTAGGAAGAGAGAGGAAGCGAAGTTTAGGAAGAGAGAAAGGGACGGCAATAGATAAGAGGTGTCGCCGGGAAGCCGAAATCGAAATCGAAATCCATGGACGCGCCAGGCGTGAGACAGAGAGGAGAGAGAGAGATGGGATTGCCGTGTGAGCGCACCGACTTCCAATGAGGAACTAAAGGCGGGCATATGCGCATGTCGGGGGGCGGTGCCGAATTTTTTTTGAAAAATATTGTCATTCAAAAATAGGATATTTAAGCATCAATTCCAGTGAAGGGTGCCGAAAATTTGATGCGTCTTATTTTTAATAATATAGGTCGTCTACATAACTTGTTGGAAAGCTGAGTAAGCATAGAAGAATTAAAACGATGTCATTTTACCTCTTATTTGAATTTTAATAAGCCCTCGCCAAACAAGTGTTGCAATCTTTCTTTCTTTCTTTTTTTAAAATTTAGTTTTAAATGGGTAAATAGATTAACCTTAAAACAACAACGATTTTAAATTTAATTAATAAATATTTATATTCATATTCAAATTCAAGGCAAAACAACGTTGTTTTTTTGTTTATCTAGCCACATCAACGTGCAAAACAATGTCGTTTTGCACTTGTTTCGTCAGAAAAATGACACATTGGCATTTTGGTCGAAATTTATCATTGTTGGGACTTAAGTGATCATTTTTTTTTTTTTTTTCGACACTTAAGTGTACATTTCTGAACTTTTGGCATTTAAATGTCCTCCCATGTTAAGTTTTAGCACCTAGCATGCATGTCTTCCTCTCCACGATATAATTGGCCAATGATGGAGCAATAAAATGCTGGAATAATCACATGAATAGTTCATGAATTTTAACCTAATATATAATCTCGTCTCCGAACTTTTAATTTATTTGATGTGATCATGTAATTTTTTGTGCTCTTTCAGTTGAATCTTCGGATTATATGAAAATGTTTAACGACCCCTGATCCTTGAACTTAAATTAATGGAATAACAACATCGGACATTTTCATGTAGTATATGGATTAAGTGAACATATATTAAAAGTTTAAGAATTACATTGAACAAACTTAGAAGTTCAAGGATAATATTGCATATTGGACTAAAGTTAACGGATTACATTGAACAAATTGAAAGTTCATGGTAAGGCACATTGAACGAAAATTTATGGAATATTTGTGTCATTTTCCTTAAAAGGATTCAAATTTTATGATGTGTTTATTTCATTGAACAATTTTCCATGAAAATCATTTTCAGTGACAACGATTAGTTTTTATTTGTTTAGTAGTTTAATGAAAATGATTTTCTTCGTGTCAAAGAGAAAATCGTTTCTCCCTAATCTAAACTTGTTATTTTTAGTTAGGAACATGTTTTATGTAAATTAATTAGCTTTTCATTATCCAAGTATTGGAAATTTAAAAAATAATTTCCCAAAAATACTTTTCCTTTTGGGAAAAATTTCATTAAAAAAATGTGTTCCGTGAAAGTATTTTTTAGAAAAATATATATCCTTTTTCTAGTTAAGGAATTCATTTTCTTAACTTTAATTATGTAAATATTCTTTTATCATAAATAGTTTTCCGTTGATCAATCATTTTTAACAAACAAAACATGTAAAATTCCAGAAAACTAATTCAATGATGATTTTTATCCAAACATACACATCTCCAATAAAAGAACTTTCTTTAATTAGTTTTCCGAACCTTCACATGTTTGATTCGCTGAGATGGTCAGTTAATGAAAAAACATTTAAGGTCAAAGAAAGCACCCGCTCTTAAAATTAGGAAAATAAATTGATGCTTACATATAATATATAGGCGTTAACTAGATAAAATTTTGAAAAAGAAGAAGATGAAGCAAACCCTTAGAGAAAGATAAAGAGAGGAGAAGAAGGAGGTGGCTGGAAGCAATGCTAGCAATGCCAACACGCTAACAAGGGTCGCCGGGCCCTTACCGACCGTCACCGAGTTCGTACAACCCCCGGCGATGCATAAAGGGGATCACTTGACCAAAGGTCAGATCTAGGATGGGTCATGTGACCGGAGTCTGATTTTTTTTTTTTTTTTTTTTTTCCAAAGTTTCCTTTTTTCTATTTTTAATATTCCATTATTTCAAAACCATTTTAAATTTTTAGAATGTCAAGTAGGACACCGCGTCATCATCTAACGAAGACTTACCAGCTACATTAGTATTTCCGTTTATAATTTAGACAAAAGGTCCAACTTGAAAAAAAAAAAAAAAAAAAACATATAGTTTGGGAAAAGTTCCCTTTTATGCCATTTTCCCTCTAAAAAGATAATCGATTTGGTAGAATAACTTCATAAGCTCTCTAGATACGGTTTTTTTCTCGACAAGGATAATCTTTGGATCACAAAAGCGAGAGATTTCAACGTGAGATTTGAGTACAATAAGATGAAAACAAAGAACCACCGACTAATACTTTTATAAATCCGTCTGTCACCATATTTTTCATAGAAATAACAATGAAGTGCGAGTGGGTAGATGGATCCGAGTCGAAAAATTGATTTTCGAAGAGACCATGGAAAATTTTGTCAGCCGAATTATAACGCAACAATATCCGGCTTGGATCATGATTGACGGATGGCTTGTGTCATGAAAGAATGGATTTGCCATGGACGCATGCACATCTCGACAGTCAAACATGCGGATAACACGACACTAATGTTGAGAAGACATTTCCCGAGAGATTTTGAAGATTGACAAAACTTATCCGAAGTAAAGACTTTGTTTTTGATGATAAATATTTTTTAGGTGGAAAATCTAATAGGATATGATCAGACGATATTAATCGGATTCAGAGTCGTGACTTAATTATTTCCTTTCTTATGTGTCCTGTCAAACGGCTAGAAAAAAGATAATATCCTCATACAACATTAGTAACAATTGATTGGATTTCTTACCATATTTATAAGTCGTTCCAAAAGGAAAGTCTTCAAATTATCTATTGGAGACTCAACCTTCCTAGAACAATCTTCTCAAGATGTTTTATTCTTTCTAAGTAAAGGCATTCGACTTATGGATACTCGAACTGCTGTATGGGCGGTAGAATCTATGAAAACCTCATCCTTAGCGATCTTGACGCTATCGGATTTTCTTGACGAGATCTAGGCCAACGGGTAGATTGGATGGATTATCCTCCTAGATCCTGGAGATATGTCCCACGGTTAGCTTACACTAGAATGAGTATAAGAGGAGATCTCAAAGCTAAGAGAACCCTCATTTAAGATAATCGAAGCTTGCAATTCCAAATTTTGAAGAGCGTGTTCTATGATCAAATCTATTTGTCTCCGTGAGCCTAATTGTGTAATCTTTTAGAGGTTGAGAGTATGTGAGAAGTAATACACATGAGCTTTAGATTATATAGCTCAAATTTTGTAATTTATGATTGGTTCCTTTTAGTGGAATCTAGCTAATAGATTGTAGCGCTGGATAGTGGACGTAAGCTTGTAAAAACCGAACCATTATAATCTTTTGTGTGCAATTCTCTATCTTTTACTCTCTTTAAATTTTTTTGTGATAAAATTGCACACCGATAAGATCTGACAATCTCTTTCCACTACCAGTGGTGTTTACTTAAAAAATTTCTTTAAACCTTTTTTATTTCCACATAATCACCTATTCATCCCCTCTAGATGATAATTTTAGTCATAATAACTAATGGTCCTACCGTTTATAAAAATATCTATCTAAAATACAATCTCAAAGTAAAAATATCTTTTATACGAACAGTCATCAAATCTACTCTCCCGAGCGTCAAATACTTTTTTCTTCTTTGGTATGAAAGAGGCCGAAGTCCCTATCCATCATTGTTGTCCGGAATTTTCTCTAAAATCTCTATGCATCTTTTCTGGAGGATCTCTGGAGTCCTTTGCTTGAAAGAGAAGAACAAATCACTACTCAAAAGTCAAAACCCAATACAGGACATGGAAGACAGCACGTGGCATTACTTGCTTCTACGTAAAAACTTTAGTCCAACACGAAAATCATAATTAAGATAATTGGACATGGCGATGCGAACAGGAAAACGACACGACGACATATCCACCATTCCATGAATTTTCTTTAGTTAACCCAACATACACGTACACGTACTCTATGAGAATGAATTTGACTTTTTCTCCAATTAAGTCAACCTTAGATGCATGAGGTGGAAGGAGATACCCAGAAATCTGTTCTTTTATCTTATAGGACCACCGTTAAGCAGCGTCTACTGTTTAGCCTCCGGTTAGCCATATGGAAAAATAAGATTTCTCACTATTTTTTATGTGGTAGTTAAGGACGTGAGTTAAGACATAGTAACAAAAGAGGAAGAAAAGGCAGAAAATCTGAGTTGAAGATAGAGCCTGATTTTCATCAAGTTGATATCAGAAGTTGATTCGTAATCCGATTGAATTGAACTTTTGTCAGTACGTTTGTGGCACACTCTTGTCGAGTTTGAATGGTTTGATTTTCATTTGAAATTCCCTACATCAGGTTTTTCATGGGTTAAATAAAATCTACGTTTTTGTGAGATTTATCCTTGATCTCTTGTAAAATTTATTTGTATTGCCAAGAATAATATTCTTGAAGTCTTTGCTATATGCACCTCTAGTATTTACTAGAGAAGAACTTTGCTCATCTAATTTTATTGACATTGAAGATTTTTGGGTGGAATTCGGTCCCATAGTTTTGATCTCCTCACACCAAAAAAGTTTTCCACGTAAAAAAATCACCTTGTATTTGCGTGCTTGATATTTATATTATTCTAAATATCCTTTTATAGGAGGTTTACATAAGAGTAGAGATTATTTTTTCCGTTACATTAATCCGATATTGTTCAAGTTGTTATCATTCTCCCATCAAGGCTCTAAGTTATTCGACAACTTTGATGAGGGTGGGCTCGTAATTGCCAGGAGCCTTGAATCCGTGAAGATTAATCACGGTGGCCGCGACCTTGGTGAGCCCAGCTTTGGCCACATCCCGGCGGAACTCGACACGAGGCGCCAGTCCTGACCCTCCGATCGCGATCGGCACCCAGCGCAAAAGGCACTCTGAAATCAGCCTCCGCATGAGCTTAAGATCACACAAAGGTACGCGGAAATATCAGACATTCCCGAAGCAGACTTTTTGGACACGAGCAATGATAATAGTCAATTACAAGAAATAGACTGTCGAGACTCACTGGCATCCACAGATTATTCGAAATGATCGGTTTGAAGATCGCACCTGGCTTACCAATTACCAAAGTTGAATCTGACCACCTAACGTTTTTTTTCCACGGAAGAACCTCCAAATGCAGAATCACATAAAAATGTTTCCACAACCATATGCAGAATTTCGCAAATGGGAAGCCAAAACCCACGTCATTTTCAGTGTCTCAAGGTTCATCCTCCTAGGAGAGGCCATTTTGATCCAACCATGTATTTGCTTCTGTAACAGTGCCTGAGTTCCGACGCAGATCGTTAATCTCATAGTGCCGAAACAAAACTTGCCAGGCAAATTGCGGCACATACTTTTCTTTTTCCCCTCTTGCATCCATGTTGTCCAAACAATTCCGCGTGAAGTTATGTAAAAGCTACTTCCTCCAAATTTAGGTGACCGACCCACTTTTCGGATGAGAATGTCTGTGTTCTCTTAAGCAAATCCTACCAGCAAATAAGTAACACAGCAAAACTTACTGGTCGAAGGGTGTAAGAAGTAAGGATCTGAATGCTGCCATTTTTGTCGACTGGGGTTGCCCAGATTTATTCCTCTTGACCATGTCCTCGGCATGGTCTACTGTAACAACATCATAAGCAAACATGGGACATATAGAATCTGCGTACGAAACCATTTGTATGTACTCTGATCTTATCAAATTTCATTGACATATTGCTGTTTTCTTTACCGCCTGTATGATTCACAAAGGACTAGAATTCTACTGGAGTTTGACAGGCACAATAACTTCAGATCTACCAAGATGTTCTTTTAGGGGAAGCAGTACTCCATTGAGAGTGGAAACCATTTTTCATGCACATTCTGAATGGCCTTAAATTTACTAGTGCTACACACTCTTCAGTTACTGGATATGTAGATCAACTTTACATGGACAAGTAAAATTTCACTGGGCATTCTGTAGAGCCAACGACAAATCTAGCAAGTATACACATCCAGCAATCAAGACCAGCAATCAAGACATTACTGGATCAATCAAACATGCAAAGTCACTCACCAGATAGGACTCTGGATCCAGTTAAATGCAAAAGCAGAGCCAGCCAAAAAACAAAATCGTAATGACCAACACCAAAAACTCAGTTATCTTCTACATCAAATACTGGTTCAGAGATAAATTCTACTTCCTCCAAGCTTGCAAGAGGTTCTTACTTCTTATCAGGCAGGCAATGTACTAACTTGCAGTACTTCGCAGCAAGGACAGATCATAAATACTAGTAGATACCAACCAAAATGACTGAGAAGTGGCATCTAGATCCTAAGTTCCACAACCCAACAAAGGCAAAGAAATATTGCAACAGCTACTTTGATTAAAAACAAGCTTTGAAAAATAGAATGCCTGAATTTCATCAAATCCCACCACAGCACTGTCAATTCAAGAAGAAGAAGTCAAAACAGTGATGAGCTATTTTGCTAGAAAAGCTCAGCATAAGAGATGCTAATCAGAGTGGGATGTCAAATATAAGAATAAAGTTCAAGATTAAAAGAGATGCTTAATGTCAACTACAACAATGCCCTGCTATAGCAACTAGACAACAAATAATATTTGTTTTATTGTTTTTCGGAATGAAACTAGTAAGATACATAAGAATAAAGCTTGTGCTTGTGAGGTGTCAAATTCCATTCAAAAACTGGTGACAGCAATCAATGAATTAACCAAAAAACTTCATGATTTTACGACACCTTTGACTGACAAAACAAATACGTGAAGTCAAAAACACTCGAATATATATATTCTCATGGTCTAGCTGGACAGAGCTGCAAGTTTCAATCTAGGAAATGTTTACAGATTATCACCCCGGTCCCATTGCTTTGCACTCCAAAAAATAAGTCAGATTCACCTTGTGTCCTGTTAATATAAAATTATTCACCTGTTGAGAACCTTCATAGTATTATCTTCTTTGCCTTAAAGAATACAAGTACACTCTGGCACCTAGCATTTTCTACTGTTTGAACAACTTGGACATAACTGACCAATAACAGAATGATTTACATCACGCAAACTGACATCTTAAAGATACACAAACACAAGATGTAAATTCTTTATGAAGTCCATAACATCATGAGTTAAATTTTCGTTTCAGTCCAAGATAAGAAAAAGCAACACTTGGGTCACACATCAAACAACTTTCTTTTATCAGTCATTAATGAGACAAGATATATAGAATATCAGCAATTCAGGGACATACACAAAAACATGCCCTTCCATGCTAATTGATGATAATAGCCAAATTACACGCTGGAAATTATCTTTGGTTCGAAAAATAGGACATCGCAGCTCAATCAAAGTTACCTTTGGTAACGCATACAAAACAATTCGATGCAATCGTCTTGAGTTCCAAAATTCTTTTCTCTAACTGCTAAGCAGCAAGAACATAATTTGAGAAATTGTTATGCTGAAGCACTCAAAGGAAACCTGTATCCAGTATATTGTTTGTGTCCTTCATAATTGTCTATATAAGCCAAAAACAGTGCATTGCAAATGCAACTGCATGTTTGCATTCAAGTACATCTGATAAATCTAGCAACTTTCGACAGGCAGATAATGCCAAAACATCCTGTGTGACATTGATATACCCGGAGGCAAGGGAGACATGGATTGCAAAACAACAACTAATTCGAATCTAGAATATGCACAAAATCTCCATACCCTCATAACTTATTTATCCCAACAAATATCCCCCCGGAAAAAAAGAGTGTAAAAGAGGCCAAAGAAACAGAGCCCGTGTGCAACATAAAATCCTAGAAGCAACCAACATAAACATCAATCGACTACAACTTGGTCTTATACTTACACTGTTGATTCCCCACTGTACTATTTGACACATACACGCTCAAATCGCAGGAAGTCGTGGAGACCACATGGACCTTAAACAATCCCATGATGGTCACCTTACCAGACATTTTCGTGTACGTGTTGAGGGGCAAGACCCCGGACAGGAAGTCCGAGTACGCCTGCGAGTTCGACAGGAAACGGTTCGCCAGCACGGTGAGCGTCAGGTTCATCTCCTTCGTCGAGTCGGCCCCTATCTCATCCGCGGGGATCGGGACCTCCCCGACTTGCTCTCCCATGTAATTCAACAAGCAAGTGCTGTTCTCGTATTTGAAGCCGACCTTGTTGGGGTTCTTCACCGAGATGTCGATGTCCAGGGTCACGTTCAGGTTGAGCCCTGGAGGGGCGATGCTGACCGACGCCTTCAGGCTCCTGACCTTCGTCGAGTTCACGGTGGTCACGGGGTGCTTCGCCTTGAACACGGTGAAGGCCAGGATCACGATCAGCACCACGATGAGGACGAGGATCACCACCAGCGCAATGCAGGCGTTCCTGCATCCGTGTCTCGGCTTGGGCGGCGCCGTGGGCTTCGCGAACTTCGGCGCGGATTCGACGTCCATGGGGGGAGCTTCGAAACCAATCGATCTCACTGCAAACTTCGAACCGACCCCAAAGAAGAATCAAATTGGTGTCTTAAAGCGAGATGAACGGATGGGTCTCTACAGTAAGGAGGTGGAATTAGGCCAAAACAGTTGGGAGTTGAGAGAGAGAGAGAGGGAGAGCCATAAATTCGAAGCGTGTTGTGGGGTCAAAGGCCCCAGTAAAAGATAGGAGAAATTTTGGGTTCCTCGCGAATTGAGTCAAGAAGCGAAATTGATGACAGGAACTCGCAGCAGCGCCGATTTGAGGGCGACCCTTTTCCCCTTTTCTTTAATGGTGGCTGGCGTTCGCGGAGAGGAGAGGGACGAGTACGACGACAACGCGTGAGCGAGGGAAGGGGGGCGACAACGCGGGATGCTTTTTCTCTCTCTCTCCCAATCACTGATCCTTTTCTTTCTTTCTCGAGAAAGTGGGCGCGATGGGATTAGTTAGAAAGAGAAAGAAAGGAAGCGAAGCACAGGAAGAGGAAGAGATGAACAGAGAGAGGGACGCCATTAAATAAGGAGTGTAGTTGGGAAGTCGAGGTCGAAATCGAAATCGAAATCCATGGACGCGCCATGTGTGAGAGAGAGAAAGACAAGAGAGAGTGTTGGATTGCCGTGTGAACAGCACCGACTTCTGCTGCGGAACTAAAGACGGGACCATATGCGCATGTGGAAGGAAGAGTAGTTTGCATGTCTTCCTCACCACGATGTAGTAGCCGGCGATGGAGCGGTAAAACTACGGAACACGAATGGCCCATGAGTTTTTAGTATATAATATTGTCTTTGAATTTTTAATTTATTTAATTTGATTTTTGAATTTTTTGTTTACTTCCAATTGGATTCTCGAATTATGAAAATGTTTAATGACCTGGTCCTTGAACTTCAATTAATGCAACAAAAATATAAACATTTTCATGTAGTTTGAAAACTCAATAAGTTAAAATTTTAAGGACTGCATTAAACCAATTATAAATTTTAAGATAGCATTGTACATGAGGGTAAGATTTAGGGACCACTTGTATTGTTTTCCTTAAAAGGATTCAAATTTTATGATGACTTTGTTTCATTGAAAATTTTTTCATGAAAATCATTTTCTAAGAAAAATGATTAGTTTTTATTTGTATAGCGATTTAAAAAAAATAATTTTTTTTTCTTGTTGCTTTCCCCAAATCTAAATTTGTTGTTTTTAGTCAATGGAACACATTTTCTATAGATGAATTAGCTTTTTATTATCCAAGTACTGAAAGGACGAGCAACAATTTCTTGAAAATAGTTTTCCTTTTGGGAAAAAGGAAAGTGTTTTTCTTGAAATCATTTTTTAGAAAAATCTTTATCCCTTTTCAGGTTAAGGAATTCATTTTCCTAACTTTAAATATGCATATCTTCTTTGATCATAAATAGTTTTCCATTGATTGATCATTTTTAGTAAACATAACATGTTAAATTTAAAAAAACTAATTCATGGATTATTTTTTCACTCAAACAAACACATCTCCAATGAAAGAGCTTTCCGCTAATTAGTTTTCTGAATTTTCACATGTTTGATTCTCTAGAATGGTTAGTCAACAAAAAAAGCATTTTCAATCAAGGAAAACACCCGCTCTTAAAATTAAGAAACAAATTCTCTTTTCTAAATAGAGGAAATCATTTTCCCGAGCATAATAAGTCTCTTAACAAGCATTCACTTCTTCACCTTCTTCAATGGTCATTATTTCAAACGAGATCCAAACACTAAAATATTTTTAGTCATGCTTTTTCAGCATACCACTATATAAATAAAGACTAATCACTTTCATTATAAAATGATTTCCACGAAAGAAATTTCAAGTTAAATGATCCGGCCAAGAATTGCAGCCCTCTCACGAATTTGGCCACGCCTTCTTGCCAATCTGACGAGCTCACTCAACTTTTTCAAATTGTTCCATCATATTTCGAAACTATTTTTTATTAAATCAGATTTTTATTGCAAATATATATTTTTATATATATTTTCGAGTTGGTTGTTTTACTAAAATAAAAATGGAAATGCTAATGTTAATCGACACATAAGTGTTACGTCAGTACTCACCGGGCAAATTGATGCTTACATGTAATTTTTAGATGTTAAGTAGATAAAATTTTGAAAAAATCAAAAGAAAGAAGTAGGAGGCGGCTAGAGGGGGTCACTTGGCCAGAGGTTGGATCTAGCTTGGATCGCGATCGGAGTCTGATTTTTTTCCAAGGTCTCCTTTGTTTTATCTTTTAATATTTAGGAAAAGCTCCAAATAATGATCTAAATTGTCGACATTTTATCAAATAAGAGCTTGGAATGGACATTATTTCAAATAAAAATTTGAAGTGTTCAAATCGTCTCGAATAAGGACATGTAATGGTCAAATCATCTCAAATAAAGACTTTTGTCTAGCCAGTGACTATTTCGGTCATTAGAGAAATTGTATTTTAGTCAAAAAATTATGAATGTATTTTTTAATTTTTTGATTTGTTTTCTTTCCTTTTTTTTTTTTCTCTTCTTTCCTCCCTCAATCATGGGAGAGGTTGTCGGACTTAGGCGAGGGCCACCTTCACTGACGTTAGGCGAGAGTCGCCCTCACTTGGGTGGGCGGGCAAGGAACACCCTTGCTTGGCCTCGCCTATCCAGCCTAGGCGAGACAACTTTCACCCAATGTTGACAAGGACATCACTTGCTCGATGTCGCATAGGTGAGGGCTACCCTTGCTTGACGCCGACGAGGGCGAGGGCGAGAGCAGCCCTTGCCTGAGATTAGCATCCTTCGTCATGTTCGGCGGAGGGAAGAAAAAAAATAAAACATAAAGAAAAAGAAAAAAAAAGAAATAAATTTAACAATTAAAAGACTAAAATGCATCTCTGCCGGCGAGATTAGCCCTTTCTTTGAAATTGATATGCCATTTTTTGAGATAATTTGACAAGTTCAAACCCTTATTTAAAACAAGATTCACTTTAAACTCTTATTTGAGAAAATAAAAGCACTTTGAGCTCTTATTTATAATTTTGCTAATATTTATTTTATTTTATAATATTCATGATTTCTAAACCATTTTCAATTTTTTAGCATATCAAGTAGGACATCACGTCAACATCTAATGGGGACTTACCGGATGCATCAAAATTTCCGTTTATAATTTCAATAGGAGGATCAACTTGTACAAATATATATTAGAAAAAGTTCCCTATTATGCCATTTTCCCTCTAAAAAAATAATCAATTTGGTAGAGTAACTTTATAATCTAGCTAGAATCAATTTTTTGTTGTCAATAATTATAATCTTTGGATCACAAAAATAAATTCGAGTGCAATAAGATACAAACAAAGAACCATCGACTAAATGATTTTATGAATCCGTCCATCATGCAAAGAATTTACTATAAAGTGCAAGCAGTTAGGCAAATAATCTACTATAAAGTGCAAGCAGCTAGACATGTCCATGTGGAAAATTCGATTTCCGAAGATACCATGTGCACCCTAAAATCCTAGAAGCAACCAACATAAACATCAACCAACTACAACTTGGTCTCATACCTACACTGTTGATTCCCCAGAGTACTATTGGACACAAGCACGCTCAAATCGCAGGAAGTCGTAGAGACCACATGGACCTTGAACAATCCCAAGATGGTCACCGTACCAGGCATTTTCGTGTACGTGTTGAGTGGCAAAACTCCGGACAGGAAGTCCGAGATCGCCCGCGAGTTCGACAGGAACCGGTTCGCCAGCACGGTGAGCGTCAGGTTCATCTGCTTCGTCCGGTCCGCCCCTATCTCGCCCGCGGGGACGGGGGCCTCCCCGACTTGCTCTCCCCTGTAATTCAACAAGCAAGTGCTGTTCTCGTACTTGAAGGCGACCCTGTTGGGGTTCTTCACGGAGATGTCGACGTCCACGGTCACGTTCAGGTTGATACCGAGAGGGGCGATGCTGACCGACACCTGCAGGTTCCTGAGCTTCGCCGAGTTCACGGTGGTCACGGGGTGCTTCGCCTTGAACACGGTGAAGGCCAGGATCACGATCAGCACCGCGATGAGGACGAGGACCGCCACCGGCGCAAGGCAGGCGTTCCAGCATCCGTGGCGCCGCCTGGGCGGCGCCGGGGGCTTCGCGAACTTCGGTACTGATTCGACGTCCATGGGCGGGCTTCGAAGTCAATCGATCTCACTGCAAACTTCGAAACGACCCCAAAGGAGAATCAAACTGGTGTCTTTAAGCGAGATGAATAAATGGGTCTCTAGAGTAGGGAGGTGGAATTAGGCCAAAACAGTTGGGAGTTGAGAGAGTGCTTTTAAATTCGAAGCGCGCTATAGGGTCAAAGACCCAGTAAAAGCTCAGAGAAATTTTGGGTTCCTCCCGAATGGAGTCAAGAAGAGAAATTTATGACAGCAGCTCGCAGCTCGCAGCAGAGGAGAAGGACGAGTGTGATGAGTGTGATGACAACACCCGAGGGCGGCGGCAGCGCGGGATGCTTTTTTCTCTCTCCCGGTCACTGATCTTTTTCTTTTTTTATTTCCGAGTAAGTGGGCGCGATGGGAAAAGCGGAAAGAGAAAGGAAGCGAAGCGCAGGGAGAGGAAGAGATAAAAACAGAGAGAAGGACGCCATTAAATAAGGAGTGTGGTTGGGAAGTCGAGGTCGAAATCGAAATCCATGGACGCGCCATTTGAGAGAGAGACAGGAAGAGAGTGTCGGATTGCCGTGTGAACAGCACCGACTTCCGCTGCGGAACTAACGACGGGGGCATATGCCCATGTGGAGGGAAGAGGAGTTTGCATGTCTTCCTCACCACAATGTAATGGCCGGTGATGGAGTCCTAAAATGACGAAATACTCACACCAATAATTTCTAAACTTTGGCCTTATTGTATAATATTGAATGTTTCATAGAACAAGTACCAAAAGTTTAAGAACTACCTTGAATAAAATCAAAAGTTCAAGAATCACATCACATTAAGTTAAAGTTCGGAAACTATATTAAATAAATTAAAAGTTTATTAATGACACTACACTTTAGAGCAAAGTTTGGGGATTATTTGTATCATTTTCCTTAAAAGGATTTGAATTTTATGATGCGTTTGTTTCATTAAAAATTGTTCCATGAAAATCATTTTTAAGGAAGATAGATAGTTTTGTTTATTTGGTTGTTTAAGGAAGATGATTTCTTTCTTGTCAAAAAGTGAAGTTATTCTCCCATAATCTAAGCTTGTCGTTTCTAGTTGATGGGAAGATTTTTTTTTTTTTTTGTAGATCAATTAGTTTTTCATTATTCAAGTACCGAAAAGTCGGAAGATAATTTCTTGAAAATAGTTTTCCTTTCTAGAAAAACTTCATGATAAAGGATAGTGTTTTTGTGAAATCATTTTTTAGAAAAATATTTATTCATTTTCAAGTTAAGGAATTTATTTTCTATAAATTTAAATATGCATGTCTTCTTTTACCATAAATGACTTTATGTTGATTCATAATTTTCAGCAAACAAAATGCGTAAAAATCCAATAAATTAATTTATGATGATTTGTTCACCCAAACAAGCACATCTCCAATGAAGCAACTTTCTGCTAATTAATTTTTCGTACTTTCACATGTTTCATTCACTAGAATGGTCAATCAATGAAAACACATTGACGGTTAAAAAAAAATACCCACTCTTAAAATTAATGAAACAAATTATCATTTCTAAATGTAGGAAATCATTTTCCCAAGCATAACAAGTCTCTTAACAAGCATTCACTTTTTGCACCTTCTCCAATACTCATTATTTCAACAAGATCCAAACACTGAAAATATTTTCAGTCACTTTTTCTTTTCTTTTTTCAGAATACTACCATGTGAATGAAAACAAATCACTTTAATTAAAAATAATTTCCATGAAAAGTATTTCTTTTATCATGAAATTTCAGGTAAAATGATCTAGCCAAGGATCGTGGCCCTCTCATGAAAATGGCGAGGGCCTCTGACCAATCTGGCAAGCTCACTCAACTTTTTCAAATTGTTCCATTATATTTCATAACTTTTTTATATGCCATCAAATTTTTATAGTATATATATATTTTTTTGAGTTGGCTATTCTACAAAAAATAAAAATGAAAATGCTAATGTTAAACGACACATAACTGTTATGTCGATACTTACTAGATGAATAAATGCTTACATGTAATTTTTAGGTGTTAACTAGATAAAATTTTGAAAAAAAAAAAGAAGAAGAAGCAACAAATCCTTAGAAAAAGAGAGAGAAGAGAAGTAGGAGGAGGGTGGAAGCAGTGCCACCAGCGACAACACGGCAACAAGGGCCGCTGAGTGCTTACTTAATCAAAGCTTATGATCTATCACGGGTTGCACAACTAGAGTTTGATATATTTTTCAAAGTTTCCTTTGTTCTATTTTTTAATATTTATTTTGTTTTGTAATGTTCATCATTTCTAGACCATTTTAAATTTTTTAGAACGTCAAGGAGGACACCATCTAACGGAAACTTAACATCTCCATCGTCATTTCCATTTATAATTTTGACAGAAGGACAAACGTGAATAAGAAAAAACATAAAGTTTAGGAAAAGTTACCTATTATGCCATTTTCCCCCCAAAAATAATTGATTTGCTGAGGGGCTTTATGATCGATCTCCTGGAACATTTTTCATCTCTCTCAATAATGATAATTCTTGAATCAAAAAATTAAGAGATTTCATCGTGAGACTCGAGCGCAATAAAGTAGAAACAAAGAACCATTGACCAATAATTCTATAAATTTGTCCACCACGATACTTTTGCAAGGAAATTACTTGCAAGAAGTTGGATGTATCCGTGTTGAAAAATCGCCAAGAGACCAGGGAAAGTCTTTGTCCGATACCTCGCGCCATCTCATGGGATGAGCATGAATAAATTCGTGCATGAAAATCAAGTCCCATGTCACCGTCGCAAAAGTAAAAAATTAAAATAAGGTAGGAAATAGTAAGACCCATGACAAGATCGACTCGACCAATCGTAACGCGGGACGTGTGAGAACTGCACCACGATTCGACTTCGATCGTGACGGGTGGATGCATTTGTTTCGACCATTCATTCACGCACTTTCGATCGGACGTGAGCGTAGCTCGTGTCGTGAACGAGTCGGATTCTGCCGTGGACGGCATGCACATCTCGACGGTCAAACACGCGGATGACACGACACCAATGGTATCAATCCAAACTGGTTAATTCAAAAAAAACCACAAACTTTAGGTTGATGGATAAATCTGACCCAAACTTTTTTATCTGATGGATAAATCGATCCAACTAACTATATGAACTAGGCAAACTTTTATCTCATAAAAAAATTACTATTAGAACAAATTTTAGGTTAAATGGCCCTAAAAAAATCACCAACTTTCACTTAAATCCTAAATCTAGTTTGGAAAATAAATCCATGCCTTACGCAAATTAAGAATAACAAACTCTAAATGTTAAAAAATCTTTTGAATTTTTTTAGTTATTTTACGGACAGTCATCAAATCATCAACTCTCCCTAGGTGTCATATACTTTTTGAGATAAAATAAAATTGGGCCAGAATTGCCACTTAATTTAAAGATTAAAGTTGGTTTTTCATAAAAAACGCCTACGCAAATTACAATCTAAATGTTAAAATATTTTTTTCATACGGACAGTCATCAAATCAACTCTCCCAGGTGTCATATACTTTTTTTTCTTTGGTATAAAAAAAGGCTAAAAGTCCCTATCCATCATTGTTGTCCGAAAATTTCACTTAAATCTCTAAGCATCTTTTCGGGAAAATCTCTAAAAGCCTTTTGCTTGAAAGAGAGGAACAGATCCCTTCTCAAAATTCAATACATTCATGCTTGTACGTAAAACTTTAGTCCAATATGACAAACATAACTAAGATATCGGAAAACGACCCGACAACAAATCCAACATGCCACGATTTTTCTTTAGTAACACATGCGTACGGGTACTTGCAAGAATGAATTTGACTCTTTTTCTGAATAAGTCAACCTAAGATTGCAGGAGATGGAAGGAGATGCCCAGACATCTGTTCTTTTATCTTATAGGACCACTATTAATCAGCCGTAGTTAATTGCTATTAACTTACTAAACATGGCCAACCGGAGGCTGAACTGCTCAGGCTCCAAAAGAGTTCCCTACACTTCGGGAGGACCAACAGCTTATTTTACCATGAACAGTAGACTAGTTACAATACGAAACTATGCATATTAGCTCTGTGATTTGAGTTTGGCATAGGCTCAGGGTTACTCGACAACTTCGATGAGGGTGGGCTCGTAATCACTGGGAGCCTCGAACCCGTGAAGATTAATCACGGTGGCGGCGACGTTGGCGAGCCCAGCCTCAACCAAATCTGGGCGGAACCTGACACCTGGTGCCAGTCCTGGCCCTCCGATCGCGATCGGCACCTACACAAAAGACCCCCTAAAATCAGCCTCCACATGAGCTTAAGATCACACAAAGGTACACGGAAATATTGGACATCCCTGAAGCAAACTTTTTGGACACGAACAATGACAATAGTTAATTTTTAGAAATCGACTGTCCAAACTCATTAAGATTTACAGAATATTCAAAATGATCGGTTTCAATATCACGCCTGGCTTACGAATTACCAAAATCGACCACAAAAGAACCTCCACATGCAGAAACACATGCACATATTTCCACCACCATATGCAGAATTACGCGAATGGGAAGCCCACGCATCATTTTCAGTGTCTCAAGGTTCATCTTCCTAGGAGAGGCCATTGTGATTCAACTATGTATTTGCCTTTGCAAGTGTGCCAGAGTTCCAACACAGATTGTTAATCTCACAGTGCTGAAACAAAACTTGCCAGGCTAATCGTAGCACATACTTTTCTTTTTCTCCTCTTACATCCATGTTGCCCAAACAATTCCACTTCAAGTTATGACTGCCCGGACCCAATCTAGAATTGAATACCGGGAATACAGATAGAACTTATATGGTACGTAAAAGCTGCTTCCGCTAAATTTAGGTGACTGATCCACTTTTGGGATGAGAATGTCCATGTTGTCTAAGGCAAATCCTACCAGCAAAGAAATAACACAACAAAACTTACCGGTCGAAGGGTGTGAGAAGTAAGAATCTGAATGTTGCCACTCTTGTCGACTAGGGGTTGCCCGGATTTATCCCTCTTCACCATGTCCTCAGCATTCCCATGGTCTGCTGTAACAACATAAATTCCACCGACCTGCTCTACTGCATCTAGGATAATCTACAATTTAAAACACGGTCACACTCAGACAAGCGAAATTATTGGTAAGAGAACAAAAATTACAATCAATAGACAGGGAAAAGACGATGACCGAGTTCCTCTCAAGTGCCAACATGCTATGCAGCCCCAAAAAGAATTGCATACTACTAAAAAGAAGAGGAAGCAAAGGCCGGAAGCGGATGAAAGTCCGGCGGGGAAAAGAATAGTAGATTTGCAAAGACCAAACCTTGACAGCCTCATCAGCAGCCTTACATCCAACAATCGTCGCCTCCATATCTCCTGTATGCCCCACCATATCACCATTCGGTAGGTTCACCCTCACCTGCTTTATGCATGCAAACGAAGGGATCAGTTCCTAGCCATTTTCTCAACATCCATAAAGAAGTTCCATTAGATTACCTGGTCAAATTTTCTACTAAGAATGGCATCCCTTGCCTTTTCAGCAATCTCTACTGCCTTCATCTTTGGGCGGACGTTAAATGGAATTCCTGTGTCGCTTGGGATTTCAACATACTCCTCCAATTCGGGGTTAAAATAGCCAGACCGATTGCCATTCCAGAAAAATGTCACATGACCAAATTTGACAGTCTCACTGGTGAAACACAAATGTATAGATTAACAGATGCGTGGCTCAATGACTGTAATAAGATAATAACGAGTGTCGGAACCAACTAGCATTGCAAGAAATCGAAAATATCATCCAAGAACATTCTACCAATTACCAAACAGAGGAATTGGTTTCCTACTGTTTTTTTATCGTCGATGAGACTGGATAATATGCTTCAATCCTAAGATGTTGCCTCGAGATAATGGAAAGCATGGAGATATATGGACATAGGTGAAGAAAAATAAGAGTATCTTCTTTCTCATTTTAATTGTTCACAACATTTCTTTACCATGGTTGACAAAATACCCAACATCCCCCCTTCCAACACACGCAAAAAGAAGACCTGCAATATTATAGCTAAGAAGAGCAAATTGATGTTTGCTGACCTGCAAGCAAATGTTCGGATACCATTATGAACTAAGTATTCACCGGATGTCCTCTCGATTTCTGGTGGAGAGACAAGGTAATGGCTTGGAAGCTTCAGTTCACCATCGTACTGAAGCATTCCAGCGTAGTGAACTTTAGGAAACCGAACCCGATCGAATTTGTCAAAATTTTCATATTCAAGTGCTTTGGCAAGCATGACCATACGATCTGCTCGAAAATTGAATGTAACAACAGCATCACCATCCACAATGGGACCAACAGCCTTTCCATTCTCATCAACAATGACAAAAGGAGACAAATATTGGTCGTTGGCATTAGGCTCTGCCCTGAGCTTTTTTACTGCTTCAACAGCACTTCTAAACTTATAAGGAGCTTCACCAAGAACTTGCGCATCCCATCCTCGTTTAACCACATTCCAGTCGTTCTGTAAAAGAAACACAGCGTGGTGAGTTTACTAAGCTACTTCAAATGCCCTGGCAGATCTTCACGTCAAAGGTACCCGGCAACTATCTTCCTCTGGGACAAACCTCTAACTCTAAGGGTATGCATAAAGATGGTTTCAGACAAGTCATTGTGCTCAGTATAACCAGTTAAAGTTCATTTGTAACCCACCTCATAACGGTCCATGGTCACATACATGCGACCTCCACCAGACGCGATTTGTGCGTCAACTCCTTTTTCACGTAACTTTGCAAGATCATTTTCAAGAGTTTCTACAAAGCCCACACTTGAACCATCCAAAACATCACGGCCATCAGTCAGAATATGAACTCGTATTCTTTTAGCTCCATGCTCGACAGCACCTTTTACAAGCAACTGCACAAGAAAGATAGAAGAAGTGAATTTTATAGGCACAACCACTGCCACACCTGAAGAAGATGAGAGATTAAGTCAAGAACCGGAACAACCTGCAACTGATCAAGCCTAGAGTGAACACCACCATCACTTAATAGCCCAATTAGGTGCAACGTTCCATTCTCAAAGCACTCCTTTATATACTTAAAACCTTCTCCTTCATAAATTTTTCCAGAAGCTAGGGCTAGGTCAACAAGTTTTGCACTGCATCAAGAATGGATGAGATTCAGAATGCTGTAACTGCTCTGTATTTTGATGCCAAGAGCACATGGATAAAAGAATACAGAACACTTTGACGAGCTATAATCTCCTGTTCTACCATTTCACTGACCAAATTCTCAGTCTAGAATAGACACAATCACCGCATCACACAGCATACATAGACAAGCACATTTCAGTCAAGTTGGTGTATTCAAATGTTCCAATCAATTAGATCACAGAATATCAAGGTTTCGAGAAGTGATATTGCTAGAAATCCATTACACTAGGCCAAATAATCCCAATTTTATGCGGTTCAACAAATCTAGTTGACATTTCTTCATTAATTTACTCACTCTCAATTTGTAGATTGGATATAATTAATAACGTGCGGATGTCTTAATAATACATAATGTGGCCACCCATACCATAGTAGTTCCTTTTAGTCAGTTTACTAATGAACGATCAACTTTTAACCTTTTAGTCTAAACTTGTGGCAACCATAATATGCAAGTTGGCCGAGTCATGTCGCATCCTTGTTTTCTTCAGTTATAAGGCCCAAAAACTCAGGCAAAGGATATACACTAACATGAGAATTACCTATATATAATGCAAAGCGAGTTTCCTACTTTCTAAGAGAAGTATTTGAATTCTATTTGAGTCTGCAACTGAAATCATACAAAAGAGGGACAATTTGACGATGAAGTTGTAGAAGTAATTTTCTCCTGTTACCAACCACGATAATATCGGTAATAAAGCCCTTCAATTTCGGTGACGACTTATAAATCCAACACAAATTCATATAACATTGGAAATACAAATTCACTTTTTATGCTTCGACATCAGAGATATGTAACCTTGCTGTTCCATCGAGAAATGTCATGGCACGGCAAGTGATTCTGCTATAAATATATACTCAACATGAATCCTGGAAAGAAGCATCGTGACAGGGCAAGAAGCTAACCCTTGCGCATAAATGCGCCCGGCGCCTAAGGCATTGTGACCGACCTCGCTGTTGCCCATGTCATCGTCCGTGGGAAGCCCCACCGCAGTTCCATGAGCCTTTATCAATCTCCACTTGTCAGGAGCACCCTTTTACACAGGAATCCATGACCAGAAAAGTCAGTTCCAGCTCCAGCCACCAATTTTTGCCTACGCTTACATACATATACAAGGCATTTCTTTAATTTGCCTTGTGTGCATACACTGTATATGACAAAATGACAACATCCTCTGTTTTCTCTGGGACACAATCACAAACGTGGTACCACTCTGAGGCAAAACCATGCAAGAATCGAGTAAATTCCAACTCGAGTTCCATCATCACATTAGAAGAGACAAACAATAACGAGCTAGACTCAGAAAGACCCCACCACATCGAAGTCGCCCGAACAGCCAACTAGAATTTATCAGCAAGCGAACTTGCACCAAACCGAGACGTTAAAGAGTGTTTTCGGAGGACGAACTGTACCTTTCTGAGAGAATCCATGGCGGGAGTGTCGGCGACGTGGATGCAGTTATACGGGTCGGGTTCGGCTTCGCCCCAGCCGTCCAGCACCACCACCGCCACGGTCCTCCCCTTCGGCAGCCTCGGGTGATCCGGCAGCTTCCACGTGAACTCCGAGCTCCCCATCTCTCTATCTCTCTCTTCAGAACCACCGAAACCAAAATTCAGCACGTACCAATGAATCCGCGACCAGACCGACCAGACCAGAACAACTTCGTCACGTCCTCAACAACGACGAAGAAGAAGAAGAAGAAGGAAGAAGAAAGAAGAAGAAGGTGCTGGAATGGAAGAGATGAATGTAGCGAGAGCGACGTGAGACCATTGAATGCAAGAGACCAGCTTTACACTTGGCGCTTTGACGAGAGAGTCAGGAGTCCATGGCGGGCCATGGTTCTCGAAGCGATGCATGGGGAAGAGCGGAGAAGGAACGAGAAACGGCATGCGCTTTTGCGCAGTGTTTGGCTCGCTAGGATAAGATTATTCCCACCGCCCGGCCGGGACCTTCTTATCTCTGTTGCCAAACGGGCCGGCGGAAGAGCGAGAGTCAATCGGCGTGATATGAGATGTGATCCGAATATGACAAATTGAAACGAGACAACGTTTAATGATAGGCGCCGGCCATAGGTGCCGTACCCGATACGCGTAATAAAGTGTCATGACATATCACACGATATGACACGACCTAATCATCAAATCATCACGTCGCATATAAAGTTTGATTGTTATGTCTTGCATTTAATTTGTCATGCTGCATTCGGTTATTGTCATGTCATGCTGTTTTACTGGTACGTATTGCCTCACATTTGCCAAATCAAGATATAGGTGATTGCTGTCCTCTCGCGTCATTTCATCATTACATTATAGTCGTATATGATTATTATAATATCATGTTATTTCTTCGTTATCATTTTATTTGTGATTATTGTCACGTATATCTTATCTTTATTGTGTCAAATTATGTTATATGCGATCATTGTCATATAATATCATTCCATCATTCTATAATGCATTTAAATTTAGGCAATAACAACGGTCTCGAGTTCGCAACAATAATTGGTGTTAGTGATGGTATTGTATGTGAAGGGCTTGAATCCTTGGCATTGTAAAAGGGAGTTTACTTTGGCTCGTCGAGGCGTCTGAGGCATGTACGGGTGAATTTTTATTTTCTCTTCCTTTCTACGGCTTTCCTCACCGTCTCTCTTTTTACCTTCTTTACCCTTTTAATACCGTCGGTCCCTTTTTTCTTCTTATCTTTTCAATTTTCAGGCGATTGAAGCTTTAGGACTAAATTAATGGGCTTTGGGCTGGGCCCATTTATTACAGTTTAGCTACCAAATTGAGCATGGAGCGAAAATTCATAATTTTGTCCCGTTATCATTCCAAGAAAAATTAAATATAAATAATTTATTTATTTCGGAAAAAATGAATGATTTAAAAAAATATTTTCCAAAAAGATCACTCAATAAATGAATAAAAATATTTTTATCTTCCATGTTCAAATAAAGTTGCTGACAATAATGAAAATATTTTTTATTGATTAATTATTTTAAACGATATAAGCGATTATTTTTCAAAAAGAAATTCTAAATTTTTTTGTTTCGCAAAACGAATGGAGCTATCAATCTAAGGATTAAGCATGGTTTGAATAGGGGTTCCCACCCTAGAATCGAGAATCGCCCACTAAAGACCGATTCAAAAATATTAGAATCGAAAACTCGTCATTGATTTCATGAATCCACCTAAGAACCAGATCGCCAATTTGATTCTCGAGAAACTGGTCCCACCAAACTTCACGCGACGTCCAACCGCGATATCCCCATCTAGTAAAGTTACCTATAACAAACCCAACCACTTCTAATCCTCCACCCCGACAATTCCTGTAGCGGTGGACCTCCATCAGCATTATTAGACTTGTTAGTATCATTCACAACACTCCGCAGGTTTCCCAATGTTATTGTGGACTTGGTGGTATTAGCCCGGTTCTTCCCGATGTTAAACAGACAGACAACTTACACATTAGGGATTTTGGGTTTTAATTTTTATAGAGTTTTTGGGCTAAACCAAACTAACCAACAACTTACAGATTTAGGGATTTAGTAAATAGATTGAATATTAGGGATTCGAACTTATAATAAATGGAGATAACCGAGAGCAGGAGAGGGACGTGATGAACAACCGGAGGTATATCGAGGTCGCGAGTCAATGGAGTTGAGCTCAAGAGGCCGTGACGAGTGAGTTTTAGCATGTCAAGGATTTAGGATTTTCATTTTTTTAAAAAGAGTAAAAATTAAATATATATTATATTATATATATACATCAGGCCGGTTCGAATGGGCAGGCGAGTGAACAATTTCACACCGGAAGCGTCATCTTTCTCTAAAAACTATTGGTTCTTGTCAATCCGTTTTGGTTTTGGACGGTTCTCGATTTTTTTTTTTTTTACACATCTAAAGAAGGGATCCAATTTAGGGGAGATAAATATCAATGGACAAATCAAAATCAGAACCCACTCCTGTGCCTGGTGTCCCCATCATATCACTGCTGTTTGTTGGATTTGTGCATGAACAATTCCCACCAATGTCTGCTTCCAATTCCATCCACTCATTGACCTAACTTCACTTCCCACTGCAAATCCCCCTTTCCTTCAACCTTTCCCACCACACATCACACTCCTCCCCCTTCATCTCTCTCTCCCCCTCTCCCTCTCCATGGACAACAACTCCATTCTCAATAACTGTTGCACCAGAACGATCATTCTAGTGGCTCTACTTCTCTCCCTCATGACTCCAGGTATAAATTAAAACCATCCTCCTTCCCTGTTTCTTTTGGATAAGATGATGTTTCCATTGTTGATCAATTCAATCTCCGCCCCGTTTTGGGGACATGCCAGGATCCCATGCGTTCGGCAATCTCGAGTTCCGGCCTGCGGCGGTGGAGCCCCAGGTCCTCGAGCTCCCTCGCGGCGATAGGGCTGCCGAGAGACGGCGGCTAGGGCCGTTCCAGCTCTGCCTCGCGTGCAAGTGCTGCGCGGCCGCCACGCCGGCGCCCGTGTGCACCACGATGCCGTGCTGCTTCGCCATCGACTGCCAGCTCCCGAACAAGCCCTTCGGGGTGTGCGCCTTCGTCCCCAAGTCCTGCAACTGCGCATCCTGTGCTGTCTAGCATCATCTAGACTCACTCTTTTTCCTATGCTGCTTCTGAATCGGAATTGGAAAAGGATGTCAATGACTTTGTTAGAATCTTTGCCTGGTCTTTTTGCTTTTGTGAGGGTATATACTGAAATTTGGGGGACACTTTGTGATTTGTCTTGTGTAATTTCTATATCATTACTTTTTTTCGTTTTCTTTTTCTTCAATTGATAGAGGCTGTACACAATGTGTAATTTCTATATCATTACTTTTTTTTCTTTTCTTCAATTGATAGAGGCTGTACACAATGTGCATAGAAATCATAGGCTTTATAGCTCCTCATTATTGCAAGTGTTGACATTTTCATGGGACCTGACACTTTTACTATTCATTTGCCATTTCAAAAATGATTTTCCGCAAAGCACTTTTATCGCGATAAAAGAAGGGAGTAGCCTGCCTCTCTTTGCTTCCGATCCATCATCCATGCCGTCTCACTAATTCGATCGGTCTTGGTTCAGAGGAAATATCACGAGAGGGGGAGTCGAAGTCATCGCGACGGGATACATCTCTCTCGCGGGCCAAAATTGAGCCCGGTATCCTGAAACTGCCCATCTCATGTCCCCACGACACTACGGGCCCTGTCATCCGGCCCAGCCAGCAGGAGGCTAAAAACCCGAACCGGCCCAAACATGTCTCATCTTCCAAATCCATCATGTTTCTATTACAGGTCGGTCGATTCCAAACAATCACACACCCATGCGGCTTTAGGATTTCAATTCCAAGTTGGCCTCCTACGCACACACACTCGAACACAAGGGTCGTATGAATAAGGTGCGAGTGTCTTTGCTTATGAATGAGCTAAACACAATAAGGGGGAAGGTCCCCTATTTATACAAGTTTGGTCCTCATCTCAATTGTTGATCCTCCCTCCGATCCAACGGTGGTATTTGAACATATATCATCATTACAAGTCTGTACATTAGGCCATTCAATGGCTCTAGGTTTGGGGAAAGCCCAAGGGGCGTGTGTCAGAAGTAAGGGCAGGGCTGCCCAACACAAGTAGGTGGACAATCACGGGCTTTTGTCCGCATTGCGCATGGGCCGACCGTGTATTGATCAAGGGTCATCCACGGATTGATCATGGGCAGCTCGTGAGCTGGCTCTTGTGCGAGACATGGCTCTATCTTGGACAGTTTGGATCATGCTCATCCATGGGCCGTGTCATTTCCATGGTGGAGCCCGTAACGCCAACCTTGACCCGGATCCGACGGACCGAAGTGCGTGCAACTACAATACGTAGTACGTACGTAGACTTCAATTTGTTCAAGAAGGACTACATGGTCCGCTTCTTTCCCGTTTCTTGCGTCAGCCAGGCTAATCCCTTGCCCAGGCAATGACGTCAGCGCACTCAGGAATATCATTTTTTTATGTCTTTATGTCTATGTACTGTATTCTAGACTAAGGTATATAGGACGGGGTGGTTGATATTAATTAGAAAAAAAAAATGAATGTTAGGTTGTGATGTCTCCATTTAAAAATGTTCGATCCAATTCCTTAGCTTTTATCTAGATTTGGTGTAAATGTACTATTGATGAACTTAAGATAAATACTAAATAATATATGATGACGACTCGTGACTTTTCATTCCAATAGTTCGAGATTGCGTGAATCAATTAGATCTCTTGCCAATGAGACAATTCTTCTTATTTTCTTTGGAAAAAAAAAACCTTTTAAAATGGAAATTGAAATGTAGGGTCACAATCTATCGCGGAATTTCAATTTAGATAATTTTTTAAAATCTAGAGATGCCAAAGTGGAGATCCAGCGGCTGCCTGGAGACTCATGAAATACCTTGTAAACCTCATGAACCGGTTTAGTCTAGATTTTTGACCCATGCAGATAGCCCAAACTTAGAGCAGCTTACATAGGTTGGGTGGACTTTGAACGAGCAATCTCCAGTTTTTAAACTTAAAATTCTCAAATTCAACGTGAGATGCAAAGATCAGCTTCTCTTTTTTCATTCTTTTCAACAGGAAAATGATTTTTTATTTCTCTTCTAGAAAGAATCCAATTCATGAGGCGGAAATCTTCCGGCGATCAAACCAAACTCGAAGGGTCAGTTCGGAGAATCTTCCACAAGACGTGAAGATCAGCATCATTCTCCCGATGTCAAAGAATGTACTAAATGAGAAATTAAAAAGACTTTCTCCTTTCACCCAATTTTTTTAAAACAGAAAAGGGAATTTTCCTTCTCTTTATTTTTTTTTATAGTGTTCGCCAATGGAGGCGTCAGTCAAAGCACGCGTCCTTGTCTCTCAGAATGGCTGGTATCGCTGGCATGACTCGTAAAGATCTTGGCACGACATCGGATAGCACCGTCCTCCACGAATTGCCCACTAATTAAAAACAAGAATGTCATGAAACAATAATGTAATCTGAGTAGTCACGACTTCACGAGCATCCACTTCAGTTGTTGTCTTTGCATATAATTAGACGTAAACACCCTCGTTAGTCATCGCAAGAATCTCCCATTCGATTTCTAGATTACCTCACGTTAGGACCGGCACCGCCACCCCCAAGATTTTCTTGCAAATTGTACATATAATGTCACATGGGATATCAAGAAAAATCGGAATTAGGAAACTAGAACATTACACGGTAGTTGGAGAAGAAGCCAAAGGCTCTTTCGATTCGGACGAGGGCAATTTTCACATCACCTGCTCCTTTTTTTTCCTTTCTTGGCCGTACTTAATTGATAATGAATCCCCCATTTCTCGGTCTTTCTCGGGTTCCATTTCGTTGAAAATGCTCGCCAATCGTCCCCATATATTACTAGGTTTATGCCTAATTAATTTGGATATTGTCTGCGTGGTTACAATTCATTTGGTAAGTGTGCCATTTCCTGGTTCACATTGAACGGCACTGATTGACCCAACTTGTTGTTTGTTCAGTTCCGCGGACTGAGCATTTTTTTAAGTGTTGTGCAGTGAAGGATCTAATTTTGACCGGATATCCGATGCGACCACGTGGGGGATTTCATGCGAGTTTTCTGAATGTCGACATCGAGCTAGAGAACAAGAGAACAAAGGAGAACTTATTCCAATCGTAAGCCAATCAATCTTTGGCCGATAAGGGTTTTTATTTTAGCCCGCGTGATGACCAAGTTGCACATTAGTGGGAGGGAAAGAAACAATATATATGGGGGGAAGATCACAGGGACTTTGAATGGTGGACACCTAACTTCCATTGAACAAGTTCCTTTGGAGAGATTCCTTCGAGAACATCAAGAGTTTATAGGGAATTTTTAAGTTAGCTTTCCTATGACATCTGCAAAACGAAAGTTCGGTATGAATTTCTCACAGTAGGTTCAATTTAAAAAGAAAAAGGGTGTGGCAGCCAATAAGATGTTCAATATACACTCCACAATTGCTTAATTCTCATAGTTGCGCAGCTGGATTTAATAAACTACTCCACCTAGATTCTAGGATGTAGATGTTGCCACATACAAGTAACATTACTTCGCAGTTGAACACAGCTGTAGTTCGGTCACGACTCTTAACAGATACAAAGTTCAATTCTCTGGTTTAAATGCAACAATCAATCCCATGTCGAAATTAGGGATTCCGTGATATATTGGGACATAATCCTTCTTATGTGTCAACTCAACAATTCCTTGAATTATGACATGAGATCATGTGATCATATCATCAAGCATTCAACTCTTTTGAGCAGATAAGTTCATTAGTAAAATGAAACGTTATATTATATCATATGAGGTAACCTAAAAATATATAGAAAAAGAAAGCAAATTCTTTTTAACAGATGGTTCATTAGTAAAATGGAACGTTATATTATATCATATAGGGTAACCTAAAAAATATATAGAAAAATAAAGCAAACCCTAAGAATTAAGAACTGTGAATTATATCGAAAGCCAAGAAAGACGCCATAGACGTTTAAAAGTATCCCATTCTTGACGTCCATATAGCTCACCTGTCTCTCTCGGACGATCGTGTTCGACGAACAACGATGAACTCGTTTCTTGACTGTTTACACGTTTCGAAATGGAAAAGGAAGTAATAACACCACTCAGAAAGTCGTCCTAGGTTTGTGCATCGAAGAGGCGACGCCATCGAGGGTTAGTTTAGAAACTTGGGACTCTCCCCCGCTGAACTTTTTTGATAAGTTGATGCGACCAAGGCAACCCTAAATGAAAATTAATTTAATTAATTAATCCTCCCCAAAAAAGGATTTAAAAAAAAATACTAAATGTTAGGTCGTTGTCCACATCCCTTTGTGCTATTTCCTCGTAGACAATGCCGGCTTCTAATCCAATCATCCACATAAAAGGAAGGGAAAAAAAAACAGAGAGAGAGAGACTTGCTTTTTTTCTTCTTTTGAAAAAAAAAATGGAAGAAGAAAAAATTATTTTCCAAAATTAAGGATATAAAATATAAATTATTTTCACGTGGAGGGTGGGGAACTACTCTCGCTTGATGTCAGCGTGACTTTATTTTTGCAGACCCCAAAAAAAAAAAATGGTGAGATTTCCTTTTACGATGTTGGAGATGAGTCATGGCCATGTTGGAACTCGAAGCCAAGACAAAATGATGACTTCACTTAAATCCAGGACCAAATTCTCTGCTTCATCATCTCTAAAGATTTTATACACTTGTATAGTACAAGTCGCCCACGTATTGTAAAGATGAGACAACTCTCCCATTTTTATATATACCCACCCTCATGCTTTTTCTTTAAAACTCCCCTTTTCATTTCTTAATTTTATCTCCTCCAACTTTAGTGCAATTTTCAATTTTCATGGATAATTCAATGTGCGAAAACTTCTGTTTTTTCGTTAGTGTCGTCTAGTGTAGCTTGTGGTATCGTTTTTTCAGGTACTATTCCAAATAAATAAAGGGTTAATGATATCATAAAAAACTTCAAATTGATACACATATGATAAATTTATTTTAACTTAATTTTTTGATCGTAAAAAACCTCAAATTGATACACTTATGATAAATTTACCGTCCGTTAATTTTTATTAAATTTTATAGTTGAATTGATGAATTAGATGACACAAGTGTATCAGCTCGGAATTTTACCTTCCATTTGTCACAAATGCATATTAATCCAATTCAACGGAAACTAATAGATAATAAATTAATTACAAATATACTAGTTTGAAATTAAAGGTGGTCAAAAAATTAATTTGAGATAAATTTATCGCAATTATACCAATTTAATTTTTTTATGGCATTAACCCAATAAATAGAGTTTCCTATACATTTATTATCCCAAAAAGAAAAGGATTGAATTTTAACTCTAGTTTGAGAGCTAATTCACCCCCACATTCTATGTAAAATCATGGAGTTATTAGGGCATTTATCCAACGCTAGTTCTTGAAGTACGTATAAAGCAAATTCTGGTGCGGCTTCCTGGAGACAGCCATGAAGATGGGTTGATTTTTGACAAGAAAAAAAAAAAATCAACAGGGTCATTGATGGCGGCATAAAGGGAGGGCCCTACGTAATTGAGTAGTGTTAGCCACTAAGCGATACAGCTCTCCGAAACCAAGGACCTCTCTCTCTCTCTCTCTCTCTGTGCAAGCACTCCCTATCGACCCTCAAAAGTTCCAATTATAAAACGTATGCTTCACACATGAAACTTGAATCTCGCATTCAAGAGACCAAACCCCCACGTTCCTCTTCTTTCTTTCTGGTCTCTCCACGCGGGTTTGTCGTCATTGGAGAGGCCGTCATGTGTAGGATTCACCCCGACGAGAGCCGGTGTGAGTACCAGTCGCGCCCGGAGAAGAATGGGGACCCCGGCAGCGGCGGCGGCAACCTCACCGTGTGGAAGAAATCGAGCATGAGCTTCCAGGGGACCGACGGGTTCACGGTCTTCGATGACCGCGGGAGGCTGGTCTTCCGGGTCGATAACTACTCGAGGAGAGGTCAGTGCGCGTCCGGGGGCGGCGGGCTCGTGCTGATGGATGGAGTTGGGAATGCCCTTCTAACTTTGAGACCTAAGGTGATTTAATTCTCCTATGTTTCGTCATATGCCAGTTTTGATGCTAAAATATATTTGCTTCAATGCAACAATATAGCTTTAGAAGAAATTAAGTTTTACCTTCTTTTAGATATTAGATCGCGTAGAGCGACGGGAAACTTGGGGTAGATTCATGCTATTCCCGGTTTCTCTTGTTCGAGCGATCGTTCGGATTATACAATCGATCTTTCCAAGGAGTCTAGGCTTTCAGAAAAGAGCTGTGAACGTAACTGCTGGATTATAATATACATATATTCTCCAATTAATGCTTGACGTTATTTGTTCTTTTCCGATTCAATTTTTGCTAGGCTGTCCAGAGGGAGTAATTGAGATTGTTTTGAGATTTGAATTGGCTCTAGCTACAAAAATCTGCAAAAGACCATAATTTTCTCCGAGAAATTTTGTCCATTTTCTTCAGTGGAACTTAATGTTGGTGCTGTGTTGTCAACAGGTTCTGAGCATGCAATGCCAGTGGCACGCCTACAAGGGAGAGAACGACTATGGAAAGAAAACTCCCAATTTGAGAGTATTTTCCATGAGGAGGAGCTCACTGCTCTTTCACAAGAACAGCAAAAGTGAAGCCGAGGTGTTCTTGGGCGGGCGTGTGAAGCACGGTCAAGCGCCAGATTTCACGATCGAAGGCTCATTCACGAGGCGAAACTGCATCATCAGGAGCTCCACGGGGGAGATCGCGGCGAAGATATCGAGGAAGAGAGCAACCACGACGGTCTTGCTCGGGGACGACGTGTTCTGCTTGGCAGTGCAACCTGGGTTCGACCCGGAGCTCGCCATGGCTTTTGTCGTGATCTTGGATCGGATCTGTAAGAAAGCCTACAAACCGGTTTTGTGTTCTTAGATGACGACGGTGAATGAACATCCGGATGGCAAAGAGAGAGGCGCACATAGTACAGTCGGCCACATTCATAGAGTTCCTATTGTTCAATCTTATTTTGTTCGCAGAAGCCTTGTAAATTGTACATTCCTGACAAGGTTTGAAACTTAAAATGCCACGGCTTAAACATAAGGAGCAACCTAATTCACTTCCCATCCATCATATGAAAATCAGCATTTCTATTTCATCCCTTTCCATCCTACCATTTCCATATTCCCAAATGTTCACTTTCAAGTCATTAGGAATGGTCGCTGGCGTCGTGATGTTCGTCAATTCATTCCAGTCCCGATTACACGTTGGGTATTCACTGTTCACCCGTCCTCGGGTTTGACCAAGCAAAACTTATTTGGTTGATCCATATAACAACTAGGATGGGAATCTTCGCTGCCGGTAGTTTCCAAAACCTGAAATAATAAGCTCGATGATGTCAAGCTGCATAAGAATCAATCCACGGCATATATTGACAATATTAGTTCTTGAATACTCAACACCCTGACAGCATGATTTTGACAAAAATGATCCAACTTAGTATAAAATTTTATAACCTGCCTTCACCTTCGTCACTGAACACGATATCTCATCATCCTCGTGCCAATCTACTCTGTCGTGCACTTTTTCGCCCTTATCATGCCTTTCCACAACCACTAAACCACTGCCCTTTTGTTCCATTGCTTAAACGTGTTTCGCTTGACTCGGATTCTGTTCCCAGTCTCCTCCACCAGCAGGTGAATCACATTGCTTCAGATGCCCAAGGTCATATTGACAAGCAACCATAATTCTTTTGGCACTCTTTCCCTTTCATGCTTTGCACTTGCAGTACCAATGTAATTAGGCAGAAAAGGTCAACCATATGCCGTCAACAAAATCCAAAATTGCTTTAGGTGCTGGGAAACAACAAAGAGCGACCCAAATGACACAAGAATGAATGACTGTGATTACCCAGAGTCTCTGAGGAATCACCCGCCTAATTTCTTCGACCCTACAACTCCACCACGATGGTGGACCCAACTGCAAAGACACCGATCAAGCTAAGAGAGAGAGACAGAGAGAGGTATGGCAAGCCAAACTCATCAAGTGAATGTGACCATCACATGAACAGTATCCCAATTGAGCCGTACACAATGCTGCAGCCCTACAAGGCACGAGATATATCCTAGAATAATCTGCATCTGTTTCTACTTCGCAATAAAAAATAAGGTAAGTTGCTGGGGCAATAAACCATGGAGGTGCCCGCGAGGGTGGCTCCGCTGGGGCAATAAAAATGTTTAACATCAATCACCTGTAACATAAGTCTTATCTTCATAGTACCTCTTCTCACTTGCTGACTTCTTTTCACTGCGTTTCTGCAGGAGGTGGAGTTAGTGTCTCGCGTCTTCCAGAGAAAGATGATGCTAATGGGAAAAACCTCATCCACAAAAGATCGCCACCAAAGTCACTCTATGTATACGTAACATCAGTAAGGAAGCAGGATTTTCATGCTCAGGACGGGCATCTGAACGTTGACAAGCAATTGTCACATGTACCTGTCTCATTCCAGGAAAAGCTCAGCATTGGTGTCTACGTTTCTGCTCAGCTCCAAATCCAACAAAAAGAAGCAATCTTGAGGGAGTTGCATCTGCTTTTTGTGCTTAATCATTGACCAAGCATCTAGGGAAGCATAAATTTTGCGTCAGACCATCATGCCACATGCCACTGTTACCAATAGCCCAAAACTCAATCATCCCCCAACTAGATGTCAGAAGCCTTCATCTTGCGGGGCCTTTTAGATTGAGATGGGGATTGTGCAGGTTCTCATGTTCTTCCAGGTGCCTGAAGATGCCAAATTTATTATAAAAGGGAAAAGAATCGTGATATTAAGCACTGGACCTTGTACAGGAACAAGTACATCTTTATCTCAATCGGAGAACCTGGTTACCTTGCGTTTCTGGTCCCTTTTGCCAAATCTATCACCTGCAATTCGTTCATGTATCTTAACCCAATCATTTCAAGCTACAGGTCTAGGGTTCACTTGCAGAGGTTGATCTCAGGAGACTATTAATAGGAAACAACAAAAAGTTCCACACAATGATTTTTTGGAAATTGACAATAACCACCAATAGATACCTCCAAAACTAAGAGGGTCAGGCATAAATGGCCGATCCTGGTCCCCACAGGACGTGCGCTGTTATCAAGAGAGACATTTGAATCATAAAAGAAAATTCGAGAGCAGTATAATTGTGGGACACTGAAGACAGTCCAGAACAATAGTAGCAAATGCAAAGCAATAATTGCAGTGGCTCAACTACATCTCATCTCAGTTCACTAAAGTATCAAGATACTGAACTTTGGGGTGCCCGGTGTTTCTGTGTAAGGACTGTCCTGAAAAGACGTAGCTTCTGCTTCCTTATATGGAAGCTGAAATTTGAGAGTGGGCATGTGCATTAATGAAAATTTCAAATTTGTAATTTTCCAACTCAACAAATCTGACTATTCTTTATGTGTGTTCCTCTCTTGTGTAATTTCCTTAATGAACATCACTTCTTTATTTATTTAAAACACATATAATCTATGGTTGGTGAGCAACCAGGCACTATTAGCAGGCATATCAAGCAATTCAAAATGCAATTGCTGCCAGAAACTAAATAACAGCTACACCAGGCCATCGTGGTTACTTGTATTAATTCAAATGTCATGACAGCAAATGATACATGAGTTTGACGACACAATAAGCAAATGTTGGTTTTACTGAGATATAAACATAAATGCAAGACTTTTGATTGAAAGAAAATGTAAAAGCTTATAGATACGTAATCTGCTCATGAAAAATTCAGAAATCAAAAGATTAAGACAAAGACGAATATAATTATGGTTACGCAAGACATTACCTGCTTCTGAAGATTTAGAAGAGTTGATATCTCTTTCCCTAATTCAGGATGCTCTACACAAACAGCTTTGGTTGGAACTTTTGTTTTCAAATTCACCTGAAATATAGAGGGAATTGAAATAATCATGTAAACTTGTTGACGAAAAGCTTTGAAATTTATTACCAAGTTGCAGGAGAATTAAGACCTAGCAAAGGCTTAACTGCAACAGCAAAAATGAACAATACATTCATTCACATAACATAGAGCAGGAAGTACTCTTTTCAAATCCTAATAAGAAATTATGTGATAATGACTACATAAAATTCCCTTGCCAATAAAGGTTCCTGAAACCATTCCATGAAAGAGGAAATAAAAATATCCCAAGTTCTTGCAACGTTTGCTCAACCCGCTTGATGCTTGATTGTCCGAAGTCCAGCAAATGCACTTGCAGCTTGCACCATTTGGTCAAGAGCATACGTTCTCAAGTACACACGGAGCTGAAATTTACTCAGAGAGTTGTGGAAAGGTGTTAAAAGTTTAGTACCGGAAATAATGACAGCAGTAAACTACTCACTGGGGCAGACTTACCAAAATAATAGGAAAGAATCAAAAGGTACTTTTAAGGGGAAAAGAAGGTCAACTTAGATGCAAACAGAGCCTACCATGCGAAGACATTGTCTGTCATTAATGTTGACAAAGGGAAGTGTAGTATTTGAAGGAGTTACAGCATCACCAGTGACAGCAGCTCTCTGACTATTTTCTGGACCAATATTTGCTGCTACAGGTGACTCAAGACTCTTCAGGGCCCTGTAAATGAAGAAAAAAGACTTTAAGAACTGCAATCTCCAGAAACTTCGCACAATCACACTATCAGAATTGGAGTAAGAATAAATACTCCTCTGGATACCAGAGCTTCTTTATTCATTAAGATCATTCTTTCTGAAGAGTCATAATGCCCTCTTCCTGAAAACGGAAAGCAAAACTAGAAAGATAAGCAATAGGGCAATAAACCTACCTCAGCAGCCATGCATGACTCTGTTATCCTTTTTGCTTTGGCTAGGACCTAAGAAAACAACAAATAAATGAGAAACAAAAGAAAAGGTCGATGTTTGCTCATCAATGAATCTACCGGTCACTGGTCAAGAAATGCTTGATTCTTCTGCCGAAAGGCATAGTAAAATAATGACCTCTGCATCCTTTCTCTCTTGCTGTTTTGTTTGAGAGAGGACCATTGACAAGGCACGTTTGCACTCTACTTCCTGTGACATATTGTAAGGTTCCTGTGCCATAAAGAAATAGATGAGAATGGCAATCATGTAACTCGGGTGCAAAGTGAACTCACGGCCCTAATTGACTATCAGAAATATAATATAGGTGCTTAGTTCTTCATCACCAACCTTTGCAAGAGGGTATCTCCAGGAGGAGCTCTAGCACTCAAAAGAGCACGAGATACTAAACATACACAGCACAATAGCCATCAATATAAAAAACAAGAAAATTCATGTGAATGGACCTTCACTCAACCTCAAAAACAGACACTTACCACTATAATAATGATCCTTTAGTTCCTCCGCCATGTGACATGAGGGAAGCCTGTCAGCTATCACAATAAAACGGAGATCAAACCTTTCACACAAGTCAAACAATTGATCCGTCTCTTCTTTGGTCCATGTCTGAAAACAGGTAGAACAACTCAGTCAGGAAAGGAGAATTTGAAAAGCTAGCCGACAAATAAAGTCATGTGCAACAAGCATCAAGTGTATTCTCTTATAACGGAAAAAACCAAACAAAAACTGTATCTATTCCGAGGTTACGAAGACAAAACTTGAGAGGGTACCTACGGGATCAGTCAAGTACTTCTCATACTCCTCATCGGTATAATAGTGTTGACAGACTGCATCACATCAAGAACAGATTGATAAACTTTCACATTAACATAGGCACATAAACACAGAAACCTTCTCTCACCAGAGAAATTTATTCATACTCCTCAACTTCTTGGATCAATGATCTCTTCCACAACTCTTTGACATTAGGGCTTATGTTGATGGATGGAGTTGGCAATGCCCTTCTAATTTTGAGACTTCAGGTGATTTGATTCTCTCATGTTACACCATGCCTCATGAAGCAGCTTAGTTTTGATGATAAAACATTTTGCTTCCATGCAGCTATGACTTTAGGAGAAATTAAATTTCACCTAGAAATTCAATTTCACCTTCATTTTGATATTAGATTGCATAGAGCAACGGATAATTGGAGGTAGACTCTTGCTATTCCCAATTTATATTGTTTATTGTCAAAAGCGATCACTTAGATTATACTACCGATCATTTCGTAACTGATATATGTGTGTGTATATATACTCCAATTAATGCACAATATTAATGTTCCTTCCGATTCAAACTTTGCTAGGCTGTCAGAGGGAGTAATCGATATTGTTTTGAGATTTGAATTGGCTCTAGATACAAAAATCTGCAACAAACCACAATTTTCTCTGAGAAATTCTGTCCAATTCCTTCAGTGAAACTTAATGATCGAGTTATGTTGTCAACACAGTAGCATTCCTATAAGGGAGAGAACAACCATGCCAAGAGGACTACGCTGCTATTTCACAAGAAGGGCAACATTGAAGCCGAGATGGTATTCAGAGGGTGTGCAAAGCACGGTTGGGCGCTGGACTTCGCGATCGCAGGGTCGTTCACAAGGCAAAGATGCTTCATCAGGAGCTCCACGCAGTAGCTCTTGGCGAAGATATCGAGGAAGAGAGCGAACACGGCAGTCCTGCTCGGGGATGACACGTTCAGCTTGGCGGTGCAACCCGGGTTCAACCCAGAGCTCGCCATGGCATTTGTCATGATCTTCGATCGGATCTGTAGGAAACCCTACACAACGGTTTTGTGTTCCTAGACGACGAAGAGAATGAATAGTCGGATGACGAAGAGAGAGACGCACAAAGTACTGTCAGCCACATTCATAAAATTCCTACAGTTCAATCTTATTTTGTTCGCAGAAGCCTTGAATTCCATATTCCTAACAAGGTCTGAAACTTGAAATGCCATGGCTTAAACTCAAAGAGCAACCTAACTCACTTTCCGTCCGTCATATGAAATCAGCATAGGTATTTCAACAATCGCATCCCTTTCCATTCTACCAATTCCAACATGTTTTTCACTCTCAAGTCACTAGGAAGTGCCGTGGGCCATCCCAATGTTCGTCAATTCATTCCAGTTTCGATCCCATGTTGTATATTTTCATCATTCACCCATCCTCGGGGTTGACCAAGCAAATGTATATGATGCAGATTTGACTTATTCGGTTGATCAATATAACAACTAGAAGGGCGATATTATCTCCTGGTAGTTTCTAAATCCAGAGATACAGGCTCGATGATGTCGAGCTGCATCAGAATCCATCTAAGACATATATTCACAATGGTAGTTCTTGAACACTCGACACCCTGACAGCATGATTTCGACAGAAATGACCTAACTTGCTACCGAACGTGATATCTCATCAGCATCGTGCAAATTAACCCTCCATCGTGAAGTGCACTTTCTGGCCCTCCTCATGCCTATTCACAAGCACTAAAACTACTGCCGTTTTCCTCCATTGCTTAAACACGTTATTCACTTGACTCGGTTCTGTTCCCAGTCTCCTCCACCAACATGTGAATTAAATTACTTCAGATGTCCAAGGTCATAACGACAAACAACCATAATTCTTTTGGCTCTCTTTCCCTTTCATGCTTTGCACTTCCAGTATCACGGTAATTAGGCAGCAAAGGCCTGCCGTATGCGGTCAACAAATCCAAAATTGCTTTAGGTGCTGGGAAACAACAAAGAATGACCCAAATGACACAAAATGAATGATTGTGATTACCCAGTATCTGATAAATCACCCACCTAATCCCAGTATCTGATAAATCACGCACCTAATTTCTTCGTCCCTACAACTCTACCACAATGGTGGACTCAACTGCAAGATACCGATCAAGCTCACAGAGAGAGAGAGGGGTATGGCAAGTCAAACTCATCAAGTACATTCGATCATCACATGATCAGTATCCCAATTGAGCCGTATACAGTGCCGCATCCCTATAAGACACAAGCTTTATCCTAGAATAATCTGCATCTGTTTCTAATTTGCAATAAAAATTAAGGTAAGTTGCTGGCGCAATAAACCATGGAGGTGCCCCAGATGTTCCAACATCAATCGCCGGTAACGTAAGTCTTATCTTCATAGTACCTCTTCTCACTTGCTGCCTTCTTTTCATTGCGTTTCTGCAGGAAAGAAAAAACAAGTCATTGTACTTACGAATTCCATTTATCTTGTTTTGTACAGGTCAAAGGAAGAACTCTATATCTTTGTCAACTAAGCACCCCTTGAACTTCTTCCATGGAAAACCAACTAATGTCTTTTACTGCAGGGCAGATAAAACTCGCATTCTACAATGCAAACACAGCCCACAGGGAACAATGTCTTAGACAAGATGAGGAAGGTGAAAACAGCAATCGAACAAGATATCATGGATGTCAGTATCGTTGAACCACCTCAAGGCCAAGCCTTGGTTCCTTGATAAAATTTGGATACACAACATTCATTGGAAATCAAATAAGGTCAATTACCTTGATAATACACCTCCTTGGCAGCAAGGATCAAGTATAGTCACATAGTTTAATGTGCAATGGCCAAGAACAAATTATTTTCTTATATGTATAGCGCTTTGATTGTCGTTGAAAAGTTAGAAGACAGTATAATCCATAGATCGCCTAGGAAATACAGAGAGCTAAAATCACATGTCTGGAAGGACCTACCAGGAAAGCTTCGTGATTTGCTACAATCCTTCGAATTATTGTTGTAGTTGTAATATCCAGAGGACTCTCCAGGACTTTGAAGATGCCCATACTGATTGGAACAGCATACGGATTCCCTTCATCCTGTCATTATGAATTAATGTGGGTAATTCACAAACAAAAGAACAATAGTACTTTAACAGAATAAGCAATTGTCTAACAACTAGCCATGTGCTATATAGTTCACCTTCTGAAAATCGTTGTTTTCTGCTATTGTTCCATGGACAACTAAGGAAATATCAAATGTTGTGATCTGCACAAGAAATCATGTTATTGATATTATAATCTAAAGTGACAAAGGGAAGTCTTGCTAATATAATGCAAATGAGATATCAAAGGGAAATCTGAGATAATCTTTCTAGTACATAAGTGCTTTTCAAAAAGATAGCCTGAGAATCCATTGAGCCATTGCTCTCTCTGCCCCTCGGATTGTGACATAACCCCCCACTTTCTCTCTAGATGAGTAATTTGTACACCAAATCGCAATATCCACCTCAAGTTTAACAATCATTCACCATGCATAATATTTTAACAATTTCATTTCCACACCCTCAAAATTTATAAAGGATATTGCTAAAAGATTTGACAAAAGCAACTAATAATACAATATATCAAGCTCATCCTAAAGTATATAGCTTCAGAGAGTCTACCAACCATATCTCTGGACACTTCCCATGGGGCTCCAATTATCACCTCATCCACATACCGGCATGCCAAAACACTTAAGCTTCTTTCATGAAGATTCATAATTGGCCGGTGTGCTCCTCTTTTAGCACTGCAAAGCCATGTGGACAAACCGCAAATGTGTCAAGTCTGAGAAATCCAAACCAAAAGCCACCTTGGACCCATCAAAGTCTCATTAATGTGAAATACAATTGTCATGACATATAATCCATGAGTGAATGCTTTAAACTAAGACTGAAAGCAGATAAATTAACACCATTCAAGCAGAAATATCCACAAAAATTAGCAACAATAACCCAATCACCACAAATAATTACAAGGAGTCACTGCTAATATTAGACTAGAAGTAAGCGAATATCATATAAATCATATTAGAGGCAGATTTGTACATATGCATGGTCTGACTTCACAGAGCTCCCAAAACTACTAACAGAAAGGAAGCTCTAGAGATAACACAAGAAAAGAGAAGCCCTCTTTGGTAACTTTCAGAAGAAATTAACACAAATTGGATAAGTTCAACATGAATAAGCAGCAGGGCTTTGAGTAATTCAAGATCAGAGACGCCACTGTCACAAAAATATATCTTATAATTTTTTAACAAAAAAGAGCACTTTTTTCACAGAAGAATATTTAAGGAATGTTTTTTGCTAGCAACAATTTATATAGCCATTGCCACGTAATTCTAGCTTACTTTTCAAATACAGAGTCCCACATAACATCAAAGAAAAGCAAGTAACTTAAGATGGGTGTAAGCAACTTACTTGGATTTTATCCAAATCTATGTAACCACAAAGAACAATCTTCCCAATAAACTCCACAAATGTCTATCCAATAAAATTTGCATCATTGATGATTGGAAGAATACATTATCGCGATCAAGTTGCTGATTCCACCATCATTTATGTATTCTCTCCTACCTCGTTACTGCTAATTTTCTCTTCAGATTTAGACTTCCTCTACTATTAATTGTCTTAAACTATGCTCTCACACAAGTTTAGCTTGCATAACTCATCTTTATGAGAAAGACGTCAGCAAAAATCTCATAGACAGCACCGCCTTTCTGTGGAATCAAAGCAATAGTGCTCATTGAGCACACAAGGTAACCATACTAAAGACCTATAATGCAAGTCCAGCATAGGAATGGCCTATTAATATAACCTACAGAAACCAATGGTTCAAAAAATTCCCTGAAAACTCGAATGCCTATAGTGTTCAAATAGCGACATATCTACAGGAGAAAATCTAACTGATTAAGAAAAAGGTCATATCCATGACCATCATGCCCAAGCATTTAAGTTTCAGCACCCAGAAGTCCTTGGCCATCCAAAACTTCTTTTCCTCTAATGAAAACTCATGTAAACTATGCAACCAAATATTATCAGTGGCTTCACGGGATATTCAGAACCAAATCAAGGGGATCTAATCTCCATCATTAGACAGCGGTGCCTCATGATTGGGACCTAATTAACCTGCATAGTGCACCAGTTTTCATACTGTCTTGTTTGAAAACTTTTTCTGAAAGAAAAAAGATTCCCCGGCATCAAACATCCTACTTTCCATTAAACCTACTGAAGCCATATAAATCCTACACTAGAGATATACTCTGATGATCTGCAAGAGATAACTAAGTCTAATAACTCAAGCCATGTAATGGCAACACGCACTGGAATTGGGAGGAAGGGAGGGAAGGAGAGGAAGAGAGAATTCTACAAAGAAGTGAAAGAAAGAGAAGCAAAGGGGAAGGGAAAGCTTCTGACTCCATTATAAAACAGGGAGGAAATCGAAGCATTGAGAAATACTGAAGATATCTAGAAGTGCATGTGATAATACGAATATGGTGACTCGTAGATGAGTTCTATCTGTTATTTTACTGATTTTCTGAATTAATAGAGGATACAAACACTGTCGATATGATCGATTTTATACAGTCATTCATAGATCAAGACATAAAATAGTGCATGTACTAGTTGTGAATTATTTCCAATGCGGACAAAAAATAGATAATTTCTGTAAACTGCTGCATGTATTGCTGGAAGAATGATATAGAAGAAACATATCTGTAAAGATGTGATTATTATTGCCTATTAAAGTTGATCAGCCACAAATTATCCTTAATTATGAGTATTCATGAATTCTGACACGTTAGTCAAACTTTTATAAGTACCTTCCTTTTTTGTTAATTTCGTGTATTTTAGTCCAGAAGTTCTCCAAGTATTTTAGAGAGAGCCACTGGGCACAGGGCTGAGTATTAAGGGTTTGGGTGGTCGGTTTGAGGACTCAGGTTCAACCCCTGACAAAGTCTGGACCTAAGGACAATTCAAACTTTATGTAGCCTGAAAAAAAAAGAAGGAATTTTATAGAGGTTTGATGGCCAACTTACCAGCCCCCAACCTAATAAATCTGTTCGCAAAACCGCTTATCAGTGGTGAGGACATGGTTAGGCAGTGGGGCAGCAACTTTTGAATGGAAGTAAAAACTCAGGAAAGAGCAAACTAAACATATTAGCATTGTATTAACAAGTTCACCCATAAACTAGCAATCATTCTAGTTAGTCACCCTGAAAATAGTGGTCTATCAATGCTCCATAATGGGAAGCACATTTAATGATTGTCATTGCCTTTCTTGGAATAAGATCAGGACTGTGCGACATGGCTGAAAGAGAATAAACTTTAAATCCACACAACTTTGAAAAGGTAGACTAATTCTGTCTTCAGGCTAGAATCCTGACTGTTTAGTATTTGCAAGATTACGCCGACTAACTGCGACAGCCATGTGAACTGGCAATAAAACCACCCGACGTTAAGACATAGAGCAAAGTGAACATTCAAACTCTAGAGTTTCATGTGATTTTTTTTTTTTTTTTGGGTCTAGAGTTTCATGTAATTGACATGAACCAAACAAAACCTTGAACGAGTGAATAAAGTAAATGAAAGAGTTTACAACCTGACAGTCTGGTCAGTGTGTATTCCCACAAGAAGAAAATCTCCAAGCCCACGTGCAATCCTCAAAATCTGTACAAAACACCAAAGTTAGTGACAATACCCACAAACTTCTCAACAAGCTCATACTTACCAGTATAAACACTAAAGCACATTATCTTCGCGAAGTGCAAGAAATTGGCAATGGTGATCCATTAAAAGCGCAATATGAACTATATCACAAAACAAAATTTGTACAACAGCCATAGCTGAAAGCCTGAAAGCAAATAGGCCCTAAAATGCATGAGAAACGGAGGGCGTCAGAAAGGAAAGACACATGTCTTTGGAAGGCTTTCATCCTATATCTTTCTCTTTCAGTAGCACCAATAGAATCTCCTGGGTAGCTTTTACTAGATCCACCCAAAAGACATTTGAGTGGAATCAATTTGTTCTGCATAAAAAAGAAAAGCAAAGGAATCCCTCTGCTTTTTATTCATTGCCTCCTATTATCTCTATATTCATGGTTTTTTATTTTATACTCTTCCCTATCACCTTATGACCTTTGGAAGTAAAGCCAGTGTAGGACATAGTAGACAGTAAACATACCAAATTAACCACTGTTTATGGAAAAGCCAAGCTAACATCATCTACTATAAAACTAGCCGATGCTATAGACAGTTTTCTATAGGTATCAAATTCTCCTAAACTGAACTTGTAGTTTAACTCTGAAACATCAATTATCATAGATGTGTATGTATGTCTGCTCAAAGTGTATAAATAGTCACTTAACAGGTTGGCAGGTCTATGCTTTCTTGTAAGCTTGTCTAGCTTCCTTTCTTTGATTTTCATTTGGGTAGATATCTTGTGCCTTCTCAATCATGTTCCCCCTAAATCTTATAAACAAAGACGCAAAAATAGGTTCAAACTTCTGACACAAAGTAGACATCAAAACCACAGACCTTGGTATTCTGCGGACATCTCAACATTTCTCATTTATACTAACCACTGGCTTCATCTGCCTGACTCAGCGTTTGAAAGGGAACGAGAACTGCTGCAGTTAACTGCGCTAGCAATGAATATGTGGAGAACAACATAAACCTCACATTAGAACACTAAAAGAGAAAAATAAGGAAAGGCAAGACAAGAAAGCAATATGTGTTGAGGTGAAATTGACGACGGTATCAAGGTCTCTTTATCAGGTGCACAAATGATAGATAAGGTGCATATTGCAGCTCATCTATTGGCTTAAAGAAAAAAAAAGAACAGAAGGGCATGCCCACCAATAATATATGTGTCCAGAGTGACTTATGAGAATATCATGAGCCCACACAAAGGCTAGTGACTAGTTCTATACTCTTGAAAAGGCCAGTGACATCATCTAATTTCCAAGAGAGACATCCAATTAATGGCAGCTTAAGCTGGAGACTATCACCTAATCTTGGTATTTACTACACTAGAGTTGTCAACGGGGGACACTAGCTGTCCAGCATTGTTTTTGTCACAATTAACTTCTTCCTCTGATATTAAAGCTAAATAGCTGTTCGATTGTCCTCCTCCCATAATTCTGTTTACGATATTCCTCCCCAAGAGTATATGTTAACAATTCGCACTGAGAAAGAGCTGAAAAGGTAAAATGTATTAAAATGCAAAGGAGAGAATTTTTGGGTAAATAGTTCCTCCTCTTAACTACAAACATTCTCATGATATGTAGTAGCCTATCCACGGCTATGCAAAGGCAAAAAGGCAATATAAGTACCTCCACATGTCCAGCATGAAATAGATCAAATGCACCATCGATATAGATTATACGAGCATCTGGTCCCGGGCTCTACACAAATAGAGAACAGCAAAAGAGGGTTAGACTAAAGAAGAGGCAAAGTCTAAAGGAGAGAAGGAAAAAAAAAAAAAAAAAGACAAAAAGCGAAGGGGCATTGATAGCTTTTTACAGCATCAGATTTCTAATAGCCGTCTGATCCAAGTCATCCCATTTTATAGATACAAGGTTGACATTTCTAAATCATGTCGGTCATCTACTCCAAAAGTGTAACATGCAACTTCCTATGTTGACAACTGAAATAGGGATTGCTCTTTCTGGTGACCTACCAGAATCTCCAAATCACAAATCTATATTCCAAGATCATGCCGATAATAGATAAGGACAATAGATATTTACAGTAGCTCACCACTCCATTCGAAAATTGGACAATTCTTCGAGATGTAGGAAGAAAATGAGATACACGAGTCCCAGCACCAGACCCACCATCTTCAACTTTTGGACTCCGACCATGGCTGAATTGTCTTTGCAGGGTAGAATGATTTTGAGTGTCACTAATAGCTCTTTCCCTCACACAAAGCAGCATCCGACCTGTTTCAGTGAGGGAACTTCCGTAAGAACAGAAATTGCAAATTGCTCACAGGAATAACTCAAAGAAATGACCAACACTTCCTGAATAACTCTCGGTACATGCTAAAACATTATTGAACATGCACATCCTACAAAACTCCTGTTGGAAAAAAGGATCAATCCGAACATCTAATCCACTGAGGTAAAAGAGTTATCTCATTAGCAGCCTCGCAGCTCAAACTCTCGTTACCACCATCTTTAAAACACACACCGCCAAGCACAGCATCAGCATCTCCAGAAAAAAAGGGTTACCAAAACCTTCGCTTCCAGGAGTCCATTGAGAGGACCAATGCCACCAGAATTCACCTTAATGTAAATCTATAGGAGCAGAAAAAAGTTTTCCTTCTCAAGACCCGTCATAGGAATCTTAATTTACAAGCTGGAATACACAATGAAACACATTGCAGAACAAAGGAAGATTAACGGATCCATATTCTGAAGCCTTTAAAGAAACTTCCCCCGTACTGCAAATGCCAAGAGGAAAGAAGAAACATGCGAACAAGGACATGAAGAAGACCGTACCAACGATATCGGTGCTCGAAACACCTTCCGTACGCTTGATCTGCTTGTACTTCCCAGCCTTCTTCGCAAGCGCGTAGGCGTCGGTGCCGTCGGGAAGGACGCAGGGGTCGTCGCCGTGGATGATGTAATCGATGTGGTACTCGTCGAACAGCTTCTTCATGAACTCCTCGGTGATGGCGTACGGCGCATCTGGGATCACCTCGTCCACCCACTTGACGGCGTTCACCATTATCATCCTCTCCTTCAGGGGCGTCACGGGGGGCCCCTTGTTCACGACGACCTCCGCGTCGCTGACGACGCCGACCACGAGCTGGTCCCCTAGGGCGCGGGCCTGCCGGAGGGCGTTGCAGTGGCCGTAGTGCATCATGTCGAAGCAGCCGTCCATGTAGACCCGCACCGGCCGCTTCTTCTTCCGCCTCTGGCCGCCGAGCCCGGCCCCGATCCCGAGCGGGGCGCCGTTGAGGTAGAGCCCGAGCAGCGAGGCCCCGACGACGACGCCGCCGACGAGGAGCGCCGCGAGGAGCTTGGCCTTGCTCTGCGGCTCCGGCGGCGCGATGGCGTCCGGACCTGCCATTGCTCTGCGGAGGTCGCGGAGAGGGGGGACGGAAATGAGAGCTCAGGCGGAGGCGGCGAATCGGGTGCGGATGCGAGCGGCGCGGAGGCTGCGTTGGCTGGGGTTGAGGTTTAGCATTCGCGTTCGCATCTTCTACGTCGTTTGCCTCCTCTTTTTACTGTGGCGTTGATTTCCTTTTTGCTTTTTTCGCCCTTTTCTCTTTTTTTGTACTTTATTCTTATTCTCATATTTATTTATTCATTTATTTATTTTTTTTGTAGGGCTCGACGGTTTTTAAGGACTTTGCAAATAGTAATTTTTTTTTTGTTTTTTTCGGTCCCAAAAGCTGACTTCCCGTGTCGATCGCGGCAGGAGGAAAAAGTAAAAAAGTGAGAACGGGGAGCTTTTTGACCCTCTAATTTTTTACGTTCTCCTCATCTGGCTTCATCCTTAGATCATCAGTCGCAGCCCAAGAGCGGCAGCTGGCCCATGTTGGTCTCGAGTTGATTGAGGTCTCGCGAATCTTGTCTAATCTGCATAGCCATTAACCACAGGCGAGAGAGACTATGAGTAATGGAGACTAATGGAGACTCATATCTTAACTACATTCCACGATGGTGAGATGAGTTCTTCTCTTTTTCTGGATAATTGTATTCATTGCTTGATTTGATGTGTGAGAAGTGCATAAATTTCATGGGAAAGCAAATTTAAGCAACAGGAAGTCTTGAATATTATTACAAAATAAAACCAAATCCAAGAAAATAAAGATAAAAAAAAAAAAAGCATTATCGGCAGGATTAAGCACATATACATGTCATAAGAACGAATTTGCCGAGCATAATAATCAACAGCCAATTATTGAATCTCGTATTTTCGTTAAAGATAAGTACAAGCCGGAAATTCTTTCTAATAATTACAACATTACTAGTTGGCAATACATGCATTTTTTGTTCCCTCTATCAAACAAATGCATATTTAATATTTGAAATGGCAAATCTTCGAGATTCAGCGAAACTTATAACGAAACTTATAACTCCTACAGTCTTTGCTCCCTCTATCGAACAAATACATATTTCATATTTGAAATAGCAAATTTTCGTGATTCAACGAAACTTATAACTTCTATGATCAAATCTAGAACTGGGTTGGGAAAGTCTAAATTCTCGAATATAAAACTAGACCCAAAAAAAAAAAATCCTAAACTAGATTGAGGGAGAAAAAACAAGAAAATAACAACAACAACAAAAAAAAACGCTAATAAAATCAATGAAAGAAGGTAGGGAGAGAGGGCGAAATTAGCTCGGATTCTTGCCTTGACGAAGGTTGAAGAAAACCATGAAAAGAAAAGAGAAAGACGGTACAAGTTAAAGAAGTTGCATTTGTGGAACTGTTTGTGCTATCCTTGAGAGGTACTCGAATTGATTTCGAGTGACTTGTGTTTGCATGATTCGTCGTGGATAGTAAGGATTTCGGTCAAGCGGATCAAGTTTGGGCAAATTACAACTCTACAAGGTAACTCGAATGTGTCACCCCGATTAGAGATGATCTAGCATTAAGAGTTGGGTGATTGAAGTTCTTTACCCCTTTCTTCTTTCCACGAAAGGTGTGACATGCCATGATGCCAAACAAGAGTTTCACGGCTAAAGTTCACGTTGAATTAGAGTTGCAATGTGCGACTCGATTAACGATGATTGCATAAGACAATCAATCCATGCCCCTAGGGGTTAGCGTGAGAATCAACCATTGAAGACATTTTCTCGAATAAATATATTTTCTATCGCATCTAAACTCGTCACTTACTTAAAAAAAAAAAAAAAAAAAACTTGTCACCTACAATCCTAATTGCTAGAATAAATCCATCATTATTTCGGGCTTGAAAATTTATTTATTTCATTGTTGAAAATGTTGTTGTTTTTATCTTATGGACGTGGAAGAGAATGAAGGTACGTATAGACATACTTTCAGTAAGCATTATAGCTCATCTGAATATCGGTCTTTTTATTCAAAGCTTTGCCTTATATATATGTATTACCTCTATTATATCAAAGTTAGAATATCGATTTTATTAAGGAGTTCATCTATTTTAATTTGTTTCTAGATGAATAAAATAAATGGCTCTTCCTTTTATATATGTTTATTTCTAGAATGATCATCTATAAATAAATATTCAAAATTTTACTTTTACTGTAATTTTATGAGTTCTTCATTCGTTTGCTCTTTCTCATTAATTTCTCCTAGTAAACTTAAGACCATAACCGAGGTGCGGATAAAAGTAAAGTAAGTTCGGATAAAAAAAGTAGTTTTTCAACTAATTTAAATATATTTAAATCTTTTGACCAAAAAAAGTTATCATCATTATCCAAGAGCGGTCTTAGATTCTTCTTTTTGCTTGATGCCGCTATTTGTTTATTCTGTGATTGTTCTCTTTATCACTGACTTTTTGTCAACTTGATTTCTTTTAGTGGAATTTTTTTCATTTTAACTTTTTTTTTCTGGTCGTATATTTTTTTTTCTTTTTAACTTGAGATAGCCATATAGATTTGGACAAGTGGAAGCAATAGTCACATAAAGAAGGAGAAAAAGTTGGAAAAGCGAAAACAAAAATGCATTTTGGCTAGCAAGATTAGACCATTCTTTGAGATTAATATAATCATTTCATACATTTATTTTAAAAAAAATTTCGCTTCAAGCCATTATTTAAAAATAATTAACACTTTAGACCCTTACTTGAGATAAAATCCATTTTAGATTTTTATTCGAAAAAACGGGAGCATTTCACATCCTCATCTAAAATTTTCCCCATGAATTATATTCTTTTTCGATAAACAGTTGGATAGTCGCGAGATGATACAGTTTTACATGAGGCTTCCATAAAATTATATATATAATTATTCCGTAATGAATCTTTCCATGATCACGAGAACCTAAATCCAAACTCTTAAATGCTTTAGAATAGTGATCCTTTCCTCGACATACTATAGAGGAGGGGTTTTGCTACGAGATTAAAATTTACTTCCTTTATTCGTGGCTCTATTCCCCCAAATAATGTTCTATTCAATAACGTTCCAATTTTTTTTTTTTTATTGGAATAGAAAAAGAACATAAATCTATTTAGTAACGTAAGTTGATTTTTCTATTTCCTAAAATTGTGAAAGGTGATGAGAATATAGATTTGGAATAGAAATAAAAATAAAAAAATTAATTCTTTGTTTTTCAAGAATAATTTCTAAGTTATTTTATTTCTTTTTTTATTTCTTCTTTCTCTTAACTAATCGATGGAGCCTCATCACCTGTCGCCCCCCGCATGCCGCTAGATGTTGCCCGCAGTCAACAATCACCATCGCCACCCTCTATTGTTGCTAGTAGTCGCAGGTTGTTGCCATTCGTCATCACCCAACAACCGGCGAGGGGAGGAAGAAGAAGAAGAAGAAGAAAAGGAAAAAAAGAAAAAAAAAGAAAAATCTCAATTTTTTTTAAATTAAAAAAAAATTACATCATAAAAAAACTTGTAAATCATACTAAATGCATTCATGTTTTTTTTCATTTAAAAATAGAAATTTTATATAGTTACCAAACGCGTTATTATATTCGAATCTATTTCGAGAATAGAAATAAGAAATTATTTATAAGAATAGAAACATTATCAAAGGCACTTTATTGATCTTTCTTGAATTTTCTCTCCTTTCCGTCCCAATTTTTAATTTGCGCATTAATTAAATTACACGCCGCACCCACTTTCTCCACCCGCCAAAAGAAGAGCTAAAGAAAGGTAGGTGCATCCAAACGGAATTATTCCTTCCTTCAGTCGGAAGATACTTTTCTATTTTCCTCTCTCGCCATTTTCTTTTTCATTTCTTGTATTTCCGAAATTGCGAAAAATATAAATCGCAGTTGAGGGAACTTACATTACCCCATATAAAAGAAATCATTCCAATTTTTCCCTGCCTTAACGTCGTATTTACTATAAATTACATTTTTCGTCATACCTAATTTTTTTTTCCTGATTTCGTTTAATTCTTTATTAGCATTAAAAATAAAGAAGGAAATTATAAAAACGAAAAAAACAAAAAAGAGGCCCCGCTCCACAAATGCACCGACCGGGACGGCACTCGATTGCGTTCTCGCGTGGACTTCCAATTTCAGAGCGAGAGATCTTCTCCTTCCTTCCTTCCTCCTCCTCCTCCTGACGGCCTTCGTTGCAGCGGCGAATTCCTTCCCCTTCGGCGGAGCCACCGCGCGCGGCGGCGCTACGGTCCCGGAGCTCGATTCGGATCCCCGTCCCCAACCCCTAGCGGATCGCGCGGAGCCGTGATCCCGCCGGAAACCGTCGGCCCTAAGGAACCATGTCGTCGATGGATGGCCTGGTGCCGATAACCAGATCCTTTCTCGCCGCCTACTACGACAAGTACTCGTTCCCTCCTCTCTCCGAGGACGTCGCCGCGCTCTCCTCGCGGATCCGCTCGCTCTCCAACGACCTGCTCGGGGACGTCCCCCCCACCGAAGGTGCGCTCTCCATCTTCGTCGTTGCTTTTTTTGGGAGGATCTCGGGAGGTTGATGCTGGATCGCGTGCGTGTGTCGTCGTGTGATGGTTCAATGCGGTGGTGTTTGCCCGTGCTTTTAATTTGCCGTGCCGTGGACGATTTTGGACGTGTTTAACGGTACGTGGAAGTCATGCTGGTTTAGTCTGTTGTGGTTTTTTTAGGTGAGAAATTGTTGATAGAGGAGGCAGATAGGACGCCTCCCCATAAAATTGACGAGAACATGTGGAAGAATCGAGAGCAGATGGAAGAGATTGTTTTTCTGCTCGAGAAGTCGAATTGGCCAGCGGCGGTAAGATATTCATGTGTCTAGGAGTTCGCGAGTACATATGTTTACGTAATGCCGAATGTTTTTGGCGATTATCTTGAGTCTTGTGGGTGTTTTTTTTTGTCAAAGGGGCGGTTTTTTTCTCTTTTAATTGGTCGTTTTGCTTTCGCTTGGTGAGTGCAGCTTCAGCAGCAATTGACGACAGAGAATACCGAGTTTGTTACCATTTTCAGCCAGCTCAAAGATAAGGTTCAAGAAAGTTTGAGTTTGTTGATATCTTTTCAGGCTAAAAATTCTGAACGTGTATTTAACACAGGTTTTACTCTCATTCTCTCGCTCTCCCTCTCTTTTTATGTGTCTTGATTAATTAATGCTTTTCATTCACATAACGAACGCCAGTTCACTTTCGTCACTTTTAAGCTTAAAAAAGCACCGTAATGTTTGGGATTATGAGCTTTTAGCATTTAGATTTGCGGGCATAGCTTTAAATGTTCACGCATGGCAGCAACGGGTCTCACTATTATGAGGCAGTGCTAATCTATGATTGGAAATTTGCATACCTATCTGATAGATGCAGTTTCCATTTAAGTGCCACTACCCCCGATTAGTGGCTCAACTTTGGTTCAGTCATCTTGTGGGATGGGTTAATGATCAATCTGTGAGAAATGAAGAATCTGAGTGTGGTAAAGAGGGTTTTATTTATTTATTTATTTATAAATTTGATGAAAATTGTTGGTCTGTTATGAGAAGTTGATTCCAAGGACCTTGTTGTGATCGATGTGTAATAACTCAAGTAGCATAGGATGCTGCTAAGGACATAAAGGACTTTTAAATGAGGATTATATCCATATCTGCAGTCATGACTTACCTGCCTCAAGACTTTCGGGGGACACTTATTAGACAGCAAAGGGATCGCTCTGAGAGGAACAAGCAAGCAGAGGTTGATGCTTTAATTAATTCTGGTGGAAGTATACGAGACAGATATGCTCTGCTATGGAAACAGCAAATGGATAGGTGAGATCTTTGCTTCTCTAATTGCTGGTTGTGATGCCATAGGCTAGTAGTGATCTTACGGTGTAACTATTAAATGACGTCTCAGGAGAAGACAGTTAGCCCAGCTTGGTTCTGCTACAGGTGTCTACAAAACCCTTGTGAAGTACTTAGTAGGGGTACCACAAGTATGTATTCCTTTTTGCTACCTCTTGCCTTGTCTGCTTTTATTTCCACCCTGCTTTTGGAACTGCACTCATGCTTTCCTGTTGTAATTCTGTTAATTATTCTCGTAATAGTTTAGTTGCCTTGTTATCTTATTGCTTAGATTGATTGCATTTAAGAAAGAGACTATAGTTTAGTGTTTCACATTTTGATGGTTTGATTTTACATGGTAATTGCTGTTTGCTTGGTCATAGTTTACCATGAATTTTCTGCCCATGTGCTGTGATGGTGTGTACTGTTTTATAAGCTCTATAAATTTATTAACCTGTTCCACAGTGGCCAAAAAATGAACAAGACTCCTAATTCCGACGGGTACATTGTCATGCCCTTTGGTATTCTAGCCAGGGTGATGGTGGTTTAGATAGGCTTGTGGACTTCTGATTCGCTAGAAAACTTATTCGGGCTGGATTTTTTACTATTGCTCATTTCGCAAGCTCTACAACTGCAATAAATTAACTCGCATTCCACCATGTGGTGTTGATTGGATAAATACTTTTAAGCATCTGCACTTCATCCATTTTCATGTCTTTTGCTAAATGTACTTATATCTTTCCTTATCCTTCCCTTCCCTTTGCCAAGCTCCTTAATAATTTCCTGATGTTTCCAATTCAGGTTTTACTGGACTTCATTAAGCAAATAAATGATGACGATGGGTAAGTTCCACGAAAGTTCTCTTCTTGCTAATGTCATGTCTACTTTTATTGATCTCAACATCAGTGAGCAAGTGATCCCTGCAAATACTAAGTTCTGATTGTTTCTAATTAATAACTGATAGGCCCATGGAAGAGCAAAGACAACGATATGGAGCTCCTTTGTACAGCCTCACGTCACTGGTTCTGTTTATTCACCTTTTTCTTTCACTATCTTGGGGACGCTCTGAGACTCGGAAATTGTGAGATGCCTTACCCTTTTCTAATTTGTTTTTCTTTCATCTTAGTAAACCTTTGATAAGGAAAATTTTTGTATCTAGATTCTGAGAGATGACACTTGCATTTCCTTCTTTGGCATCTATTAATGCAATTGTCATCATGACATGAGCAGAAAAGGAGATGAGTTATCTGCATTGGAGCAAGCAGTGAATGTCTATACTTCCGAATTTGAGAGATTCATCAAATTTCTCAGGTACTTATTTCATATGATGAGGATAATTGTGTTAAGAGCTGTAGATGACAAAAGGGCCCATTACTACAAAACATAGTTAGGCATGCGAAGTTCGTGTTGTCATTTTTACGTTGATGATTTCCCTCTCTTTTCTTCTTCTTTTTTGCTGAACATTCATTTCTTTTCCATTTCTTTTGTTACATTTTCATGGGATAGGCGGCTAAGAACAGTTGAACATTGCTTTGAGTAGTCTCTTGGTTTCTAAGGCTTCCTGGAGTATGAGAACTGTTTTATCTTTCGGGAATAATAGTTCTGGATACCTCATAAGCCAAACTAGACTACATCTTCTAATGTTCAATATCAAACCATCCCTCACATGTTGTACCTACAACATGAAAACATGTCTTGGTATCTTGATTAATAACAGCAATTGGAGGTCAAAATGTGTCCATATTTATGTCTCTTGTAAGGTTGGTATGTTTTTAAAAAAAAATTTAAGAGTATTTACCCGTGTAAGCTCCTAACTGTTTGATGTCAAAACCATTATTTTGCTTGAACGAATTTTCAGGAGAATTTTATCATGGTAAACAAATGTGTCATAGTAAGTTTTTTCTTATCTGAAAGTGTAAATGGGTTTTAACTATTGCTAGCAATGCAAAACCTTTAGCTCTTGAAGAGTGATGAATCTTTCAGGCATAGATGTATCTTAAAAAAAAGTTCAAAAGGAAAAGACACATGAATGTGCTGAGGTAGTAATAGTGTGATAGTTACAGAGTCCCAAATTCTGAATAGGCTGCTCTCCTAGAGACCACTTAACTCCAGAACCAGAGATTTTTTTATAGGTGTTGACAAATGTTTTGTTGCCTAGATTTAGATAGTACTGATTAACTAGTTATTTTGGTGTGTCTATCTCAAACAGTCAGATGGGTAGTGGAAATGATATTGGTCAATTGAAAATGTCACATTTGTACTAAATGACTGCACATTTGTGCCTTCTATTTGGAAAGGATTAACTGATAAAGTCATGGTTCAACTTTGTTATCAGAGGCTTAGTGCTGGATCCCTTAAGCTATTATAATACACAGCCTTGCAGCTGGCGGAAACTTGAAAGTTAAATTGTGTTATCAGCACTTCTCAACAAATTGACTAGGAAAACAACAATGTTTTTTTCAGAATGCACTTTCTTCATGATTTATAGATCTTATCAGCCCATCTTCGACAGAGTTATAGCACTAAGCTCACTACATCTTGCTGATCCATATAGCATTCTGCCACATCAATGCCAAATTAGCTTTATCTTGACTCGGATTCCACAGTTATTGTTACTGTCTTGTGCTGCAAAGCCTTTGTTGTCCTGAAGCTACTGGCCTACTGCTGGTGCAATGGTTAAAATTTTTTTGTTGCCATTGAAGTTCTATATTAGAAATTGGAGAAGCACAATAATGGGCTTGAGGGGCGGTGGGCCTCTGGAAGAGGGTCATTGCGATTACATCTTTTGGAGGCTAGGCAAACAATTAATTGGAAGATGAGGCGCATAGTAGTCCTTTCTTGATAATTACTTTATTCAAACAAGACATTTTGTATAATCTATGATAAAACATCTTAAGCACACAAAGACTCAGGTAATGGTGTCTGAAAGATATTAAAGAAAGCAACATGCATTTTAAGTAGCGGTATGATTAACTGAATCAGATGATATGCCAATCTTTCAGATTCTAAAGAATTGATCTTCTAACGAGAATATGCCAAATCAGTTGCTTTTATCAGTTTGCTGATTTTGTGGTCACATGGTGAAATTTTTATGACAGCAACAAAGAGAAACTGTTTAAAGGTTCTTCGTTGTTATATATGCGTTCTTTTTCACTGTTACCTCTATTCAACATGTTTTTTTTCGTATTGACTAGTATTTTTTCCTTCTTCTAGTGAAGTATTCGTGAATTCCCCCTTCTTCATATCAGCAGCGGAAGCAGGCGCCCTAGAAGCAGGGTAAATTTGTCTTAATTTCGTAATTACCTTTCTGTTAGATAACTCTGATATGTCTTTTCAAGTATTTGGTTATATTCTGCAGGCAAAATGATGACTATAAAGAGATAAGTATACCCGCTGGTAAAATTCATGAGGTAAATTTTTAACCTTCTTGTCAAATAACTGCATTTGAAGCAAGATATTCCTTTGAACCAAGTTATCTGTTTTGGCATCACTGAGTTGATCCTGATGCATAGCTGATGGGTTATAAGCAGTTGAATCTGCTCGTAGATTAGAGATGGATTTTTATTTGAGATAAGATTTTCAGCATGTGTTAATAAACTGATATGATTGTCATATCTCTACTTATGTACAAGATATAGGGAACATTATTCTCATTGGCCAAATAGCTAGTGATTTTTAATTAAGAATTTAGACTCTGACTGCAAATGATTAAGAGGCATTGATCCTGACAATTATAAGCTGGAAATTAATGGATTACTGTTTCTTCTAAACTTTTAAATTTGGGTAGCATGTTCTTTTATCATTCTTTTTCTTAATGATTTATAATTTAGAATTCTATTTTTGGTCCTTTTTTTTAATTTCCTAATCATGGATCGTACTGAAAGGGTGCCAGCCATGTGGTATAAAATATGTTATGGATCTAACTCCTCCGCTAGATATGTTTTGTTGGTTCAGAAATTTTAGAGACTCCAGAGAATTTTGAGTTTCAATAACTAAACTCCCGATTGGTCCAAAGAAGAACACAGTAGACAATTTTATGTTGATGGTTGGAATCAATTTTTGTATTTGTTTTTTCTTTTTAATTTTTTACTTTTTGCGGGTTCTTCCCTAACACAAGCCAAAACAATGTCTTCTAGCTTCCTTTGCTGTGCCCTCCTAGTAAGTAAGTCCATCGTCTTGCTGAGAGTTTGGATTCTGCTTGCTGCACCCTACCATCGTCGCACAAAAGTTAAGCATTTAAAGTCCAATTGACTGGATAAGACTCTCGAGGAACTGTAGGATTGGGAGTTTGTCAGTATGTGATACTTATGGTTTGCACTTTGTCCAAGTCTAAATATATTGCATAAAACAATGGGATTGCTGTGCTTCAGTCAGAATCACAAGTCAACTGGGTTAATTGATGTCTCAAAGTATCTGGTTATGGGTCACAGAATTATCTTGTCTATTAGCAACTTTTTTTGCTCCTGCTGTAACCTCGATGATGGTGTTTTGGCTCCAAATTTCTGAAGCTTCATAATGGACTCTATGCTAGGTTTCCTTGACAGTGGATTCGTTAAACTCATACATTGCATGGGATTTTTCATTGGTACAAGGGAAGATTAACCTGGTAAGTCATGAGGCTTTCTTTCCCGGGGTTGTTGAATCTTCTATCCTGTTCTTTGGGAAATTTTTGTCATCTTAATGTAATAGGATTTTTTTTAACTTGACAATCATCTTACATTTAAGACTGTTCACTGGGTAGCCCACATCTAAGGGAGGTGGCAAGCTGTTTATGTTTGCCTTTTCCTCGTGATTTTTCATATCTTTCGCCCTTTCTTACAATCAACTGTCTGTTGACCGCAGTTGCTTGATGCAGCTGAAGGAAGAATAGAGGGATATGTTGGTTTAAGAGTTGAAGTATTTGCTTGAATAGTTCATGAATTGTTAACAGAGAAAAAAGTATTTGATTGCAGCTTCATCCTCCCTTTATAAAGCCATGATCTCTTGAGGTTATTATACTGGCTCTAAAAAATCATTCATGTGGAAACTAAGGATCTGTTTGGTAACGTGCCAAACAGCGCCTATTTCTATTCTTTTGTCTCCCAAAACAAAAAAAAAAACAGAAATCCGTTTGGTGACGTTTTTGTTCCTGGAAATAAATTTGTTCTTAGAAATAATAAAATAAAAGTCGCTTCTTTATTACTGAGAACAATTCTAGAATCAAGCTTTTTCTTTTTCTTTTTTCTTTTTTTCTCTTTTCTTTTCTTCTTTTTCTTCCTCTAGCTGGTTGCCAGCCCCTAGCTAGGCCAAGCCTCAAAGGCTCGGGCCAACGAGGCTACCCAAGGCTGGCGAGGTCATCGGCCCTCATCTGGCCGGTTGCTAGCCACGGCCAAGGCCAGTGACCAGCTAGAAATTTTTTTTTTTTAAAGAAAAGAAAAAAAGAGAACAATGTAATAAAATTATTAAAAAATTAAAAGAAATTCTATGCTATAAAATTTTTTTAGGGTTGTACCAAACACATTCTTGTTCTAGGAATAGAAATTTTGCATAGTTATCAAACGCCTTCAAATGTTCGGAAACTTGTCGACGGAACAGAATTAGAAAAAACCATTGCACCCAATTGATTTGTAAATGAAATTCTCAAAGTGGAAGGCCAATTGCCCCAGTATTCTCAAACTGCCCTGAAACTTTCCTATTCATTGAGAAGTAGATGGAGCCATATTGCTTTGGCTGGAAGCAAGAATTCTTCTACATGACGTGAACATGTTCACTAAGTTGTGATTTCAATTGCAGACCCAAGACTGACCAAACCAGTCTTGTTTACGGAGAGATTACCGACTACCATCTCTTTTACCCATTGCTTCCATGTCCATGGCTTGGTTAGCTTGCTCTTAAATTGAATTTGGCTCGACTGGATGGACAAGTTCTTCAAGTCACAGGCTTTAGGCTTGATTTTGAGTCAGACAAATGCCTTTCTCAAATTTGGTTGTGGATTGAATTTCTTGGGCTTGAGTATTTCTTTTTCACAATGCAATGATGGTAGTTGAAATGAGTGCCTCTTTTGTAGACATCAGACAGGATGTTAAATTTGATAATTGAATTAGGAGGATCGAAATGAATGCATGGTCCAGATGGTTAGTGTTTTTGGTATGCAAGCTGGAGAATATTGCAAGAATATCTTTTGATATATGTTCTTCCATCTGACAGGACATTGGATTCAGTGTGGAGTGTATAAATCCTTCTGGAGAAAAAACCGTGAGTTCTGTCCATGCTCAGCTACATGCTCAGCTCTGAATTATCTAGATTCTTGTTCTTTTGGGACCTTTTTGTCGGCCTGCAGGCTTTGTGCTCAGTTATAGTGGATTCATCTGCTTTCCCACCTGCTTTCCCACTGATCTTTGACTGCATCTTGTTGGCTGTTTTGCAGTTGATATTACCTTACCGTCGTTATGAGTCTGACCAAGTGAGTGCTGCTTTTTTTTTTGGGTTCATGTCCTCCATAGCTTGTTTTCTATGAGAAGCAAAATAACTTTTGGCTTTTAATCGCTTTTTGGGCAGGGCAACTTTTGCACATGCATTGCTGGAAATTATAAGCTAGTCTGGGATAATTCATATTCCACATTCTTTAAGAAGGTATATGCTCTTTTCTTTTGGGGCCTTATGATGTTGCTTCGATATTTTATCGCTTTACAAATATTTTTTTAAAGTAGTATGATCATTGCTTTTTCAACAAGATAATCAAAGTAGTATTAGTACACTATATTCATGATATAGAGTTTGAATTTTGCAAATAGGCCCTTCGCTACAAGGTAGACTGCATCCCTCCAGTTGTGGAGCCAGTTCAGTCCATGTCTGAAGAGGAAGCGTGAGGAGGGCCTCTTTGTTAGTTTATTTGCAAATGTTTGGGACATTCTGTTTTAATCTCTGCCCCCAGAATTTTTGCTGGGATGGATATCTTACCCGGCTGTCCTTCTCATTGAGGAGGTGACCCTAGTGCTAAATTGCTCGAATTTGTAACCTTTTTGTATATACTCCACGAAACGATGTAATCAATTCTCCTTCCTGATTATTGAAAGACGATTTGCCCGTTCAGTCATGGACGTGGTTTTCTCACTGTTTGGAAGGGAAATTGCTCTATTGGATAAACAGCGAATGTATGAATTGGGTAAGTTAGGGAAAACTGTAATGCCTTTGGAAGAGAAGGGCCATGCCGGAACCTCAGATTCTGCTGATTGAGGCGACCAATGGAGGAAAAAGGAATGGAGATGAGAGATGGCCCGCTTGGAGTTTGGTCGAGGGATATCGACCAATATGAATTTCGAGAACCGAGTTTCTGTGCATTCGAGCTCTGGTCAAATCCTCTCTTCCTCTCTTCCACTACATCCCGAAGATCTAGGATAGCGAGCTCTCTGGCTAAATCCTTTCTTCCTTTCTTCCACTATCTCTCGAAGATCTAGGATAATAAACCCGTGAATTTGATCTTGAACAGTACTATTACCTCATAAAATGATCGCATGAGAGGAATCATCTTAGCTGTATCTGAATCGTGTACCCGTCAGATTTCTTAGGACCAAATGCCTAACCTGAGAAGTAAATATCATGCTACCGAAGTCGCACCAGATAGGTGAGCTGATATCCGAGTAGTATGCTTCTTTTCTTTATTTTCCTCCTGTGTAATTAATATACGTTGTGCAAGGTGATAAAAAGTAAGAGCAACCTGTTTTAGGTATCAGTATGTACAGGCTTTTGCTTCATTTTTTCCAACAACATATACAGTAGATTTTTTCTAATGGATAGTAACCATCACAATATCTGTATCAGTGACTTTTTAAGTACAGGTGTAAAGTGGTCTCCTCAGCCAGTAATCACCGGCTAGTCACTTGGGGCATGAATTTATCCATTTTGAAGCCCAAATACTTGTGTAAACGGCCGTATTTTTTAATGCCCGACCTCCACTTCAGTTAATAAATGTTGCCCGTGCAATGCAGTCGGCAAACTTAACACGGTCGGATAAAAACCTACATGAACTATTCTTTTTACTCCTTCCTCGAAAGATGACAACGAGTGATGCGGCCATCCCTAACCTTTAAATATACAGCTAATTATGACCCAACAAAAAAGCTTCCCACCATGGGAAAGCTATTGAGAAAATCCAGGCAAGTATTAAAAAAGATATTTTCCGTGTGTCCTATAAGTCAAGAAAAATCATATGCCCGCTTAGCGGCATCCAGAGTGTTGGACAGAAGCATGGCAATTGTCATGGGACCTACTCCTCCAGGTACAGGGGTTAAAGCACTGGCCACCTGCACAGCTTCCTCATAGCAAACATCACCCAGAAGACGGTATCCATGCTCGTGGTTTGGATCCTGTCCCACAGTCCATAATGATTTTACGGATTTGTCATAAATATAGCAAATGGAAAGGAGTGCCTTATGCGTCAACTGCAACAAGTGCATGCATATTAAGGACATCTGTGGACCATCATTATAGTGATATAATAAACACTGCACTACATGCCAGAATTCTCACCTCGATTGGATGAGTTCCAACATCAATAACCACAGCTCCCGGTTTAAGCCAACTGCCACGGACCAAATTTGGTACTCCGGCGGCCGTGACCACAATGTCAGCTTCCCGAGTGATCTCTTCAGGGTTTTTTGTGAAAGCATGCACAACAGTCACGGTTGCATGGTGCCTCTGCCAGATAATGCTAGGAAGTAAATATCTATGATCTGGCAGAAGAAAAAAAATATGTGCGATCCACCTTTTTGTGAAAAAAACATCTTAATACCTGCAACAGCAAGAATGTGGGCAACCCAACAATGTTGCTTCTCCCAATAACCACGGCTTTTCTCCCCATGATCTCAATACCAGATCTTATCAATAACTCGATGCAACCTTTTGGAGTGCAGGGGATGAACAGAGGCTCCCTTCCTCTCATTGCAAGATTGCCCATATTAAGTGGGTGGAAGCCATCAACATCTTTTCCTAGGCTCAGAACATTCAAAATCCTATCCTCATTCAAATGCTGCCATGGGGAATTTATACTGCATCAGCAAGCTAATACTGTACATACTGCATCATGTTCGTAGTAGAGTTGACAGGATTGGGTAAATTGCCATTATCTTTTCTCTGTAAAACCTTACTGAACAAGAGCATTCACTCAAGAATTGTGTCCAAAATGCACTTTAATGGTACAAAAAAAAAAAAAAAAAATCATGAACGCAAGGACATACGTATACTAGATTTTTGGTCTCAGGTGACGCACTATGGAGCATTTCCTGATGCGGTAAAAGCAAAATTTAAAAGCCATGTACATTTGTCCATATTTTAAGGAATGATACAGCATTTGCTTGCTTAACTTTTGTCAAGCATGTGCATTGCCAAGTAACAGATCTGGTTTCAGAAGAATTTCTTTCAAATGGGGCCTCTGACCCTACAGCAATACCTCAAGAATGGACTGCAAAGTGATGGGTATTTTAAAAAGAAGCAAGGGACTAGGGAATCTAAGGACCATAAAGCCAGTATATTTTTCAGTCACAAGAGATGGCCAATTTATGTGCTGTCATAATTGTACAGAACAGAGTGAATGTCTAAAGGCTTCCTGCATTTTGACGTGTCCCTATGTGCCCTAATTTCAATAATTATAGTCCTGTCTACTATTCATGCTTGTGAAAATAACCTTCAGTTAGGACATCTAATATAGTTGTTTTAAATGACACTGTCTTAACACGTAGGAAGATCGAGTCAGAAACACAACAGAATAGAAGAACTATTTTCACCAAAGAGAATAATATAGGGACTAAAGTGGATAGATCGAAGTTCAGGAAGTCATGTACATATAATCCCAAGTACAAGGATCTGTACATGTTCTCCCCCGTCCCCCTCCCTACCTCATGAAAAAGAAAAAAAGAGATACGTACAGAGAGCAGCTTTGAGTAGTTACATTTGGTAGAGGCAGCTGCACGAGAATACCATGAATTGATGGATCATTTTCAAAACTTAACAAAGCCTTGAGAACGTCATCTTCGGAACAATCATTAGGCAGCTCTGCTAGTACAGACTTGATTCCAGCTTCTTCACAAGCTGTCATCTTGTTTCTAACATAAGTTTGAGAGTCCCTTCTCTGTCCCACCATAATTACAGCCAAGCCTGGAATCCTATCAATAGAGTCCTTCATCCTTCGAACTTCACTTGCTATTCTTGACCTGATTCCCTCAGCAATCAACTTGCCATCGATCATTGCAGCTGTCTGCCCATTGGCTGTGATGAATACCCAATATATTCAATGCTGGTTCTTAGAGTAAAAATCAATTTCAAGACATGAGACGAATTGGTTCTTAAATTATCTTGGCCATACAATTCATAAAGTAAGATTGAACACACCTATCTTTATTTCTTTCTTTCTTAATCTTTTTTAGTCACCAAAACTTACCTCATTGATCAAACCATCACAAGACAAGTGACAAAAAGATTCATGCACAACTTCTCGTACATATTTCCGGAAGTGAGTAAATGAAGAACACATAAAGACTGTACCCATACAAAAATTGTTTATTCATTTCCATTATTTTTTTATAGGGAAGAACACATAAAGACTGATGCTGCATATTACAGTCACTACTCCTTTTCATCAATTATAATACTCATGCTCACTTTGATAATAATTCAGGTTTGAAGCTATATGTATGGAATGCTTCACTGCATGTCACAGAAAACCATATTCCTAGCAAGCGAATAGAATTGAGGTAAAACACCAGAAAAATAGCACTTTTTCCAAAGGGGCCATCTCTTGACATAGAAAAGGATTTCAATTCAGTGAATGTGTTTTATCACCAGAAAGGAAGAGAGGAAAACAAAGCCGATTACATATTCACTCAAATGGACTTCTTACAAGAGCATGAAAGATGTTCTGTATATAGTGTAGAGAAGACACGACTAGATTATTTAATATCTACCTATTAACTAATGGCTGACGTCCCAACACTATTACATATGCTTCAACAATTTTAAATATTTGTGTAATTCAAGTTCACAGAAAGAATCTTATAAAAAAGTATGCTAGGAAGGAATTGACTACAAAATTAAAATCTGAGTGCCCAAAAGGCTGATGTTCTGACAGGAAGCAATTTAAGTCTACACAGTGAATCAGAAATCTAACTAATTTAACTTTTCAACTAGTGTAAATGCCTAGCTGAGGAAATATATGAGTAATATTATAGGGAAGTTCATGCGACACTCCAGTCATCACTATAGCGAATTATGTTTTGCACCTATTGCTAATCAATAAATACATGAAAGAATTCTCTACTAGCGAAAAAGTTGCGTTTTGCCATCTATTACATTGTGATATGATTGTGTGTAGTTTTCATTGTATGAACAAACCTATTATGTAATATCAATGTTGTAAAAAACAATGGCACTTTGAAACTAGAAAAGTAGTAGTTTACCATTGAGCTAGAACAATTCGAAACTTCAGTCAAGCCAAAACAACACATATAGAGCTAAACGAGGTGGGCTGCGTTCGATTCATCTTCAATTAACCCTCAAAATTCCCCCTCCCCATATTAATTAGACAGAGTATTCTCGTGGGAACAAGAAGTGTAATGGGCTGGCGGACTGCACAACGAGGCAATCTGACCACGAATATGAACACCGTGTGAAAGCAAGCCTCAATGTTAAATTCCAAAAAGCCACTCAATACCCAAAGAACCGACGCAAAAAGAGATGGTACATTGGTTTCCATGGGAACAAAACATAACGGGAAAAAAATTTGAAGGGCTGCAAACAGGATACGAGAAGCAGTGCAGTAGTCATACTTATTACAAAAGGCATAAGAAAGACAAATTGCATCAAAAGATTCACAGAGACCCATCAACTCACCCACACACAACCGACACAAACTATACGGAAAGCTACTTACTTTGATGGTAATTGAGTGGCGGACCAGAATGGCCGAAATTGGGAGCCCACACGTCGGGGAGATCAAGCGAAACAAGCGGCGGCGACATGATGATTCGGGAGCCACGCTTACCCTCCGCGACGGAATGCACCGCCCGCGGCCGCGCAGGTGCCGCCGGCCCGATTGACTCTCTCAACCTCCGAGTCAAAACCCTCATCAGCACCACCATTTTCCCTTTTCCCTCCCTCTTCGCACCTTCCAAAAGTCCTAAACCACTTCTACCCCTCCTCGCTCACCGTCTCCTCATTCACCCCGCGTCCCGACCGCCTCCACCGGTTCTCCGCAACTAGGCGGCCGCCGGCGCCGGCGCCGGCGCGTGACGCAAGCTGAAGCTTTTTTCACGACCGAGCCGACGCAGCTACGCCGCCCGCGATCGTCCCGCCGCCTCGGGCCGCGACGGAAGCAGCTGCAGCTATGCTTCTACGATTCGACGACATCATGCGCATCGCCATTTCACGACGAGACGGACGCCGGGCCGCCGTCCATCGCCCGATTGCCGACTCTGTCGAAGGATATTCTTCTCTTCCGATTCCCGTCGTCTCCTGCTCGGTTTGATGGCGGAGGATTTCTGGGTCGGGCGAACACGGGTTTTGGACTTCCTCCGCGGGCCTTTTCTTGGGTTGGGCCCGTTATGGGCCGAGACACAGAGTGGGCTGAGTAGCCCATTGGGTTCTGTTTCGAATGCATTTTCTCCGCTTGGGTCTGCGACCCGACTTGCCTTACCCGGGGGTGATCCATGGGTAGGACCGAGTACCGTACCGGACCGGACCCGACTCGACTTTCGTGATCAATTAAGCATCGGATGGTGTGGTGTCGGTGGTTAGGCTTTGGGAAAATAATTGCTAGGGATTAGTGGATTAAATTAGGGGTGTTCCCAGTTCAATTAGAGAACCGGATCTGACGGGCCGGTGTTGGATGGTTCTTGAGGAGACCGGTCTGTTTCTAGTTCCATATAAGGAGTCGGGCCAACATATCGACAAAAATATTATAATTTTCTTTTATTTTTTTCTGAAACAAACCCTAATCAGTAAATTATTTTTTTCTTTTAATGTTGGGAAACTCCCACTTGTAAGGAATAGAAGAATTCACTTGATCTGGGATCTCGACCGAGTGGATCGATTCCTGATTCTAAGTTCCAGAGTGGGAACCAACTTGCCCTAAAATCACATACTCCTAAATTAAATACTTTTGCTAGGTCTCGATTGTGTACTTTCCTCTTATATAGGATTTTGTCGATCGAACCCTTATTTGTAGCTAAATCCTCTTCCCCATTTATTGATCTTGATTAGTCCCACTTATCGTGAGTCTCGTTTTCTTTCGAGATCGAATTATTTCTAGATTATCTGTTGAAACACCTACTTAGGGTGTGTATGGTGACGTTTTTATTTCCGGGAACAATTTCTATTCATAAGTATTTTTTTTTTACTTTTGTTATTGGATAAGTTTTTGAACAAAAAAATGTGTTTGATAACTACATAATTTTTTTTTCTTAGAATAAGAATACGTTTGATAGGACCCAACATTTTTTTGTGACTTAGAATTTTTTTTTAATTTTTAAATAATTTTATTATATTCCTCTCTCTCTCTCTCTCTTTTCGCTTCCTCTTTCTCTAGTTAGTCACTGGCCTTGGTCATGGTCAATTGGTGATCGACCAAATGGGAGCTAACGAGGTGGCTAGTCTCAAGGGAGCCTCACTAGCCCCCAATGAGGTTGGCTTGTGCCTCACCATAGATGGGCAAGGCTCGACCTTGCCTTGGCCCCTCCCCCAGCCATCGTGAGGTCGGCCTCACTTGACTAGGCGATGCAGCTCTCATTTGGTTGGTCATCGACCATTGCCAAAGCCGACAACCACTTGCATAAGAAGAGGAGGAAGAGAAAAAAAATGATTTGGGCTTAATTCTTGAGTTGTTTCCTAATAAAAAAATAGTGTTTTTTTTTTACTTTTTAATTCTATTTCAAATCTATTCCTGATAATAAAAATGTACACAAACAATTTCTATTCTATTTCTATTTTGGAGAACAAAATTAAAAAAATCATAAAAATATAAGCGTTATCAAATACTCTCTTATCGTGCCAAATTCGGCTCAGACGCCAAAAATGTTTGCAACTATCCCATATTGGCCGAAGTATTACTCAATTTCCAATTTCTAACAAATTACGTACGTCGTTTTTTATACCCCGTCCTTTTTCCTTAAAATGGACCATTCCCTCACAAATCCACGAGTCAAATCCTGCTTTTCTCAGACTCGAAAAGATCTGCCCCCCTCCCCAGTTCCTTTCCCCCTCCTATACACACCAATTATTCCCACTAAAGTCACAACAAACGATTGAAGCAAAACATCAAGTCACCTCCAATACGAAAGACAATCAATGATAAAAATCCACAACTCCAGATTCGCCCGTCGCTCGCTAGAATCCGAGCGATGGCGAAACATGAGATCTCAGTGGCGATCCCTGTTCTCCGCTCACGTTCCTCATGGAAGCAGGCAAGGAGTCGAGGACAGGGCGCGACCGAACTGGCCATGCATGTTCCGCGAACTATAGCAGTTTGGAAACACTCGGACCAGGCGGCAAGTCACATGAAAAAAGGGCATGAAATGAAACAGGAACTGGGCAAGTTTTCTAGCGTTCGGGAGAGAAGATAATCACTCGCAAACGATAATATGTAATTGATAGGAAAAGGACAAGAACCGGTCATATAGACTTTACCAATCATTCAAGCTTTTCTCCCCGTAGCCCAACAATGGCATCCAAATAATTATTTTCCACAGGGAAAAGTGAATGCTTGCTCTTTGCTATAGGTCAAGAAAGTCTTTCCTCTAATGTCTCCTCGCTTTTTCTCCCTCCCTCTAAGTGAGGACATCCGAATAAGAGTGATTTCCCCCACATGGATCGTGCTAAAGAAAAAGGCCGTGCATTATTAGGGACGAGCACTTAAGATTTTTCGATCGATATCATCTTATTTGTCACAATGATTTGTCCAAGAGTTCACTCTAACTGTGAAATTCTACGGACCTAATCTTATATATTGAAATTGTGTTCACATTAGTGGGCACGGTTGTTTGGGGAGATGATCATTTTAATAAACTCGCCTCTATTGCGAGAGAAGTTAACGATATACCATAGGCAACCTTTTTCACCAAATCTCCTCTTTTGCAATTAGATTGTATGGAATTGAAGGAGGCACATTTGTTGGAACAATATTCAAGTGACTCCAAATAGGCTTGTAATCGAGAAAAACCCTTTTGTAAGTTATTTTAATCGCGGCAAATGAGTATTCTGTTTATATTAGTGAAGTGAATTCGTGAATTATCAGGGACCAAATTGAATAAAGAAAATGTAAAACAACATTGCATGTGTCGAATCCTTTTTGCATGAATGAGGATAGATTTCTTCTTTTGCCCCCCGCCCCCCTCACAAACACATGTGATGTTATTACCACCATAAATGTTCGTGCACTTATATTGTTCGAGAAAAGTCTTGAAACAAGTGGGAATTGAAGTGAAGTCATGTCGAGCGAGATGGGAACAAAACCAGCCAACAACGTCATCTTGCTTGAGAAAGTAGTTGCTTTATTTGATGGGGACAAGAAAAATCTCCTTTTACAATAGTCATGGTTAATTTTCTATTTGATATATGAGAGGGGAAAAATAATCTTGCCAGTGGAATTTTGACATTTAATTTATAAGCAACATTTTCTTTATCCAATGACCCAGGAAGACAATTGACCTTAAAAATTGACACTTTTCATGTTTCCTTAAAAAAAAAATTGGAATTTATATATAAATTTTCTACGTTTACAAAAGAATTTTAAACGCTCCGGCATGTTAAAATTCATGTATTTTAAAGTTTCGGGTATTCAACTTCATATAGAAAATCAGAACTAAAATGTCATGATAAGAAAACAAAACAAAACAAAACTAGAAATGACAAAAGAAAATGTGAGGAAGCTAGACATTTCGAGGAGAGGGCCAATTCTCCTCATGCTCTGCTTAATATTGTCAACGTTACGTGTGGAAAAACACACTGATATTGCATTGTAAATTTGTATAAAAAAAGTTCAATGAAAGTATTTTCGTGTGTTCGACTGGAAAAATAGATACTAAAGAGTTGTGAGAATAAATTGGGTTAATGGAGTCTTTTAATGTTATTTTATGCAGTTTCATCTTGTTCAAAGGTATACAAAATTAGTCACTACATTAGAATTTCATTTATAATAAGAAAACTTAAATTCATCAAATGTCCCAAGTCCCAAGTCCCAAGTCCCAAGTCCCAAGTCCCAAGTTCTTACTTGCATAAACCATAATAATCATAACGAGATATAGATCTAATCATTTAATGCAAAAGGTAATCAAAGAATGGTCGATAGAGTCGTACACAAATAATTTCTAGAAATAGTGAAATAGAAAAAATAAAATAAAATATGTCCATATCATTCCTTGGCGTGGCCATTCAATATGAGATTCACTTAGCCAACCCTTTGAATTGTTGGGGGATGGAATGCGTATATATATGTATGTATATACGATGTATGTATGTATGTATTTATAAAACCAAGTTGAACGGGTGATTTATAGAAACGGAAGTTATTCTTGTGATTAGGGGTAATTCATAACCATTATATATCGGCTTATTTAAAGCAAGTTGAATAAGTGATTTATAGGAATAAAAGTTCAAATAATGTAATTGGTACTAATCGATTTTAGAGTGGGCCGGTTTCAAGCGTAGAACTAAAAGTGACCCATTTTGTGCTTTGGCTAAATTTATATAACAAAACATACAAGCCACATTATTTCACTACATGAATATTTTATCGGTCTAGTGGTTATATTATTATTTGTTCATGTTGAAGATGAAGAATATAGATTATTGGTTCAACTAGGGAATCGGATGAGTTGAATCGGCTCTCGGATAGAATCGGTGACTCAAGACTTGGAATAAAAAACTGAACCAATCTGAGGTCGGCTTGCGAAATCAAAAACCGAATCGGTCCTCCTTAAAACCGAACTCAATCAACTCGGTCCAATTGCCAGATTGAATCAGACATGGGTCTCACGCTAACATGTGACCATGACCGATGAGTGACGTGCAAAAATAAGAATCCAAAATATCATTGTTGATGAGAAAAGACAAAGGGGAGTGCACCAAAGGAATAGAAACATTTCAACAATTTTAGCATTTTCAGATTGTGTATACATTGTACATAGTACATAAAATAAAATGAGAAAGCAAACTTTTCTTTTGAGGCCAAACAAATTGACAAAATAATTTAGACTCTGTATATTGTGTTATTATTTTATCATGCTCAGACAAATATCTCTTCCGATGCTCTATTCGATTTTTCCCACTTTTTTTATTATTTTATGAATCGGTCAGGTCTCCAATTCTAAAGTTTCTTTATATATTTTCACACCTATCAATAATTGAACTGGCAACATTATCACTTAACCGATATATGTTTTTGTACTAAAGTGGTGCAACTTTTAAATCTTGTCATAAATAATTCGATTTTTACCCATAACATAAAATAGGCCGGTTCCGATTTTAGATCAAGAACCAACCCATGCCGAAACCGATCCAACATTCTGTATTGGCCAAGGCCTGTTTGTTAAATGAAGGAAACCTCCATTTTGCATAGCCTCTTGTCTACTTCTTTTCCTACAGAATGAAACGCCCCACTACACTTACGGAATCACTGGTTACACGGACAGCACGTTTGGTCACGAGGGGAATTTGCAGGGGCTTCAGAAAAGTCAAGCACTCAACGTTCACCGGACTTGAATTTGCATATCCAACTGAAACGTACTAAATCGAATGTATTTTTGACTTTTTCCTATTTCAGATTGAAAAATTACGAAAGACCCATTTTTTGTGCCTCCAGAAAAGAAAAGAAGAACAAAAAGCATTTGAATTTCCTCTCTTTATTCGAAAAGAGGAGAGAAGAGAAGGATTGGGAACGTGAAGATGGAGATGGAGACAAGAAAATAGGGACCATGACATCCGTAGACGATGGGAGATAGAGAGAGAGAGGCCGAGCACCCCTGAGGTGAGCCAGACCAATGAAAAGTAATGTCAATCGCCAACGAGCCCCGACCTGTCTGAAAGCAACTCGTGCTGGTCCAAACACTCCAGGCCATAATCATTCTTGGCTTCGGACATTGCGCCCCCTCACGTGTTTCAGCCAAGTACAGTCTCCACCCCAACCTTCCGAAAAGGCCCTCCCAGCCTTTCCCATGATTATCATTTCCAACCCCAACTTATTTACTCCCATTCAATTTCCACCAATTTTTCCAAATTGGAGCGGCGTAGCGCATTTACCTTCAACCGAGGGTGATCAGTTCTCGAGCAATCCGGTTCTTGCCCAAGAACTGGAATTAGTTCCCAGCTTTTAGAACTAAATATCGGACCGACCGTTCTGATCCGGTTCTCGAACGAGCCAATGAAACAAGTGACGTGTATGGTTTTTATTTATTTACTTGTTGTTAATGTTCAAGGCGAAATTAAAGATGTTCTTTATGATTAAGATGTTTTTACAATTAGTGAGTTACACGTAACATTATAGGTCTCACCAATATTTTTTCAATTTGTGGTAAAATTTGGTTAGAACAAGCAAGTATTATTGTATTGTGATTTGTTCTTGTCGTCTTACTCACGCGTGAGCGAAATGGGAGTTGTGTGACTTGTGCATGAGTGAAGCGCAAAATGAGAGATAAATTGGGGGCTTTTTAAATAATTTTTTAAGATAAAAAATTAAAAAATCAGTCTAGATGGATGGTTCTACACCTGAAATCAAAATCATTATCAAAATTCAATGGATATGGAATTAGCAATAGGACCAGTGTCCTTGAAAACCATTTAGAATCGGCTGATTCAGTCCAATCCGAACGGTTCATTTTGTTCATCCTACCATTAACTAATTTCTATCTCATAAAACATCACAAACTAGTACCATTGACTTGGAAAAATTTCAATTTCATATCTACCTTCCATCAAAAGCTTGAGACTTGACGTGGATGATGGATTTGAATCAAGAGTACCGATCTGGGATTTTTTATAGGAAGAAAATTAGTTTGGGATGAATATATCATCTGATTTTTTACTAGACGAATCTAATTTGAGATTAGCACGAGTTTATTATCAGTTCAAATATTTCAATGGTATCGATTTGGAAAAAAAAAATGAGAGAGAGGGGAAGAAAAAAAAAAGAGAGGGAAAAAAGTCACGTACAGAGCCCCACATTATCATTGAACTGCTCGAAGCCCCTATAATTCCTTGTCACTGTTAGATTAATAAAGGAAATAGTATAAAATTTCAAAAATCTTTTACTGACATTTTATTTTTTCGCCTCGTGGGGCGTGCTGCTTTTGGGTTCAGTATCTTGTCCGATCTCGGCAAGCCTGCAAGATGCAGAGCGGAGGAAAAGAAGCCATTGATTATTGTCCAAGGAGTCAAACAAGGGGCTAGAAAAGCTCGCCCCCTATTGAAAAGGTAGAGGGCAAAAAAATTTGAAAAATTTTTAAAGAAAGGGAAAAATTGGGGAGGAGGAAAAAGTAGGTGATGATGATGCAGTTGAATGCAAAATGTCAAACGCTAGGTTGCATTTTTCATGGGGAATTGAGGTTTCTCTCTTTCATTTTTATTTCGGGCTTCTTTTATTCTATTCAATTCAATTCCTCATTTTTACAGCTCCTCCTCCTCCTCGACCCAGATTCGAGCTTGTTCCTCATTCGTGTCCTTTAGTTCGCAGATCGAACTTGTCGTGTTCGGTGGCGCACGACGTTTTTGCATTCGGTCGTGTAATGCGGAGGCTGCTTTTGTTCTGGACCCGGCCTGTCTCAGCTCCTTCCCCTTTGGTGCCTATTTAATTCTGCTCTTTCTGTAGCGAAGGACCTGAAGAAAGGGCATCTTTTTCTGGGTCTTTGAGAGGCGTGAAAAGTCAAAAAGGTTCAAAAAAGAGAGAGAACTCCATTCTCATTTATGATGGACTAACCCCCCTTTCTTTCCTCCTAGGTCAAAAAAATTCATTAATTGCTTGAATTTTGACCACATATATTTTTTGGAAAGAGCTTTCACCCCTTTTCTCTCCCCGATCAAACAAGCGATGTGGGCATACCATGTTTAGATATATATACACATATACACTCTCTTGTTACAAAAATGGAGAGGATGAAAGTAATGGATTTCTTTGGGAGATTATCTTCATTGACATTTTTTTTTGTTTAAGCAGAACATTGATATGGTGAAAAATCAAGTACAATTTGGCCATCTTAGCTTGGAGCGATCCTATCTAGAATATAACGCGAAATGGTTAGAAGGATTCGGTCAAGACTGTTTGGTCAATGAAATTCACATGGATTCTATTTTATTGAACAGTATTAGGATGTTTAGGGAAGGTAATGTCGAGTCCATATAAGTTAATGTGGGGCGAATCATCTTGGCTAATGCTGACCATCATGGGAAACTATGTCGTTACACAAAAGACTACACCAATGGTCATCAAACCACAATTTTTTTTCTTTCAATTCGCATGGAAATACATAAACGGGGCAAAAGGGTTTCCCACAATCTGCCAACAGTTTGAGATCGAAAGAAAGTCGCCTTCATTCCAACCTCATTACAACTGGGTCGCGAAGAGACAAAACTCTCGATTGTGGAACTGAATACACAACAAAAAACTATATCAAGCGCTTTGGATCCACACTTTCCCTGCTATCTCGAGATGAACTCCCGAGTCCCCCCAAAAAAAACTCAAGCAGGGACTTTCGACATCGTCGAAGCTGTCACGGCCTGCACAACCCTTTTCGTCCAGATTATTTAGCGATAACGTTAATCGCCCATGCCCGTGATCACTGGCCAGAATGTCACATTGTCTTCATAATGTATAGGCCTACGATATAGGAATGTCCAAGCTCCTCGCGACTTTCGATGCGGTGAACAACAACGCATCGTAAGCGCTGTAAGCCTCGGAACCACAAGCATGAAGTACGTTCCTTTTGCATGTAGTTTATTCGGAAATTTTATTAAAAAATTCGATCATTAGCCTTTTCGCATGTGTGGAAATGTGCCACCCTTAGGCCTAGATATGGAAAGGGTTTCGGCCGTTTAAGTCAAATGCATATAAATTTTAGATTAATGGTACCAAGGTAATGCACGTGATTTACGCATTGTGCCACTCGAGGAGACGTAATTATTCGTGCAATTTACATAATCTATAATAGAATATTTGCTATAATTCAGTCGATTATAATTAGTTTTCAATGCATGATAATTGATTGCGAAAAAGTATACTACTTTTAAGGAAAAAGAAGGGGGACGGGGGAGATGGAGTACCATTGCCACACTTCTCTATCCCTATGCTATCGTAGTTGACTCTGGATAGACTTTTCGAGCAATGATCGCTTCAAAAGGGTTCGCGATCTTTTGCCTCTGAATATCGCCAAGCTATGATTTGTTCCATTGTAATTAAAGCTATCATCAATTAGAGGATGCCGTGGAGTTTTCGAGGAAATCAGGACATGTACTTCAATAATTGCGACTTTTGGTTACAATGTCGAGTAATGCATCCCAATAATTGATTCTATACCAATCTCAAAGCCCATATAATTTTTTCCGAGAGGAACTTACATTTTGTTTAACTAGTGTTATAAAAGAAATCTTGATTTAGGAAAAAGATGCAAATCCAACTCAGTGTGAGTTCTCTTCTTAAATGACATCTCTAATGAAAAAGAAAAATATCATTAAAATTCTTAAACCATTTCACCTAACCAGTCCAAAACTTTATGAAGTTGACAACAACAAACATATTTTTTGAGAAAAAAGGAAAAGTACTTCTATCTTTAGCTAGCTGGCAATGACCACAATAATGTGATCAAATTAGACATTCTCAATGCTTGGGCCAACTTCATTGCACATCAAGCATTGTCTATTAGAATAAGAAAAAAGCTAAAGTCAAGTACCCGAATATTAATTTTTTCTTTTGAAATGACGCTATATGCTAGGAATGACTTAAACACATTGATTCAGAAAGTGATGGCACATACTCCTCTCAACTAATGCCCAAGACCACTCGTTATTTCCGGTGCCCCCCACAAACCAATAACGAAAAGCAGTCTGAACAATGCATAATACCGATTCTTTCCTTTCATGATGGCACGTGATTCAACAAGGTTCACGTGACATGAAAAGCAAATGCACGAGACGCTCTTCCTCTCTAATCCAACGAGCACCCTAAATCTTTTCTGTTGCGGCCACGGCGACCTTAATCAAGGCTAATTAATTAGGCCCTTAATTAAATCAGAATACGGATTAGTCGAACTCGAACAAAGATAAGGGGAGGGGTGCTGTCTTTTGTCACTTGCGATTCGCAACATCTGCATGCTCGATGAAGTGAAAGGAGCTCGGGAGTGCCACTCGAGGATGGTTTAATGGCCATTGCTGCTGAGCCCTCTGCGAACAAGTCAAACGCTCGACGACGAATCGCAAGCCAACCATCAATTCCCACTCCCCTCCTCCTCACCCCCCTCCCCCCCGCATCTCCACTCGCCGTTGCCAGCCCACTACCACCACCTCTCTCTCTATCTCTACATCTCTCTTTCATATACAAGAACTCGACTCGGACGTGTTCGTGTGCTGTTGCTGTGTGCTCCCTCGCATGTCCATTTGATAAATACACTTGATTAGCCGAGCTGTCTGAAATCTGCCACCACCACCACCACCACCACCACCTCCCTCCCCCTCCCCTTCGCCCACGCCCAGCTCCCCATTCCTCCACCCGGAAACCGACGCCTCGCTACCCGCCACCGCCACCCTCAACCACCACCTGCTCTCTGCCCTCCTCCTCCCCTCTCTCGCCTCCCCCTTCCTTTTCCTTTCTTTTTGCCTCGGTCCCTGCGTGGTCGGAACCATCCAAAAGCCACAGCCTCGACCTGCTTCCTCGTTATCTTAATCCTCCAATCAATCCCGCCCCCCGCAAAAAGGGTTCCTTGGAGGTCGTGTTGGGTCTCCTACACAATCGAGAGATCGAGGATTAAAAAGGGTAGTAGAATCCCGACGCTGGGTTTTTAGTATTTGTTTTTGCCTTTTCGTCGAGCACTTCATGTGCGCTCTCGCTCTCCCCTCGCGTATATTACACCCGCTTCGGGCCATCCACTCCCTACCCCTTATTTCGCCTTCCGTCTGAGTTTCTTCTCTCCCTGTTATGAAGAATTGGTGCTCATGGCTGCTTGCGCTTTGCTGAGCGGTGGCGACAATGGCGGCAGCAACAGCAACAACGACGACAGCAACGGTCGCCGCGAGAGCCCGGGCTTCATGAGCTCCTCCAACGTCGGCGCCAGCGCCGGCGACCACCTCCTGACCTCCCTCCACCACCACCACCACCGCCGACAGCTCCACCACCAGCAGCAGCCGCCGCCGCCGCCGCCGCCGCAGGAGAGCGGTAACAGGATGCTGAGGAAGAGGATGGCTTCGGAGCTCGAGGTGCAGGCGCCCCCCAGCGCCGATTACTTCAGGCTTTCCCGGCGAAACTCCTCCTCCGCCGCCACCGCCACCGCCGTCGCCAGCGCTGCTTCGTTGATGAGTAACCCACTATCCGACGCGAACTGCTTCGTGCCCTCGAGAGATATTATCATCCCCAACCACTCCACTATGAGCATGCTACCTTCTTCCACGAACTTGACCGTGACGTCACTCGGGCCAGGGTTTTTATCCCCCACTCCATGCACCACCATCGCGACGACGACGACCTCGCCTTACGCTGCCGAGACCGCCCTCTCGCCTCTCCTCCCGTCGCAGTCCCAGTCCCAAACCCCCGCGCTCTGCGTCTTCTCCGGCTTGCCGTTGTTCCCGCCGGAGAAACCCCTCGCCGCCGCCGGTTTTGCGGCGCCTCCTCCGACGGCGATAAACCCTAGCATCGGCGCTGGTGGCGTTCCCATGGACGACAGCTCGGCGACGGCGTGGATCGACGGCATCATCAAGGATCTCATCCAGAACTCCACGTCCGTGTCGATCCCTCAGCTCATCCATAACGTGAGGGAGATCATCTACCCCTGTAACCCTAACCTCGCCGCCGTCCTCGAGTACCGGCTGCGCTCGCTCATGAAGGAGCCGGTTCCGGCGGTGGATTTGCAGTTGCAGAGGCAGTATGATAACCAGCATTTCTCTGTCCCCGATTCGATGGTCCACCATGGTCAGTACTTGAACTATGGCCTCGCATCGCTACCGGCGGCCGTGGGCCAAGGGGGCAGCCGCCGCTTGCAGGAGCACGAGGCGAGCGCTTCGTCCGCAGGGGCTCCGGTTCTGACGTTGAACCAGGTGCAGCAGCAGCAGCAGCAGCCGCCGCCGCCGCCGCCTAATAATCCGCCGCAGCTTCAGCCGCCGGAGCGGCTGCAACAACCGCCACCTCAGCAGCAGCAGCAGCAGCGCAGTGAGGCGGAGAACGACAAGTCGTCTACCTCCGGCGAGACGGCGCCGACTCCGACGGCCACGGCTGCCTCCGCCGCGGCGGCCGCGGCCCAGGCGAGGGAGAGGAAGGAGGAGATGCGGAACCAGAAGAAGGACGAGGAAGGCCTGCACCTGCTGACCCTGCTCCTCCAGTGCGCGGAGGCCGTGTCCGCGGACAACCTCGAGGAGGCGAACCGGATGCTGCTGGAGATCTCCGAGCTCTCGACGCCGTACGGCACCTCGGCACAGCGTGTAGCGGCCTACTTCTCGGAGGCGATCTCGGCACGGCTCGTGAACTCGTGCCTGCGTATCGACATGACGCTCCCCTCCGTGCCGCACAGCCACAAGATCTCCTCCGCCTTCCAGGTAGGGTTTGCCCATTCGTGTCGCATTATCCCATCTGGGACAGTCAGGTCCGTGCTGTGTCGGATTTGGTCGGTCGTGTTTAAGGTCGTGTTTCTCGTGCTTTGTCCTGTTGCTGCCCTCAGGTCTTCAATGGGATCAGCCCATTCGTCAAGTTCTCGCACTTCACGGCGAACCAGGCGATCCAGGAGGCGTTCGAGCGCGAGGAGAGGGTCCACATCATCGACCTCGACATCATGCAGGGCCTGCAGTGGCCGGGGCTGTTCCACATCCTAGCGTCGCGGCCCGGCGGCCCGCCGCACGTCCGCCTCACGGGGCTGGGCACGTCCGTGGAGGCCCTGGAGGCCACCGGGAAGCGGCTGGGCGACTTCGCCGACAAGCTGGGCCTGCCGTTCGAGTTCATCCCGGTGGCGGAGAAGGTCGGGAACCTGGACCCGGAGAGGCTGAACGTGAGCAAGCGGGAGGCCGTGGCTGTTCACTTGCTGCAGCACTCGCTCTACGACGTCACGGGTTCCGATACCAACACGCTTTGGCTTTTGCAGAGGTAAAGATAAAAAGGAAGAGAAAAAGCGTGAATGATCTTTTCACAATCCCCATGCCGATTTTGCTCGTTCTTCGTTTTGGTCGTTCCAAGTTCAATTTTTTTATCTTTCGTAGATATAGTCGCAGTGTCGAACACGCCATCGCCATTTCTTGTGCTGTGCTGTGTGGTCTTTGCCCTTTTTGACTATTCGCATTCTGGGGTTTGGTTAGTGATCATTTGAGATTAGAAGTGGACGTGTGATTTTGATTTACCCAGTTGTTTTTTTCCCTTTGTTTCGAAAGAAATAAAGGGATGGGGCTGAGGCAATGAAAGATCGCGCCTTTTCTTGATTCAGTGAAAGGATAGCAATGGCAAAAGAGAGCCCAGCTTAGATAGCTGCACCCCCCTTTTCCACTCAAAAGGAAGTTCCTTTTTGTTCTCATTAGGCACGTCCAAGTCGCTTCCATAGGGGAGGGAGTGCAAAAATCATTGCCCACTTGGTCCTTGTTTTTCTCCATTGAAGGAGCTGTAAAGTTGTCCTCCACATCTGATTGTCTGGTCTTTGCATCTCTCCCTAGGAACACTGTGTCTCCAATAATCATGGTTAGAAAGCGGGTGTGGCGTTTGAGGTTCAATGTTCCTGCATTATTTGGGTTGTAACAATGACCGGTTTAGTCTTTTTCCTGTGATGATCTAGATTGGCGCCCAAGGTGGTCACGGTGGTGGAGCAGGACCTGAGCCACGCGGGCTCGTTCCTCGGCCGCTTCGTGGAGGCGATCCACTACTACTCGGCCCTGTTCGACTCGCTGGGGGCGAGCTACGGGGAGGAGAGCGAGGAGAGGCACGTGGTCGAGCAGCAGCTTCTCTCCAGGGAGATCCGGAATGTGCTCGCGTTCGGCGGGCCGTCGAGGAGCGGGGAGGCCAAGTTCACCAGCTGGAGGGAGAAGCTGCAGCAGGCTGGGTTCCGGGGTGTCTCCCTCGCCGGGAATGCCGCAACGCAGGCTACGCTACTCCTCGGGATGTTCTCTTGCGATGGGTACACGCTGGTGGAGGACAACGGGGCTCTCAAGCTCGGATGGAAGGACCTGTGCTTGCTCACCGCCTCTGCATGGAGTCCGCTGAACCTGCATGCAACCTCGGCTGGGCTCATTCGTCATTTCTCTCACTAGGCCGGAGACTTGATCGGGCAGGTGATGTCGGCAGCGCGGATGTGGACCATGATTGTGAGGATGATGTGGGGAATTGAACTATCATGGGTTTAGTGAGGATTTTCTAGTTGCTGGGACTATGGTTGACAATGTGGTGATTTAGGTGAGCCAGAGTGATATCATGTGCTAGGGAAATGGGTTGCACCAATACGAGTTCTCTCCTTTTGGCCTTCTAAAGGATTTCACCTGCTGTTACATTTTCGTCTCCATTGCCTTAAATTTCTTGTGTAGATCCATAAATCGGTTGAGAAATCCGAGATGACAGTTCATTGTTAAGCTTAGGATGTTGTCAAGAGTTTTGTGACCGGACATTTCTTTTTGGTTATATGAAAACAGAGATGATCCCAAGCACTCAAGTGGAGAGGAAATCAAATGGGTTTTCTACATTTCAACTTTTTTAGCTTGACTTGATAGATGATAGTTTTCGATTTCGAGAAAATGCCCATTTATCTTCTGAAAATGGAGAGATTATGCCAATATGTCTTGCATTATGTAAATTTATCTTTTCATCTCATGACTTATAACTGGAATTATTTCCACGAACTTGGTGAGCTTTAAATTAAAACATCGATTTTTCATAAGGGCATTAGGATTGACTATCAACTTTTTACATTGAAAAAGTCTATTTATTGAAAGCTCATGAAATAACATGCAAGTAATATGAACTAGTTATATTCAAATTGTTTATGTTTACCTATGCAAGTGATCCCCACTTAAAGTAATTTGCATACAGTTAATGTAATTCAAACGAGTGATTACATTTCATGATTTGAAAATTTTCTGACATTTCAATCAATCACACAAACACTGGAGGATTTGAAAATGTTTTGATTACGTTTGTTTTTGGTGAAGTCTTAATTACATTAATGGTTGCGTGCTTTGCTAACTTTGTTGAAATTCAATTTCTGATTGTCGGTCTCATGAAATCTCATAAATAGTTACATATTGACCACACAAATTAGGGTAATTGCACGGAGACTTTATAAGTCGAAAATAAAAGTATCGTATAAATATTTTCTTTTGTGACAAAGTGCATGATAGCTTTTGGGGGAACTTTTTCATGCAATTCAAGTGTGTGCGTGCGCATGATTTTTATTACCGAAGCTTCAGGCAATTTATAACTCATTCTAAGTTTGTCTCCTGATGGCTATATGGTATCAAATTCATGGGAATATATTGGTTAACTTAATATTTTCTTTAATAGATTTGTCTAGTTTGGCTGAAACTTTCCTTAGGTGAACTGTGTTGAACCAGTAGTGGTTCATGCAGTAAAACTCGGTGGGATGGTAAGTTCGTTGTTCAATTTTTGATTGGTAGCATAGGAAGCATGAAAATAAACTTATTAAAAGGGATTTATTAAGAAGATCAACATCTTCCTCTAATTCTGTATCACGTATATCTTCAGATCAAGGTCCTTTACATAAGGAAAAAATAAACACAGAAGATTTCAATAAATCTATAGAAAATTGGAAAATTCCTAAAGTTCAACTTGATCAAATTATAAACAATCAAAGTTTAGATTTTTGAAAAAATCAGATTATGTAATCACAACCGAGGAAAGAGACCTATCCCTTTCTAGATCCTTTGAAATTATCAAATTATTAAATCAAAATTCCCTTAATAAACATATGCAAAAATATAATTATATTCACATAAATTCTTCCATTCTCCTAGCCTTACGTGATGTGAGATTACTAAATTTCAAAGATTCCCTCTTAAGAACAGTAGAAACAAGTTTTTGTAATGGTCTAATTTATTTTGATTGTTATCCAAATTTTCCAACATCACTCAGGGATCTAAATATTATTAAATCATTAACCCTTTGTCGCGACCTAAATTTTTTCGGGTGTACCACCTAAAACTAGGTTAATGGATTACTAAGTCTTTAAACTTAGTTCGGGCTTTCCCAAGCCTATACCAAAACGCGACTTAAAGTTCAAGTTTTTTTTTAACATGCAAATGATTATTATCTAGGAGTCGCCACTAATCGGTTTACGGTAGGTCGATTAGACACCTAAGTAAAATAATGGGAGGGTTATTTTACTCCTACGAACCAGAGACTAAAGGTACGGGGACTTGGTTACACTAGATTTCTCTAGTACCCTTTCGGTACCATTTCTTTTTAATTTTCAAAAATGTTTTTTGCAGGCAGCTGATTTATTTTAACTTAAATTACTATCATGCAAATATGTGACCACACGGATGCTCATCCACTATTTAACATTCAAATAAATAAATAAATAAATTGCATCACATAACGCAAATCACACAAAACAAATGATTTTTTGGGGTTTTCTTTGAAAAGTAGAATTCTTTTATAAAAATGCGTTCCTTAACTAAATGACTTAACCTTATTAATATGCAAATTCTAATTAAATGGGCCTATTATTATGCAAACTAATTAACATGCACCTAGTATTTTTTATTTTTTTTATATTGAAATTCGGAATTAATAAAAAAAACCTAATTAAACTATCTAAAAGGGGATAATTTTCTAATTTATTCTAGGGATTAATTTAACTTAAACCCTATCCTATCTTAGAAAACTATTTCTTGAAAAATGAGATAATAAAAATGTGTGAACATTATCTAAAAAATTAATTTAGGTCCAACCCTAACTTATTTCTAAGAAATGCAATCCTAAAAGTGTAATCCTAAAAAATTCTAATTTCCTAAACCTATATGTCTCGATTACTAAACCTACATGCTCATGCAGAATTTTGATTTTTTTTTATATTCTGATTTTTTTTTAGTTTTTAGTTTTTTTTAAAAGATAAGTAATTATTAAATCTAAACTATCAACAAAATAAAGAATTAAAATAATAGAAAAAATAACCTGTTGTCTCACAAAAGTTAAATTAACGATTATCTTAACCCTAATTATCACGACAAAGAGATCAAAATAATTAAAAATCTGATCCGAAGTCTTACGGATCAAATTAATAATTATAATGATTTAACAATTTAAATCCTACCAAAAAGCCCAAAAATTAATATAATTAAAAAAATAATCCGATGTCTCTCGGATTAAATTAATAATTACAATAATTCCAGACTAAATCCCTATGGATAATGCCTACAAAATGCATAAATATTAACATTGACAAATCATATTCTAACTTTAAACAATAATAATAAAATAACATAAAATAGACAAAAGAAAGAAATAAGACTAAAACTAAAAAGAAAATAAACTACCTAAAGGAGAAGATTTGCAGCGCGTTGGTGGAGTGCCGGACGGTCGACCGGCAGCACTGGGACTCCGGCAAGCAAGGGCTGAACAGCGCCGGACTGTTGGTAGTCGGCGGCGAGGCGGCGCACGGGCTCCGGTGGTGCTGGGGTCGCGATCTGCGGGGCGAGCGAGGGTGATCGCAATCCGGTGCGAGCGGAGGTGGATCGGCGAGACGCGGAGCGGCGGCTATGCGGGTCGGGGCTGCGGTGTCGCGATGGTCTCGCTGTGGCGGCTCCGATTTGCAAACGGCGCGGGTCCAGCGGGAAGGGTAAGGCGGCGACGGCGGTTGCACGATGGTGGCTCCGAATCGCAGGGGGGGCTCGCGTCCAGGCGCGAGGGGCTGTTGGCTGCAGCTCCGGCGGTGTCGACGGTTGCGGTGGTGGGCGCGAAGAGCGAACCGGCGAGGTGGCGAGGCGCGACGGTGGCTGGCGTCGTGGTGCCGGCGCGGGCGCGGGCTGGTGTCCACGCGAAGAAGAAGAACGATTCTTTGCTGCTGCTGTTTTTTCTTTTTCTTTTTTTTTTCTGGCTACACGTCACTTCTTTGCACTTTTTCTCTTTCTTTTGCTGACTTTTCTCTTTCTTTTCTTCTGCAGGTTGTCAGAAGGAAAAATCAAAGAAAATGACCCTTGGACGAGAAAATGGGATTTCCTCTCTCTCTTTTTTCACTTTCACGAATCCTCTCAACTCTTTTCACGAAATTTTTTTAAGCGAATTCCCCCTAATCTTTCGCACCCCGATTCGAAAAATGAAGCTTTCTTTTATACTAATTCGAACGGCCGCTTTGTATGGTATTTTTCGAGTTTCCATCTTTTGTCGCATTAAATCGAGCTATAAATCGAGCATGATTTCGCAATCAGCTCGATCCCGCTCGATTTCTTCCATTTTGCAAAATTCTTGCCTCTTATTCACTTGATTTTTAGATTGTTTCTGCATTTAACGAAATCCGAATGCTCATCGAATTTCAAATTTCCATGCATAATCAATCAAATCAATTTCCCTCATTTTTTTTTCATTTTTTCCTTTTATTTGTTCCAATGCAATTTTTATTTTCTTTATTTTTCTAGATTTGCTAAAAATAGGTGTCAACAGCTGCCCCTCTTTGAAGGTGAGCTCGTAGAGGTTACCTTCAAAGATAAGTTGAGACCTAAATGTTAATCATGCAGATGTACTGAGTGACTCTTTTTTTTTTTTTTTTTTTTTTTTTTTTGGTGGGAAGATGAATCCCATTTTGAAATGAAATCTATATGATGCATGGAAATGCTAATGCAAATGATAAATGAACTTACCTGGAATTACTTACCTTCGGGGATGGTAGAGTAACTCAAGATAGATTGGTGTTACATGTTCAGGACCCGTACCATTCTACGGTCGCCCAAAATAGTAACATGGCTTCGTAAAGAGATTACTTTCCTAGGACCCGTACCATTCTACGGTCACCTAGAATAGTAACATGACTTCACAAAGTGACTGCTTTCCCAGGACCCGTACCATTCTACGGTCACCTAGTATGGCATTGTTTGGTTGTGTCTAGGACCCGTATCATTCTACGGTCGCCTAAACTAAAAATGATTTTTCAGATTCCTTTTCGGACCCACCCGTACCATTCTACGGTCGCCTAAACTAGGATTCCTTTTCGGGACCCGCCATTCTAAATAAGGAATAGGTGTTGTCAAGAACCCGTACCATTCTACGGTCGCCTCGACGAAGAAAATTAGTTTTCCAGGACCCGTACTATTCTACGATCGCCTGAATGAGGAAATTGCTCTTCTAGGACCCGTACCATTCTACGATCGCCTGTTAGAGCAATAAATGTTGTCTATGACCCGTATCATTCTACGGTTGCCTAGACTAAGGTTTTGCTTGGCTAGGACCCTAACCATTCTTCGGTCGCCCAGCCTTGCGACAAAAATCATTCGACCAGGACTCGAACCATTCTTCGGTCGCCTTAATCAGATTGAATCTGGAGAAAAATCTTTGGGGGACAACTCAATTGAGTGTTGGTATGCTTAAAAGGGAATACTTGTACAATGACAAATATTCAAGGTATGGATAGAGATATACTTACCTAGTAACATCTTCGATCTTCGGGGATACGTCTCCTGCAAAACATGGTCATAGGAGATGAAACATGCACTTGTAATCATAAACATGCATCAATATAATGGAGGTTCATGATGATTTCCATTAATCTTGCATCACCTAATTTCCATTGGGAAGTATCTCAAAAGAATATTCTAATCTGAACACATGAGTATCATGGATGTGTCAAATGAGGGATCTTTTGGTCCGAAAGGACTTTTCTCTCATCCTTATCAAAAGAGTTGTTTCATCCTGACCTTTGACCCAAGATTTTGGCAACCACTCTATCTCAATGTCATCATGTCAAACAAGGTTTTGTGCAATCTCGCAAGTGATACGACCTTACCAATCCGAGAGGTCTTGAACAAGGACCATAATGTGGGCTTGGTCAACGGCTTAACAAAAGGGACTCTTTGAGTCAAGGCTTTTGAAAGAATGAGTGATATTCTGTAATCATCTTTGGGTTTACAAGTCAAGAACCCTACAAAATGAGAAAGAAATAATCTTGCTCGCACTTCTTCGAGCGATGCTTAAAACATGTGAACCCCTAGGTTTATTCAAGTGCCCTAATCGAAGAGACTTTGCAAGGGACGTAACGTAGGCTTGGTTCATAGGTTGAGAAATGAAAGGATCATTAGGCTCAAAACGTGTTTTGGGGGAGGGTTAAAGTTAGTGATCATCTTGACATTTCCACCACTTTCCTTCTTCACTGTCAAAGATTTTTTATCACAATTCCATTGATTGCAACAGCATTTGAGAGTTTTTTTGTACCACCTTGTTGGGGATATGACTTACTATATCAAGAGTTTGATTTGATTTTATTTTTTTTGGCATTGGCCTTGCTTTTACCAGGCACACTGCTTTTTCATGCCCCATTATTTTGCACTTATTTTTTGAACTTGCACAACCATCCTTTGAAGCATTCTAAACCATGTTACTTGAATGGTTCTTTTTGCCTTGCCCCAATGTGGGGGATGATCACTAACTGGGTTTAATATGAAATAAATTCATAGGCTCAAGTGGGCTATGCAATGGATAAAAGTGTATAGGATAAAGAAAGAACTGCTCTTCGTCATCCTAAAGCACTTCAAATTACCATACGAGTTACACTGCAAAAGCAATATTCGAAGATTAATGCAAGTGGGAGCAAGAAAATTCCTACCATTCATTTCAAATTTGCCCCAATGTGGGATGATCCTTGACAGGGGTAATTTTAAAAGAATCTCCATAAGTGAATGGGGCTCAAAGGGGTTAAGCAACGGATCACCCGTAGTGTTTGGGATAAAGAAAAAAATGCCTTTCATCACTTTAGTTGACGTACCCTTTGCGAGATAACCCTCTTCCTTGCGGGCATGGAATTTTTCACACAACTCACCGGGGGTTAGTGTATGAAATGCAGTGTATGGAACAAGGCTTGCCTTTCATCATTCCAAAGTACCCCATTTAACACATTCAATCCATCTCACACAATTCATCCGGAAAGAAAAATGTAAGATTTGCAATAAATTTGAACAATTCAACTCATTGAAGCATTTTATTCTTCATAGAAACACTTTGCAACATGGCAAATTCTTATCATGGGTAATATTTCTTGACAGCATCTGAATTAATTGGAGTGGAAAACTCATGACCATCCATTTTTGCCAAGATCAAAGCACCGCCAGGAAGTACCTTCTTTACCACATATGGGCCACTGTAGTTTGGAGCAAACTTGCCTCTAGGATCCGGAAAGATTGGCAGCAACTTCCTTAGGACTAGGTCATTTACCTCGAAATGCCTCGGCCACACCTTCCGGTTGAAAGATCTGGCTACTCTCTGTTGATATATTTGGCCATGGCAGAGAGCCTTCAGTCTTTTCTCGTCGATCAAGTTCAACTGCTCAAATCTCTGTTGTGACCATTCCGCCTCGATAAATCCACTTGGGATAAAACTCTCGAGAAGGAATCTCTACTTCTACAGCAAAACGCCTCCATGCCGTACACCAAAGCAAACGGGGTTGCCCCGGTGGAAGTGCGGATCGATGTCCCGTACGCCATGAGTGCGAAGGGTAACTGTCATGCCAATCTCGATAATTCTCGGCTGTCTTAGCCAAAATCTTCTTAATGTTCTTATTGGCCGCTTCAACGGCCCCGTTCATTTGAGGGCGGTAAGGAGACGAATTCAGATGCTTGATTTTGAACTCTCCGAACAACTCATCAACAAGTTTGTTTTTCAAATTGGTCCCATTATCAGTGATGATTGCTTCAGGGACACCATAGCGAGCAATTATGTCACGTTTAACAAATTTCACAACATTACGCGCAGTGACACTTGCAAAGGATGTAGCTTCGATCCATTTGGAGAAATAATCTATTGCCACCAAAATAAATCGATGCCCATTTGAAGCCTTGGGATTGATTGGGCCAATCACGTCAATGCCCCACATCAAGAAGGGCCATGGCTCGGAAAACTGATGCAGCTCAGTTGGAGGAACATTCTCCTTATTTCCATGAATCTGGCAGCGGTGACAACTTCGAACATGCCGGATGCAGTCACTTTCCAGTGTGAGCCAGTAGTAGCCTAATCTCATAATCTTCTTGGCTAACATGTGTCCATTCATATGGGGGCCACATACTCCCTTGTGCACTTCTTGCATGATTTGAGTGGCTTCACCGCATCTATACATCGCAACAAGACAGAATCGTAAGATCTCCTATACAAATTCTCACCACTGACGAAAAATTTCGAAGCCATCTTCGTGATGTAGTTCCTATCAGCTTGAGTGCTTCCTTCGGGGAATTCCTGCTTTTTAATGTAATTCATGATATCGTAATACCATGCTTTTCCATCAGTTTCTTCAATCACAATCATACAATAAGCCGGCTTGGGCAAAACTTCTATTTTCGAGGTTCAACTTCTAACCCATCGGTGACTTGCAGCATAGAGGACAACGTCGCAAGTGCATCTCGCAAATTGATTATGAGACCTCGGCAAGTATTCAAACGAAACTTCATCGAACTCTTCCACCAGATTTCCTAAATACTTGTGGTATGGGAGTAGCTTGGCATCCTTAGTCTTCCATTCTCCCACGGTCTGCAATATGATTAATGCAGAATCTCCGAACACTTTTAACTTAGCCACACCCATCTCAATTGCGGCCCGAAGCCCGAGGATGCAAGCTTCATATTCGGCCACATTGTTAGTGCATGGAAATATCAATTTTGCAGCTACCGGATGGTGTTGTCCATCCGGAGATATCGAACCGCCCCGACCCGAACCGGATAGGTTTACGGCTCCATCAAAGAACATCTTCCATGAGTCTTCATTTACACTTAAGACACGGTCATCAAGGAAACTATCATCATCATTAGGGACTCATGAATTTTCGGCCAATAGATCAGCGATCGCTCGGCCCTTAACTGACTTTTGTGGCATGAATTGCACATCGAATTCTGAGATCAAGATTTGCCATTTGGCCAATTTACCCACCAAAGCCGGCCGATTAAGTAAGTACTTGATAGGGTCGTTCTCAGTCACAAGGAATGTCTGATAATGTAGTGTGTATTGTCGCAACCTATGCAACACCCACACTAATGCCACACAAGTCTTTTCGACCTCAGAATACTTCAACTCTGATACAGTGAACTTCTTGCTCAGGTAATAAATGGCTCGTTCTTTTCATCAACAGGACTTTCTTGGGCCAACATTGCACCCAATGACTCACTATGAATAGTGAGGTAGAGAATCAAAGGATGCCCCGTGAGGGGGTGGGACAAGAACGGTGGATTCATCAAGTATTGCTTCAGCTTGTCGAACGCTTCTTGACACTCATCATCCCAGTTGACTTGTGCATTCTTCCTTAGAAGCTTGAAAAATGGCTTGGCAGTTTCGAGAGTTGGGAAATGAATCTTGCTATGTAATTCAATCTCCCTAAAAGGCTTCGGACTTCTTTCACCGTTGACGGAGGTTGTAATTCACATATGGCCTTAGTCTTGGAAGGGTCAATCTCAATCCCTTTATTGCTCACAATAAATCCGAGTAACTTACTGGATGTTGCTCCGAAAACGCATTTGGTGGGATTTAAACGAAGCTTAAACTCACGGAGTCGATCAAACAACTTCTTCAAGGTTTCAATGTGGCTTCTTCCTGGTCGGGTCTTTGCAATCATATCATCAACATAGACTTCAATCTCTTTGTGCATCATATCATGAAATAATGCGACCATGGCTCGCTGGTAGGTTGCTCCCGCATTCCTAAGTCCGAAGGGCATGACTTTATAGTGAAAAGTTCCCCATGGGGTGATAAATGCAGTCTTCTCCTTGTCTTTCTCTTTCATCCTTATCGATTGTACCCGGAAAAACCATCCATAAATGAGAATAATTCAAAACCCGCGGTACAATCCACAAAGACGTCTATGTGTGGTAATGGGAAATCATCCTTTGGACTAGCCTTGTTCAGATCCCGATAATCAACACAAACTCGAACTCGACCGTCTTTCTTCATCACCGGCACGATATTAGCCACCCATTCAGGGTACTGTGAGACTTCAATGAATTCCACCTTCAAAAGTTTCATCACCTCTTCTTCTATTTTCTTCGAGAGCTCGGGCCTAGTTCTTCGCAGCCTTTGCTTCTTAGGTGGCACGTCCGGGTTAGTAGGTAGGCAATGCTCCACGATTGACGAGTCTAGTCCGGGCATGTCGGTGTAGGTCCATGCAAAAATATCTTGATATTCCTTCAAGAATCGAATTAGGCGCTCGGCCTTGTCTTTGGGGAGATTCGCCCCAATTTTCACCTCTTTGGTTTCTTCAGCGTCACTTAAATTAATGGTGACAGGTTGCTCGGATGTGAGAGCCTTGGCTTTTTCATGTTGTTCCCAACTTCGCTGCACTTCAATGGAGTCTTCGATTGAGTTTTTAGGATCATCATTATCAGCACTTGCTGCATCGGTTTGGAACATTTCCACACCTTTACATGCCACAAAATTGTCCCCGAAACATGAAGTAGATAAATTAGAAAGACAAACATAAAGATCTATATTTTTTTAATTATTTTTTTTTAGAAGGAATTTTGGCAAAAAACATTTTTTGAAATATTTTGACACGAGAAGCATGATGAAGCCCAGGCCTCAGAATTCTCCTTGGATTTTTCTTTTCTTTTATCGGTTGGATATCATCACCGGGCTGGTTTAGTGTACCTCATCATGCCCTCAAAATAAAATTTGTAATTTCATTGAAATTCATCAATCAATTACATTTATTGAATGGAAAAAGTGCAACACTCAATCACTAAAAGAAAAGGAAATTGAAAACATCTCTCAGGAAACAATAAAAGTTCCCACGCAGGGGAATGTGCAAAAACAGTAAAAGAGTTACTCTTGTGGGCCAAGGCCCATCTCTTCAGGGGGTCCTTCATCAATGGCTCCTATGATGAGGTCGTCGAATAAACTTGTAACTCCTTCCAGCTCATCATTAGGGTTCTCCATCTTCGGTGGTGTCGGATCATCCATGCCCTCCCATCCATCTAGGACTATCTTACTAGGATCAATGTAGTAGCTGGGAGGGGCCAAATACTTTACCAAGTAATCAAACTTGCCACTAGGCTGCCCCAGAGTATCTATCACTTCCGCTTCATCCTGCATCATTCTTGGAGGACCAGGGGAAGGTCTCGTGAATGCTCGGGGTAGTGGGTTTTGCCCCCTCGCCCTTGGTCAAGTGGCGAGCTCCGCCTTTCTTGTCTTCGTCTTTCGTAACTTCCCCCACCTCTTCCATGGTACCCTAAGCCAGCAGAACGGGACCTCTGAGGGGCTTCAATAGGGCTTCGAATGCCTTGACCATTTCTCCCAAGACCATTGCCAAGGACAAAGCCATTCCCAACCATTATTCTTTCCACCATAAGGGCAGCATCTGATACTTCAGGGGTAGATGGTGATGAACCCCGAGAAGCATGTATGGTGGACACCAACTCGAATGAGTGGTAACTTGATTCAAACTGGGAATCTGGCTCTACATAGGGGATAGCCGTCTCATGATAGATCCGGTGGTCTTCCTCACCATATACGGTGACCAACTTCCTTTCGATCACAAATTTCACAGCTTGATGTAGACTTGAAGGCACTACTCCAGCAGTATGTATCCGGGGACGACCTAGCGGGAAATTGAATGCGGTAGGGATGTCCAAAGCACTTGGAAGGGAATGTTGAAGACAAACGGTCCTATTTGTACATCGAGATGGATTTCTCCGATCACCTCATTTTTTGTTCCATCGAAAGCTCGCACCGAAGTCTTCGCGGCATGTATCCTTGACGTGTCTACTTTAAGGCGGTGAAGAGTGGCCAACGGACAAATGTTCGAGCATCCATTATCGATGAGCACTCGGGACACATGAGAAAATTTGTACTTAACGGATATGTAGAGTGCTTTGTTATGTCCTCTACCTTCAAGAGGGAATTCCTCATCGAGAAAGGCAATCAAATCTTTAAGAAGGACCGATCTCACAAATTCTTCTAGCTTGTCCGCTTCCACGCTTTCGGCACACGAATTTCACTTAGCACCTTCATCAATGACTTTTGATGCACGGGGACGTCATCAAGAGCTCGAGTAAAGAGATCCGAGCGGGCATCTTTCGTAGTTGGTCAACCACGTTATACTCGCTTGCTTTGATTACGGCTAGAAACTCCTTAACCTCTTCATCGGTTACCGGCTTTGCGGGTTGAGCACCGCTTGACCATAGGTCCGACCAGACTTTGTAACAAGATCCACGTCCAGGTCATAGGACCAAGGTACTGCCTTATCATTGACATACTCATACGGCTGAGGCACCTCTATCACTATCTCTTCATCAGATGCATCCTCTAATGGGGGCATGTCTACCAAAAGGATCAACCTCTTTCTTGTCGGCATCAAGTGCAGCCTGTTCCTCCTCCCAATCGATGATGAGGTGGGAGATAGTGGAAACTACGCAGTTACGATCATCATACACAATGATGCCGTCATCCACCATTTCAGCAACTCTTTCTCTCATCACCGATAAAGGGACATCTTCTTGACCTCGGTAATACCCAGCTCTCACTAGCCCATTATAGGCATCTACCACGTGCACTTTTGAGTTCCCGATCCGTCCGACTTCAAGTTCCAGGATAGCATTCACTGTACCCTCATGCTCTGGTAGCGGATTTTTCTGGACGTTCGGTCGAGCAGTTTGAAATGAAAAAGCTTTTGTGTCCGGAGATTTTGGATCTTGTGCTTAAGGGTGAAACATTCATCGCCGAATGCCCCAGTTCACCGTTATGGTAGTCACATTTTTTCGTCGGGTCGTAACCGCGAGTGCCTTCACGGTTAGGGCGCTTTGGTTCACTAGTAAGCAAACCCTTCTTTCGGAGGATTGTCGCACTTGGGATGGAGACCCGGGGAGAGGGAGAATCGCCTTCTATTATTCGCTTGGGCGAATGATTGACGGCCGATGGGTTGTTGCTGTCTTGGGTTCACCCGTATAGCCGGGGCACGTTTGGGACTTTCTCGGCCATAAGCCATGTTCACATCCACGGCCGCTTCCTTCTCCTTCTTGGTAGAGAATCTTTTAGTAGATGGCTCGAAAAACCATCCTTCCCTTATCCCCATCTCGATCTGTTCTCCGACAGAATAAGCGATTGAAGCTCTCGACATACGTACGGCCATTCGGTTACGGAACTCGGATGGAAGGGTCTTCACGAACAACTTCATCAACTCCTTGTTGGTAGGCTCGGGAGTAATTTGGGCTGCCGGGTTTCTCCATCTCACAAAGATACTCTTTAAACGACTCGTTCCTTTTCTTTTCCATCCGTTCCAAGTCTTCTCGGGAAGGCGCGATGTCCATGTTGAACTTGTATTGTTTGAGGAACGCGTCTGCCACTTTATTCCAGGTTTCAAGGAGGTTCACATTCTTCATCACGTACCAGTTTAGTGCGGGCCCGGTCAGACTTGCATGAAACGATTGGATCATGAGGGGCTCATTTTTGACATGCTGGGCCATGCGCACGTGGTACATCTGCAAATGAGATTTCGGACAAGATGTCCCGTCGTACTTTTCAAACTCCGGCATTTTGAACTTGCTGGGCATTTTGACCTTCTCATAGACCGAGAGGTCAAACGGGAGTGAACTTTGAGATTCCTGCAGCTGTCTCACCTTCTCTTCTAGCTTTGCAACACGTTCATCCTGATTTGTCTTAGGAACATTATCAAGCTTGGCCTTTCCCACAAAGACCATATCATCCCCCAGCTCAGGCATTTCATCATCACTCATTTGGGTCCTGTTCCTCTGGACTACTATCTTAGGGAGAGCGGGTGGATTTGGATTCACCTGGAGGAATTGAAGTTGAGCTGTTATAAGCTGCATGGAAACGGCTAACTGCTTGAGTTGATCTTCCACAGATGACATGCGATCGCGCATTTCGGTTTGTTCGGCCATTCTCGCTCTTAAACGCGTGATAATGGGCGTCCGTGGAGGATCCGTTATCACCTAAAGGAGAAGGAAAATGAGGTAATGTAAGAACCAAAGTGACAAGATAGAAAATGGCCCATGACAACGGTCTAATCGCCCGATTTTATTCAAAATTCACTAGAAACATTAAACCAAACAATGAACTAAGAATTGAAATTCAAATCCCTAAACATTGAACTAAAAACATTGAACTGAAAATCAAAATCTAACTCCCTAGACATTGGACTAAAAACATTGAATTGAAAATCGAAATCAAACTCCCTAGACATTCAAAAAATCTCATTTTATATGCTTTCGGGATTCCAACGCCTTGCAAAGCTTCTTATTTTCAGCTTCAATCATTTCCACTTTCCGCTTAAGATGCTCAATTTGTGCTCGTTGGGTGGGCTTTTCAGTCACATCAGGGACCACTGGATGTAAGGCCGCAGGAATCCGGTGTTGTTGAATGTAGAACGCCGACGCATGGTGGACTTCCTTTTCGCCTTTCAGTCTTTTGGGTACCAAAATCTTCTTTGGGTGGCATTCATTCCAAGCGGCACTGATCATCCGAATCTCATTGAAGTAGTTATAATCTGTTCGAATAAAACGAATTTGGAACATCTCTGTCTTGAGTGGTGGAGGAACTTCCCGAAGAGCTTTGTACGACGAGCCACCCTATATGGGTAATAAGAAGTCACACCGAAAGACCCAAAGAAAGGGAATCGGCTCATCATGTTTGTGTGAGAAATGAACCTCCTCAACTCGGAACCATTTAGTATGCCATAGGAATGCCTTAGGATTAGGATCTTTCAAAAAATTAATCCAACGAGCATACTGTTTATTTGGAGAAAAACGCTCTAGGACCGCAAATTTTTGTATGGGGTGCCTAAAATCGTCAATCTTAAATTGTTTCATGAGGTGCCCAAATCCTCTTATGTGGGAGAAAAACCATATTTGCAAAAGTTCGGGAAGGCATGCATGGTCTTTTCTTCATTTTGTTTGAAACGGTTTAATGACAAAAATGTTTCAGCTAAAACCATATTGACATAATTTAACCCGTCACAAACACGATTAACCACCCATGAAATTGAAGGATTAATGGCATTTCTTCGATAAGGAAAAACAATTAACCCAAAAATGCTAACATGAAAATCCTAGCTTTTGACACCATCGATTGACTTGCAAAACATTTTTCCAAAAACGAAAATGGGCATGCAAAACAATTGGCCTTGACAACTTTCCTTACTCTTTCGGCTTCGATTTCTAAAAACTGTGATAATTCAGAAATAGAATCTATACCGATAGGCGATCTAACAAGTTCCTTTTCCAGGGGCATTCCAATGGCAACATTGTATTCTTCAAGAGTTGGAGTCAATTCATACTCACCAAATATGAAGGTGGAAGTTTGTGGACACCAGAAGTGAGGGAGTGCTTGTATCACACTAGAGTGGATGTTGATCTCCAATAGTGGGAGAAGTCGGGCAATCCTAGTCTTCACATACCTCGGCCCTCTTGATCTAACCGATCCAGCCACATCTTGAGCTCTTTTTTGGGAGTGGAAATGAATTGTACGTCGGTCCTCCCCATAGCATATAAAACAAGACTCGGCAACGAAACCTATTGTCATGGACCGACAAAATTGCAATAAGTAAATTACGAAGTAAAAATTTAGACAACTTACTTTCACCGGAAGGGATGACAAGCACATAGACACACGCATGAAGTGTGAGGCTCGATTTCTATCTAGATGGCTTAACAAAGTGGAGCTAAGAGGATGATCGACCGTTGCGTCTTTCGCATTAACGTGTCGGGTCCTCCTAACTCCGGCTCGCCGAATGGAATGTCCAATAGTCACGCAGTCTCGCGGATATGGACAAACACATTCGACACCATGAAAAGACTTTCGGGAAGAGAAGGTCAACCTCTACATAGCGGTCTCGCTTTTGAGGAAGTATCCTTCTCAACACCATCCTAGAAATCTTATCGCAGCCCAGGTCCGGCCACAGGTTGTGTGTGCAATAGTGTAGTGCTAAAAACAATAAAACATGCACAATAGTTTAAATGCAAACAACACTTCTAATCATGGAAAAATAAATCATTAATCCCACACTCCAACCTGCAAGACAAATGTTAGCATAGACTACTCCCCTTATACCTCCCATCTCGTAAGAACATTTAACACCTTAGAAATGTCGGGGACGTACAGGTGTTCTCGCTTTTGCCAAACAAAAACATTTTTAAAAGGAAAAGAAAAATTGGCCTAAGTCCACTAAGTGTTTTAACACAAGTCCCTAGCGGAGTCGCCAAGCTGTCGCGACCTAAATTTTTTCGGGTGCACCACCTAAAACTAGGTTAATGGATTACTAAGTCTTTAAACTTAGTTCGGGTTTTCCCAAGCCCATACCAAAACGCGACTTAAAGTTCAAGTTTTTTTTTAACATGCAAATGATTATTATCTAGGAGTCGCCACTAATCGGTTTACGGTAGGTCGATTAGACACCTAAGTAAAATAATGGGAGGGTTATTTTACTCCTACGAACCGAGAGACTAAAGGTACGGGGACTTGGTTACACTAGATTTCTCTAGTACCCTTTCGGTACCATTTCTTTTTAATTTTCAAAAATGTTTTTTGCAGGCAGCTGATTTATTTTAACTTAAATTACTATCATGCAAATATGTGACCACACGGATGCTCATCCACTATTTAACATTCAAATAAATAGATAAATAAATTGCATCACATAACGCAAATCACACAAAACAAATGATTTTTTTTTGGGTTTTCTTTGAAAAGTAGAATTCTTTTATAAAAATGCGTTCCTTAACTAAATGACTTAACCTTATTAATATGCAAATTCTAATTAAATGGGCCTATTATTATGCAAACTAATTAACATGCACCTAGTATTTTTTATTTTTTTTATTGAAATTCGGAATTAATAAAAAAACCTAATTAAACTATCTAAAAGGGGATAATTTTCTAATTTATTCTAGGGATTAATTTAACTTAAACCCTATCCTATCTTAGAAAACTATTTCTTGAAAAATGAGATAATAAAAATGTGTGAACATTATCTAAAAAATTAATTTAGGTCCAACCCTAACTTATTTCTAAGAAATGCAATCCTAAAAGTGTAATCCTAAAAAATTCTAATTTCCTAAACCTATATGTCGATTACTAAACCTACATGCTCATGCAGAATTTTGATTTTTTTTTTTTATATTCTGATTTTTTTTAGTTTTTTTTAAAAGATAAGTAATTATTAAATCTAAACTATCAACAAAATAAAGAATTAAAATAATCGAAAAAATAACCTGTTGTCTCACGGGTTAAATTAACGATTATCTTAACCCTAATTATCACGACAAAGAGATCAAAATAATTAAAAATCTGATCCGAAGTCTTACGGATCAAATTAATAATTATAATGATTTAACAATTTAAATCCTACCAAAAAGCCCAAAAATTAATATAATTAAAAAAATAATCCTATGTCTTTCGGATTAAATTAATAATTACAATAATTCCAGACTAAATCCCTATGGATAATGCCTACAAAATGCATAAATATTAACATTGACAGATCATATTCTAACTTTAAACAATAATAATAAAATAACATAAAATAGACAAAAGAAAGAAATAAGACTAAAACTAAAAAAGAAAATAAACTACCTAAAGGAGAAGATTTGCAGCGCGTTGGTGGAGTGCCGGACGGTCGACGGCGGCGGCACGGGACTCCGGCAAGGGCTGAACAGCCGGGATCTGCTGGTAGTCGGCGGCGAGGCGGCGCACGGGCTCCGGTGGTGCTTTGGGGTCGCGATCTGCGGTGGCGAGCGAGGGTGATCGCGATCCGGTGCGAGCGAAGGTGGATCGGCGAGACGCGGAGCGCGCGGCTGTGCGGGTCGGGGCTGTGGTGTCGCGATGGTCTCGCCGTGGCGGCGGCCGATTTGCAAATGGCGCGGGTCCGGCGGGAAGGGTAAGGCGGCGACGGCGGTTGCACGATGGTGGCTCCGAATCGCGGGGCTTGCGTCCGGCGCGAGGGGCTGTTGGCTGCAGCTCCGGCGGTGTCGACGGTTGCGGTGGTGGGCGCGAAGAGCGAACCGGCGAGGTGGCGAGGCGCGACGGTGGCTGGCGTCGTGGTGCCGGCGCGGGCGCGGGCTGGTGTCCACGCGAAGAAGAAGAACGATTCTTCTTCTTGCTTTTTCTTTTTCTTTTTTTTTTTTTTTCTCTGGCCACACGTCACTTCTCTGCACTTTTTCTCTTTCTTTTGCTGACTTTTCTCTTTCTTTTCTTCTGCAGGTTGTCGAAGGAAAAATCAAAGAAAATGACCCTTGGACGAGAAAATGGGATTTCCTCTCTCTCTTTTTTTCACTTTCACGAATCCTCTCAGCTCTTTTCACGAAATTTTTTTTAAGTGAATTCCCCTAATCTTTCGCACCCCATTGATTCAAAAAATGAAGCTTTCTTTTATACTAATTCCGAACGGCCGCTTTGTATGGTATTTTTCGAGTTTCCATCTTCTCGTCGCATTAAATCGAGCTATAAATCGAGCATGATTTCGCAATCGCTCGATCCCGCTCGATTTATTCCATTTTGCAAAATTCTTGCCTCTTATTCACTTGATTTTTAAATTGTTTCTGCATTTAACAAAATCCGAATGCTCATCGAATTTCAAATTTCCATGCATAATCAATCAAATCAATTTCCCTCATTTTTTTTTTTTCATTTTTTCCTTTTATTTGTTCCAATGCAATTTTTATTTTCTTTATTTTTCTAGATTTGCTAAAAATAGGTGTCAACACCCTTCAAGTCAAAACATACAATTACAAAATAGCTAAGGGGTCAATTCCTTCGGCCCTTATTTATAGAGTTCACTATAAAGCCATTATTTCATATTTTGGGATCAATGCTTTCAAACATAGTCCAAAATGAGAAACCCATTTACTCCAAATAGATATTACTAGAGCCAATACTATCATTCCTAGGTCAATAAACTGGAATGATATTGTTTTACCTGAACAATGGGAGTTGGAGGACCGAACTACTCCAAAGGTTGTTCGTAATAATGAACCAACAAATATAATACAACATCCTCAAGAAAAAGTAATTACTCAATTTTCAAGAAGATCATTTGATATAAGATCAATTCCCTCTTCTTCATCAAGAAGATCAGTTGAGCTCCATCCAAATCTCCCTCCTATAATCACTCTTCCATAGAGAAATCATGATGGAGCTACAACTTCTAATCAACTTAATAATCCTAATATTAGTGGTCTTGATAATCGGTTTGGAATTCCTAGACTTATTTATCAACAAGACCAAATTGAACAAAACTTGGAAACCCTAGATTTGCCTCATCATATCTCAATAATGAAATTAATCAGCAAAAATTAGAAATAAAAACTTTGAAAATACTTGGGCCCAAATACAAAAAGAAATTTTGGCAATAAAATCTAAAATAGAAAAAAAGGAAAGAAGAAGAAGAAGAAAATCCAACCGATAACTCTTATCCTAATCTTTTTAATGATTTTATCGAAAATAATATCAAGAAAATGGATAATAAATATAAGGGAAAATTTCAAATAAGGACCCGAAGTTGACCAATTTTCTCAAAGAAGGACTCGAAATGAACTTTGTATCAAATAAAGACCTAAAGTGGACCCATTGTCTCAAATAAGGACCTGAAGTAATTGAATCAATTCCAAATAAGAACCTGAGCTTGCCGGTTAGCCAAATATTTGCCGGCTATCAAGCATGTGACATTTTCGACGACTAGAGTTTGGGCAATTTTGTCCAAAAAATATATATAGGGAAAATTAACAAATCCTAAAATAGAAACCAAAAAACCCTAGGTTTCCTACAGTCTCCCCGTTCCTTTTACCCATCCTCTACAAAGTCAAAGACCGAAGTTCTCCCCATTTCTTGTACCCATCCTCCGCAAAATCGAAGACCCAAATTCTCCACCGGTTGAGGCATGAATTGAAAAACAAGAAGAAAACCAAATGCTTCTTTCTTTGTTTGCGGAGACCCAAATTCTCCGCTGGTCGAGCAAGGCGAGGAGCGACGAGAATCGAGTTGCGACGATGATCGGGTAGCGATTTGGTTGAGGAGCAATGGGAAAGAAAAAAGAAGAAAACGTAAACATCTAAATGAATAACCTAAACTTAATTAATTTAGAATTTTCCCTTTTTTTCCAATCACAAATTTTTGAAGAAATTGCCCATATTTAATCACCGGAAAAAGTCTGCCAGTGAACTAAGGTCCTCAATAGAGATTAACTTGATCATTTTGGGTCATTATTTGACACAAAATTCACTTCGGATCCTTATTTGAAACAATAGGTCCACTTCGGGTCCTTATTTGACACAAATTTCACTTTGGGTCTTTATTTGAGAAAATTGATTCATTTCAGGTCTTTGTTTGGAATTTTCCCTAAATATAATAATATATATAGTTCTACTGACCAAAAATATTCATATAGTTCTAATGCATATACTTTGTTAGATCATGTGGGTCCTTCGATCATTGGGCTCCATAGAAAATTTGCGTGCTCTATTAAATCACATGCACCTGACTAAGTGCTTTCAATGTACCCTCTTATCAGTCTAGCTTTAGTGGCTGTCATGTCAAATAATTCTGTAATATTTGGCAAAAGAAACATAATTTCGCTAGATATCTTATTGGAGGAGTATGGATAAGATTAAAAGAAAGAGAATTGCCACGATCAAATCATCAAGATCAATAGCTGTTGGATCACATAAGAATATATTTCAATTCTCCATCGAAAATCTTTGATATTTTTACGACGTATAACATTTTGTTTAGAAGGTATGACATAATGCACTAGGATACGGCTTTTTAAAGATGGTAAATGAGTCCCTTGAAAGAACTATAGAAATCTCCATTATGCAACATATAACTGTCAAATGGAGCCTTGTGTTCGAATATTCTACCCTAAACATTTTTATTTATTGAGGTGTTTAACTTTTGGTCAATCCCGTTTCGTGATTTTGTCAAAGGGGTCATCCATCATTTGTCCTCTTCTCAATTTGAATTTCGTATTATGAGATTCCTTCACTTTTGCCTCTCAATTTATGAAGAAGCAGACGACTCACTTTGCATAAACATCTTTCAATGCTGCAGTATTTAGGAGACAAAAAAACAGAAGCTCTTGTGACAAAACAAGACCGTAATCATTGTCTGCTTCATGGTAATATTAGCTTTACAAACAGAGGACATATGAAGTTTACTCATCAATCCCTCGTCTTCCTCAAAAGTTCTGCTAATGTTGCTGCAGCCTTACCAATGCATGTGTCATCTCTTATTGCATTGAAGCCAAGCCAATCTTCTTCTTTTTCTTTTTACAAATGAAAAGATTAAAAGACTAGCGACAGGAACATCTGAATCACAAAGTGCCGAACACAACTATTTAATAGGACAGATGATCTGCTATTTTGGGTCGATCTTCGGGGAAACTGTGTACCCGCCACTGTAGTCGAAGGAGTTGTTGCTCTCGCTGCTAGTGTCCAATTTCGGCATCGTGTCATTGTAAGGATGCTTAGGTGGTCCCTTCGATGCTCCGAAGTCCGTGGCGGACGATGAGGCAGAAGTCGAGTTCGTGTTGACTCCATCGTGCTGCAAGATGCTCTCGATTGTCTTTACCACCTCGCTCATCGTGGGGCGGTCCGTGGCTGACTCCTCGACGCACCTCATGGCCAGCTCCAGGAATATAGCGAAGCCGACGAGATATCCCGGGTTTCTGATCGATGGATCTATTTTTTCTCGCAGGCCATAATACTCGTCGTCCTTCGCATCCATCGCCGTGCGCACTTCCCGCACAATGTACTTGCCCTTTTCGATCGGCTGCCTTGCGGTTATCAGCTCGAGCATGACCACGCCAAAGCTGTACACGTCGCTCTTTTCGGTTAGTTGTTGGGTCATGTAGTACTCCGGATCCAGATAGCCCTGCCACAGATTACCAGTTTGGAAGTAAATGTTAGACTGGTAAGTCTTTATGGAAAGGGAAGCCGCTCGATGAATCGCGTTATGCCGTTTCTTTGCAAACCTGGGGTTAATTAAGCGGCAAGACGTACCAGTGTGCCCTTGACTTGAGTCGAAACATGCCCCTTCTCGCTGTCCGATACCAGCTTGGACAAGCCGAAATCGGCAACTTTTGCCATTAGATTTTCGTCCAACAAGATGTTAGTCGACTTAATGTCTCGGTGGATTATAGGAGGATTCGCAAGGTCGTGAAGGTACGCTATCCCCCTAGCAGACCCGAGAGCGATCCGGAGTCGCCTCCTCCAGTCAAGGTGAATTCCGGATTTTCCTGCCACGCAAGTGAAATGTGCTATGAAAAAGATTTCATATGCAGCAGCGTCTAGAGAGAGCATCACGAAATGTATAATGAATCATGAATCGTTGAGCACGATCTACTTATGTTTTCACGACACTCAGGATTTTCCTGTCAGTGTGATTTACCTGATAAGCTCGCTCTGAGTGTTCCATTAGGCACAAATTCATAGATCAACATCTGCTCTCCCTGCTCGAAGCAGAAACCCACGAGCCCGACGAGATTTTTGTGATGAACTCTCGACAAGAGCTCGATCTCTGTCTTGAATTCGAGACCGCCCTGCATTGATCCTTGTTGAGCTCTTTTGGTTGCGATCATTTGTCCATTGGGGAGCATTCCCCTGTAGACCTGGAGGAAATGGCAAAACAAGAATCGACAATTAGGAGCTTTGTGCAGGAACTTCAAAGGTTTGTTAACCACTTGATCCAAAGCAAATAACTACTTAATCAGTAAAATTGGCGAAAAGCTGCGTGAAAGGCGATTGTGAAAGAATTACCTTGCCATAGCCTCCAGAACCGATCTCGTTTTTTTCAGAAAAGTTATTGGTGCACCTTTTGAGTTCATCGTAAGAAAACCACCTTGCTCCCTTCAGCTGAGGCGCGCCTCCACTGTCCTTCCCGCTCGGCGCCCATGATGCTACAAGACGGACACTGATCTAAGTCAAATGTCCTTCAACAACATATGTGAATTTAGTGCGACAATGAAAGCTTTTGTGCAGAAATTACCGAAGGGTTTGCTCAAGCTGATAGCCTTCTCTGCGCGTTGCTTCTGCCGGACCGCATATGCACCTACTGCAATGAGGCCAAGTAGTAGAGTTCCACATCCAACTGTGACGCTGGCAACTGCCCCAGAGCTCCAGGATCTTCGGTGAGCTGAAATAGTGGCCTTTTTCCGTCAATATATCAGTTCTTGATGTTGAGAGTAGAATCAAATTCTTACACGAATTTACACATACAAGTTACCTTGAAAAGCATAAGGCAAGGCGCTGAAGTAATAAGGGCCGAAAACTCCTGGCGGTTTGAAAGTTTGGTTGCTCAAGTCAAATCCCATCCTCGCAATTTGCGAATGGTTGAAATACTTCCCCTCGGCTGGGAATAACGCCACTGGAACTTGCAGATAGTCGTCTGTATTAAAGAAGGGATTGTCTATGAAAACCGAGTTTGGGGCGAGGTCCAAATTCGTCCAGAGGCTCTTTTCTAGTTGCTGAAACAAGTTCGCATTTGTTTCCTTGAAGAAAGGCGCTCTGAAATATAACATTCCTTCGTATGGAAAAGCGCAATTGCAACTATGAGGGCTGAGCTTTTGATCCTGTCGACAAGATTTGTTCCTGCAACTCGCGAGGCTGGTAGTATAAGATTTTGCAGGTTGCTGAGGCAGACAGTATATGGTATTCCCAAGACTTTTGTTGCAGACGGGATTGCCTAATAACCTGAAAGCACAGAATCGTCAGCACAATTAGTGATCATTGGAGAAAGAGAGAAGGTGCGTTCTTGCCGATGACAAGAATGTGTTTGGATGATCTTTCTCACATCAGTATATTGGTATATGAAAAAGAATTCTGCGTGACTGAGGAAATCTGGTTATACTGCAGATCAACGCTCACGAGGTCTGAGCCAATGTTGTTGCTCATGTTCAATGCGCCCTCGAGTGTGTTGTTTCTTAAATCTCTGTCCAGTTAGAAAAGAAAAAGATGATTCTGGTCTCAAAATCACACTTCCTTTTTCCTACGAATAACAGTCTAAAACATATGATCTTACACAAGTTGAATTTGGGGATTGCTGAAGATTTCTTCTGGTAGAGTCCCTTGAAGCGGTCCATACTCTACAACCCTGAGCACAATAGCTCTTTAGAAAATTCCCAAAAGATCTCACCACCAATTTGGGGGAAAAAAAATAATGAATATGCTCTGAGTACAAGAGGACGTACAGAGTGGTAAGCGATGGTAAGGTCCAGAACCAAGCTGGAACAGTTGTTTGGTTGAAATAATTGTTGCTAAGATCCCTATTTAGTACACGACATCGACCTTCATCAGTGCAAAAGGAGAGAATGGACCGTGTAGTGTAAAATCAGTACCATTGAGTACAGTGGCATTTACTCACACAGAGTTAAGCGAGATCATGCTGCTTAAATCGGGGAAAGAACCATTCAGTCTGTTATAAGCTAAATTCCTGAAAGAGATCATAGCATCAATTCAGTGGACTTAAACTGGCATACCAGAATACATGCCGAGGAATTAATCAAAAAGGTACTAACAATTCATTGACGTTCACAAGTTTGCTGATATTTGATGGAACTTCTCCCGAAAAGGAATTCCTGTCAAGACGACTGTTGCATTTTTGGCACCGAGTTCAATGAGAGAAGAATAATAATGGTGACGATAGCTTTGGGTGACTGACAAAAACGATTCTCTGGAAATCATATAATGAGATTATCACTTACAGAACCTCAAGTGTCTGAACGAGTCCTACTGTGGGCGGGATCGATCCATTAAATTGATTATGATCAAATAATCTGCAAGAAAGAAAAAGTATCTGCTTATTATTGAGAGGATGATGGCAGAGTACATTAACAATCGAGTATCAACTTCCACATCAATCACTTTAGCAGAAAAACTTACACATGTATCAGATTCATATTCGCGCTGAATAGTTTGCGAGGTATGGGACCTGAGAGCTGGTTCTTGTTGAAATAGCTGAAAAACCAAACCCAAGAACCAGTGACTTCTTTGAGGTCCAATTCGAAAGAAATTAAATAGATCTTGTTCCAATCATACACAGGCCGACAACCATACACGCTCCTACATATACACATTAACACATTTTGTGGTAACCTTGAATCTACATAAGCAAATTAATTAGATGATACTCACAAGTGCTTGGCATTTAGGAGATGATCTAATCCAGAGAGCGGTATAGGTCCAGTTAACTGGTTTTCAGCCAAATCGAGCCAACTGAGTTGTGACAGATTCCCCAGGGAAGCAGGTATACTACCAGTGAACTTATTATTGTTGAGAGCCCTGGCAAGAAGGTTAGCTTGAACAGAGAGACTGAGGTATTTATACACTGAATAACCAAAGGAAATTCCCATAGTGACAATCCCGACTTCTTACAGGAAGGTCAGCTGAGAAAGTTTGCCTAGCTCGTCAGGAATATTGCCGGTGAAGCCACAACCTTGCAAGATTCTGATAAAAAAAATACTAAGCACAGAGCAAAATGGGAAAAAGAACAAGAAGGCCAACTTTTTTGAGATCAAGAAACATTCTTGCGAAGGCGCTATTACAGAGTATTAAGATTTGATAAGTCTCCTAGCTGGGGCGTGAGGGAACCGGTGAGGTCTTGGTTAAAGGACAGATCCCTGGAAATAAGATAGAACTGGTCGGAATGAAAGAAAAATACACAAAAGTTGAGATTGAGCATACAACAAATATAGCTCTTTGCTTTGAATTGTCCATAAGTTCCAGCTGACAAATTCAGGAAGAACTTCTATCTGATCTTCGTTATGAATAATTTGTTAAAGGCCAGAGGACTCACAAAGATCTTAGCTCTGTTAGGCCTCCTATGTCACCGCTCAATGACCCTTTGATGTTCATAGATGAAAGGCCCCTGAAACCGACAATAGCCATTCAACGTCATTGTACATTAATCAATTGAGTCGTTATGGATGGCAACAATGGGCATTTGACGGAAAAAGTTGAAATGAAAGTACTATACTCACAATGCCGTCACCCTCGAATTGTTGCAGGTCACGCCATCCCAAGGTACCCCACAAGGGTCATCTTTCGCCCAGCTGGGCGGCGTGTTCTGCCATATTCCCCTTAGAGCTTGGAGTGCAGCAGCTGATAATGTGACATTTTGCAGCAAAAAAGATTTGAATCAGATGCTTGTGCTTCATTAATTTTCAAAATTACAGAGTCTATAGGTATGATATAAGCATATTTCCTAATACATGTTGAAAACTCCCAAGACCCAAATATCCCCCTCTAGCTTGCTCATTGACAATCACAATCTCACAAACAAGGGAATCAGAGCAATTAAACATGCCCTAACTCGGCTCTCTATGGAAGATGTTACATGAATTAGAGGACATGCTCTCTCATGACCAAAGGCTAAGCTAGACATGAATAAGATTGGTTGGGTTAAATTTACTTACAGTCACCAGGATCAGTGAATGAGCAGATGACATGAATCCCAGCAAGTAAGATTGCCAGGAAAAAGACCAACCTCATCATGATTTCTCAGATTGCCACCAAAAACCCAAAAAAAGAAAAAAGAAAAGAAAGAGCCAAAAGCTTGGTCTTAGTAGAAATCAATCCTCAGCTACTCTAAGTTCATGAGTAAAACTCTCATTTTTTTGGAGCAAGAAAAGGGTGTATCTGGGTGTCAAGTTGATTGATATGGTCCTGGAATTGCTAGTAGTATCTCAAGATCATGGAAGCTGAGACATAAGAAAAGACAGAGGGAGGGAGAGGGAGAGGGGCTTTTGTTTGGGTGGTTAATCTGTGGTTGGGAGGGGTTCTCTTCCTTTGTTTGCCTTGTCTTAGTAGCCAAAGCACAGTAATTAGTGTTATGCTTCAATCCGCGTTGATGCCTTTTGCCTAGTCGCTGTCATGAACAAAATCATAAACAACTAAACAATGCCCTCACCGCGTTCTCCGTCCGCCAGCTTTTCCAAGATGACAAAATACCAGGAAACAATGATTTCCTCGGCAGAATACAAGGCACAATTTCAGTCCAAACGTCTTTGCTTTGTACAGAGGCACCACTCATCATCCCTCGAATTTTTGTGAAGAAGAAACGTTTAATCAGTACGGCGACTTGTCATGTGATATCAAGCCTTCTTTCTTCCTTATTTTTACTCTAGCCCGGTCACGTGACAAGCGACATTCTATGGTCATTCTAGTCAAAACAAATTAACCCCATGACGTCCCTCCCCCGATTAGTAAGGGAAAACATAAATCTCGTGTCTATTCCAAACATGTCCATCAGATCGTGGTGACACGAAGACATCAAACATTGATTTAGGAAGAGGGTTCGCCGTCATCAGTGGCCACAATACCAATAAGTTGGTCATCAACGCATGCACAATCGAAGATTTTGACAAAAGGAGCAGAACGGTGGAAACTACGCATCAACTTTCAAAATCGATTTACAAAGTAACATGAAGGGTTGGGCAATCATGGAAATGCCACTTGGAGCTTTTACTTATTCCTTTGGCGCGTAAGACCCATTAGGAGATTACTACGTGGTTTGTAAACGAAGTCAATATCTAAATCGAAAGGGCCCTTGATGGCTCCTGCACTTTGCACGATCACCAGGGCAATACGAGGGGTCAAGGACTCCAATGGAATGAGCAGGCCGGGGACAAACGAAGAGCTTTGATTCCTCTTGCCTCGTTCTGTCTGTTGCTTAGTACTTTCTCTATGCAACGCCGTTCGCTTGTCCTCTTTCCTTTGGTTTATGTACTCGCGAAATTCGATCATTAGAATAATCGCAGGAATAACCGCCTCCTCATGCCGACAACCAAACTTTTCGGTACGACATGCATTTTATAATGATAAGAGTGGAGATGAATTAGTTTTAATCGGCCGGCTGAAAGCAATGTAATTATCGAAGCTTCAGGGAAATAAGTGCATCGGAATTTTTTTTTTTTTTGGGGGGTATAGTTCGATAGTACGAGAATTTATAGACTTAGAAGAGCCAATGAAATCCTTTTGTCGGACTGCTACCTTTGCCCCACCAGAAAGTGGGTAGTGCCTTTCCCACTCGGTCTTGATATGCGAATCTGAAATCTGAACGAAGGACTGACTCGAACAGATCACAGGCCCCTGAGCTCCAAAGGAATCAGACCTTGACTTGAATAGTGAAGAAGTATAGCACAATGACTGACTGCACTAGTGAAGTATAGAGCAGTCTAGCACAATATAAAGCCGTATAGCGCACTGACTAACTACACTACTAGTTACCCATTATTCACCCAGAAGGAAGAGAGGAGGAGAGGACACAACAAGCCTCTATGACAAAGAATGCGTTTTTCGGTTGATGGTGGCCAACGGCTCCCCATCAGCCCTTAATAGTATAAAAAAATGAAAAGGAAAAATTAATAAAAAAATCGGAAAATTATTAAAACTATCAATATTATCGTTGATTGTGTCATATAGGACGATCATGTCTATGATTTTCGGTCAAAATTGGCCAAATAGATTCAATTGGTGCAAATGCAAAATGTTTACTACTAAATTGGTTTAATTGAATGCCTTATGATTAAATTGGTACCAATGTAATGAGGTAAAGATTTTTTTGTTACTTTTCCTCCTTGTAGAGCCAATAAAGATTGAGAAGATTGACTCAAGAAAAGATTTCATGAAACCCTTCATTGTAGAATTCAGACTTAGGTAATTTTATTTGAGTGAAAGAATTTTCCACAAATTAGTATCCTAAACCTTCATGCGTTTGGTTTTTAGCCAATAGAAAATTATTTATAGTCAAAGAAAATATACATGGATTATGAATTCCCTAATCTAAAAACATTTTCATAAAAAATGATTTCTTAAAAAAGTATTTCTTTTATCGTGAATTTTTTTCCAAAACAAACGCATACTTAATGATTAATTACGAAGCGGTGAAAACAATCGAACACCTATGGTTAGACAAGGAGTACACAGAAAGCTCCGAGGTCTCCAGCTGACTCTTTGATAGTTCCCCCTCGAACTTGTTGCTGCTCATGTAGATTATACTACACGCTCATGAGTACAAGAATGATCAATTTGCAGCATTAGAATGATAAAAAAATGACTAATACTTACTTAATAAATCGAATAAAAGACTGAAAGTAGGAGTTATGGTCCAAATTGGTCTCTTTTTAGCTTACAACAATTGCTCTGAGCACCTCATAATCCTATCATATACGATAGATAAAACGCAATAAATGCTATACATTCTCATACCATGTACTTAACTGAATCTCGATCTAGCTTTTGATTCAAATAAATATGGATCTTGTTAACAAGTGTCCAAGGGCATGAGTAAATGTCAAGCTCGAGAAGTAGTATTTTAATTCAATGTCTCAAATAATATTGTCGTTAAACCTTGCCTATTTTGATTAGGACAAGATAGTAGAAATGGATCGATGAGACATTAAACTTTTCCTGCTTGAATGGACAAAAGCTAAACAAATGAGGAGGAAAGTAGACTCCTAACTGCACTCGATTCATGGACAGATAAGACCATCTTTATTATTGCTGTACTGAAAGGTGAAAATCGATCTATCTGTAAAATATTTGGATGATCACATGTAATCAAGTTGCGGTTGTGTAATGATGGAACCATAATAAGATCATCGATAGGCCTTTAGTCATGCTCCTGATGCTTGCTGGCTTTGCACTAAAAAGCATTCAGCACCGAGAGATTTACTCCTTATTTAAGCTTTCAAATTGTCCTGGAAAACAGTCAACAGTGTCTCTCTAGATGTCTAAGGTGGAAATATTGAAAGCATAAGGAATTGCAGCGAAATAATAGGGTCCGAATTGTTGAGGTGGCTTATAAACTTTGGTTGCTCAGATCGAGCCCGATCCGAAATATCTCCGAATCATTGAAATAATTTCCTGGGGACGGGAAGAGCGCAACTTGTACTTTTAGATAGTCGTCAGCATCGAAAAAGGGGTTCTCTAGGAAAACCCAGTGGAGAGCAAGTTCCAGTCCTATCCAGAGGCTCTCTTCGAGTTCCTGAAACAAGGTCACATTGATTTCCTTGAAGGAGGGTGCTCTGAAATAGAAATTCCCTTGGTATGGAAAAGCGCAATCGCAGCTCCGAGGGCTGAGCATTTGGCCTTGTGGACACGAACTGTTTCTCCAGTGCGAGAGGCTGGTAGAATAATTAGATGTCGTAGGCTGTTGTGGAGGTTGGCAGTAGCTTGCGTTTGCAAGACTGTTGTTGCAGACCGGATTGCCTAAAAAGCTTGAATGTTCAAGATTTCATCGGTGAGATTCACGATCATCAGAAGGGAAAATGTACATCGCTGGTAATCCAAAAAATATAATTTCTCACACTAGTGTATTGGCATATTCCGAGGAATTGGTTTCGACCGAGGAAATCTGATTATATTGGAGATCGACGAGCTCCAGATTTTGGCTAATGTTGCTGCTCATATTCAATGTGCCATTGATTGCATTGTTTCTCAATTTTCTGTCCAGTTAGAAAAAAAAAGGATGATTTTGTCCTGTTAGAAAAAAAGGTACGATGTGCTAATTATAGTAGAAACATTTATTGAATGTAGCCATAGTTTAAGGAGTCATTGAGATAAAATTTTATGCCTCGAATTTTTTTTTCTCATTTTTACTTTTTATTTTATTTTTTGATTATGCACGGAATCTTAAATTCTTTGGAAACTTCAAATATTGGGGGACGAGGACCTCTGATTAGTATGTCATAGATGTCATCATGCGTCAAGCATTCCGTAGGCACACGTCATCTGAGCGCACAGTTCAGTCTCTAAACCTTGCATGTCCGAGTAGACTTTTGCTTCTTTTTTTTTCTCTCTTAATCTACATTTTGAGGTGCCCCTTTTTTTTTTTAAGTCCTAAACACTACAAATTTTCACCGCATCTAAACTTTAACACGTAAATTCACATATGGCATATTAACTCATAATTAATCTTATTTTGCAAATCAATTTTCATTTTAATGGTACTTACGTCCAAACAAATAGAGGTCCCCGGCTCCAACCCTTTTTGCTTTTTTTTTCCTTTTCTTCCGTTTAATGATTATGGGGAGAACCTGTGTCGATGTTGCTTTCGTTGGGTTGCGATAGATAAACTCCTTGCGGGAGTGCAGCAAGGGGCAAGTGGCTTCCGGTCCCTTGCGCCAAACTGTAGGTGTTTGGAAAGTTTTTTAGCAACCTTATTCGGCAAAAGTAAGCCTTCAGAAAGTTAAAAACCTAAAACAACTCGGTATGGAAGAGGGCTAGGGTTAGGAAAAAAAAAATTCCTTCTAAAATTATCCTCACTAACTTTCAAGTTTTCCGATTTTACCCTCATATATAACTCTTCTTCTTCTTCTTCTTCTTCTTCATTGAGGTCAGTCGACGTGGTTGCATGTGGCTGCGAGGGGCTAACAATGGGCTAGAGAGAGGTCGACATGGTCGTGTGACCCCAGTGACTATTGCCGAGGGGTTGTGCTAGCGAGGGGTCGCACAAACTAGGCAAGTGCCATTTGGGTTGCGCAACCCTTGCGAGACCATTTGAGGTTGCCCGATCCATATGGCACCCAGGGGTCGCACAACCTCTGCAAGGGTTGTGCAACCCTAGTGAGGGGCTGCTTGGGGTCACACGATCCAATTGGTCCTCCCTGAGGTCAAGCGATCTCTATAAGGGGTTGCAAGGGTCACGCTACCCCCAAGCAGCCCTTGCTGCATGGCCCTCGTTGGTGAACTCCGAGGGCCACCAATGACAAATCTGGATTGCCAATAGGCATTGCCCTTCATCGACTTCGGTAAAGGGCTAGTTGTTTTTTTTAATAATAAAAGTCCTTTGTAAATATAATTTTTCACACCATTATTTTACTCAAAAGTACTTTCACAATGGACTTTTAAAATACAATTTAACGAACATAATTTGCATTTTGAAAAAACTCATTTAACTTATAATCCTTTGTATTTTTTCAAAGGTTTTCCTCAAAAATTTAACCAAGTTGAAGCAACACAATCTCACACATCAAATTGTTGGGAATCACACACCAATTCCAGAAAAATAATACAAGCAAACGATCCATATGGGCATAATATATTAATAAAATAATAGAATCGAAGAAAAAGACATTGGAAATCGATTGCTCTGATATTGCTAGAGCTTGTTCTGTTTTGTGGTCTTCGAGGATGAGGGTTCTTTGGGATTCTTGCGTCTGTAGATTAGTTCTTCGGTTTGGTCCACTGGCCTTTTGGGTGTTGTAGGACATTGGGTCTAGAAGGTGTCGATTTAGTAGGCTCTTTGGTCTGTGGAGAGATGTGATAAAGATTTTTTAATTATGCAAAATGCTAAGATGTTGCGTGGAGTTTATTGTTTGTGGTGCTCTTGGTTTTGTACTTGGATAAGCAGATCACTGGTGAAGTGATGTTCTCGTGTTCCACCGCGAAGCATGCGGTTCAGGTTCCTAAACTTACTGCTTAAAGGTGCATTTACATTAAGTCTACTAAGAATCATGTAGTGTTGGTGTGCAAAATCATGTCCCGCTCGCTCGGTCCCTCTGTACTCGAGGCTGAAAAAGTGCTTTTTGACCGCAATTTAGTTCTTTCACGACGTTTTCGGATGCGATTATTGCTGCGTTAGTGCAAGGGCTTAATTGGTTGGTTTGCTTAAAGTAAAATTTGACCCAAAGCTTGTGGCTTAGGACATCGTGCTTATTCTTTCCCATCGGGCCCCCTTGCATGATTGTTATTTGGCGGGGTCAAATCAGGAGTTGTTGGATTTTTCGTGATGATGGGATGTGATGGTATGCACAGCTTGATTCTATCTATAAGTATCATTCGATCGATCCTCTTTGACATCATACGTCATGAACTCCCCATCCCCCGAGCCCTCGTGCTTGTACAGAAGTTCCCTCCAGCGACGGAAAATCAGCTTGTCGCGTTTGTACGGGCCTACCAAAAGTACCCGCCCTCGGGTCACGCGGGCTGGATCGTATATTTCCTGATCCACTCTCTTCTCGTGTCGTCCTTGAGCACCCACACTTCGATGCGCGCCTTCTTCGGATAATGGACCAGGGCCAGTGATCCTCCCATCTCGTGCATATGCAGGCCATTCTTGAAGAGGACTTCCGGTAATGAAATCAACATTAATTATGAATAAATCATATACAAATTGGTGTGTTCGGATGAATGTTTTGAATTTTCAAATTAAAAGAAGGGAAATTGACACAAATAATTTCCGAACTTTGACCCGATGTACAATTTGGTCACTGAACTTTTAATTTGTTCAATATAGTCCCCTAACTTTTGATCATACATTGAACATTTTCATACAGTTCAGGGACTACATTGAACAAATTAAAGTTCGGGGACGACATTACACATTAGGTTAAAGTTTATGGACCATATTGAATAAATTAAAAGTTCATAAATTAAATTACACATTAGGTTAAAGTTCGGAGATTGTTTTTGCCATTATCCGTTAAAAGAATGAGTTAAAAAGCATGAAGCGCAAGAGTGGACAAAAGAAGAAGTACAAAGTCAAAAACAAATTGAATATATCAACAAATATTGGTGATTGCGAGCATTAATGAAATTTTCCAGTAGCAATAGTCTACAACCATTGATTAAAATTTCATTAAAAGTGATCAATTACTAGTAAATTTTTTTTTTTTTGAACTTGTTGTACTTGAGATTTTTTTTATTTGGTCTGTCATATTCTAAATATTAACTCACTTTGCTATGCGTGGGAGTCGAAATTCATACCTAAATCTAAACGTTCCCCATCCCTAATTCTCCTTAGAATATGGGGATTCAAACTCCCTACCTCCTCATCCCACATGGCGAGATTGAAACCACAAATTTTAGATGTCTCACCATGTTTCGGATGTGCTTATTGCGGTGTTAGTGCATAGATTTTGATCCAAAGCCTGTGGCTTTAAGACATCATGTTTTTTTTCTTTTCACATACCATGACTGGTTTTGGGCCACCCTTGCATGATCCCCTTGCATGATTTGTTTTTTGCGGTGTCAAATTCGGAATCCTTGGATTTGTTTCTAAAAGATAATAAAAAGGTTGTTTCTTAAAGATTATGGGTGAGCAGTATAGGTTCTATCTGAAACTTTTCCATTGGAATAGATTCCTCATTTTTTGTTGGTTTCAGGGTCTATGTAGGTCTCTGTGTTACTAATTGAATACTATAGTGAATTATTACCTCCAATAATCACCACTTGCTACTATAATTCATTGATTATAAGTTATATTTAGATATATGAAAAACATGAAACATTAGCAAAGTAAAAATCGCAATCATAAAGTAAAAGTTTAGACTAGTGGTTTTACATTATATACTACCATCAAATGGAATATTGCAAGATCATGTGAAAACATAAATTAAGAAAAGTACAAAAACTTATTTCAGATATTAGATTACAAGTTTTAGGTTCCACCAATCTAGAATCTTAAACCATTGAACTAGGTTCCTCAATTTTCGAAATCTGCAACTGGATAGGTTTATCCTACCACTATTAAAGATAATAAGGAGCAACCTAAAAATAGGTGCTTGAGGTTTTTTTTTTTTCAATGGTATTCAACGTACGAGAAAAGAACAAACGGAATTTCATTAGAGTCTAGCGGACATCAATCAATGAATGAGTCGGTTTCGTCGCTAAGTCGCTTGAGAGAAACAAAGCTTAGACATGCACACCACTCATGCCTCAAGGAATAAGCAGGTGAGGTGTCAAGCCTCGTGAATCTATCCTCGTTGACATCGTACGTAATCAACTCCTTGTCCGTCCGGTGACGGAGGAGGATCAGCTTGTCGAGTTTGTTGTGCTGGCCTACAACGTGGAAGCGGCCTTCCCCGCCGGCGCACGGTGCCCGGATCCTGTGTTTCCTGGTCCACTCTCTTCTCCTGTAGTCCTCGAGCACCCACACGTCGATGTGCGCCTCCTTCGGATAATGGACCAGCGCCAGCGATCCTTCCAGCTCGTGCATGTGCAGGACATCACGGAGGAGGCCATCCGGTATTGGGATCGGGCTGAATTCCTCCCGGATGAGGTCGAAAGAGAGCATCGCTCGCGCCAACGGACCGCCTGATGGCGAGTATTCGTATAGGAACCAGTACAAAGCTCCGGAAGCAAAGACGAAAGTGCAGCCAGCTCTGGAAGCAAAGACGAAAGCACCATCGGGACGAGCGCTGTGAGAAGAAGGCGGCGGCGGGGCTCTGCAGATCCTCCATGATCGTTTCTCGAAATCGTAGATTCGAGCCCTCACCGTGCAGGTGCGAGTCTCCTCATCCAAGTCGATTTCATCGATTTGTACCATCTTGTACGTGTTGGTAGAACGGTCGAACCCGAACCCATAAACCGACTTGTGTGGCTGAAAATCAGGAGCTCTCGGCAATCTCAGGATTTCTTTAGTGAGGGGATTAAGCAGGAGATCAGGATTATTCTTGACATCGGCCTTGTGCGCGAAAAAGAGCAAGCCATTGCAGGCACCTTGGAAGATGTAGTCTTTTAGTCCCGGGAATTTCGCTATCTGGATCATCTTCGTCGCTTCCTCTTGTTCGTCCAGGAGATAGATCTTCCCTTCCTCAATCTCCTGGCACAGCAGTTCTTTTCCTGTGTTGCGGGAGTAGGAATCATCGACAACTTCTTGCCAGCGCTTGCAGATGCAACGGTGCCGTATCAGTGACCGGCTCGAGACTCTGGAGAGGATGTCGGAGAGGAGGGCCGCTGGAAGTTCATCCATGCTCATCAAGGGTGGCGCCACCGTCTGCTGCGGCTGTTCAGCCTTATATATATAAGGAATGAGAAGGATTGTTTATTAAAGAGTATGAGAATATATATTCCATTTCCTTGTTCTACTCGGATGAGACTATCCTCTGTAGATACATAGAGATCGATATCGTTCATCATCTTCGTCAACATGCATTAAGATCGGCAGCGTTGCTATCTTTCCAAAATTTGGTTGGATTCTGCTACTTCACGATTGATTATTCACATATAGACGTGGCGCGTCTTTTTTTCCTCTTAAGAAAAAGCAAATAAAAAAAACAAATACTTATTAAATCTACAATTATTATGAATAAATCATACAGAAGTTGGTGTGTCCATGCCAAAGTTTCGGATTTTCAGATCACAAGAATAAGTCAAAGAGGGTGAACCGCGAGAATGGACTAAACAAAATGTAAAAAATAAAATAAAATCGGTAGATCAATAAATATTGGTGATTGCGAGCATTAATGAAGTTTTCTTGTAGCAAAAGAGTTGGTAGTCCACAACCTTTGTTAAAAAAAGAAAAAAAATTTCATTAAAAGTCATCAATTTCCTATATCCAGAACCATATAAGCCGACCAAAAAATTTTCATGTAATTTTATCATCGCAGATTGATTTTAAATCCACATATTCTAATAACAACCTCGAATAATTAAAATTTTTTGTAATCACGTTAAATCTTCTTCAGAATCACCGTTTAAAAAGTGTCCTCTTTATCGTCCGCGCACTTCCTAAATCAATTTAATAATATCATCTTCATCATTCGTGCAATTTAAATGTAACAGGTGGATGCGGAGAAATCCACAAAAATAATCTTTACTAGGCCTCTAGTAAATATAGGAAATGTGTTTTTGAGCCTGAAAGCTGAAATTGGTAGATAAATTTGAAAAAGATGACCAAAAGAGCCCTCGGGCTCTTCCACCCCCGAGTTGGTGTACCCCTTTCTCTCTTCACAAATGTCTTAACTCGTAATTTCATTATATTTTATTTCTCGCTTTTACCTACTTCAATTATTACCCTAAATATATGAATTTTTTTATTTTGTATTAGTATACATTTTCGCTGGGGATATCGCGTTTCTACATTGTAAAACTTTTATACATATTTTGGTTAAGCTTATAAAAAGTTACATTTGATGTTTTTCAACTTATTCACGGGAGAGAAAACATGATTGTAAAAAGTTCATCAACCCCTCCCTCCCTCCCTCCCTCCCTCCCTATTCTCGGCTTTGATTCGGTTCAAGCGTTCTTCAATCTCCCTCTTTTCTTCTTTCCCTCTCTTTTTCCTTCTCTCTACAAATTTTCCAGGAAAATGGAAAAGTGTATTGAAGGATTCTTTCTCATATGGCGATGTTTTTTTTTTTTTTTTTTTTGGGGGTCATATGGCATTGTTTATGAAGAGTATAACCACATCATAATCCATGTTGGACTTGTTTTTTAAATAAAAAAACACATAATAGTTTGGCCGGAATTTATAGCTAGAAGTACTTAAGTAATCATTTTTCTTCCGATTTGGCATTTATGTGAGCCGGAAACTCTTAGCATCAAAGTGAACGTTGTATGTAACTTTTGGCACTTCTAATATTCTTACCCTCTCATCATAGCCAATTGCATTGATTTGTACCATCTTGTACATGTTGATAGAGCGATCTAACCCAAACCCGTAAACAGATATATCTAACTGGAGATCGGGAGCCTTGGTAATCTCAGGATTTCTTTAGCACGGGTATTAATCAGGAGCTCAGGATTCTTAACATCGGTTCTATGCACGAAAAAGAGCAAGCGATTGCGGGTGCCTCGGGGCAGAAAGTCTTTCAATCTTGGGAATTTCGTTATCTGGATCATCTTCCTTGGCGCTTCCTTCTTGCGCCTTCGGGAGATAAATCTTGTCTTCCTTAACCTCAGGGTACGGCAACACGAGTTCTTTTACGCGATGCAATGAGTTGCGGAAGTAGGAATCAACCACAACTTTTCACCAATGCTTGTCGACGCGCCAGTATTGCAGTAGGGACTCGATCGACACTCAGGAGAAGATGTCGGAGAGGATGGCTATTGGAAGTTCATCCATGCTCATCACAATGGAGCCACCATCTGCTGAGGCTGTTCAGCACTGTATATATGTTGTACGAGGAATGAGAAAAGGATTATCTATTAATAGTATTTGAATTTCTATATTCTGTTTTCCTTGGTTCTCATTCAGATAAGAATCACCCTGTTGGGGATAACTGATCAATTTATAAATGTGAGGGAAATATCATCCCTTGAGCTAGTTTTTGGAATAAGAGAGGTTCAAAATGATAGGAGTAGTCCCCAACTCTAGGATTGTTGCGGCGACCTCCAAACTAAGCCCGATATGTGATTGGGAAATTGTTGAGGTTTATCTTAGATCAGTTGTGGAAGGGGGTAGACCTTTGTAGATACACAAAACCTTCCTCAACACGCTTTTAGATCGAGAGCACCGCTATCTTCCCAAAATCTGATTGGATTCTGCTACTTCATGATTGGCTGTTCACATGTTTTTTCCCCTCAAGCAGCAGAAAATTCAAACAAATTCTATTTAAATTTCTCATAGTTATGGATGAACCATACATGAATTTGCGCGTCAACGAGAAAGTTTCAAATTTTCAGATCAAAAGAAAAACGTCAGGTGCACGAACCAATATGTAGATTAAGCAAGGGGTAAAAAGTTTGTTATGTTATTTTGAGAAAGAATACAGATGTTATAGGAAGATTTGAGTAAATCTATCTATATATAGCGTTTTTGAGAGATTTAAGGACAATATTTATTCATTATATAAATCTCGTTAAAGTATGATTATGACTTGACAAAGAAAAATATGATTATCTTATATTATAGGGAAAAAAATTACCAAAAATCCTAAATTATGTCTACCATGACATGTTTACCTCTTCATCTTTTTTTTTTTTTTTTTTTTTTTTTTTATGGTAAAAAAAATTAATTTAGATTAAATTAATTTACTTACATGTAGTAGCGGATGAGAAAAGAACAGACGGAAAAAAATTAGAGCCTATTTAGAGAAACAAGGTTTAGGGTCTTACACCAGGAAAGCCCATGATAATAACAAGGCACGATGTCGCGAATCTATACTTGTCGACGTCAGACAGATACATATCCCTCCAGCGAGGGAGGATCCGTTTGTCACGTTTCAACGAGCCTGCCACACAGTAATATTCGCCAGCCATGTCGATCCTGTATTTCTTGGTTCACTCTCCGCTGGTAGAGTCCTTGAGCAACCATGCGTGGATGTGTATCGTGTTCGAATAATGGAACAATGCTGGGCCGGGATCCTCCCAGCTCATGCGTTCAGGCGCCAACACCAGACATTGGGGCTGCCGGCTCCGTTGATATCATCGGGGATCAGGATCGAGCTGAATTCCTCATTGGCAAGGTGAAAGATGTTGGAGAAATCTTTCTGGAATATTTTGAAGCTGACAAAACGTTTCCATCGTCTAGTCTGAAGATTTGCAGACTTTACTACTTAAAGTCTCGAAGACCTCCGGACTGCCGCTGACTCAAGACTCAAAGTCTATTCTCATTGACAGGTTTGTAGTTTGTCGAAGAAGGTCTATCCAGGACTGTGTGTTTCGTTAAGGATTTGATCTTATCGACGACGAAGATCTCTTGGCTGGATATGACATAACGGATTACTTTATTCGAATCAAGATTGATTAAAGATCCGATGATTGGCGAAGTATACTTGGAAGGTTCTACTTATGGAAACCGAGATCCTGATTGTATGGGCGAGCAAGATTGATGGGCTATCGACATGTTCCTTTAATAGCTCGAATGATCTTCCTAATTGATTCTGTCCAACGGGAAGATTGGAAGAATTCCTTTGGTAAGTGCCAACGGGTATGATGGCATAAAGGAGTATATAAGGAAGATGTTCCAGTTGTTTTGTGGGTGTGCGCGATAGAATAATTTCAAAGTCTGAAGCTCCTTGTTCCTTGTCAATTCATTTACTGAGCGAAATCTTGTACGCAAAAGAGAGACTATATTTTGAGATACCTTGAGGAAGTGTGGTAGAATATCTACACCGTGGAATCGAGGGAAAGCATTGCTGTAACATTTCTTTTGTTTATAGTGAAATCCAGCCGGTGGGCTGTCAATGCGGAAGAGTGGACGTAGGCTTGGAATAAGCCGAACCACTATAAACCTTGTGTTCAATTTTCTCTTCCCTACTCTCTGTTTACTTTGATCATAATCTGTTTTGGAGAACTTCTTTTCTATTGTCTGCCTAGTATTGCTTTCGTATCTCGATAAATTATTTTTACACCTATTCACCCCCTCTAGGTGTTTATACTAGCTATATCAAAAGATAGCATCGCCCTCGTCGTCCACAGGATGTTTGGCAATGTTCAAAGCTCCGGAAGCAAAGATAAATTTGGACAAGGCCGCTGAGAAGGCGACAGGGCTATTTAGATGGGATAACATGGAATGTGCAACTTGACTTTGTCGAACTTCTGTTTTTTTTATTACAAGTATGCTGGTCGTGCATTCTTTATTCTTTACTATGGTCGCGTAGATTATTAAAAATACCCCGAAAAGATAATAAAGGAGCAAGAATAGGGGCTCAGAGTTTTAGTAAGATGTATCAATGGATGACGAAAGAACAAGTTGTGGTGTCTAACTTAGAGAACAGTCAAAGTCGAGTGGCATCACCATACTCGAAAAAAACAAGGCTTAGGGCTTGTACCAGAGAAGCACATAACAAGGATCGGCCTTGGTCCAATGGCTTGTGAATCCATCCTTGTTCACATCGTATCAATACACGTTCCCCATGTGATGGAGAATCGCCTCGTCGCGCCTGCATGGGCCTACAAAAATTGATTTTTTGAAACAGAATAATTATCATTTGTGTTCTTAAAGTCCAATGGCGTCATCATACATGAGAGAAATGAGGCTTAGGGGCTCGTAACAGAAAAGCGCATTACAAGGATCTGCCTCAGTCCAACAACTCGTGAATCTATCCTTGTTCACATCGTACAAAGACACGTTCCCCATGCGATGGAGTATCAGCTTGTCGCGCTTGTACGGGCCTACCAAGTGATGGCCGCCATTGTTGCACGGCGGCCCGATCCAACATTTCCTGGTCCACTCTCGTCTCGTGTCGTCCCTAAGCACCCCCACGTCGATGTGCAGTCCGGACGATGTACCAGCGCCAGCGATCCCCCCAGCTCCTGTATTTGCGTCTCCACGCTGAAGTCGCCCCATTCGGAGAAGTCGTCCGGGATCGGGATGAAGCTGAACTCCACCTTGGCGAGGTCAAAAGAGAGCACTGCCCCCGCCAGCTGGTAGAACGACAACGAGTTGGTCTTCAGGAACCAGTTCAGAGCTCCGGAAGCAAAAGACGAAATGGTGACAGGGACTGGTGCGGTGAGGAAGCAGCGGGGCTTCGCCGGTCCTCCGTGATCGCTTGTTGAAATCGTAGATTCGAGCCCCCATCGTGCTGGTGCGGATCTTCTTATCAAAGTCGATCGCATCGATTTTTACCATCTTGTATGCGTTGGTAGTGCGAGCGAAACCCAGCCCATAAACGGACATGTCCGGCGAAAGATCGGGTGTGCTCTCGGCTATTTCAGGACTTCTCGAGTAAAGGGATTGATCAGGAGCTCAGGATTATTCTTGGCATCAGTGCTGTGCCCGAAAAGGAGTAAGCCATTACAGGTACCTTGAATCGCGTAGCCTCCCAGTTCCGGGAATTTACCTAGCTCGATCTGTGCCGCCGCCGGCGCTTCCTCATGTATCTTCATGAGATAGATCTCCTCTTTTTCATACTCGTAGTATAGAACCGCTCGTCCCTTTAAGCGGTGCAATGAGTTGCGGAAGTAGGAATCGTCTATAACTTATCGCCAGCGCTTGCAGACGCTCCAGTACCGCAGCAGCAACTAGCGCAAGACCCTGGAGAGGATGTCGGAGAGGCTGGCCAGTGGAAGTTCATCCATGCTCATCAAGGGTGGCGGCGCCGCCGTCTGCTGAGGATGTTCGGCGCCGTAGATCCGTTACAAGGAATGAGATGAATTATTTATCGAGAGTTTCCGAATTATATATTCCGTTTCTTTTCCTTGATAAGGACCAGACAAGGCTAGACTAATCATGAACACAACTTCTTTTACGCAGTGCAACCAGTTGCGGGAGTCGGAATCATCGACGACCCCTCGCCGACGCTTGTAGACGCACCAATATCGCAGCGGCGACTCGCTAGAGCATATCCTCGTGAAAATGTCCACCGCTCTCCGTAACCAACTTATAATTGGTGTACCCCTCTTTCTCTTCTCTTAATGTCTTAACCCGTAATTTCAATAGATTTTATCTCTTGCTTTTTCCTACTTCAACAATTCCCCCAACCATATGATTTTTTTTGTTTTGTATTTTTGTAAATTTCCTCTGAATATATCATTTCTCTACATAGTAAAATTTTAAAATATTTTTTGGTTAATCTTATAAAAAGTTGCATTTTAGTTTTTTCAACTTAACCACGGGAGGGAATACATTATTGTAAAAGTTCAAGTTTTGCTTATTAATATCCAGCAAAGCTAGACCTAAGTCTGATTATTAAGGAAGACTCTTGAACTTGGGCGATGAAACTTTACCAAGCAAGAAACAATCCAAAAATTTTATTAACACGAAAAATTAGGTACATCATGTAGGCTCCCCGAAGATTCAACGTCTAGATCCGCCTTGATCATGGTTATAATCATCATAAAAATACTATATCAAATAGGCTCCGACCAAATACATATTGACTCAATAAAAATAGAAAGCATCGTCCAATTCGTGTCCATGAGTCAATGCCACCAAAATCGTTGGTCACATGGTATTCACGTGATCAACGTCCAAGTATAACTCGAGTCCACATTGATCGCATTTTAGGCAATAACTTGTTTAAGAAGAGAGTGAATACTTTTCGATTGAAACATAAATTTACATGCACTTATGAAATTACCACCATCGGTGTATAATATCATGAAATAGAGAACTATCATGTGAATGCCCCCGGAATCAGTGGAAATAATAGTTAACTGGAATTCTAGTAGTAACTATTCAAAGTAAGTTATTTTCAAAATTGGCCATAAAAGGAATACGAATTTTTTTAATAAAAATAAGTAGACAAAGTCAACTTTATATATAAACTTTTAAATTGGAATAGATTTCTTTAAATGTATTGACGAGTCCATACACAAGCACCATGGACATGGACAGCTCCGCCTCATCCCTTGGCCACTCCTCCGGCGAACTGATGAGGAGACCTCCCTTTAGGCCTTCGCACTTTTACCTCACTGCCTCGGCCTCCTCGCACCACTTTCGTCACTCCTCTGGCGAACCGATTCCTCCGTGCTATAGTACTTTCACCAAATTATCCTCTCCGCGCCTCGTGAGTCACTACGTCAGCAATGCCATCGGTATCGAGCAATGCGGTCTTTTACCTCCCTCTCTTTCGTGGAAATTGGCAGTCTTAGCTTCAGGTGTGAAGGGTTGGCAAATGGGATGCCTGAGTCGTGAGCTTGTTGGAATAGGCGGGAAATTCAGTTTGTTCTGAGTTGACTTGCACGTGCAGCAAGTGTAATTCTGTTTGACAGTTTTACAATTATTACGTCAAGGTCTCATAATTCTAGGCAGAGTTCTTGCATAAGTTCTTACGTTTCACGAGAGAATTATAAGTCATCTCTCCTCTAAAGCCAAAATACCCATTCATCTCCTTCCTGCTAAAAACTGCTTTCCAAGGTATCTTTTGAAATGATCTTTGCTAGTTTTTTTCTTCATTCATATATATATATTTTGGTCTTGTAACTTTGATGATTTCTCTTTTGGACGGGTTTAGATGAACTCTCTTACTCAATTCTTAAGTCTCTCTCCTCTTTTGCAGAGAAGAAACAATGGATATGCTCTCTTTCAAATGGGATGTTGACTGCATTAACCTCATCATGCAATTAGAGGTTTTCACTGCAGGGATGTGGATTAAATTTTGGGATCGATTTCTCGAACAGAACCCCAACAGGCCCTCAACCGTCAAAGACAACCGCTTTGAGGTTGGTGATACTCGTCTTTTTGTTTCTGTCCCTCTGTCCATCATTTTTTAGCAGTAGAGCTACTGTTGAATGATTGGTACGTCAACCTCTTCCGAATATATCAAATGAATTTCCATGCACAATGATGAGGTCTAGTTATTCATTTTTTAACAGTTTCCAATCCAACATCAAAGATCCAAAGTTTGACTACGGGCACCATGGGAACCCGTAATCAGAAGTAGGTTTATAGATCTCATATTTATAACACAATGATTAGTTCATGAACGTAAGACAACAAAAGCGTGAAGGAAAAATCTTACATCCCACGTTCAAAACAATGGTTCTATATACACAAAAGCATTGAAAGTAACAGCATAAGCAAGATCAGTCATATACGCAATGAAACACAAATCTGTTATGAGGCTCCTAAGAAGGCAAGTGAACAAATTCAGGAATGATTTTGACCCAAAGCTTATGGGTTTGGACATCCTATGCTTGTTCTCTTCGTAGATCGTGCCTATTTTGGGGCCGTTTGCACGACTTTGTTATTAGCTTCTTTCAGTCATTAGGTGGTGTCGGCTTTGGAGTTTTTCTAAAACCAGAATGAGAAAACTCAATTTTTCTTTTTTCGTCCATAAGTTGCTGATTTTTCCTTCGGCAACCTTTAAAGGAGGCACTTAGCATATGGGATCTGCGGTTGGTACCCACCTTTGAAGGGGAGGAGGAACTTTTTCCAAGCATTGTGAATTGTTTCAATGCCATTCTTTACTACTACTTGTTAGAGAAAACTCCTTGGATGTTTTGAAGTTGACAAAACTTATCCAAAGTCTATTCTAAAGATTTTCAAACTTCTATGTCAAAGTTTGAAGATGACCAGATTTTGTGTCAAAGTCTGAAGACTCCCAAACTTTGTGTCAAAGTCTGCCCGCACTGACAAATTTCAGATTGAACGCTATTGAAGAATGAAGACTTATCCAAATGCGAGATTTTGTTTATCTCTTCAGGAGTTCGATTCGTATGGCTTATGAATGGCTTTCTGGATGGATATATCACCTACGAGATTAATTATCTTTATTGAAATCAATTTAGATAAATCAAATAATTTCGGATTACAAGTAAATGTGGAAGGAATCTACTTATGGAAATCAAGATCCTAATTATATGGATGAATAGGATTGACGGGCTTTTATCACAATCTTCAAATAACTCGAGATCTCCTTAATCGATTCTGTCCAACGGGTAGATTGGAAGAATTCCTTTGAAAAGTGCTAATGGTCGAGAAGGCATGAAGGAGCATTTAAGGTGGACTCTCTAGTTGTTCGATAGTATGCGTGAAAGTGAAATTTCAAAATCTAAAGCTTACAATTTTCTTGTCATTCGATATACTGAGCTCAAAGTTGTATTCAAAAGAGAGAGAGACTCATTGTGAGAGTTCGTGAGAGAGCAGTAGAGACTCTTCATTGTGAAGTTGAGATCGCAAGTCTGTAAAATCTCTTTTGATTCTTAGTGGAATTCAGCCAAAAGGCTGTCAGCGTGAAGAGTGGACATAGGCTTGATCTAAGCCGAACCACTATAAATTATGTGTTCTTATTCTCTTCCCTAAACTCCTTTATTTTGTTCGTAGTTTTATTTAACTGCTAAAGTCTGAATTTGCTCAAAGCCTATTGCTTATTAGACTCAGTTTTAAAAGTGAAATATTTCTACTGTTCCTTGCAGAAAATTGTCTTCACACCTATTCACCCCCTCTAGGTGTTCATATTAGCACTTACAATTGGTATCAAAGTCTGTGTGTTTATTTCATTGAAGTGTTTTTACTTCTAAGCTAAAGATCTATGACTAGTATTTTGGCTCCAAGATTGGTTGAAAGTCAAAGCAACACCAGACTTCCTTACTTTGATGGGAATGAGTACAATGTGTGGAAAAACAAGATGAAGATATTTCTGAGATCAAAAGATCCCCTAGAGTGGGATGTGGTAGAAAAAGGGATCAATCCCAAAGCTACACCAACCTCAAAAAGAGGAAAAGAAGTTGTAGATGCTGGTGAAACAACACAAGCATAAATAACCAAGAGACAGGCTCTTGATGCTAAAGCTATCTACTCTTTATATTATGCCTCATCTCCTACTGAGTATAACCAATTTTCTTCTTGTGAAATAGCGAAAGAAGTTTGGGACATATTGCATGTTACCTACGAATGAACTGATCGAATAAAAGAAACAAAAATCAATATTATACTCGGACGGTATGAAGCCTGGAGAATCCTTTATCGATATGTTCAATCGCTTCACAGAGATTGTAAACGGCCTAGCTTATCAAAAACAACCAATCTCAAGACCAATAAAAGTCAATAAATTGCTGTGTGGACTTTCTAAAGAATCGAATCATGTGAAGACATCAATTAAAGAAACTCAAAGGATCATGCCTCTATCCGTAAACGAACTAGTAGGCACGCTTTAATCATCTTAATCATCTCCTTCCTACAAAATACCCATTCATCTCCTTCCTGCTAAAAACTGCTTTCCGAGGTATCTTTCAAAATGATCTTTGCTAGTTTTTTTCTTCATTCATATATATATATATATATATATATATATATATATATATTGGTCTTGTAGCTTTGATGATTTCTCTTTTGGACGGGTTCAGATAAACTCTCTTACTCAATTCTTAGGTCTCTCTCCTCTTTTGCAGAGAAGAAACAATGGATATGGGTCTTTCTTTCAAATGGGTTGTTGACTGCATTAACCTCATTATGCAATTCGAGGTTTTCACTGCGGGGATGTGGATAAAATTTTGGGATCAATTTCTCGAACAGAACCCCAACAGGTCCTCAACCGTCAAAGACAAACGCTTTGAGGTTGGTGATACTCGTCCTTTTGTTTCTGTCTCTCCATCCATCATTTTTTAGCAGTAGAGCTACTGTTGAATGATTAGTACGTCAACCTCTTCCGAAGATATCAAATGAATTTCCATGCACAATGATGAGGTCTAGTTATTCATTTTTTAACAGTTTCCAATCCAACATCAAAGATCCAAAGTTTGACTACGGGCACCACGGGAACCCGTACTGATTGAGTAAAAGAAACAAAAATCAATATTCTACTCGGACGGTATGAAGCCTTCAAGATGAAGCTTGGAGAATCCATTACTGATATGTTTAGTCGCTTCACATAGATTGTAAACGGCCTGGCTTATCAAGGACAATCAATCTTAGGACCAATGAAAGTCAATAAACTGCTGTGTGGACTTTCTAAAGAATGGAATCATGTGAAGACATCGATTAGAGAAACTCTAGGATCATGCCTCTATCCATAGACGAACTAGTAGGCACGCTTCAATCATCTCCTTCCTACTAAAAACTGCTTTCCGAGGTATCTTTCGAAATGATCTTTGCTAGTTTTTTTCTTCATTCATTTTTTTTTTTTTTTTTGTCTTATAGCTTTGATGATTTCTCTTTTGGACGGGTTTAGATGAACTCTCTTACTCAATTCTTAGGTCTCTCTCCTCTTTTGCAGAGAAGAAACAATGGATATGGGTCTCTCTTTCAAATGGGCTATTGACTACATTAACCTCATCATGCAATTCGAGGTTTTCACTGCGGGGATGTGGATAAAATTTGGGATCGATTTCTCGAACAGAACCCTAATAGGTCCTCAACCGTCAAAGACAAACGCTTTGAGGTTGGTGATACTCGTCTTTTTGTTTCTGTCTCTCCGTCCATCATTTTTTAGCAGTAGAGCTGCTGCTGAATGATTAGTACGTCAACCTCTTCCGAATATATCAAATGAATTTCCATGAACAATGATGAGGTCTAGTTATTCATTTTTTAATAGTTTCTAATCCAACATCAAAGATCCAAAGTTTGACTACGGGCACCATGGGAACCCGTAATGATCGAGTAAAAAAAAAAAAACCAATATTCTACTCGGACAGTATGAAGCCTGAAGAATCAATTACTGATATGTTCAGTCGCTTCGCAAAGATTGTAAACGGCCTGGCATATCAAGGACAACCAATCTCAAGACCAATGAAAGTCAATAAATTGCTGCGTGGACTTTCTAAATAATCAAATCATGTGAAGACATAAATTAGAGAAACTCAAAGGATCATGCCTCTATCCATAGACGAACTAGTAGGCACGTTTCAATCATCTCCTTCCTACAAAATACCCATTCATCTCCTTCCTGCTAAAAATTTCTTTCCGAGGTATCTTTTGAAATGATCTTTGCTAGTTTTTTTACTTTATTCATTTTTTTTTTTTTTGGTCTTGTAGCTTTGATGATTTTTCTTTTGGATAGGTTCGGATGAACTCTCTTACTCAATTCTTAGGTCTCTCTCCTCTTTTGCAGAGAAGAAACAATAGATATGGGTCTCTCTTTCAAATGGGCTGTTGACTGCATTAACCTCATCATGCAATTCGAGGTTTTCACTACGGGGATGTGGATTAAATTTTGGGATCGGATCGATTTCTCGAACAGAACCCCAACAGGCCCTCAATCGTCAAAGACAACCGCTTTGAGGTTGGTGATACTCGTCTTTTTGTTTTTATCCCTTCGTCCATCATTTTTTAGCAATAGAGTTGCTATTGAATATATCAAATGAGTTTCCATGCACAATGATGAGGTCTAGTTATTCATTTTTTAACAGTTTCCAATCCAACATCAAAGATCCAAAGTTTGACTACGGGCACCATGGGAACCCGTAATCAGAGGTAGGTTTATAGATCTCATATTTATAACACAATGATTAGTTCATGAACGTAAGACAACAAAAGCGTGAAGGAAAAATCTTACATCCAACGTTCAAAACAATGGTTCTAGCATTGAAAGTAACAGCATAAGCAAGATCAAGCATATACGCAATGAAACACAAATCTGTTATGAGGCCCCTAAGAAGGCAAGCAATCAAATTCAGGAATAATTTTGACCCAAAGCTTATGGGTTTGGACATCCTATGCTTGTTCTCTTCGTAGATCGTGTCTGTTTTGGGGCCGTTCGCATGACTTTGTTATTAGCTTCTTTCAGTCAATAGGTGGTGTCACCTTTGGAGTTTTTCTAAAACCAGAATGAGAGCACTTAATTTTTCTTTTTTCGTCCATAAGTTGTTGATTTTTGCAGCCTTTAAAGGAGGCACTTAGCTTATGGGATCTGCGGTTGGTACCCACCTTTGAAGGGGAGGAGGAACTTTCTCCAAGCATTGTGAATCGTTTCAATGCCATTCTATACTACTACTTGTTGGAGAAAACTCTTGAAGTTGACAAAACTTATCCAAAGTCTATTCTAAAGATTTTCAGACTTCTATGTCAAAGTCTGAAGATGACCATATTTTGTGTCAAAGTCTGAAGACTCCCAGACTTTGTGTTAAAGTCTGCCCACACTGACAAATTTCAGACTGAACGCTACTGAAGAATGAAGACTTATCCAAATGCGAGATTTTGTTTATCTCTTCAAGAGTTCGATTCGTATGGCTTATGGATGGCTTTTTGGATGGATATATCATGAGATTGATTATCTTTATTGAAATCAATTTAGATAAATCAAATCTTTTCGGATTGCAAGTAAATGTGGAAAGAATTTACTTATGGAAACCAAGATCCTAATTGTATGAACGAACAGGATTGACAGGCTTTCATCACAATCTTCAAATAACTCGAGATCTCCTTGATTGACTCTGTCCAACGGGTAGATTGGAAGAATTCCTTTGGAAAGTGCCAATGGTCGAGAAGGCATGAAGAAATATTTAAGGTAGACTCTCTAGTTGTTCGATAGCGTGCGTGAAAGAGAAATTTCAAAGTCTAAAGCTTACCATTTCTTATCATTCGATATATTGAGCTCAAAGTTGCATTCAAAAGAGAGAGACTCATTGTGAGAGTTCGTGAGAGAGCAGTAGAGACTCTTCACTGTGAAGTTGAGATCGTAAATCTGTAAAATCTCTTTTGATTCTTAGTGGAATCCAACCAGAAGGCTATCAGCGTGGAAAGTAGACGTATGCTTGATCTAAGCCGAACCATTATAAATTCTGTGTTCTTATTCTCTTTTCTCTGAACTCCTTTATTTTGTTCGTAGTTTTATTTAACTACTAAAGTCTGAATTTGCTCAAAGTCTATTGTTTTTCAAACTCAGTTTTAAAAACGAAATATTTCTACTATTCCTTGCAGAAAATTGTCTTCACACCTATTCACCCTCCTCTAGGTGTTCACTACTCATGTTTACATCAAGGTTTTTGCTATAGAAAGGTGAATAGCAAATGGTTGGATGAGAACGGCAAGGTCATTAGTGTGGACCAATGTTGCGGATATTTGCACGGAATGAAACAACTTGGTGAAGTGAGATTTTATGCTATGGACGAGGAGCTGAATTTGGACAAGGATGAGATCATGAGAAGAGCTGCACCGTACTCAGAGGGCGCTGAAGTTCAAGAAAAGGCCGCTAGAGATTTGGCTGAAAAATACAGATTAATAAAGAAATACATATGAGAAAGCTCGAGTAGGATTCAGTACTAGTAGTAGACTAGTAGTGGTATGGATGTTATATATGGATGGGATACCAGACATGTACAGCTTGACTACACAAACTTGTTAATATGACAATGCACTATTGGTTTTTTACAAGTATATCCTTTTCTCTGTGCTGGTTCTACATTCTTTATTTTTTTACTATGGCCGCCTAGATTATTAGTACTATCCTTGAAAAGATGATGAAGGAGCAAGCTTACGTGCTCGAGTCTTTATTAAGGGTCCGTTTGTTTTGCGGAAAACAATTTCCGGAAAAATATTTTCCAGAATTTCCGTGTTCGGGTGGGCAAAAAATAGACGATCAAAGAAAACATTTTCCGATCAACGGAAAATCTCTTCGTATATTTTGTGGAAAATGATTTACCCTTTTCAAAAAGGAAATCATTTTCCCTTATGCACGGCTCTCGCTTGGAGGAAATCATTTTCTTTTGCGCACGGGCTCTCGCTTCCTCCTCCTTCAACGCCACAGCGATGGAGCAACGCTTCTTTCCCTAGGGTTCCTCCTCCTTCGACGCCGGAGAGGTGGAGCAGCGCTTCTTTCCCTAGGGTTCCTCCTTCTTCGACACCGCAGCGGTGGAGAAGCGCTTCTTTCCCAAGGGTTCCTCCTCCTTCGACGCCGCAACGGAGCCGTCGGCTACTGCTCCGTCTCTCACCAGGTGACGATCCTTTTCCCTTCGCTGACTCCACCTTCTTTCCCAAGGGTTCCTCCTCCTTCGATGTCGCAACGGAGCCGTCGGCTACTGCTCTGTCTCTCACCAGGTGACGATCCTTTTCCCTTCGCTACTTCTTCTCGTCTTTCTCGATTCTTCACCTGTTCTCGTTGTCGATTCTGGCTCCGCCGTGCGGAATTGCATAGGTGCCCGGTGAGTTCATCGTTTTTGGTCCTTAGCCTTGTGGAATACCTCTCTTGGTTCGGTTTGTTGTGTGCGTGAGGGTTGGTTAGCCAATCAGGACTTCATATTCGGCACTGGCATCGCCGATTCAACGGGCGCGCGTTTTGGGGATTGGGGTTTGATATGCGAACTTGCGCCGGGCGGGCGAACAAAGGGAGTTTTCGTGTTCTGTAGCGGCGGCGTAGTTTAATTCCATATAATCTAAATTATGAACAACAGGCGATGTTGCATTTGTTGGGTGAACCTATTGCATCTGGTGATGTGTGATTATACTAGAGGTGAATGGCTCTGAGACAATGGATAATGAAATTGCGGTGGCATCCTTGTTTAGGTGTTTGATTTCTTCTGGCAGAGCATTCGTTCAGCAGGGTCCATCGTTGCTTGCTAGACCGATCGTAACTTACATGTATTGAGTGGATCTTAGTTGGTGGACTTAACAGAAAATGCAAAATATGAAATTGTGATCCTCTCAAGCACCAAAAGCTCATATACCTCATATGGCATCTCCTTGCACTGGCAGACACGGCTCCTAGGTTGCATCATTGGCTCTTATGACGTCATGTAATGAAAGTTTGCATTACTCTTTTTGAAAGTTTAGTGTGCTTGATATAATGCCTGGCTCTTATGTTGAGCTTGATATCATATCAAGCTCTTGTGCTTGACGTAATGCCTTGCTCTTAGAAAGCTAGGGTGAGATAGGATATATCTGAATGCGTCAAGAATCTGAAGTAGAATGGTGGAGAAACTCTTTGTTGGTGCTTTGCAAGAAGATGTGGCCGTGTGATGACTGCATAGCAAAAACAGAAACATGCATTAGTAAGGTGCGGCGGATTTTGTAGGATGGGTTCTCCATGATTCAACTGAGTAAATTGAGTTTTGATGGAGCCATTGGACGCGAATTTAGTATCAGGCATGATTGGTCATCACATTTGGTTATTATGCTTGTTAGAAAAATTTCACATTTGTCTGAGGGATGGATGTGGTTATGGTTTCAGTGTCCTTCCAGAAAAAAAATATTTCGGTGCCAGGTGTAGTTCTGTTTAGCATACAAAAGTTGTTGGCATGAGCATTTACTTTTATTTATGGATGAATCGTAAATGAATGAGCATTAATATATAGTAGGCTCAAGTTAGCTCAAAACCATGTCATTTTTTGATTAAATGTTGGGAATGACGTATTCTGTTGGAGCAATCAATCGTGGATTGAAATCTTGTTTGTTGTTGCAGGCTTGTGGGATGATCCAAGACCTTTCACTGCTTGTGATACTCTTTATAAAGGACGAGGGATAGTCTTGGTGAATCAAGTTCGTGAAGTTTCTAGTTGGTTTTCTGAATGGCTTGTGCATGTAGATAATCTTCTGTCATAGTGTTTAATAGAATGTGCTATAGAAAATCAATCTCTTGTGGATGGAATTGTGCTGGATACTTCTGGCATTTTTTTTTTATCTTAGTTCCTTGCTGCAATTTTTTGCTGTTTCAAGAGTGTTTACTCGACATATTATGACCTTTCTGGCAATCATTCAGTTTGACAGTGGGTTTCAGATGTTGGGCCAATGATCTGTCTTTTCACTTTAACATTACAAGAATTGGTGGATATTTCAGCAACTATATTCGTTTGCATGATTAATACATAAGTTCTATCAATTCAATGTCTTGGTATGTCGGTAGCAGCCCATCTAGGGAGGCTTCCACCATATCACAGATGGTAGTATCTTTTTGTTGTTTTTAGGATACTTTTATCTCTTGGATCTGAGTTTAGTTAATGGTAGAATGTAAATGTTGGTTGCACACCTAATTTCAGTGATTGGCCAGCAACTCAAAACTCTGTATATTGCAAGCTCCTTATGTAATAATCAGAAAATATCAGTACAAATATTTCTTCTCTTGATTGTGTTACTATTGAATCCAGGCTAAGCTTCCAACGTAGAAGGGTTTTTTCGTATTGCTTCTGCTATGGATCTTAAGACCTTGGGCCAGACTACTTGTTTAATGGCTGATAGGGTTTGTTTAGCACACGAGAGTATAGGTTCTAAAAAGTATTGCCCTTCTTGTATTTCACATGCATTTTGTGTTTAATGATTCCAATATAGATGGATAACAAAATTCAAGCGATGGTAACGGGTGTAGCCGTAGCAGTTATGATAGTTATCACATTAGTTATGCATGATTATGATCATTCGGAGAATTGCATACCAAGAGAGCCTCATGTGAATCGAGATTATGAGAGAGAGTTATATATGAATCGTGTGTTGTATAGTGGTGATACTCATTGTGTAGATCAAATACGGATGACGCCAAATGCTTTTTTAGACCTTTGTAAGGTACTTGGTACAAGTAACTTGTTGCATTCTACTGTAAATGTTTCTATTATGGAGCAAGTTATGGTATTTTGTCATATCATTGGACATAATGTGAGGTTTAGAGTCATTGGGGGAAGATTTCATAGATCAATAGACATCGTCCATAGATATTTCAAAATTGTCCTGCGAGCGATTTTGAAATTATACAAGCATGTAGTGAAAGAACTAAGCAATTCCACTCCTCCTGAGATAAGTAACAGTAGAAGGTTTTATCCATATTTTAAGGTATGGAATTTGAAAAAACAAGTCTATAAATTGCTTGAGAAGTTTCATTAGTATTTTGTTGGTAATTTTATTGATTATTTTAGGATTGTGTTGGAGCAATAGATGGAACTCATGTACGTGCATCAGTTCCTCTTGAAATTCAAGGAAGATTTCATGGTCGGAAGGATGGAACAACACAAAATATATTAGCTGCCGTTACATTTGACTTGAGATTTTCTTATGTATTAGCTGGTTGGGAAGGCACATCTCATGATTCACGTATTTTGTTTGATGCACTTTCAAGGCCGAATGGATTGAACATTCCTAGAGGTAAGAAAATGGAATTTACACATATTATTTGAATTGAGATTAGTAACTTGATAATAAACTTATTTATAACTTGTAGGAAAATATTATCTTGCTGATGTTGGTTATGGAATCCAAAATGGCATCATCTCTCCCTATCGTTGTGTTAGATACCATTTGAAGGAGTTTAGTGATCGCCCTCCTGAAAACGAGAAGGAACTATTCAATTTGCGGCATTCATCTCTTAGAACTACTATTGAAAGAGCATTTGGAGTTCTAAAGAAGCGTTTTTGAGTATTGGGTTCAAAACCTTTTTGGTCATTTAGAACACAAGTCGATGTTGTCTTAGCTTGTTGTATCATTCACAATTTTATTATGAAAGCTGATCCCAATGACTCTATCATGGAAGAGATGAATAGACAAATGGAATCTCAAAGAAAAAATCCAAGAATCCAACTTTCTCAAAGGGAGGAAAATGAGGAAAATAGGATATGGGCATCAAAGAGGGATAGGATTGCACATACAATGTGGATTAGTTATCAGAATATTAGAAGAAGCCAATAGTTTTACTTTTATTTCTTTTGAGTGCTTTATTTTGAACATGTGCTTTTCATTTCTTTAATGATAATCATCTCTAAATATTTACTATGTGTCCGTCTTTATCATTTTTTTTTCTTATTCTACTGTTTAAAGTTGTTACGTAGTTATGATGATGGGTAAAAGTAAGGCAAACGATGAGAAGGTCAAGCAATTTAGATGGTCGAAGCCTATGGAATGTGTTTTACTTGAAATTCTCACTGATGAAGCTAGTAAAGGAAACAAGCCTTCAAGTACATTCAAACCCTCTTCAATTACTCGAGTTGTCAATACAATAAATGAGAAGTTTGGTGTTTGTTGTGAGTCCGACCATGTTGAGAACCATTTGAAGATAGTCAAAAGCAATTGGAAGACGATTCAAACTGTGCGTGGCAAGAGTGGATTCAGTTGCGATGACAAGTTGAAGATGGTCATAGCTGGGAAAAATGAATTTGATCAATATGTGTCGGTAGTTTTTCTCATCACTTGCTCCATACATTCTTTTAGCCAATGTTTCTCATCACTTGCTCAATACATTCAGTTGGGATGACAAGTTGAAGATGGCCATAAGTTATCGTGTTGGTGTTGTTTTTGTTTTTGTTACAAGTGCAATGCATAATTTATTATTGACTGTCATACTAGCAATATTGGTTTTAACAAACTTCAACAATATGTTTTATTCACGATGACAATTCTCTGCCATAAAATGTAAATGAATCTCATTAACTTTGTCTTTTGACCGACAACAAACTTGTATATGTTTTGTTCATCGGTTGGGTGTTATTGAATTTGACTACATATGAATATCAAGAAAAAAAATATATGGTTGAGAAATATGGTGTTCAGCAAAGATCAAGGCTGGTCTTGTCGCTATTCTCATTGTTTTTGTGTGTCATCTCCCATAGTTGGTTTCTCTCATCCTAATCTTGTGGGCTACTAGTTGGCTGCAATGCTAAAGTTAGTAGCAAGTGGCGGTAGCTCTCCTCAAGTTCCAAACTGTTATCTCCCATAATTGGTTTTTCTTATCCTAATCTTATGGGCTATGGTTTCCTGATCTTTATCATGAAGCTTAGCAATGGCGTGCATTTGTTTATGAAGTGCTTATTTCATGAACATCGTGATCTTTGTTTAATCATTTCATGCCCTGTAGATATTTGGAGTGCTAATTATTTCTCTGCCCTTTTCATAGCTTCATGTGGTTGATCTGGCACTGTCTTATTGCCCCTTTGTGTTGAGTTGTTATAAACTCAAACACAATCTCAAAAGGTTTATACATTATAGATAGCAAGAGTAATGGACCTTGTTCTAATAAACCCAAAGTAAGCTACAATGAAAGAACATCAGTGACACACATGAAAACTTAACTTTAGAGGCTTAATTGTTTCAAACGTGTTTTTGTCATAGCTTGAAGCCTAAGTGTTGTTTGTTTAATAGCTTCTTTTCATATATAACTATGGAACTAATAATTGAATGAATATTGTGCATTTACAGGTCCATCCTACTCATGAAAAGTATTTGAATAAAATGATTGACATGTATGATAAGATGACTGTGGTGGTTGGGAGAGATATAGCCACCGGAAGCTTTGCTAAGCAGTTTGGGGACATCAATACAACGGAAGTTGACTCCTCACCCGTCGACTTAGGCGATGACTTCGATAAGTTGATAAAGGGCTCAAAAACATCTTCCTCTACTGTGCATTCAGAAAAGAGGTCTCACAAAAGGCGAAAATGTTCCAACAATGATGACAAGTATGTTGCACTTTCAACACAACTTGGAGAGATGGCCTCGGCAATTAAGTCATTGGCTCAAAGGGATGTCGATCACTCTCAAGTCTATTACTCTCAACTCTACAATGAGGTGATGAAAGTGGATGGATACGATGAAATTACCCTTGGATCAGTTTTTGACCATCTTATTGAAAATGAAAAGATTGGAAAAGCATTCATGGTGAAGAGTGCAACTCTTCGCAAAGTATGGGTTGATAAATTTCTAAGCAAAGAAGATCATCATTAGTGATATATTGTATTGAGCTTTACTGGCAAAAGACTCATGTTCTTTCTTTCTTTGTTGTTATTGTCAATGCTTCATGAGATGAAATTTGATATAAAGTTGTTTCTGCTTGTTATCGTAGTTACTCGGATTTTAGATGATGGGTAGAACTGTTTCTTGATTGAAGGAAACTGTGGTGGAGGGCGGGCTATGCGGCGTTGTTGACATGTTGTATTGGGATATGGATATAGAATTTTTCAGTAGCAAGATGTTGTCTTGGACTTATCTCTGGGTGTATGGTTGGTGATCGCGATTGTGATGGTGATCGAGAACTCTTCCTTGATGCTCTGTTTCTCCTCTGGTGAGGCTTAGATGTTTGTTGGCACTTGTAAGATTGTATCCAGGAAGGACTTCGAGCTTCTACAACCTAGAAAACGGGTCTTTGCACTATGCAAGAATTGAGCAGCTCTAGATATTGGTTGACTGAATGCTGCAGAAGCAAGAGTCAATTCGCAAGTGTTTATTTGCCAAAAAACTCTATTTTAATGGTTGTAGATGCGAAACATGAATCCAAGTTCAGTTGTTTGGTTTCCCAGAATAATTTTGCCAAGTGTGTTCATTCTTAGTTGAACCCATATCTTCGATCGATCAAGAAAACACCCAAAGGAAAAAAGGAAGCAACTTCCGAGTAAAAGGGTTAGAAAATATTTTCTTTACCGAACACCGGAAAACATTTTCCGAAATATTTTCAGGTTTTAACCGAACACTGAAAAATATATAGTCATTTTCCTGGAAAATGACTTCCGGGAAAATGTTTTCCAGAAATTTTCCATTTTCCGCTAAACGAACGGACTCTAAAATGCATCAATGGATGACAAGAGAACAACTTGTGGTGTCATATTTGTAGAAAAATTAGAGTGTAACGTTTTCATGTCACTTGAGAGTAACAAAGCTCCGGGTCTCGCACCCAAAAAGAGCGTAAGAACGAAGTGCAATGTCCTCGATCGCACACCTCGTGAATCTTTCCTTATTGACATCGCACATATACAAATCCTTGTCCCCCAAGCAACGGAGGATGAGCTTGTCGCGTTTGTAAGGGCTTACCACGTAGTAATTGCTGCCGTTAGGGCCGTTCGGGCATGGGAGTTCCCCGGTGTCAATCCTGTACTTCTTGGTCCACTCCTGCTCGTGTAGTCCTTAAGCACCCACACGTCGATGTGCATCGCGTTCGAATGATGGACCAGCGCCAGCGATCCTCCCAGCTCGTGCATTCGCCCAAAATCCCACTGGATAGTGGGGCGACCAGGTCTGGAGAAGTCGTCCGGGAGTGGGATCAAGCTGAAATCCTCCCTGGTAAGGTCGAAAGAGAGTGTCGCTCTCGTCCATGGGCTTGGGAAGGAGTCACTCATCAGAAACCAGTTCAAAGCTCCGGAAGCAAAGGCGAAGTGAGGATAAACCTCACGAGAAGACGGCAGGGCTTTGCAGGTCCTCCACAACCGCTGCTCAAAATCGTAGACTCTAGCCGCCGCCGTCGTGCGGGTGCGAGTCTTCTCATCATAGCCAATCGCAGTGATTTGTACCATCTTGTACGTGTTGGTAGAGCAATTTAGTCCGAACCCGTAAACTGACGTACATCGCGGAATATCGGGTGGCCTTGGCAATTCCAGGTTTTTTGCCAGTAAGGGGATTAATCAGGAGCTCAGGATTGTTCCCGACATTGGCGATGGACGCAAAAAAGAGCAAGCCATTGCAGGCACCCTGGAGCCTGTAGTCATTCAGACCCGGGAATTGCCCTATCTCGATCATCTGCGTCATGGCTTCCTTGCGTGTCGTCGCTTCCTCGTGTATTTTCAGGAGATAGATCTGCTCTTCCTCAATCCCGTGGTATAGGTACACGGGTTCTTTTACACGGTGCACCGAGTTGCGGAAGTAAGGATCATCGACCACTTCTCGCCAGCGTTTGCAGACGCACCGGTACCGAAGCAGCGACTGGCTCGAGACTCTGGAGAGGATGTCGGAGGGGAGGGCTACTGGAAGTTCATCCATGCTCGTCAAGGGTGGAGTCGCCGTCTGCTGCGGCTGTTCAGCCCTGCATATACATATATACATATATATTACAAGGAATGAGAAGGACAATTTATTGAAGAGTATATGAATTATATATTCCGTTTCCTTGTTCTATTCGGATTTGTAGATCGATATCTTCCTCAAAGATCGACATCACTATCTTTCCAAAGTATGGTAGGATTTTGCTATTTCATGATTGGTTGTTCATATATAGACGGCACCTTTTTCCTTTTTTGGCTTAAAACAAAAGCAAACACAAAACAAATGCCATTTAAATTTGCAATAATTATGAAAAATCGTACATGGATTTGTTTGTCACACTCAGGAGAGGCCACAGACAAAAGTACCGATAGATCGAGATATATTTGGAATGTGCAAAGAATTGTGTTATTTTGAGAAAGAATGAAAAGGTTTTGTGAATGTGGATGATTTAAATATATAGCTACAAAAAGATTATTGTTCATTTCAGTAGTAAGTGGAAGCTTTTATGGAATTCTCCCGTCGGATTTGAAGGATGAATGATCATGCATCTTCCATGGGAAACATGCAATTGCAATTAAAGGTGATCAATAGGTGAAGCCAGGACCTTTAGACTGAGTCGAGATTATTGCCAAAATTGTGAGTTGGACAATGTCGCCCATGAACAAAAGCATACACGACAAAATTGTGCTAGCCCCTTGAACTGTCAGGCCTATGATCAGATATATTTTTGTTAAATCGGATAAATAGTGTAGATACGATCCGATGCGTAGATGTCGTGCTCTTTTTTCAGGATGAACCACGTAACAATCAATTCAAAATTTCATTGAGAACCATATTAAGCAAATAAAAAAAATTCACATCGGTTTCATCATCATAGATCGGCTATAGAAATCCATAAATTATTAGAGTCTCTCAGTTAAAAATCTTCATAACCACCTAATCTTTTTTCTTTTTTTAGAAAAAAACTCAAAAACTGTCTTACAATATCATCTATATAGATTCTTTTTTTCTTTTTTATGTGCCTTGATCCATAAATTTGTTTTTATTTTTCCCAAGCGTGCCCCGATGTTAAGCATAAGTTGATATCGGCTTCAGATTCATAATAATTCGATAAGATTCAACCGAAGTTTGAAATGCAAAACAGAAGAAAAAAACAATCTCGATCACTAGGAAATTACACGGCTATCATCTTGGGGGTATAGAAGTCCTTCTACTTCCTAAAGCGAATTTCTGTAAAAGTTGCATAACTAACGACTGGGGAACGCTCCACCAAAATTCCTAAGCGTTTGGTCCAATGCGAAATCAAGTTCAAAACTTTGAATTTTCACAATTAAATCCAAAACGTTTTGAATCCGATGCAAAACTAAGTCATTCCGACAAGCTTACAACCTAACATATCGAAGTGACTTGATAGAATTTAACATGTGTTTGTTTTTCATTTATTTCTTGCATACTTGGCATTGACGTGTTGCCATGTAAAAAATATCTTTTCAAAAAGGAAAATAAATTATAGAGGGTATGCAGAAAAATTAAAAAAAAAAAATCAAAACTCAAAGAAACCGTGAGAGAGAGAGAGAGAGAGCACTTTGGGTTGGGTGGCCCACCCAACTCTCTATTGGGTCTAACTGTCTATAGAGATATAGTTAAGTGAAGGTTTGAAGCCCTTGGGCAACTCATTTTGGGCCCACATGTAAAGTATGACCGAATGAATTCTCACACAAATTACATCAATGAAGACAGCTAAAAAAAAAATACGTAAATTGAAATTAATTGCAATTTATTTTCATGTAGAAAAAAATTGTAGGAAAATTAATTCAATTAAAATTCAATATTAAATGAAATTTTTAATTGTTAATAAAAACAAGAATGACACTCTAGGCCCGTTAGAAAATTTTCAAATAAGAATATTGTAACCATATTGGAAAAATGTGAGGAAAATTTAAATATTCAATGAAAGTAAATTACTAGATTAGAAATTTTCCTAACCTTTTTCCGTCTCATAAAAATTTTCAAATAAAAATTTAATGCGAAACAATATATATTTTTATATTTAAACGAGACTACTTAGAGAATTCGAAGTTTGTAGTTGTGTGAAAATAGAATAGTTGACTTATAAAGAGCAAAATAAAATTTGTGCTTAACTTATAAAGGAAGACATTTACTATAATGAAGTTTAATTTCATTCAAGTCAGAAAGTAATTACATAAATTTGAAACTAATAATAGAAAATTTTCAAACAACTCTCTTCAATTAGATGATGGAGATTCAGATTAAGCGCACATAGCTAATAAAGTGACTTGTGGTTTATGTGCTTTTCATTAGATCTTTTTCTTGATGACAAAATTGAAGCGCGCAAGGTGATGATTAGATTGAAATTATTGCATATTCCACATCGATAATCTTGGAATGACTAGTAAGTTAATATTTTTTAATTGCATCATAGTTGACATTGTAGTAATAAGATCTACCAAGCCTTATTTGGCCACTCCATGAGCAATTGTTTATGGTCATTATGGAGAAATCCTTTATAAAGGAGATACATTAGTTACATTCATATATGAAAAATTGAGATCTCGAATATATATATAGCGTTTTGGGAAGGATTTGAGGACAATATATATTTGCTATATCAATCTCGTTAAAGTGTGATTATGATTCGACCAAGAAAAATATGATTAAGTTATATCACAGGAAAAAATTATCAAAAATCTCAAATCATATCAACTATGACATATTTGCTATAAACTTTTTCTTTTAAAATTAAAAACCCAAAACCTATATCATTGTGATATATTTACCCTTTGTCAAAGTTCCATAAGATGATTTTTCCAGCCAAAATGCTGTTTTGTTTCACTTTATGTCAATACCCTTTTTTTCTACCTTCGTGTAGGTAGATTTTTAACAGTGCTCATTAATAGAGCCTTAATGGAAGATAAATGTCTAGGATAAATGTGTCACGGTGGGCATAATTTGGGATTTTAGTTGGCCTTTCCCCTATATCATATCAACAAAAGATTATATTATATAGTTGAAGGTGAACATGAGTGGACTTGCTTTTTCTTATGAGGAGGTGCTTGTAAATTGGGAATGGTTTGCACTCAAACTGCTCGAGCTTGTTTCGTCCTCTGGCCTTTGAGTGTGGGTTCTTCGGCATTCTTCCGTCTGTAATTGGCTGGTCAGTCCATAGTTTGGTCCATCGGCCGGCTGCCCTTTTTGATGTCGTGGGAGCGGGTTCGGTTTGTAGGTCTGCGGACAGATAAAGATTTGATGCACTTGTCGTAGGCATTGGTCTCGAGCGATAAAAAATGGAAAAACCAGATGTTAGATTACTGGCGAACCATGTCCCACTCAGCTGGTGTTGGGCTACAGCGGTTGCGTTTAGAAATTGACCAAAGCTTACGGCAAAGGAGATCATGCATTTGATCAGTCATTATGATGAGATTAGCTGGAATATCATTGCAATGCCTCCAGACGGTCTGACTTCTGTTGCGATTATCTGGCCGGATTGATACCTTGATGGAGTGAGATTGACTCCATGTACTGATGGGATAGGAAATATGCATACAAAGTACATACGACGGTGTACATACTGTCCTGTTTTCCAAGTGTCGATCTTTACACTTTACTATATATACATTTTTCCTGGCCATAGAGGAGAAAAATATTAAGGATTTAGCGAAAACGTGCTCGAAATGATGGTAAAGGAGCAATCCTCGAGTTAAAATGTACCAACGGACGAGACGAGAATAAACAGAAAATAAAAATCCTTTTGACGTCTCTTCATCTACAAAAATTATTGATGTGAAAACACAAAAGACAAAGGGCTGATCTTTGAATAGGAAAAAGAGTGGATCAGCAAAGGTCCCAAATGAATTGGTTGAGCTTTGAGCATGTAGTGTTTCAATCCCCGAAAATTTTACCTATCTTAATCATCTGCGCCGGCGCTTCTTCATGTGTCTCTAGGAGATAGATCTTCTCTTCCTGAGCTTCATGGTATAGAACCGCTGGTTCTTTTAAGCAGTGCAACGAGTTACGGGAGCAATAAGAGCGCACATGAGAAGGATTATTTATCATGAGTTGATGAATACACGTTTCGTTTCCTTATTCGATAAGACTGAGGATTACCCTTTGTAGATACACATGGTTCGAATCCATTGATCATCACTATCTATACAAGATATGGTTGGATTATGCTACTTCATGATTGGTTGTTCGAATATAGACGTGGTACCTATTTTTTTTCTTAAGAAAAAGCGAAAAAAAAATAAATACTATTTAAATTTCAGATAATCATGAACAAATCATATACGATTTTTTTGTGAACGTTTATATTCGAACTTTCCAATTGACAAAATCAAATTGCATAAACACGAGATTAAAATTAAGCGAAACTGAAAAGTACAAAAAAGATTTCGACATATATAGCTAAAATATGTAAAGAATTATATCATTTGAAAAAGAATAAAAAACAGTTTGCGAAAAAGAAGATTTGAGTACATAATTTATAACATTTGAGTGGATATATATATATATTGACCTTGTCAGGGTATGATTATGTCCATATCATGCCAACAAAAGATCATTATGCATTTTAGTACTGAGTGCTAGCATTTATGAAATTTTCCTATATAATTTGAAGGTTGAATAGTCATTCATCATCCATGAGAAACATGCAATTACAATTAGGAGTGATCAATGGATGGGTTCTAAAACCTTCAAAAAATACAATCAAGTACTAAAACTTATCATGAAAGTGTAATCAAGTTTTAAAATTTTCAAAAGTACAATGAATGGAATGACTTGATTTGATCAATTCGATAAGTTTTAAAACTTAATCGTACTTTTTGAAAATTTTAGAACTCAATTGTACTTTTGTAACGCTTTTTATGATTTAATTATATTTTTTAAAAAATTTTATGATTTAATTGTACTTTCATAATAAGTTTTAGAACTTCAATGCACTTGTCCCTAAACATACAACTTGACTCCACAAAATTCTAAGCATGTAGTTTTCAATGTGCTAGTCATACATTCTTTATTCCTTACTATGGCCACATAGATTATTCAAAGGGTTAATACCATAAAATAAAATAAAAACCCAAACCGGTACATCTGTGATAAATTTAACCAAAACTAATTTTTTGACAACCAAAAATCTCAAATTAGTACACCTGTGATAAATTCATCCTAAATTATGACAAAAACACTAAATAGGTACATCTCTTACAAATATACACTCCGTTAAATTAAATTAATATTATAAAAAATCACAAAACTAATAGAATTGTGACAAATGGAGAATAAAATCTCAAAGAGATGCATTAGTCAACTATCATGTGTCATCCAACTTAACAATTTGATAACAAAATTTAACGAAAATTAATAGAGGGTAAATTTATCACAAGTGTACTAGTTTAAGATAAATTTATCATACGTGAGATAAATTTATCACATAATATGTATCAATTTCGGGCTTTTCATGATATTAACCTTATTAAAAATATCCTTGCAAAAAAATAATAAAGGAGCAAGAATAGGTTCTCAAGTTTTATTAAGATGTATCGATGGAAGAGAAACAATGCAATAAGTAAATTAGGATTGTGAGATGAGATAGGGGCGGAGAATACACGCTGAAGATGGACAAGCACATAGTCCATTTGTGAAGTTTCTTGAAGAGTATAGGATTATTGTCCAATACATTATGGTGTAGCAGAAAGAAGCCGAGCTTTATTGGACATAATGTGGAATATGCTTAGTAGCTCCAAACTTCCTAAGTCCTTGTGGAATAAGTTTCTTATATTAAACTGACCTTGATGCGGAAGACGCCTAGTAGCTCCAAACTTCTAGTTCATTTATGAAGTTTCTTGAAGAGTATGGGATTATTGTCCAATACACTATGGTGTAGCAGAAAGAAGCCGAGCTTTATTGGACATGATATGATGTGGAATATGCTTAGTAGCTCCAAACTTCCTAAGTCCTTGTGGAATAATGGCAGTGTATATATTAAACCGACGTGATGCCGACCAAGGCCGTCCTAAGTAAAAATTCTTTACTTTTCTATTTTGAGAATTAAAATGAGAAAAAAGGCTTTTCACCCGTCCGCCATGCCGTCCACCATGCTGCCTAAGGTAGAAAAACCGCCCAAGGGAGAACAACGAAATTCAATTCCAGGGAACGTTGTATGATTATCAAATGCGTATTTTTGTTCAGAAATTCATCAGAAAATAAAATTAGAAAAATCAATTTCTAACCAGAAATTTATCTCTAGAATGATTATAAATTTTTAAAACAGAATAGCGCCCTATAGTCCAGTGCCGTCACCATACTTGAGAGAAACAAGGCTTGGAGGCTCGTACCAGAAAAACGCATAACAAGGATCCGCCTCGGTCCAACAACTCGTGCATCTACCCTTGTTCACATCGTACAAATACACGTTCCGCATGCAATGGAGAATCAGCTTGTCGTGCCTGTACGGGCCTACCAGGTAATGGCTGCCGCTGTCGTGCGGCAGCCACTGCGGCAGCCGGATCCTGTATTTCCTGGTCCACTCTCGTCTCATGTAGTCCCTGAGCACCCACACGTCGATGTGCGTGTTGTCCGGACGATGGACCAGCGCCAGCGATCCCCCCAGCTCCTGCATTTGCGTCCCCACGTTGAAGTTGCCCCAATTGGAGAAGTCGTCCGGGATCGGGATGAAGCTGAACTCCTCCTTGGCGAGGTCGAAGGAGAGCATCGCCCTCGCCAACCGGCGGAACGACAGCGAGTTGGTCTTCAGGAACCAGTTCAGAGCTCCAGAAGCAAAGACAAAATCTTGACAAGGACCGGTGCAGTGAGGAAGCGGCGGGGCTTCACAGGTCCTCCATGATCGCTTGTTGAAGTCGTAGATTCGAGCCCGCATCGTGCCGGTGTGGGTCTTCTTATCAAAGTCGATCGCATCGATTTGTACCATCTTGTACGCGTTGGTAGTGCAATCGAACCCCAGCCCATAAACATACATGCCCGGCGAAAGATCAGGTGCTCTCGGCAGTTCCAGGACTTCTCGAGTAAAGGGATTGATCAGGAGCTCAGGAATACTCTCGGCATCAGTGCTGTGCCCGAAAAGGAGCAAGCCATTGCAGGTGCCTTGGATCGCGTAGCCACTCAGTTCCGGGAACTTACCTAGCTTGATCTGCGCCGCCACCGGCGCTTCCTCGTGTATCTTTATGAGATAGATCTCCTCTTTTTTATACTCGTGGTACAGAACCGCTCGTTCTTTCAAGCGGTGCAACGAGTTGCGGAAGTAGGGATCATCGACGACTTCGCGCCAGCGCCTGCAGACGCTCCGGTGTTGCAGCAGCGACTCGCCTGAGGCTCTGGAGAGGATGTCGGAGAGGATGGCTAGTGGAAGTTCATCCATGCTCGTCAAGGGTGGCGCCACGGTCTGCTGGGCTATTCAACGCCGTAGATCCATTGCAAGGAATGAGATGGACTATTTATTAAGAGTTTATGAATTATCGATTCTGTTTGAGATGAGGATCACCCTTTGGAGATACTAATAGATGGATATGTTCCATCACCTTCCTAAACACGATTCAGATCGGCATCACTATCTTTCCAAAATTCGATTGGATTCTGCTTATTCTTGATTGGTGGAAAATACCAAAAGAATCTTAAATATATTGCATTAGTACTAATTCAATCCTAAATATTTCAATTAGAACATCTTTCACATTGATACCAATTTAATCTATTCAGTCAATTTATGCCGAATATTACCGATATGGATGCCGATGACCAACGTGACATGTTGTGCGCTAATGTGGACATTTTTAATAATTTTTGAATTTTTAAAATATTTTTTTTCCTTTCCCTTTTCTTTTGTCTGGTGGCCATCATCGATCACCAACTATAGCCATGGCTGGCAAGGGCTAGCCTGGCCGGCCATAGGTGAGGGTTGGCCTCATTGGGCCAAGGGCGAGCATCGACTATTAGGGGTATGCAAAAGAATTAGAAACAGTCTGGACCGCCTGGAACTAGATTGGACTGAATCGGAAGTAGCAATTCCCATGGGGGCCGGTCCTATTCCCAGTTCCAATTTAGTGAAATCGGTGAGTACCGAGCCGATTCTTGATTCTGGGCTTGGAACCGCCCACCCATCCACCCGGACCGGACCAATATATATAATTCTATCTCAATTACTTAATTATTTTATAGCTTTTTGATTATATGTATATTTGTGGTTATTGAACATTATTGACTAATTTTGTCTTTTAGGTGTGTAACAATCTTAACCCTCTTTTTTTACCCCTTCTGATAATTCATTTACTTGCTTTCTCAACTAAAACAAAATAAACAAACTTAGAGGAAGGAGAGAACCAATTGGAGTTGTCCATAAGAGCCAATAGTTCACTTTAAGAGTATAAATGTATCTTTCCTTAGTCATTCTCATGATTAAATTAGGTTAACGTTGACAAAAAATAAACCAAGCAATTAATGTTTTAACTTCTATTGACATTAAGACTCTTAACATAGAGTCTAATTCTCTACATGTTTCCAGTGTCGGAAAACCTTAAGAGGACTACATCATGATCTTCAAAGAAATTAAGTTTTTAGCTAATGAGTATTGTTTATTTGTTTTGTCTAATTTCAATTCTTTACTAAAATTAACGGCTGGCAATTCAACCCAAATATAAGGACGAACAAACTTTGTAGGGATTGGGAACCGATTCCATGAACCCACCCAAGAACTAAACAAGGCCGGCGGTTCGGTTCTTGGGTGGATCTATGGAACCAATGGGTGAGTCTCGATTCTAATATTTTGAAACCGGTCCCTAGTGGGTAGATCCGATTCCAAGGTGAGAACCACTCACCTGAACTATGCTCACCCTAGGCAAGGCAATGCTAGCCCTAGGCCCAACAAGGTTGACCCTCACCGGCTACTAACAAAAAGAAACGATAAAAAAATGGGAAGGAAAAATTAAAATTCACTAAATTTAAAAATTATTAAATCATGTTAATGCCAACCAACGTCCATTTAAGTAATTTCTAGACTAAATTGACTGGATATATTGAGTTGGCATCAATGTAAAAATGTTTAAGACTAAATTGATCTAATTGAAAGATTTAGAACTGAATTAATATTAAGAAAAAACAAACACAAACAAATACGTTAAGTTTGCAATAATGATGGAAAGATCAAGGGAGCATTTGGGAGTAGCCTTGAGAAGCTACTTTGAAGCCCCAAAGATCCTTGGGCCAAGGATGGGGTGTTTGGCAAAAAAATTTCAAAACCCCTTTGCAAAATGTCAGCCTTCACAAAGTTGAAAGCCCAAGACAAGTTGGGAGCTGCCTTAGGCTTTCAGCATGCCGAGAATGCTAAGCTAAAGGGCTAAAAAAAAAATTTCTTCCCAAATTATTCTCGTTGATTTTTTGTTTTTTCCGATTTTGCCCTCACTATTCATCATCATCTTCTTCTTCTTCTCCGCGAGCAATCACCGACTTTTTCAAAGGGCAAGCAATCGCGGCAAGCAGTCGCCAGCGAACGTCGCCCAGACGACCGTCGTCGGGGGGTGGTGCGATCGACGCCGAGGGGTGGCGCAACCGACGCCGAGGGGTGGCGCAACCGACGCGCCATCTAGGTCGCCACGACCCAGATCTAGGGCGACAAAGTCACAAAAGGACCTTACCGCCCTCGATCTGGGTCACGCGACCTCCCACAACCCAAATCCGAGGGCGGCGAGGTTGCGCAACTGGGATGGTAACCCAAATCCGAGGCGGCGAGGTCCTCCCGCAACCTCGACGCCCCGGATCTAAGTTGCAACGATGTCATCGGATGTCAAGGCGACGTTGCGCAACCTCGCTGCCCCAGATCCGGGGTCGCAAGAGGTCACGGTAGAGTCGCGCGACCTCGCCGCCCCAGATCCAGGGTCATTAGAGGTCACGGTGGGGTCGCCGAAGGTTGCCCGACCTCGGGCGAACTTTGCTAGTGGTCTTCGGGGGTCGCTCAACCCCGAGCAGCCCTCCCTAGTCGTATTCGGGGCTACCTGAGTCAGATGTCGGTCGCCAGGGACAAATTTCGATCGCCGGCGGCCGCCTGCCCTTGCCGATCAATTTTTTTTTTTTTCTTTTGATAATTTTTTTTATCACAAAAGTCATTTGTAAATGTAATTCCCCAAAACACCATTTTGCTCAAAGGTACTTCACAATGAACTTTTAAATTGTAATTTACCAAACATAGTTTGCATTCTGAAAAGTTCCTTCAACCTAAAGTCATTTGCATTTTCCTAATGGCTTTCTCCAAAAGTCCAACCAAACGCACCCTAAATACTGTGTTGTCAATATTTATATTTTGCAACAGTTTCGAATTTTCTGTCATGGCTAAAATATCACATAAAGGGGGTGAATAGGTGATTTTGGGGAAATGAATTAATTTAAACCAATATTGTAGTGAGACAACTTCTAATAAAGAGTAAGGGACAGGGAATTGTACACTTAAGATTATAGTGGTTCAGCTTTTACAAGCCTATGTCCACTCTTCTGTGCTACAGCTAATTGGCTAGAATCCACTGATAAGAACCGATCAGAGATTACAAGATCTGAGCACTGAACACTCTGGCTCATGTGTAAAACTCCTCACACCTTCTCGACCTCTAAAGGGTTACACAAATTTGCTCACTAAATCAAATGCAAAATGATCACAAACACCCTTCAGACTTTAGAATTAAAGGCTCCAATACTTGTGAAAGTGAATTGTTATCCTTCTGCTTTGAGATCTCCTCTTATACCCCTCCTAGTCCAAGCTGACCGTTGGACATGCCTTCAAAAGGATCATCCAGCCAATCCACCCGTTGGTCCTGGATTTGTTTGAGAAGATCCGATGGCATGAGGATCGCCGAGGTTGAAACTTTCCATAAGATTTGCTGCCCATATAGCTAGTTGGGTTTCCAAAAGTCAAGTGTCTATGTTTATAAAAAATAGCTCACCTTCGAAGTTTGAGGAAAGTTTAGAAACATGAGGATTTTTATGAAAACCTTCCTTTTAAAGCTCCTTCAAAAAGAAGCAAGTAATCCAGTCAATTTGTCCACTAGCCCTTGCACGAGAGATTTATTCCATCCTAGCTGGTTGATTAAATGTCCGAATAAGAAAGTATCATCCATGACTCTGATTCTATTGCAATCATCAGACTTTCCTTCTTGAAAAATACTTTTAATCAAAACCCAAAATGGGTAAGTTTTGTCAATCATCAAAACCACTAAGGGAATATTTTCTCAACATTTTTGAATTAAAAAAAAATCAAACAAAGAAAACAAACATGCCATAAGCAGTGTTAAATCTTAGATTATGTGAACAAAACATCGTCCCCAAATCAAACCACCGAGAGAACCCTTGTGCTCTTCCACCTCCAACTTGGTGTAGCCCTCTCTCTCTCTCTCTCTCTCTCTCTCTCTCTCTCTCTCTCTCTCTCTCTCTCTCTCTCTCTCTCTCTCTCAATTTCTTACCCGTAATATCGATTGATGTTTGTTGCTTGCTTTTTCCTACTCCAAATATCACCATAAATATAAGGATGTTGTTTTGTATTGTTGTAACAACTTTTCCGAAACATATATTGGTCTATCCTATGTGCCGGAAGAGGAAATGTTGGCGATGGTAATGTGGTGCAAGCAAGTTAAGTCTTCCTTTCACATTTTTGGGGAGCTACATTCGAAGATGAGAATGTGGGATTCAGTCATTGAGAAGGTAGAAAGAAGATTGGCTAGTTGGAAGAGGTCATATCTTTGTAAAGGAGGCATTTAAATTGGTTTGACTTCCAAGAAGCACCCTGTTGGTCTTGTGAAGCTATGGCTTTGAGGGTTTTTAAGACAATTTTTGTGGATGAAAATGACTCCAGTATTTAAGGGACTCTTCCCAATTGTTTCGGAGGATGTATAAAGCCTTATAAAATATTTTTCCCTTTAATTAGTGGCTGCTGAACTATACAACCTCTACAGAACCAAAAGCTACCGCATGAAGTTAATACCGCCAAACACGCATCCTAATGAGCGTGTCAGTTAAATATTTGTTACTTTTCCCCTCCACCAACTGTATAAGTTAAGACACTCGAGATTATAGAGAGGAGATTGGAAGCAACCAAGAAGCTTGCCGTATTAGAGTAGTTTGATCGAGAATCAGTAAAATCCCTTTGGACTTTGGGGGTTGGGGGGTCGTGTAGGCTATGAAATTTTCTATTAGATTTCTATAAGGCTCGGTGCAGAGTGGCTTGAGACATTGAGGACTAAAATTATCTTTCTTGGAGAGCATAATCATTGAGATATGGAACAGACCATTTTGGATGGGTAAAATATATTGGTGAAGATAGATTGTCTAATTTCAGCTCCAATCCTGCTTTAATGGCTATTGAGTGTGTCTCCCGCGAATCGTGTGAAGTTAGCATGGTGCAGTGCAGGTATGAGGGATGTCTAAGTGGCAGCCTGAGACATTTGCCATCATGCGGTGCTTGGTGGCTTCAATATTAAGGATCCATGAATTACATCATATTAAGCTGTCTGCTTCTCTGAAAGTTAAGTCTATATGAATGCCTTAAAAGTTTATTCTCTATCTTCTACTGGAACCAGATTTTATCATTCTACATGTTTGCTCTGCTACATCATGCTTAGCAGTCGATGGTCAAACTAAATTGAACATTGTTGCTGAAGAACTTGGTAACAGTGGCGTGGCATTCTAGCATGACTGATTTTTTCCTTTTTGGAAATGTATTGCTACAATTATTTGAACCAAATGAATAATTTTCGAATTATAAACCTTGTCCTTACAGGTTTTTGACTTAAGTTCTTTTTGAATTGCAAAACCTTGGACCATTGTTTCTTCATGTGAATTTGAGGCTTATACAACAGCAGCGACAGCGACAACAACATCGAAACCTTGTCCCACTAAGTAGGGTCAGCTGTCTTGTCCAAAAAAAAAAAAGTAGGGTCAGCTGTATGAATCCTTTCACGTTATTGGGCATGATTTTGACTCGAATTTTTTGTAAGACAATGTTTTTGAATCTGAACTAGACTGGCCGGTTCAACCGGTTAGGCCAGGAACCAGACCACGGTGTGCTCTTGCTTTACTCAATTACTGGCACTGGACAAGAACTGGTCAAAGCCAGTATTGACCTAGTTTAACCAGGCAACCAGTGAGCGCGTCACCAGTTTGACCGATCTTTCCGTAACAAATTTAGAGAGAGGAGGCAAGGGGAATGATCCCGTCTTTTAGAAAGTGGAATGAGTGTCTCAGCCATCTGAGTTGTGCTCTCATGTTGGGTTGGATGGGTAAGATTTATATCATTGTATGCTTAAATTAGTAAACTGTGCAACTAATTAACCCTGCGGTTGAACCTGTTCAACTGCGAACTAAAAACCAGACCGGTTCTTTCTGGTTTTGAAAACAATCTGTAAGATAAAGGTATTGCTTTGTTTTGTCTCCTTCATGCCATTTTAGGTCTTTTTTGCCTCTTTCTATGCGGACTATTTATCCCATAACTATTTTTTAGATTGCAACCCATTTCTTTTTGGAACATTAAGCCCAATGCCATGCCAATATTCAGTCTTTTTCTTTTTTTGCCAACATGTGATTTTTTTGTCGATGCATCAATTAGGCTGTTTTTTCCATGAAAGTAAGATCCGCGAAGTGCCCAATAGTATAGACCATATGGAAAGGTTCTTCTGGTACAGCTTAATGCATATTCTTCACATTCTCATCTAGAGAGATTAGCCTTCGTTTGCATCTGCTGACATTACTGCAGGTTCTTCTCGGGGAAAGTTTGCAGGATGCTGACAATCCTTCCTGGAAGATACAAGTGGGTATTTCACCAAGACAAGAAGTTGCATTGTCAATAAAGGTATGGCCTATTGCTTCAGTTCTCCAAGTGGAGAGTACCTTTTATGCTCGTCAACAGTTGTTTAGCTATTGATAGTAGACTCGAGTCTGAGTTATTTGCTCAAGTAATTTCTCTGGTTAGGTTTCGATTCAACCCCTTATGGTGGTGATTGATACTGAATTTTTCCTTGACTTCATCGAGTTTCTTGATGTCTTTTGAGTTTCAGCATGAACGGGTAAATAAGCACCAAAAAAAAAAAAAAAAACAAGAAGCAGAAGATCCGATGCTTAGTAATGATGGCAAATATATAAAGAGCTGGTCATAAAAGCAAAGCAGCTGAATAGTCAGTACAGTCAACCTGTCTGCCATTCATTCGAATGACCCATAACAAAACATATCAACAATAGAAACCTTACATGCTCCAGTGTTGCAGAAGTTCGATGAATTAAGAACTTGACTTTGCATCCACACATGTTATCACTTGCAATAGTGTCCCCATTGCTTTATGGAGGATGGAATTCTGTCGCTTCATCTATATCCTGCAGAAGTGTCAAGGAGTTTCAAAGACGAAAAATATTATGACAATTTGGAGTAATAGTGGTCACTAAAACGGTCCTAGTCAAACCCTTCACTAATTTGACACTGGCAGAATAAAGGAATATCAAATTATTTGCATTTTAACTCATTAAAAGATCTTTGTTTATGATTTTACTTTTCAAACTTCAAGAGACTTCTGTTTCTCCATTTTCTCAATTAAATGGAAGCAGGAATATAAGTTGCTCATGAGAAAGTTACCTTGATAACTTCATCTGAAACGACACCAGAAAACTGACCAGAGTCGTCAGTACCTCCAGCACCAAGCATACCAAGAGACAGCCAATTCAACCATCGACACGACCTGCCTGATGACTACCCATCATTCCGTGACTTCTCAAGACTCGGTTCCACATAGTTATTGGTAGACTCACATAAAAGCTCCTAGAGATAGAATAACTAGATATAAGACGTAATAATTGATTTGCTTGACCAGCCACGTGAAAAAAAAAAAAAAAAACTGAAATTCCACTTTACGATTAGAAAACTAATCACAATAACACACTGCAATCATCGCTATTATTAAGTACTAACAAATAAATGAAGCAAATTGTGAGACAAAACCTCTATCGTACCTGGAATTCATGTTCAGCAACTGAGCCATAACTTAGGATATCTTCTATACCAGATGCTCTTTCCATTTGCTCCAACTCTTGAAGAATTTGTTTGTCAACTGACTGATAATATCAGACTCCAAAATGAGGAATTAATTGGAAAAGAGATCTATTAAAGACTTGCCAGTGGCACGACATATATTATAAATTGAGAATGTGTGAGTTAACAGGTTCTATATTCTTCTAACTCTCTCCTTTCTCATTATATGGTCCAAGTAGGAGGTTTTGAAGTCAAATCTCCAAGCCCCTCATTTGCTACGATTACAACTTATTTTCCATGCTTCAAATTCAGGACACATCTCATCCCAACGAGAAGGGTGACCAATAATATTTAAATTAAGGTCCATCTAGTGGTTTAAGAAGCTTTTAGAAGAATCTGCTACGATTTACAATGTTCTACATTAGGGGTTTCGCAGAAGGGCTGGAACAGGTCTCCAGATAGTTTAAACTAGATAAGAAGTCATGTATTCCTCAACAACAAAATCACAACTAAGATTTTTGTAAGAATAAAAAAAGTGAGGTGAACATCTGTCAACAAAATAACTAGATGGACACGAGGAAAATTAGCTATTCAAAAATGAACCTTCCTATCGGTATTCAGGATTGGCCTCCAATTCATGCAACTCTTCAGGTGACAAAATAAGGTCCAAGAGGTTTCTTTTTATCATGAAAGAAACTTTTGACAGGTCCAAGAGGTTTCTGTCTTGTGTATGCCTTTTTTTTGTCCTCAAAGGAGTCATATTAAGGTAGGTAGAAATTCATAAGATGATGAAACATATTTCCAAGCTTTGACTAGAAATGACACGAGGAAATTGTAGATAGGTTGCATATGGTCCATAAAAGGGATGCTGAAGGAATTCAAGTCGGCGGAAGACGACTTACCTGATTTCGATGCGCAAACAACAAATAGCCCCGGAACGAACACAGAATTGCGAATGAATCACGAACAACACTACCTCATGTTAGTCTGAATGTAATCACAAGGAAAGCACCCGATTTCCACGGCGTAAATGCCGATTGTTCTTGCAAAACCGAAATGGAATGCCTTCTTCTTCTTTGATGGAAAGGGAGAGAAATTTGGTGCGTATGTTTTGCCAACAATAACCTCCAACGGTTGTCTTCAAAAGCCTTTTATACATCTCCCTTCATACCCTTTCATCGTAGCATATCAAGACGATACGATGCGATCCAATCGCACCCCATCATGGACGTACTAGCTAAAGTACAACAGATGCCAAAGAGAACAACTCGAGAGCTGCTTTAGAATTTGGATAGTGATTTCGTGAATACCAGGTACTTGTATCTTTTTAACTAACTTTTTCTTTAATCACCAGCCTAGATATATAGCATTTTACTATGAATTATTCATAACCTTCACACATCGAGTATATCGAAATTTCATTTGTCCTTCTCAGCAAAGACGTTAATCACAATCAGACAACAAAAACAAGCTTTTACGAACAACTTAACTTGAATGAAAAACATCCTTGTAACTCAGAAGATGCAGATATATAATTACCGTACCTTATCGCCTCATCTTCACTCAACTAATTTTTTCAAACAGATAACCGCTTTCCTAAGTCTTTGAACAAAAAAAAATTCCAATTAAATCAATGCATAGACAAAGCACGATAAAAAACAAACAAGCAAAAACTCAATATCCGGAATCATATGAAGTATGTACCTCAAACATCTGAATGACCACCTAGCATCTCAAGAGAAAGAGGAGAAATTTCAGGCATCACTAGCCAAAAAAGCCCCAAAACCAGCTATAGACCATTATTCAACACACAAAAGATGAAAATCCTAAACAGCATCCAGAGGCAGTAAGAAAGGAGAAACGTCACGTTGGATATATAAAAATACAATGTTCATACATGTTGAGGAACACACCTGCTCTTGTCGAAGAAAAACTAGTTTCTTTTTGTACTGGTTAACATATTCCCAACGATTGTTTCTGCAAAGGAGTAAAATTTGGCATTATTTGGCATGTCTGAAGATAGCTACGCAGATCAACGACAACCATTGAAAAAGATGCCCTTTAGTTGCAGCAATCATTATCCACAGCCCAATTTGAAAATTTTCAGCTCCTCGGTCCTCTCTGTCAGATAAAAAATGATTGAAGAAACTCCTAGCATTCACGCTGAAGCTGTCAACAATTACCATGATCATAGTGAAGCACCAACATCGGCTTGTGAGATCTGGGGGAGCGAAATACTATCCAGAAAACCTTCAGGAGAACCTCACTACAGAAGAACTAGCACCTCCTGACACAGCTGGTCAAATGACGAATACATCTACCTAACTACCGCCCTATAAATCTCCATGCACCTCATGAAAATACTGTCATATTAATGACAAGCATCACATCGAAAAATATTATTCTTAACGATAGCCACTGGATCCTATGGTAAGTACAAAAGGAACTGTAAAAGGAAAAGAAAGGGCATAACAATGACGACAAAAGAAGATAGTGAGACAATAATAATAACATTATGTAAGACGAGTTGCATCATGAATTGATTATTAAGGTCAAATTGAATTCAAACCTACATCCTTAACCAAGATGCACACATGAACAAGACCTTTTCTGGTTTGAAAAATAAGAAACTACCAGAAACCTGGACACCATTTTCATGCTGTGCATGGTATAGAAAATCAATTATTTCGAGAATGTTAAAAAAGCCAGGCCAATAATGAAAGAAAAACTCTCTGCATTAACAGCTCACGCGTCCTTTCGGTCATTAAATGCCACATATATTAGCATCAAGAAAGACCAAATTTGTGCATAAGTTACAGGTATCGACCACACAAATACTCCTGTGTCTGTAGAAAGAAGGATAGGCAAGATGATGAAAGTCACACACAGACACATTCAGTAGTGCTAGAATAGGGTGAAAGTGATTGCTTTCACAACTAGCATTACTCAGGCATCGATTGTCTCCAGGATTCTCCCAGAAACTCAAACCTCCATTGGAGGAGTTGCAGTAGACTTTCAAACCCGTTATCTTTACAACTTTGTGGACTTGGCATTTTGTGGCAGGTGAAGGAGAAAAGAGAACTTCAGGTTTCTCACTAAGACAAAAGTTAATAAAAGAAGCACCATAAAGCTGTAAAGGCAAGTAACAGAAAGAAGTAGATAGGCATGTAAATATCCTAACTTCCAACCAAGTTCAAAAGCAGATCATCAAATAATGGGACTTCTATTTATTGAAATACACTCAGTTCGGCTCTTCTCACATATCAGGGGGGAAATGTGCATGCCTCACTATATTGAGCAGCAATGCGCATATTTCGGACATCTCAACGATTAGACGGATTGCAGAAGAATGGTAAGATAATGGGCCCACCTCATTAGCAGGATTGTGGAAGAGCGGTAATAATTATGCGGCAGACATTAAAATATAGCGCAACTGAAGCAAAAGGTCCAAATCCAAAAGCCACATCCAAAAGCAACAGCAATGCCAAGATAGGCCCTCTATAATCGTTCCTTCACTGACAGAAAAAACGCATAGAAACATCATCACACAGGCTTGCATTTTTTGAAGTTTAAGCTCCCAGGAATTGTAGGTTAAAACTTACCACTAAAAAGTTTCGACCAAAAAAAAAAAATTACCACTATAAAGCAATTACTCTTTAACTCACCAGCAACTAAACCATATCTAACACCAAAGTCAAAAAAAAAAGCACATTGATAGCTGGGAGAGGAATTCAACAATATGCCTTTTATAGATCAATATTGTACCATGAATCGATTACGAATTTTAGCCAGATTTTGCTGATTGGGTGCCGGTCAATTGACGTAACAAAATCGCTATTGACGTGGATAACTTTTAATAATATTTTAATATTTTTTTTGATTTTTTCGATGTTTTATTTTATTTTCATTTTCCTCTCTTTTTCTTGTTCTTGTTTCCTTTCTCTCCTCCTTCCTCCAACCAGTTGCCGGACCTCAACAACCAACTAGAGGCGATGGCAGGCCAGGTTGAGGTCGACCTCGCTGGCCTCTGGCAAGCCTCATGGCCACTGGTAAGGCTCCAACCCTCGCCAGAGGTCGCAAGGGCTATTCGCGGTAGGTGGTGAGGCTCACCCTAGTCAAATCTAACAAAGGTTGAGCCTTGTTGAGGGCAACCTTAGGAAGGCTTGACCTCGTCAGATCTGGTAAGGGTCAAGCCTCGCCAATCACCGAATCTGGCGAGGGTTGAGCCTCACCCACGGCCGATGAGGCTTGGCTCTCCCCAAATCTGGCGAGGGTGAGCCTCGCCGCCCAGTGTGAGCAGCCCTTGTGGCCTCTAGCTATGGCTCAAGCCTCACCAATGGCCATGAGGATCGCTAGAGACCGACCAAGAAGTCGACCTCGACCTCGACCTCATCGGCCATTGCCTTTGGCTGGTCACCAAGGTCCGGCGACTAGCTAGAGGAAGAAGGAAGAGAAGGAAAAAGAAAAGAAAATAAAAATAAAAAATTTAAAAATTATTAAAATATTATTAAAAGTTGTCCATGTCAGCATTAGCCGCACCGCGCCGCGCCAACCAACCAATGCCCGGTCAACAAAATCCACATAAATTAGTCAGAATGGCTGAATTGACACCAAATCAAAATATTTATGACTAAATTGGCACCAATAAAATGTTTAAAACTAAATTAACACAATTACAAAAAGTTTCGGACTAAATTGACACTTTTCCCAAAAGATCTATCCTGCCATTCCATGTTTCAGCAAACTAATTGTGGAAATCTCATGTCCCCTTTCCTAGCCCCGCGTGAAATTTAGTAATTGCGGCCATCCAATCAATTGTATCAACCCCATATTGCACTCTTGAATTGTTGGTAAACAAATGAGTGACCACTTGCTGATAGGGGTGACCAGTTCTTGGTCCGGTTTAGTTTCACCTAGGAACCGAGAATCAAAGCGGGAGGACCGATTCCTAATTTTTGTGACCGGGAACCGATCACTTGCAAAAAAAAAATTAAAAAAAAACTAGAGTTATTACTATTTTTAGGGTTCATTGCTATTTTTAAGAAATTTAAAAATATATCTTTAAAAAAAAAAATTGGTCCTGTTCAGTCTAGTCTGGTTCTCCCCTAGAACCGGGAACCAAACTAACTATTACCGGTTCCATTTTTATGGAACCGGGAATCAGACAGATCCCTTCGGGAACCGAACCGAACTAGTCCGTCTGGTCCGATCTGGGTAATTCCCGATTTTGGCGATCCGATATACTCACCCTATTTACCGATTGTAATCAAATAAAGTATGGCATTGCCCAGCGAATAGAGTTGTTCTTGCGGCTGCATCCCTCGTGAGAAACCTAGGCGAAGAAGAGGGCGGAGCCAGGGGAAGTTGAGATCGGCTAGGGGTTGAAGAGGAACCTAACAATATTGGTGGGCTAAGATATTGGGCCTAAAGGGAGCCCTATAACTACGGGCTGCGCACGAACATAATCGAATTGTGGGCTGGAAAATTGGGCTTGAGTTGGGCCTAATGAACTATTTTTCAGGCTCGTGATCAGATCTAATTTTGCAATATGAGGTAAACCGGATAAATGCCATAAATACGAGTGGATGCGATGCTCTTGGTTATAACAATCATTTCGGAAAAATTGGTAGACCACAAAAACCCATCAATGATCGAGAACCATAATACTAAGCCAACCAAAAAATTTCGCATGATGTTATATCGCAGGTTGATTCTAGAAATCTAAACGTTATAATAGTATCTAGAATAAAAATCTCTGTAACATAACTAGATTTTATCATCGGTGTACCCCTCTTTCTCTTCTCTCAGCGTCTTAGCCCGTAATTTCAATAGATTTTATTTCTTGTTTTTTTCCCACTTCAACTGTTACCCTAAATATATGATTTTTTTTTTTTTTTTTTTTTTTGTATATTTCCACATAACATTTCATTTGTCTACATTGTAAAAATTTTATACATATTTTGGTTAAGCTTATAAAAGGTTGCATTTTTGTTTTCCAACTTGACCATAAGAGAGAAAACATTATTGTAAAAGTTCCAAGTTTTGCCTATTATTATTATCCATTATCAAAGCTAGACCTATGTTTGATTAATAAGGAAGACCCTTAAACTTGTGCGATTAAACTTTACCAAGCAAGAACCAATTAAGAAATTGAATTAACACGACAAATTGGGTACATCATATAGGCTCCGCCAAGGTTCAATGTGCCGACCCGCCTTGATCACAATTATAATGGTCATGACGATCCTATATCAAAAAGGCTCTAACCAAATACATATTGGCTCAATAGAAGTAAAAAGTGCCATCTGATATGTGTCCATAAATCAAATACAACCATAGTCGTTGGTCACGTGCTATTCACATGATCAACGTCTAAGTATGACTCAAGTCCACATTGACTGCATTTTAGGCAAGAACTTGTTCAGAGAGTGAATAGTTTTCAATTGAAACGTAAATTTACATGTGCTTTGGAAATTACTTTCATCGATATATAAAATCATAAAATAGCGAACTAGTAAGTGAATGCGCCAAAAATGAGTGGATATATCAGTTAACTGGAATTCTAGCATAAAATTGGCAATAAAAGGAATAGAAAAATTTGTTCGATAAAAATAAGTAGACAAAGCCAACTTTATGCACAACTTATTGAATTTTAAATTCGAATGGATATATTTAATTAAAAAGTATTCACACAAAGAGTCCGCACATATACACCATGGACAGCTCCGCCTCATCCCTCAGCTACGCCATTCCACTGGCAAACTGACGAGGAGACCTCCCTCTAGGCCATCGCACTTTAACCTCATTGCCTCAACCTCCTCGCACCACTTTCATCACTCCTCCGACAAACCAATGACCTTCCTCCGCACTATTGCACCTTCACCTTCTCCAAATTAGCCACTCTGTACTTCGCAAGTCATCAATGTTGGGCAAACGGGCAATGCCATCTCCCTCGAAATTAGCCTTCTTAACTCCCATATGTGAAGGGTTTGCAAGTAGAATGCTATCTTGTGAGTTTGTTAGAATAGACGGAAAATTCAGTTTATTTTAGTTGACTTTCAAGAGTAGTTTAATTAGACACTTTTTTCAGGTTTCACAATTTTAAGAGAGAGTTTTTATATTCAATACTGGGATGTGGAAGAAGTTTTGGGATCAATTGCTCAAACAAATCCTAAAATGCCCTCAACTATCAAAGATATGCGCTTTGAGGTTGGTGGTCCTCAAAATTGTCTTCTTTTGTCTCTTTGTCCGATATTTCTAAGAAGTAGAGGTGATGCTGAATGAATAGTACATCAATTTCTTCTGCATATATAGCATGATTCCCATGCACTTTGAAAGGGAATTTTGTATTGTCTATGTATTGAATAATTTTCCTAATATTAGAATGATTTTCCCATCAACCAGAACAATGATGTACACATCTCATACCTCTTGTTGTAAGAAGAAGCTTGAGAGAAAATGCCTATGAAAGAATACACTATTATTTTGTTATGCGACAATACTAGAGAAGGGGACCTCAATTTATACTTGGGCCTTTTATTTACAACCGTACATCTACCATTAATCTAACGGCAAAAATCCAATCTCTCCATCTATGACTCACACCTATTAACTAAAAGAACTCTCTAGAATTCAAGCATACATATTCAATACCGCCCCTATGATTATTCTAGAATACCATACTATAATTATAACTCAATAGAAATGAAAAAAAAAAAAAAAAAGATCAAACAAAAATGAAATTGCTATAGAGAAGTAAAAGTTTAGTAAAAGTTTAAAGTTGTATAGAAAATAAATTAGTTGGTTTATAAACAGCTCTAAGATTATGTACTTAACTTATAAAGCAAATCTTAAAGTCTAATAAAGTTTAATTACATTGAAATTAGAAATAATAACATAAACTTGAAGTTGGTGAAGGAAAATTTTCAAAGAACTCACTTCGATTATATAGATTTTAAGAGATTGTAATTAGAGTAGTCTGGTTAGAAGCTACTGTATTATTCTTGAAAATAATGTTAAGTATAATAAAACCGGTTTACAAAAATGGTATATTGGGTGATGCGGTGGGCTTTTATTAAACATTGAATTTGACAAATCTATTTATATATTTGACGCGTGATTTAGTACATCAATAATGTAAATTAATTTTTGTATACTTAACAATATACTTTATTCCTATCCAGTGGATTTATATGCCTAACGCTTTTTAATTGAATGAGCTTCATAACGAATCAAGATCGACCCAATTTTTAGGTTATGTTTTATTAAAAAAATTAAAAAAAATCGAGTGATATTTTCATATGATCTCATATTTATCAAAATATGAACTTCCGCCAATTCATGCACCGGTTGTGCCGTTAGTTTAAAAGCAGGTACTGCTTGATAGATGTCTATGTTTCTCTTTTTACAAAAAGATTCCGTGATGGCTTTGTTCCCTCGGCCCATCGCTTAATCGAAAGCATTCCCGTCCCCTCGCCAAAAAAGAAAAAGAAAAGAAAAGAACAAAAATTCCCTATCCTCCTATAAAACTCATGAGATTATTTTCATACTATAGTATTTTCACTGCAAAATATCCACAGGTGCGTGGGAAGAAAGGCAGGCTAAAGCATAATCATTGGAATTGTTCACTCTTTTGACCAAAAAGATGAGACTCGATAGATATCTGGCTTCATAAAAAAGAAAAGAAAAAGGGGTGCTTTGGAATATAACTTTCCTTCTTGGACCGCTTCTCCATCTTCAATCCATAGATGACAAATTGAACTTGTTTTGCTCGCTACTAATAAACCCATCATGAGTTTCATAATTAAAACCTCCGATCGTCACGGTTTGATCTAAATCAGGTTAATAATTGTGGGTAGGGTCTGATACTTTAGGAGCAATCATAAAACTAATTTTAGAAGAGAAACGAAAATGGATGGTGGGCCACTAATCACTTGAAATGACCAATCGAAATTCCATCAGAGCATCAAAGAAAAAATAGAGCTAATACCATTAAAATTCTAGACTAGTATCTCGTGATACACTTGTTCCAAACTAATTTTCATTTTAATAAACATCTCAAGCCAATACCCCTCCTCTCACAAAAAAAAACTCAAATCGATACCCAATAACAAATTTATCTCAAATCTACTTTGTTAGTAGTTTGGAATCTAATGCGAAGAAAATATATTTGCATCAAGAGTACTCGTTTGAGATTTTTCATAAGACTAAAATTATTATAATTAAATGTATTATGGAGCATCAGTTTAAGATTTCTAATGGATAACCCAAAAATCATTCTAGAAGTACCTCAACATTTGAACTTCTCTTTTGTAGCTGCCCGTATTTTTGTTCAAACTTCTTTATTCGGGGGGACGAAAAAGAAATCAAAATGCCCAAATTTTCTCTTTTTTGGGGGATTTATTTTATTTAGGTATTGGCGCCATGAGTAGTTTGAGTTATGTAGCTGGGCTGGATGTTCGAAACTGCACTGACCTTTTGTTCCTTTTCTTTTACTCCTCCGTCTCTTTTTGGATGCCGCCCCTCCTCCGGTGCAATTGACATGAGAAGCAAAAAGGCCAAAAAAGCCAGCGAGAAAGACAGACACGAACATCGCATCCGATGGTTGTACCGCGTAGCCGACGAATCATGAGCATTCAATTTTTAGGACAGCGAGGGACCCGCTCCTTCTCTCCCTCCCCTGCGCAATCAACTCCATAAATTAGATCCAAACCTTCCCCTCTCTCTTCAAGGATGGAAAGGCGAGGCGACCAACACAAGCAATCCTCTCCGGAATTTATTGAAAGAATTACACACCAATCATGCAATGTTTGATTATGAATCAAAAGTATTGCACTGCCTTGTGACTCAAAATTCCAAGCTTGGCGAATTATTACTACATCCTCATCAAGATTATGGAAATCAAGAAGTTTCTCTATACAAAATATATTGCAGCTTAGTCAAGAAGTATGAGTTATTTGGAAATTCACTTGCGACACAAATCGAATTAGTGATCCCATAAAAGGCATATTGCTCCTTTATAGTGAGGCTAGTCACCATGAAGTTATACAAAACCGTCTTTGACCGAAGAGCCGAGAGGTGGAAAAGGGGTATAAATAGGGGAAATGTCAATTATTTTTTGTCTGGTTTGAAAATGGATATATGGAAGAGAAATCAAGAGGAAAATGGTCTAGATGAAGTTGGATTAATCGCAGTAATATGTGCTCCCGAACTCATTTTTGATTAAATTACACTTTGCATTTTGTAATTTCAAAGGTTTTTTTGTTCTGTAATCATTGTCGGTGGAAAAAAAAATTCTCCAGATGCGGCTCTCGTTGCAATCAATGTATTAGTTCGTGAAGCAATTGATAATTACTATCAGCACGTCACCAGCGATGATGGCCGTGTGCGGAGAAAATCTTCTCCTTTGACGGTGTTTCCACGAATAACTCATTCTCAAAATATCATGAGAACGCATTTTGTACTATACTTTTACTTGTTTTTTTTTTTTTTGGATTATTACTACATTTTTTTTTTGCCTTTAGTGTGAAGTTAGGGAAGAAAAGTAGATTCCTTTTCAGATATTTATTCAAGAAGTATTGTTCTCGACCCATCTTGATTTTTGGAAAATGCGAGATTTAGATACACGATTTGTATTGCCCATCGCTATTCAAGAATTCAAGTACACCGGACATCAAGGAAAAAATATTGCATTACGTACAAATTACATGACCGAGTCTTTGTGCGTGGTTGACTATGGGGCCTTAGGACCCAATGCCGTACCTAAACATTGATTTCCGTCACATGATTTACAGACGAATATAAATCCTTCCTCTCTCCCAAAATTCACGTCAATGTGTTAATGATTTTCAGCAGTTGATTTGTGAAAATAAGAATTTTATCAATGCTTAAAATTTGTCGAGACATAAAATGGAGCATTGCACGGATATGAGCAGAGTAGATCCACCCTCTGTGAACCATGCAACGCCTTTGCACAAACGATTCTTTCAACGCACCCAATAGCTTTTTCGAGAAAATAAACACGCAATTTTTTTGTCTATAGATAAACAAGAATTCTGAAATTGTCGAAATGCAAAGGAAACAAATTAGAAAGATTGTTAAACTTATCGTCTTCATGCAAGAATGTTTATATTTTTTTAACGTGAATAAGCCACAACAAATCCCAAAATATGCTAAGTGTTACACATGTATTATGAATTCTTTTATGACATAAAAAATCACAAATTATGTCAATTGCAACATATTTATCTTAAATTTTTTCCTGTAACATAAAATACTCCAAAATTTATACCTACATTAACACACTTAAACTTTGTCAAGGTTTCGGCTAATGTCTTATCAATCAAAATATCATTTTTATTTCAGTTCAATCATGTGGGCATCATGTCAATACCGTTTGTTTTCTTATACCTATCTAAGTAGATCTTTAATGGTGCACGGGTATAAGTTTTGGATTTTTTTTTTTTTGTTTCATAGAAAAAAATTTACAGTAAATATATCACACTTAGCATAATTTAGAATTTTTATAGCCTTTTTTTCCTTTTTTAAAACTCAAAACTAATGGATAAATGATCCGCGAATCCGAGGTTAGTTTTATAATTACATTCTTTCACTATCCGTAGTTCAATAATGGCGAGGTTGTTAAATTATTTTTTTGCATCGGCAAAAGGTCTAATAAAAAAATAGAAAAAACGAGTTTGAAATTTGGAAGGCAAAGCGATTGGAAGAGGAGGGAATATAAAACTGGAACCAGTTTTTTTATGTCCGCAAGGAAGGAACCCTCCAACACCAACGTTAGCGAATGATTACGGGTCGTGTCCGGTCCGTTCCCCGTTATTTGATATTACCAATACAATTCTCTCTCTCTCTCTCTCTCTCTCTCGGTCTCACCTGCTGTACCGTATTAATTACCATTTCCCGTTCACCCTCTTCTTCTTGTCCCCTTTCTCTCTCATGACCGGCACTGCAAGTGCACCGCACTGCACTTCACTTTCTCTCTCTACTCTTCTCCTCCTGCTTCATCTTCAACTCGCACCATCAGAAAATCCATTCGAGCCTCCCCGATGGGCCAAGTTCCGTCTTGTTCCTCCTCCTCCTCCTCCTTGTGCCGGTCGCTTTCGGCCGTCGCCACCGTCGACGGCCACGCCCGCCAGGCCTCCTCCGCCGACTGCCTCGACCTCACGCTGGGCTTGCCCGACGAGTGCCTCGCCTCCGTCTTCGCCCTCCTCGGCTCCGACGACCGCGGCTCCTGCTCCCTCGTCTGCCGCCGTTGGCACCTCGTCGACGCCCGGTCGCGGCAGCGCCTCGCCCTCGTCGCCCGCTCCGAGATCGCCCCGTCGCTCCCGCCGCTGCTCCGCCGGTTCGGCTCCGTCTCGGTGCTCTCCCTCAAGTGCTCCCGCAAGCTCGTGAGCATCGGCGACGAGGCGCTCGCCCGGGTCGCGGCCTCGCTGCCGTCCCTCAAGAAGCTCAAGCTCAAGGGCTGCGTCGACGTCTCCGACGACGGGCTCCGCGCCTTCGCGCTCCGGCGGCCCCCGGTGCTGGAGAAGGTCTCGCTCGCCGCCTGCGGGTTCGGCGCGCGGGGGATCGTCTCGCTGCTCTGCAACTGCCCGTCGCTCCGCGACCTCACGCTCAAGCGGCTGCGCAAGCTCGACGCGCAGAGCACGCCTCTCTCCATCGACGCGTACTACGACCGCGACGATGACGACGCGGCGAACGACGCGAACGCGTCGAAGAAGAAAAAGAAGCGAGTGGACTTTCAGCTGGAGAGACTGTGCATCAAGGACCTGCACAACGCTCGCCTCTTCATCCCTCTTCTCTGCTCCTCGAAGCCATTGAAGAGCCTCGTCGTTTGCAGGTAAATGCTAGAAATGCACCTTCTTTTCGACACGAAACAGACAAGTAGTTCGAAATGATCAATTAGAAGGGCGACGGGTTTCGAATTAATAATCCATTCCCGTGCTGCAGGAGCTCCGGAAATTGGGACAGGGTGCTCGAGAGCCTCCGGCTCCGCCGGGAAGGAGCGACCTCTATTTCGGAGATTCAAATGGAGAACGTGCAAATGGGGGATCCCGGCTTGACCGCGATCGCGGGTTCGTGCCCCGATTTGGACACTCTGTACCTGAGCCGAGTTACAGATTGCTCCGACGAGGGTCTATCGGCGATCGCCGGCTCCTGCAAGAAGCTGAGGAAGCTCCACATCGACGCCTGGACCCGGTTCGGGGGACGAACCATCGGCGAGGAGGGGATCGCGGCCCTGGCCGCGAAATGCTCGCGCCTCCAGGAGCTCGTCCTGATGGGGATCCCGATCAGGGCTCCTTCCCTCGGGCTGCTGGCCTCCAACTGCCCGTGCCTCGAGAGGGTGGCGCTGTGCAATACCGACTCGGTCGGGGACCAGGAGATGGAGGCTATAGCGGCCAAGTTCGGGGCAATGAAGAAGCTCTGCATCAAGAACTGCCCGATCACGGCGAGGGGCATCGAGGCGGTGGTCGCGGGTTGCGCGGGCCTGGTGAAGCTGAAGGTGAAGAGGTGCCGGGGGATCGGCCAGGAGAGCGTGAGCCACTTGAGGGGGAGGAGGGGCGGGCTGGTGATCTCGGTGGACGCGGGGTCGTTGGTGTTCGACGGGGCTGAGGGAGGAGGTGCCGGTACGGAGAACGAAGGAGGAGGAGGAGGAGGCGACGAAGAAGGGCGGCGGAGGGGTGGAAGAAGAAGGGACAATGCCGGCGGCGACGGAGGCGGCGGCGGTCCGACCGGCGCGAGGACTAGTGCCACGCATGTGATTTGCAGTAGCAGAAGCGCGCTTCTGCTGAGGTCCAAGTTTGGGAGCAGGAACGCCTCTCGTTCTTGATTTGGATGCTTTTGGTTTCTTCTAATTTTTCATTAAATTGAAATCCCTTTTTTTCTTCCATTTTTCTCGATTAATTTAGAAGATGCTTCATTTTCTCCGAAGCTAAAGAAAAATCTACTCGGGCGAAGTTTAAGAATCGAACATTCGGATTTTCCAATTTACATTGCGGGTTTCCCATCATTGCTTACAACGCGTGGTGTTTCTGAGACAACATGATGGTTAGAACGTCAAATGTCGGAGCCTGGAAGGGAAGGGACAAGGAGATTAGGTCCTTGTCTGTACCTTTTCAGGAACTGTACGGCTCCATTTTGTACTGAGGGGATAGATAAACGCTTGCGCTCGCACTGTAGCCCAAGAATCGTCAGCCTTTTCCTGATACGTCTGGAGCTCGCCCCCGCCATTGTTTTGGCCTGAAGGTCGGAAGGTCGGCTCTTTTCCTTCCTAAAGCCAAAACGTTCGCTTTAAAGCGATGGAAGTTTCAGCTTCCTCTCCTGTTTTGGGCTCATTTAACTTGAGATTCAGCTCATGGTGAAGTGCCACCTCGTTGAATACACAAGCCATGCCGAGGCACAGCCCGGATCTGTCTTCGGCCACCACCAGACCAATGGTTCCAATTCAGATCGTGGAATCGATCCCGTTCCTGATGTGACTGGACTAAATCTGAATGCGACTTCTTGTGAGCCATCTTTTGGCTCGACATGGCCAGTGATGGTCTTGTGCCGCGCCACTCAGAGGCGGGTTACCTCTAGGCCCTGTGCAGCCCAGAGTGAATGGGGCAAGGGGCTGGCACAGCCCGTTACTGCTGCATGCTGGCTGCACCAGGCGCCGTCCGTCATGGTAGTAGGTCCGCCGAGCCACGCCCATCCTATCTCGGGACATGAGGGACCCACGTTGTTAGGCATCTAGAACCCAACCACCAAAACTGAGAAAAGGGTGCATCGTGCCTATGGATATGCTTTAGTATCCAACTTGGGCAAACTCAAACCTAGGCCGCATCCATGGGGCATATCCGAGTATCGAATCATTGGACTTGGACGAGATCATCTTCGCATGCTTGAGATTCATGTCACCACTTTCAGTGATTTTGCACATGTGGTTACTTGGATCGAGTTATGGACCTAGCAGGAAAAATGTGTTAAAAATTAATTCTCATTGCTTTTTTGTGAGGTTTTTAAGGGAACTTCATAAAATCCATCTTTACTTCTTTTTTTTGTCTGAATCCATCTTTACTTGAAGAATAATATTTTGGGATTGGACTTTCTAGCAGCAACCATGATCTTCTGTATATATTACGGGCTATAAGTCTAGGCAACCACATTAGTTTTTCAAGATTGAGAATATTTTTTTTGTGTGTACTTTCGAATATCACTACATGATATAAATTTGGGGGGCCTTTATGAGAGATATCGACCCAATTGTAATCAATTATAAACATGTCTACTCATTAGAATTTCTATATAAATGTCGTAATTAAACTCATCAAATGAGTGGGCCGGGTCGGATCGAAAATAGTCTAGCTAAAATTAATTGATTTAACGCATTTTTATGCAATACAAATTTAGCGATTCATACACAACTCAATCCATATATTTAAAGTATTTATATATTTAATTCAATATAGGAAAATTTATACTCGAACTAAAGTAAAAGCATAGAATGAACAAGCACGAGATTGAATGGACTAGAAAAAAATATAAAAGTGAGTCGAGTTTAAATAAGTTATGAATTCATTTAATATCCATATTAAATTTATATATAAGCTTATATCCATTTATGAATCGTTCATTGAATATAATTAACCTATTCTATGAGTTACGAAATGGATTTAAAACTCATCTTGATAGGTCCAGTCATAATACACAAGAAAATGTTAAAAGTTTCTTCTCTCGTTTAATTCATCGCTCACCACGTTAGTCCACTTTTCGGGGACTTGAAGAACCCCACAATACAAAGGAAGAATTTCTTTCTTGGACTTGGGTCCACTGGATTGGACGAATCACGACCGTTGATTTTTCGATCCCCGTGGGGCTCCTCACGTGGATTTCATGAAATCAAAGGGTCAGGGGATCTCTTCAACCCCACCACAAGAAAGGTGCACCTCGTCGCACACGAACCCGCCTCGCAAATATCTTTCCGGCCGTGCCGAGAAAGAAAAAAATTAAAAAATAAAGCGAGGGGAATTCTCATTCGCACAGTCGCACATTAAACCCTTAGCGACATTTCCCATTTTCCTCTCCCTTTGCCTCGTAGCAGCAGCAGCAGCACCTCCGCTAAAACCCCCAACTCCTCTTCCAACCCCATTCTTAAACCCTAATCTCTCTCTCTCTCTCTCTCCCTCCCTCCCCTTCTCTTTCTCTCTCTACACCGAGCGTGCATCTCTCCACGAAGATGATGCACGTCGTCCTGAGGAGGACGGCTTCCTCGCCGATCGCCGCCTCCAGCCGGGCGCTCTCCGCCGCCCTCACCTCCCGCGAAACCCTACTCCGCCGCCCCCAGCCGCTCGCCGCGCCCTCGGATGGCGCGATTCCCGGCGGGCCGGGCCATTTCCTGAGGCCGCCGCCGCCGACGCAGCCGCAGCAGCCGTCGTGGCTCGGCGGCTCGGCGAGGGGGTTCCACGCGAGTCCCGGGCCGTTGGGGTTTAGGGCGTCGGGGGTCTCGCGGGCTCAGTTTGCCGTCGACGATTTTGCGCCCCATGACGAGGAGAAGTCGTCGGCGGGGAGTAGTAATGATGAAGGTCTTGAGGTTGCGAAGCTCGGGATTGCTCCGGAGATTGTCTCTGCTTTGGCTAAGAAGGGCATAACCAAGCTCTTTCCTATACAGGTAAACACTGTTTGCTTCTTTCTTGCTATTGTGACCTTGTTAGGAAGATGCGGTACACAGTTCCGTGACTCTACAGTGTGAAATTTCGATTGCGTTTCAATTGTCGGTTCTTGTAATTGTTGCGTGTCGAGCTGTTAGCGGCTTCTCTTGTTTATTGAATCGTTTTATAGTCGGGCTTTGGATGTATTATGACTGAGAGTTGGAATCTTTGGCATGTTAGAGAATGTAATCTTCAGTTTGATTACTAAAGGCTATTTCTTTACGTTTAAGGAATTTACATAATCGATAATTTTTTCAAAGCGTTTGTTTTTTTTCGGGGTTCTTATGCTGGATTCTCTGTTACTGAGGTTACATTTGTGCTCTGGTAGGATGAATGTATCTTTCTTCCTTGATATATTGGAATTTCGCATTGGAAATGCAAGACCTCATTGAATGATATTTTCTCTGTTGTTATATGTGATTTTTTTTTTTTTGCTTAGAAATTTGAATTTTAAAGTCTGTTGGAGTGACCTTTTTCTTTTTGTATTCTTTTAGCATTTGATATTCAACTTTTCATTGATATCGAACACCCAGAAACATTTAAAAACTTGTGCACGTGAACATTTTAAGACATTTGGGATCATGTAGAGTTCTAACGTATAAATAGTAAACTAATCTCTTTGTTGTTATAGCTTAAAAAAGCTGGTACATAAAGGCCCTTTACTTTTTGCTGTCCTCTTTTTGTGTAGAGAGCTGTGCTTGAACCAGCAATGCAAGGGCGGGACATGATTGCCCGAGCCAAAACTGGAACAGGAAAAACCCTTGCTTTTGGGATCCCCGTCATGGACAAGATAATTCAGTTTAATGCAAAACATGGGTTTGTTCACTTTGATAACCTTTTGCATACTCATTTTGTTTAGTTTTGTTTGCTTTTAAGTGGGAAGGGGCCTGAATTTTGGGAATTATGTAATCATGGAATGACACCTGTGATCTCCAAATGCACAGACGTGGGAGGAATCCCTTGGCTTTAATCTTGGCTCCAACAAGAGAACTTGCACGACAAGTTGAGAAAGAATTCGCTGAGTCCGCTCCCAATTTGGATACTATTTGTGTTTATGGGGGTACACCAATTGGCAGTCAAATGAAGCAGCTTGACTATGGTGTTGATGTTGTTGTTGGAACACCTGGTCGTGTTATTGACCTTCTCAAGAGAGGTTCACTGAACTTATCAGAAGTCCAATTCATTGTCCTTGATGAAGCGGATCAGATGCTTGCAGTGGGATTTGAGGAAGATGTTGAAACAATATTACAGAGGTTGCCACAGAACAGGCAGAGTATGATGTTTTCAGCGACAATGCCAAATTGGATAAGAAGCCTCACCAAGAAATATTTAAAGGATCCGTTGACTATTGATTTGGTAAGACCTATGCATGAGAACATGCAACAATTTCTGCATTTGTTCTCCCTCTTATTCCTCTCTTTTTGTTTTACGAGACTGCTTTGAGAATTATGCGATTACCTGCTTTTTGGTGTTCATACTGGAATATCACCCGAAAATATCATTATCATCACCATATGATAGAATTATTACAAAGATGCAGCTTAGTGAATGATAAATTGAAGAATATGTTGTTTCAAATCTCCTTTTTGGGTTGTCTCAGTGGCTTATTGAATTTTTCCAGCAGTTCAAAATAATCACACCCATTTTGTGCCTTTACATGGTGACTCTTTGGGTCGAGGGGTGAAATGACACATATTGGTAGTATCCTAAATGTAAACATGGGTAAGCTTTATGGTGGATGAAATAACTGCTGCTCAATTGGAGACAGCTTCTTATTAAATAAGAAACAGCAGCATAGAGTACGTGAAATGGACATGTGAATGCAATTGATTTTGCTTGGACTGACGACTACATGTAAAAATTGCAGGTTGGAGATTCTGATCAAAAGTTGGCAGAAGGTATTTCACTATATTCGATTGCATCTGACTCGTATGGAAAAGCATCAATTATTGGACCTCTGGTAACAGTAAGAACCCAAAGCCTTATTATTACTGTTAAACTGGTTAATGAGATGCCTTCTTGCAATTGTCACCCTTTCCTCCTCCATGTCTGTAACCTAATGCTTAAATAATGTTGCCCGCTCATCCGGTCTCCTATTTTTGTTATTTGACAACCTTGTAGGAACATGCAAAAGGTGGAAAGTGCATTGTTTTCACTCAAACAAAAAGAGATGCCGATAAATTGGCATATGCTATGGGCAGGAACTTTAGATGTGAGGCTCTGCATGGGGATATTTCACAAAGTCAGAGGGAGAGAACACTTGCAGGTTTCCGGGATGGGCAGTTTAATATTCTGGTGGCGACAGATGTTGCTTCCCGTGGTCTTGATATTCCCAATGTTGATTTGGTTAGTTCTACTGCTTTCTGCTCTCTGGATAACAATCTCTTGATAGTTCATACTTCTGCTCCCTGCTTATGAACTAAGTTGCATAATAACTGATATTTTCTGTTAGGGTTCAGTCGTTGTTGCTGGTGGCTTGATGGCCCTTAATTTGGTTTTACTTCTCGAGTAGCATGTACTCAACCAAACAAGTGTTGCATATTAAAAGATGATTCAGAAGCTTAATATGCTCAGATGATGCACTTTGTTGTTCTTTCCCAGAGGCATCACTTACAAAATTCAGAGCTAGCCAATAATTCTCAACTTATTTCCTAAGAATGGGAAGTTTGAAGGCCAGATCTAGAGCTTTGGGGACTATGTTAGGGATGTGGAAATGATGCCATGTGTAATTGGTCTCATGCTAAGTCAATTGACCCCATTTGTGGAATAAGGCTTAGTAGTTATAGGTGGGGTAACCCTATACTTTTGCTTGACCTCTGATTCTTGGATTCTATTGGACTAGGATATGACAGTGCGAAGGAAGGTTGAGCCAAAACAAACAATTCCCTCTATTCTCTCTCTCTCTGACTCTGATGCTTTCTTCACAGTTGGGCGCAATGCCTTTTTTTCCTTTTATTTAGTGGCTAATGTTTTAACCTCTTAGTATGTAAGTACAAGCTGAATGCGATTTAATGCCGATTTTCTTGCAGCTCAATATTCTGTAGGTGTTCATCATAGGCTGGAATATAATGGGTAGTAGTGGATGGGGTTTGTGTGATATAAAGGGTGGTTAGTGTGCTTTATGCTTAATTTGCCAGCTCCACCAATGCCTCTGATGTTTTTGCGTGTGGGATAATCTTTGTTTGGAGGGGAAACTGCTTAATATATAATATCTTGATAGATATGTGAAGATGTTCTGTACACCTACTAAATTTTTCTTACAATTTATTCAACTTCTAAGCTATAATCCATTAATGTACAGGTCATACATTTTGAGCTTCCAAACTCTTCAGAGATTTTTGTTCATCGCTCTGGTCGAACAGGGCGAGCTGGTAAGAAAGGAAATGCGATCCTCATCTACACACGGGAGCAGACAAGGGCCGTGAAGGTTATTGAGCGAGAAGTGGGATGCCGATTTATCGAGGTAATTTTTCACCTTGCATTTTCCCACTTGCATTGCATTGAAGTCCTGTTTGACTCATACATTTTAGATGGTAGAATAAGCTTTGTAAGCCATTTATCTTTTTGTTTTTGTTTCTTCCTGGCAAGCTATATTCCATTTTTTTGTTTTTTAATTCTTTTTAAAATGAATCATATGCTTTTAATAAAAATAGAGCATACTTGTGTAAAAGGAATGGAGAATTTGCAGGTTCTTGCTCGGTGGAAAAATTTATCTAAAAAGCTTTGAATCTTGATGTAGTGATTGGAATATATTGGGTAGTGTAGAAATGTCCCTTTTTTCATGTTGAAGTTTGCTAGACTAATTAGTCCTTGATCATATTCATCAGCTTCCCAGTATAGCTGTTGAGGGAGGCAGTGTGGATATGTCGAATGACTTTGGTGGTGGTGGTCGATTTGGCTCATATGGTGGTGGTGGTCGATCTGGCTCATATGGTGGTGGAAGAGAACGTCGTTCTGGTGATTCAGGATTTGGACGTAGTCAAAGGGGTTCAGACTTCGGTCGATATGGAAGTTCTAGCAACTCTGGTCGTTTTGGTTCCTTTGGTGGTCCCAGTACAGGTCCTTCTGGAGGAGGCTTTGGTAACTCAAACCGATCTGGGAGTTTTGGTGGTTCTGGTTTTGGTCGCTCTTCAGGATTTGGCGACAACAGTTCCACCAGGAGTGGTGGCTTTGGAGGTAATAATTCTGGCCGAAGTGGTGGTTTTGGCGACTCTTATTCCAGCCGGTTTGGTGGCTTTGGCGATGATAAAAGCTGATGATCTGTGAACTGCATGATCATCCAATACAGTTGAAGGGTGAGCATCCCCTCTCCTCGAATATTCTGTTTTTTCTGTCTGCTTTGTCTTCATCATTGAAGCTCACAAAATGGTCTCTGTTTTTGCATGCATTTCCTAAATTAACTAGTTATCCAGTTAATTTATCTCGCCTATGTTCTTTTAGATGTCCTCACAGAGCACTTCTATTGTCAGGTATCGGAAGATATGATGATATTTAGTATATATTGTGATTCTGTGAAATCATTTTGTTGCTTCTATGTTGATGGGATGCTTTTCCTGGTCTGTGTGTGTCTCTGTCTCGTTGTGTCTCCCTTTCTACAATTGAGGTGTTAGCTTAATTAAGAACAATACGATGCTTCTGGGTGTTGGTTTATATTATTGTTGGTCCTTTATTATGTAGAAGTGTCCATTTTATTTTTTTAGAATAAGTGAAAAACTACAAAGAAGTCTTAGAGAATCAGGGAGACGAGCTGACAGGTTTTGAGGGACATACTAGCCAGACCATCACTTCGGTAAAGCACAAGTAGCGTTTCATTTATGAATAGTTTCATGGAAGGTGGGCCTCTACACACCTCCTCTCTCAGCGTCACTTGGGCCTCTGTTACGTTGAGGGATTTATGGACACGTTCTCTTTTACCTGTTTTCTTTGTTCTGGCTGTTAAAGCTAGCTTATGCTTAGTCGTCTGTATGATCTGCTGTAGGTTAGATTTCACTACCTTACTACACATGAGATTATAATGGGTTGTCCCTCTCTTGTATAATTCAGGCAATTATGCTTTCCATAGCATCGAGATGGTTAGTAATGAGGATTCATTATTTGGTGTTCTTTCAAATCTCCCATGCGTGCTTTCTTTTCAATCGCAGGTGTCTAGAAGAGGCATATAATGTTTAACAAGGTAATTCAATGTCTATTGATATCAAAGCTTCTGCACACAATGATATTTTGCTGGAAGGACACACGGTCTCCTTTGGGGCTTTTCCTTGACCCGAAGAGAATTGCCGAAGCAGTGAAAGTTAGTGTGAACCGTGTAGGGTTTTTGTGTTTTTTGTGTTGTCGATATCTACTACTATATATCATCATTCTATGGTAGAGAATAAACTCCTGTTGAGATCGGACATGAGATAACAGAGGTTGCTTATCTTTTATTTTTTTTATTTTTTTAAATTTCTCCCCGCATCAATAGTAAAACGAAATTTCACTTCTTGGCCCCGGTTTCCCTTTTTAACGTTGTATTAGTAAAAGTAGTTGATTATTTCTTTCTGATCCTATGTTTATTAATGCGATACGGGGCGTTGGACGCCAGCAGGAGAGCACTCGTGCGGACAAAAGGGAGAAAAGGAAGCGGACTAAGCGCTTTTGCTGTCATTGTTGGGTAACCAAGAAAACATACGTCCGACAGCTTCTTACGTGTTTTAAAATGGGAAAGCGAGGAAAAAGAAGCGCATCTCATTCGTAGTGATGCGCACGCGAAACGATCGGCGAGGGGCTGATTTAATTTTTCGGGCTCGTCTCTCCCGGTCCTGCAGGGGTCAAACGCGATCGGATGTCACCCGATTCGATCGTATCTTTTCTTTTGAGACATTACTATTTTTAATTTTTCTCGCTAATTGTACGCTTTCTCTGGTACGTTCTTTTATTTACCAGTACTTTATTTTACTTTTGTTGTGAGTTTTGTGACTCTACGATTTACAATATTCTGCAGAAAATAGGTCTTCTGTCTAAGTTAATAATAAATTTTCTTTCCCTTATTGGTAAATTACTGGGCGAATCGAAACTTTTCTTAGGTGTACGCAATTATCCTTACCGTTCGTAATTGTGAATAAAATATTTTCCTTACTTTTATTTGAAAGTGCGTAAGTTCCCTTTCGGTGGTCGTTAGTGCTTTGGGCCTCTGATTCGTAATATATTGTATAAAAATATTAATTTACCAGTTTCTTTTTTTTTTCTTTTAACATTTCATAAAGTTGTTCAACCTATTCAGTACTTTTTCTGACCCACTGCAATTTTTCTTAATCCAATTTTAATGTCTGATTATCTTTGTGCAAGGGTGATAGAAAATCGGTTTCCAAAGCAGATACGACAAATCACGATTTCGCACTTTCATACCTCGTGAAAATATTTACGAAACCGTACTAATGAGATCGGCTCGCGTTACTAGTGAACGTCTGTAGAGTTTGTGTCGTGTCGCTTAAGTGCAGCATCATAATTCGCGTGAGAAAAAAAACTTCGCAATTGCTAATATCTCGACAGGATTTTACGAGACGGATTTATTGACCTTGAATATTCGAATCGGAGGCGGCGCGGAACAAATTCACGAGTCGCACAACGACAACCCGGAGGATGGCTAGCACCGATGGCCACAATTTTAATTTTAATTTTTTGGAAATGAAGAACAAGAAGAAGGGAAGAAGAAAACGATTTCTGCCTAATGATGGAGGAGGGGAGACAGAAGCGATCCTCTTAATAATGACATAAAAACCCACCAAAACACGCACCGGGGCGAGTGAGTTACGTTGTCTCCATCATCATCACCCCCCCCACTCCCTCCCTGTCACCACCAAATTAGCATTTTTGAACTTCACTCCTCTCCATCCCCCCATCCCCCCATCCCCCACGTTCGACTGCGTAAAACCTACCTCTGCCCTTCTCTCTCCCTCTCTCTCCTCTTCTCTGCTTCTCTGGCTGATCGGCTCGAGCTCGGGATGGAGAGCTCCGCCGGCGGCGACCACCGGCGCCCGGAGGAACCCGCCGCCGAATCTCCCGGCGATCCCCAGGTACTACTGCTCCTCCGCCGGCGGCTCGCCGCCGGTTTCGGGGTTGGGAATGCGGTGTGATTTTCGCGGAGCGTTCGCCTCTCTTGTCTCGAGCGGTTTAGTCGCTGTTGCGGGGGAAAAGAAGAGTCGAGTCCCGGGGAGGGAATATGATGACGATTCTCTTTCCGCCGCGGCGGCGGCGGCGGCGGCGCGTGAGTCGTCCGCTGAGAATGTCGCGTTCCGGTACTCCTCGCTTAGGTGCGAGGAGATGGAGATGAGCTTGATCGTGTTACCACGGGGATGCGATGATCGTGCTCGCGAGATGTTGTTTCGTTAGGCCGCACTCGAGTGTCCCTTCGAATATAAATAAGCTACCTCCGTCGATGACTCTTTCAGATATTTCGTGGAGTGTATTTGTTTGTGCTCCTTGCATTTTCAGTTCGCTCGTATCGGTGTTGAATTTAGGTACTTCGTTCTGTTTTTCTTCGTGTGATTTTAGTAACTCGTTTATCTTCCTAGGTGCGCGATGAGATCGAAACGAACGAGCAGATCAACCTGGTTCAGCAGCCTAGGCGGCCGAATCTGTCGTCCCTGCAGATACCTGAGAGGTCTCTGGAAAGTGCCATCTCCACTTTCGTGCGGATCGATATCCCTTCGGCGTCGAGTCCTTGTTCTAGTAGAGTCGGGCTGCCGCCGAGACCCAATTCTGCCAAGTTCAAATCGTCCATGAGGAATCTGCTCCCTCAGAGGAGCCTCCGGGTGAAAGAAATCTCCCGGGATGTCGAGAAGGCGGTTCTCATCGTCCCAGACGCTCAACTGTCCGATGGTCATCCTAACAGGCCTAATACGGCGAGATCATTTTCTCTAAAAGAAGTCTTTTCTCCTTCCTCAGGGAAAGTCGCGCATTCCGTACCGGTTACCCCAGTTGCCAGTATGGGTCCTGAAAATGCAAGGGAAAGGCAGTTTGATGGTCCTAATCACTCTGTAAGCGGGCCTTATCTGTTCCCTCTGATCATAACTTAGAAGTGGTAATTAATAATTGTAACGTGTAGTCACGTGAATTTTATTTCTCGTTACAGAAACCGGAAGTTCATCACCATATAACACGATCCTTCTCAGTTCCAGTTAATGTCAAAACTAGAAGTCTGAAAAGGATAAACTCCGGGGGCCTCATCCGTGTGATTTCAGCCTCACCTCGCCCTGAAGCGGTAGATCCTGGCTCAGCAAATGATGCTTCCACAGAAGAGATTGGTTAGATTAATGATACTTAAAAACTTGATCTCCGTTTATGTTGTACATGCTGAAAAATATTGCTGTCCTGCAAATTGTCTTCTTCAGCTAATGAAGATGCCAGTGAAGATATTCCAGAAGAGGAAGCGGTTTGTAGGATTTGTATGGTTGAGCTTAGTGAAGGAGGTGATACTCTAAAAATGGAGTGCAGCTGCAAAGGGGAGCTCGCGCTTGCTCATCAAGAGTGTGCAGTGAAGTGGTTCAGCATAAAAGGGAACAAGACGTGTGATGTTTGCAAGCAAGATGTTCGGAACTTACCAGTTACGTTATTAAAAATACATAATCCTCAGAATGTAATCAGACGGCCACCCAATGTACAGCAGCAAAGGGAGGTAACACATTACAGGCAAGCCCCGTGAATCTTAGCAATCTTCCTAGCACTTTTTCTGGGTGGGGATTGTCAATACTTTCATGAGTAAAATATATGATTCTTTTATATGAAAAAGCATGTTTTTCTAGAAAGGGAGAAAGAATCTGGATGTGCTGCCAAAGCTTCGGGATGCGTTTAATTCTTGAGAAGTCTACTTGTTTCTGTCTACACTAAAACTTCTCCACGAACTATTTTTGCTTTTCCACCGTCTTGTGATATGTCTAAATGCATAATTTATTTTCTTTCTATGTAAAGTGGCTGCCCAGTTGCATCTTCCCACTCCACCATGAGATTCAAGGTGCGAACCTTGACTCTCCCTTTCCACCCTCTCCAAATGAGATAAATGCCACCAAATGGGTACATTATCTCAATTCACCTTTTTTTGACTTTTCCCTTAGTTTGCTATAGATATGGTCCAGTCGATCAAATGCTAAAAAAGATCTTACTTATAGTTTCAGTTTTCTTCTTGTTCCATTCACAAAACATGAGAAAGAACTTGTTTATTGTCTTCCAGCTTTGTTTCAGCTCTCAGAAGATGAAAATACAAGGGAGGGTGCCATAAATGTCTTCTAAGTCCTAATAAACTTGCGTTCTCCTTTAAAACAACAACACTAAGTTGTTTTGTAATAAATGCAACCTCATGTGTGGTCGTTGATGACCTGAAGGGAAGTTTTACCATTTTAGGAAGTTTCTGTGAATCTTTCTTCAGACAACGTGTTCCTGTTCCTTTTATTCACACATTCACTAGTCTTAGTTTAAAACAGTTACACGTGATGAAACACATGGAATCTCAGATTTGTTTGAAACATCATGTCAATTTAGTGACACTCGATAGGTCCTGCTGCCATATTGTACGTTGCCATGGCGGTTTCCATAGCTGATTGGACACTACCTACTACTGCTCAGTCTGTTAACTGTTCATATCTTCTCCGGATGATATATTGCATGCGTCATCAAACTACCACAATGTTACCGATATGAGTCATCTGTGATAGGGATAAAGATTATTTGCTGATGCACTATCGTGTGACCCAAAAAGAGTAAATAGTTATCTGTGATAGGGATAAAGATTATTTGCTGATGCACTATCGTGACTTGAATTGCGGCCTCTCGTGCAACAATACTGAAGGCTCGACAGGAGTCATATATTCTATAGCATTGCTTGGAATGACTAAGACTTCTTCTCATGATGCTTTCTCGATCCATGTTTATTTTGAAGAGAAGTTTAACCCTAGATTGAGCTGTTTGCTCTCATATTTGACGGTGAAAAGCAGTATGAAATTGGATTGTTGATGTGACTATATCATCCAAGTAAATTGTGTCAATTCCACTGCACGTTATAATTTTGGTAGCCCAATTGAATCTCTAATATTTGCCCTCTGCTGGTTGGTGGTTAACAGGGTCTGGCAGGATGTACCCGTCCTAGTCATGGTCAGCATGCTTGCATACTTTTGCTTTCTGGAGCAACTTCTGGTATATACTGTTTTTTGAACAGTTTATTTCTAAGATGAGATATCTTTTTCATTGGATGGATTACATATTGGTGCCATATGACTTAGCAACTACTCAATTGATGGTTAATCTCTCATTGGAGCACCATCTTCAGTAGCTGTGTGTCTACAAGTTCATATGATCATCTTAAGCAGGGTAACAATGCAAATTTCAAGACTCAGTTTAAAACTTATTGCAACTTCTCTATATTGAGAACGACTCTTTTTGGTAAAGAGTCTCAATAATGTACATGAGAATAAAGTTCCACTCATCTTAGCCATTCATAGACTTATACTACAAGGGCGAAAGTTGCAAGTTGTTCATGGATATTTAATTTACTCTTACATGCACGCAAGTATTTTTTTATTCAGTCTATATGTCTGCCTTTCTCGTAAATAGCCACGTATGTTCAATTTTTTTCATTTATTTATGTCTTAACACCATTGGTGATTAAGTTTCAAGCAATGCCCCCAAAAGAACTTTATTTCTTATTGACTCTGATGACATTATATATTTCACCCAGGTATCAGATTTGGGGCCTAGAGCTCTGGCCATATCATTGCCCTTCTCGTGTGTTCTAGGCCTTCTTTCATCTATGATTGCTTCCACCATGGGTAAGTCAAAATGCCTCATGTTACCTACCATTTGTTTGGTAAAGAAAATATGAGTTCTTCTCCTCGTTTACCTACCACTACCAAATAATGATCTGCCCTTCAATGGGGTGAATACATGGATCATCCTATGCTATTGCTTTCTATCAAAGATCGAATGACTGAATAAAGTCCACACATTGTGGGTTATTTGACACTTTAATTTGGTTCTCTTTGACTTCTCTGTCTTCATGAGTGCTTTGCCTATACTCACATTCTCTATTGAGCATTTCTTGACGCTCTCTTTTAACTTTTTAGCGTTTCCCTGGCTTATCCTCCAAGAAGTTTTGTCAAAATGCATTCCGGGTGCAATCACTTCTCATCTAGTCAGATATGCTACTATCAGCTGCAGTTGTCTCATGGGAATGCTAAACAACTTAACATTCCTCTATAAAACACTCTTATTGCTATCTCCTTGATCTCTCTTTGAGTTTAAGTTGTGTTCTGCTATACTCACGTACTCTATTGAGTATTTCTTGAGGTTGTCTTCACCTTTTTAGTGTTTCCCTGGCTTATCCTCCAAAAAGTTCTGTCAAAATGCATTCTGGGTGCAATCATCTCTCATCTAGTAAGATATACCATTGTCAGCTGCAGTTGTCTCATGAGAATGCTAAATAACTTAATGTTCCTCTATAAAATACTCTTATTGCCATCTCCTTGATCTTTCTTTGAGTTTAAGTTGTGTTCTGCTGTCACAAGGCCATGTAGCTTATCCATTCTGATTGGGTATTGCCAGTATTTAGTATTTTCTCCTTACTTTGGAACTGGATTTGTGTCAGTTCCACTTTTCACTTCTATTCACTGTGCTTCTTAAAGTGATTGGGGTGGAAATTGTATAATGATAACATGGCTCTTTGAGAATTTTTCAATGATTTCCTTTTGGCTTTGTTTTTCATGCATTGTTGCTTTTCAAAATTTGGCCACTTTTTGTAAAACGAAATGGATATACATCTCCAACAAAGTAGAAGGGGGTACTAAGAAATATGGGGACTCTCTCTTATGCTTTTAAATTTATTTTTCGATCTCACTGTTTGCTCAATGTATTTGTATTCTTACTTTTCCTAGTGTTGTAATATTCCAATTTCGATATATATAGCAGCATTATATCTATATATATAAACAAAATGAGAGTATGGTAGTTCTAGGGCATGTGGTCTTCTTGGAAATTGTGAAATTATTTTCTAGTTTGAAGAGTTGGAAAAAATACCGTTAGTTCTTTTTGGGAAAATGGTGTATAATTTATTCAATATATTCCTAATTTGAGTTCTTTACTTGTTTTCTAATAGTTAACTAAAAAATTTAGCTTTATTAATACCTTACTCTTTCTACTTTTTAATTATGGATATTGCTCTCTTCACATTTTGCGCAATAATAAAGTCAATTATATTTGTTGTACATAAGTTCAACCACGTATGATGTTTGATGATGAACTTGATCGTAGATGTGGTCATTATCTATGATCATCCAGGGTATATTATGCTAAATATTGCTTTATTAACATTTGTAGTTTAACCTTTTATATTTTAGATAAAATGTGATAATATGATAATCATGAGTTTTTTTGCACCCTAGCACAATTTATACGAGGTGTTTTGTGAACGATTATTTATATGCATTTAAATGATCGAATAAATAATCGAAGATGGTCTGTTTAATTTTTCACTTGGTTCATTAAGGTTATCAAGATAAGAATGATCAGAAGTACAAATTTTATCTTGTTGACTTAATTACACTCTTTTGATAAAAATAAAATTTAGTTACGGACATTATATGAATTTGCCATTCTACAGACAAATTATTTGATTTTTTAAGCCAACAAGATCTTTGGACTTTCTTAAGCCTAACCCATTTGGATTTCCGGCAATATTCAAGTAAATAGTTTGAAAGCAGAATTTGGGAGGTTAATGACACCCCAGTTTTGTTGATCTATCCAGCATAATACTACTTAGGTTGTAACTTCGAACTTTATTTTACCTCTATATTTTTTTTACTAGTTACAGCTATAACTTAATTTCTGTGTATTTTTTTGCTGTAACTTTAAACTCTCACAAATCCAGTAAGTTGCAAGTCCTCCTGCAGTATTGTATATCCTTGGCTCTAAAAATTTTTTGAGTTCATGGATGCACTGTTGCAACAGGTTATTTGTCACATAAAAGACTTTCACTTTCATGAAAGCTTAGCCCAACTCTTAGCTTTGTTTGTGTTGTCATTTAGGTCTTTTTTTGTTTCAAGCACTCCAGGGTGTGTGGCCTGCCATAGGAGTCTCAACCTTTGACTTTCGGATATTTGCAGTGAGCAGGGGTTATATCTGGGCATACGCTTCATTTCAGTTTGCCATTGTGATCCTTTTTGCTCATATCTTCTATAATGTGGTGAGTGAAACAAATATGATCTGTACTTTTTGCATTCCACTTGTTCATGTAATTCATCGCTTTAACTTAATTTTTCTCGCAATTGCAGCTTAGTGTGAATGCCATTCTCTCGGTCCTCTTGTCCTCCTTCACGGGTTTTGGGATTGCAATTAGCACTAACTCCCTCCTTGTGGAGTACCTTAGATGGAGAATGAGCAGGCAATTAAGACCTCGTCCCAATAATCCGAACAGAAGAGTGCAGGAGCGGCAGCATTTTCACCCTCAGCAGCACGAAGCCCGCCGCGAACAACATTTAGAGCACTCGCAATGGCATAATCACCATACCCATCTGCAGCAAGATCGTCAAAACCCACACCACCATCAACTTCAACCTACAGAAGAACCGAGTGTAGTTCCAATCGAAAGATCCATTCGGCAAGAAACGATGATTCAGCAAAGCACGTAAGTCCAAGTCCCTATCACTGGGTTGCGTGTTGGTTTTCCTCAGGAGGTAGAGTTGCACGGCGCCTTCAAATTGCTAATGCTCTAATTATTTCACTGTTTCCTGAGAAATGGGTGTTTAGAACTTCTAACCACACATAATTTTTACCTGTGAAACACTTCAACTATGGAGTTTAAAATACAGAAGAAATTAAAGAAATAATTATCTAACTCGAATTTGTACAAATTAGAGATGATATGTGCATGCAGTCTTCGTAGTCTGATGCAAGAAATCTAATAAATATATCTGGTGAAAGAAGAATATAGATCATGAAATTAAAGAACGTTGAAATAAGAAGTCTTTAAGGAAAGCAATCCGGTTGAAAAAAGTCGTAAGACGAGGGACTGCACTTCAACGACTTAAAGAAGAGGAGTTCTGTGAATTAACAAACAATGTAGACAACGATAACCGGATAGAGAACGGAAAATAACCTCTGCATAGGATATACTTAGCTCGTGTGAAGTAGTGTACTTGTCAGCATTGCTCTGACTTGTAACTATTTCTTGGTGAAACAACCGCTCTTCGTTTTCTCAATAGCTGCGAGGCTTTGGAGAAGACAATGCTCGGTTTTATGTAACATCCATCCCTAGTACCATTTCTTATGGTTGAGATGGTTCAAATGGAAGGACTTGTTCCCTGAACGACGCAGTAGCAGTTCGTTGTTCTCACGTAGACGTGTCAAAATCGTCGTCGCTTTAGTGTTCGCTGGCTATATTTTTGTGTCCACTTTATATATGCCAGCACCATCCTTGAGGACCTGTATGTCGCTATGCGCAGTGCGTAAAATAGCCTCCAGTGCCAAGGTTCGTCCGAGCTCGAACATGCTTACGAGAAGATTGACAATGGAATGTCCGAAAAATTCTGGGATACCTGTCAAATTGAGTCTCTCTTTGTTGAGGTCGACTGAAAGTATCTTCTCTTCGGGGACCGTTTGGCGCCCAGGATCTGTCGTCAGGGACCTAGTTTAGAGCTCCAAACACGAAAATGGAGTCTCCGGACAAAAACTTGTGAGGTGACTCCTTTTAAGAGACGGAGGCATAGATGTGAATTGTCTAGTCTGTGTTTGTGCACCGATCAAACCCTATCGTGTCCGTCATGATGTCGCGAGCATATTAGTCATCACAGTCGCGAGCTCCTCTTGGCTACCTCGATGTCTCTTTTTGTAATGGGATTAACGGTGCGTCCATAAATCAGTTTTCTTGAAGATCGATTTAAGAAATTTCCATCTCTATAAAACGATCAACCCGCTTTAGCAACCGTGAATTCACGATAGTGGAGTTTAGAAAGTCTAGCCATCTCTGTCTGGGCCGCCATTAGACAGGATCCCGTTTGTCGTGGAAGTTCATGTTGAAATGCAATAACGCGGGCTGATCTTCAGATCGAAAATTTTTAACCATTGATGATATCTTTCCATAGTCTGGAGACACTTGCATCGCAGAAACGACCATGGCGGGACTCTTATAAGAATGTTGAAAAAGATAGGATGTACAAGTTCGTCCATGCTAAACTTCCTCAAAATTCGAAATTTGTTCGTTAGATTTAACTATGACCCTCAATTTTTGCTGCAAACTTCAAGAAACCCTCCTAAAATCAGAAGGAGCACAATTAATAAGGAAATTTAATAATTCGAAAACTGTAATTTCTACAAGATCAATCATTCGACCCAATAGTTATTAATTTCATAGAATTAGAGGTTCTTGTAAGAAGAACTATGATCCTCATTTTTGGCTCCATACTTCGTGAAGCTCTTTAAGAATCAGCGGACGCAGCTGTTTTATGCATAAATCGAACCCATCAATTGATGTGATCAAATTAGTGATTGATTCATCGGTCAAATTGCTGATTATTAACATGGACAAATTACTAAGATGGCAATGCCATACTACCATGGACAATTTAAAACAAAAGCATTGTAACAGAAACTTAAGCTACAATCTTCTGTTGAAAAAGAGAAACCTACCAGAGAAGAGAGAAACCGTTGCAGAACCATGTTGACTAAAGGGGAACAACCTTCGTGCCCTATCCCTCCCCTATCCCTCGGGCCGGCTATGAAAGAGATTCAGCCCACATAGTCGCCTCGAAACCCAACCGCAGTACGATCCATCCATTGTCAATTTAACAATGAATCCCACTTAAACCATGGGAATCACTCCTGCATGCTGAGTTAATGCATGTTCCAGACGCTGTTTCCAGCGGGTACAAAAGACCGTCAGCCAATACAGCCAACGTCATTTACTGCGGATCCAACAGCAAATCCTGACTACCCCGCCATAGAGATCACACCCGGAACAAAGTACTCAAGTAATGCTTGTTCCAGACTGTTTCTCCGAGGTACATGTTTTCACACATTAAAAAGAAAGTCTCTTCAATTTCATTTGCTTCACTTGTTGAAGTAAATTTCTGGAACTGATATGTAGAAACATTTGAATTCTCGGGCAAAACTAAGATACATTCAGTACATTAAATCACTATCTGTCCGCTGACACTAGATGTGATGATGATAATTAGATGAGATCTACAATTCAATTCCCTGGCCTCATATCTAACCAAATGGCGCATGGGCGAGAAATCTCCCATAGAATTTAAGAATGTTTTGTTCAAAATTTTCAGGAGAAACGATTGGCAATCAAAGTTCCCCAACCTTATCGGAATACGCTTCTCGGGTTTGGCTTACTGAGGGCCTCAAGAAGCCTGTACATCCAACGATCAAGCATTCCTGTCGATGGGGCAAGAAAGAAGGCAGACAGAAGGTTAGGCAAATGCAATTAAAAGGAACTGTCAAACACAGGACAGTTTTAACAACCATCAACAAAGCAATACTTTCACGCTTAAATTGCAAGCACAATTTCAACAGTATTTAATTCACATAAGTTACGCATAATTCATTACATCAAATATATCTTATTTACCATTGTTAGCAGTAACACAACAAGGAAGAGAAGAAGAGTTTAATCTAGCTAAGTCCATGACTTTCCATGCTTATCAAATTTCCAAGAGAGCCACTCTCGAGACACTAAGTTGATTCTATAGCAACCCCATTAAAATTTCCAGTCCAAGGGTACTCATGGAAGTTATTTTAATCTACATATCAGGAAGAGGGCAAGACCCACCTGTCAAAGCAAATGTACCACCAAGTACAGCACAAAGCCGAGTGATGAAATGGAGAAAACTACGGCGTTCTTCTTTGATAGTCACAGTAATGGGCGATAAATCATACAGGAAATAAACCGCTGAACCAAGAAAAAGCAGAGAAGCTTTATTAGAAAAGAATAGAGGGAAAAGGTAAGATTAATATCTACAGTAAAATAGTCACAAAATAAGTCAAATGACATTCCTTGAGCACACGAGCTCACACAAACGAAAGCATAGGGACAAAAAGAAGTCTAACCTGGCCATGTTCTATCATACTCATTCATTGGTGAAAAGTATTCTGTAACAGAGAATTGATTTGTCGGCAAAACCTCTTTTGAAATGTATCTATATTCCGTCGGGACTATCTGCAACGCAAGTACAGAAATGAGCACAATTAATAATATAAAAAAGAGCCACAACGTTGCTGCATGCAGGTAATCAAATCAAAATGCACAAAATGGAGTAAATATGCTGCTTATGAGAGCAGTGAGCTTCCATGCCAGAATTCTGCAATTTTTATCTGAAATGCTTTCCTCTTAATTGGCTATTTCATGGAAAGAGAATGCATACATATCACTTAGGAACTTCAGCACTTCACAAGAAGGAAATCCAAGTAGTAGAACAGAAGAAGACTCGAAAGAATGAAAACCTAGGATAACGACAGCACCAAATTATTGACAGTGAAAACTTAACCTGAGCCTTGAGTATAAAGAGCCACATGAGAATCCCCCCCAAAACACACGCACAGGGTAATGAAGTCAGATAAAATGGACAAATGTAAGATCTCCTTCCCAGGAAAGGCATTGTTTGCTATCTTATTTCTAGCTTCTAGTTCAATTTATTCATGCTTGCTGTCAAAAAAGAAAGTCATTTCACAGCCCTTGACCCCATATTAATTCTAGTTCCTTCTAAAAATACTTTTATACCTGATGAAAGACATCTGAAATCCTCCGTCCTGATTGAAAGGTTTCTGCGATCATACCTTAATAAAATACTTGAAAGTTCCACTCGCCCCTTGTAGAATTCGCGCAGTCCCATCAAGTGGATTGTGGAGTCCCGGATACTTTGGGCCAAATGACAGATCATGGATGATGTGACTAACATTTACATGCATAGCTCCTTCAAATATCTGCACTAACAAATCACATCAGTTTGGATAATTGGGTAATACTGCTAAAGCTCCAACAAGAGCAAAAGAAAACAGTCTCTCAGCTAATAATGTTTCTTAAGGCTCAACAGAAGCATCTAAGACAACTTGTAATATAATATTTAACGCCCACTCAATTTACAGATCTAATCTTAAGATACACCAACTAAGGGATTCTTGGAGTTGAAATACATCAGACTCATTGCACAAAAAATAAAATATGCTCTAACAATCTTCTTTTTCTTCTTCTTCTTAAGTTTTACACGAGGAATAGATGGAAAGAAGAAAAGGAAGATTCATTGAACAAACTCAAAATATTTTAAGAGAACATCTCAATAAATTCAATTAGATCAGTTCTATAAGTAGCACCAGCGGTTACAGAAAGATCTTAAGAAGCCCACCTATGGCTTCACCTACAACAACAAAGTTAAAATTATATCCATCGACTTACCTAATTGTTAAGTGCATTAAATGTCCTAAAATCTATTGCGAGGTGCAATCGAGTACTAAAACTTTCGAGTAGTGCAATCAAGTCTAAAAACTCGTTCATCTGTGCAATCTTATACTTCTGTTAGCTCTGTCTAGTTGATTGATGTGGCATTTTTTAAAATCTTTTGATGACAAGTCGCATGGATGTGGCGTCAATGGGTGCCAAGTTAGAGTAAGGCCATAAATAAAAATTAGAAAGCCAAAAAAGAAAGGAAAAAAACCAAAAGGAAAGCCAAAGAAAATGAATATGGAAAGAGGAAGACTGCATATGGCCATGAGTGATGGTTGAAGGAGCACTGCTGCCACCCTATCTTCGTCGATGAGGGCATCAGGGCATTGGCAAGGGCCATCGACCCTTGCCCAAAGAGAGGATAAACCAGATCCAAGTGAAGCCATCACTGCCATCATCCAATTGAGGTTGACAACCCTCCATCCCAACCTTAGCCAATGCCTAAAAACCAGAGTTCAAGCAAGAATAGAGCTGGGCTCGCTTCAAGCTGAGCCGAGCCTTGAGGGGCCAGACCTGGTCTCCCATTAGCGAGATTAGTTGCTCAAGCTTTTTCCTTGAGCAATATTAGATTTGGTCAATCTCAAAAATCTTAAGGGAGACCAGTGGGAATGGAATTGCACTTGCTGGTGGAGGATTTCTCTTGTGCTCCATCTCCAAGCAACACCTATTCTGGTGAATATCAACACTAGGGAAAATGGAAATGGCAATTTGCTGGTTTTGTTTACTAAGATCCGTCAAACTCTATTTATGATGAACAATGATGGAGGACAGTGGCCTCAAGTAGCAGTGGTGGCCTTGCCCAGATCTGGTCGACCCTCTCTTCAACGGTCCTCAGCTGTGGTTGGCAAGGGTCAAACCCTCGTCGGTGAAGACACGGTGGTGTTGGCACCCCTTCAACCACCAACTACGGCCTTATGCAATATCTCTCCCTTCTCTCCGCATGTCCAGATTCAATTTTTATTCTTTTTAAATTTTTAACTTTCTTTGGGTTGTTCTTTTTCTTTTTGGCTTTTTTTTTTTCACTTTTTGGCCTTTTTTCTGATGCAGCAACCACTTGGTGCCACATCAGCAGCACATCACCGAAATGTAAATAAAAAAAATGCCATATTGGCATTTTCCGTCACTCAAATTGGATGGAGCTTATTAACTAACTGGATTGCACAAATTGGACAAGTTTTAGGACTCAATTATACCATTTGAAAGTTTTTAAGATCGATGGCACTTTCGCGATAAGATTTGGAATTCTAATGTACTTATCCATTGTTATGGTGGTAACTTAGGTCTAAGCTAAGAGATGGAATGAAATACTTGTCGACCTGATTGAAGATAGGCAAGATAGAGGTTGAGAGCAGCCAACCTTGTGAACTAGAGCGAACAATTACATCAGAATTGGGGATAGTTTCTATAGATTAACTAAATATCAAATTCTTAAAACCATTAGGAGTAAAGGGAAATTAGAAGCCTAGAAAGCTATTATAATAAAACAACAAGAACCGCTGTAAATTAAAGCTGACCTATGGAGATTATCTCTCATATGAGGAGAGAAGGAGAGAGGGGCCCGGGGGGGGGTGGAACATTTTCACAGGTTAAACCGTATTTCAGAACAGATATAATGTAGATTCATTTGCCAGATTCGCTTCACCAAAAAAGCACCTGATTGGTGTGATTGTTACGAACCTACAGTAAGTCATCACAATTTTTTTGTTTAAGAATTTGTGTGATTTAGGGTAAACATTAAATTTCTTGATCATATGATTCAATAAAATGTTTTGAATCTACATTGAACTAGTAATCTGCCATGACCTCCGGTTATAAATCCATCAGGAATTTTACCTAATTATAGACACTATTTTCTTGACACACAAGCAATAGCAGACATGTGATCTTCGATGCAGTTGTTATCTCTCTAAGCTCTCCTCGAAATTCATTTCAGTAAAATGTTTATAAATCTAACTTGACTGAAAAAAATTTAAACCTAATTAAGTGGTAAGCATCCTATGTTACAAGCCCCACAATTTCAAGAAATCAATCATCTTCGAGTTCACCCACATATATTTTAAGCATTAGGTTTCACAAAATCTATAAGAGATAAATATGAAGTCGAGCATATACAGTTGACAGACTACTAGAGATCAATGTCATAGAAAAAGAAAATGAAGACGCGGCATTACCATCTGAGCAACAAATATATTCAACCCATGAACTGAAATGTGAAAGTTTCCAGCAACCCTTTGCACATCCAGAACTCCATATACCTGGAAGAAGTGTCAAGGTAATAAATTAGCCATCGCATTTTGGAGCAGAAACTACCAGCATCTCAACTTTTGTCTACTTTAAACATAGAGGCCACTTGATTAACTGAACATGTATGCAAAAAATTCAAAGTGAGGACTTAAGTACCCGACAGCCTTCTCCATTTGCCAATGCTTGCTTCACCTTCGTAATCATTTTCTCTGCAGTCTCATCAAAGCCATGGCTATGAGTCTTTTCACTTGATTCTTTGTGATGATCCTTACCATCATCTGGTCAAAGATTTCCAAATGTTATAATACACCCTCTTGATACACATTAATATATTAAAATATAAAATCAGCTCTACCAGCTGCCCCATAGTGGGTTAACAATCACAGAAGGAACAATGATACACAGACAAAACCAAAGAAACAATTTTTGGGATGAGGGGGTTGGGGGTGAGGCTGATAAACAAATAAAAAAACGAAAACAAGGCGCATTCAGCAAAAATTGAAGTCAATGAAGTTATGGGATGGAATCATTTCTAAATTTCTTCAAATAGACTACTTTTATCACAACCAGCTTTCCTGAAACTTAATGAGAGAAAATAAACCAAGTTTCTTCTATATCAAAAGTAAACCCATTCTCTATACAAGGACTGTAAAAAAGCTTGTTTATCCAGTAAAAAGCAAAAAATAACCTATCAATTGAAGGAGGGTCAGCTTAATACTTTTCAACTTAATCCTAATGGAGTCTAATACCTCATAGATACCTCACTAGTAGGTAACCTCCAAAACAAGCCCATCGACAATGAAATTTTATTAGCCTGATTAAGGTAGAAGTAATTTTGAAGTAGTGATTAATTGAGTAATCTCTTGATAACTTCACAATTACTGATCTGATACACTCATTTATCACTTCTGGCGATCGAACATCTATCATGCAGTTAAGAAATAAATAAAAATGCCTCAAAACCATGATATGAGACTTCAGCCTTGAGAGCAACTTATGTTCTGAAAGGTTTTCTTTAATACTTGTATGTTGCAATTTTCTTTGCCTGTCTTCCTGTCTTGGTTCTCATTGCCCTTACTCTCCCTTTTTTTAGCAAAATTCCTATTCTTGGTCCTTTGGTAAAGTTTGTTTGCTGTTCTCTTTTGCATGCCTTTCATATTTTCTGCCTCTCAAATCAAGCTAATCAGGTAAATAGTTTATTTCCTTTTGTTGCTCCAACTTTCTTCATAAGTGTGTCAATGCAAATATAGTTTCTTAGGGTAAATCACAAAACTGAAAAATGAAAGATATGGTCAATGGGGCACTATTGAGGTACAATCATTGCTCAAGCCCAGGGATTTATCTAGAATGAAAGGATTTGTTGATGACAGCAGTTGATGGTGCAACCAACGATAACGAAGAAAATTTGGTAGTTGGTATCTAGGATAAACTGCCCTTGCAAAACTGACAGTTAATCCTCCTTTTATGTCATTTGATACTCATATACCCCAAATATGCGTAGTGAACTATAACACAAAATACTGGTTTATAATACACTATTGAGAGGGACAAACCTATACATGACCTTCTATGAAACCACAAAACCGAACCGCGTCTCAAAGACATTCCGAGCAAACAGAATCTAGGATAAACGAAGATCTAAGCCACCTGTGGAATTATTACAAAAAGAGCAGCCAAAAACTCAATATCGCATCCACAAAATGATGTTTCCACCAAGGATTTTACCATGCTTATGATCATGCTCATGATGTTCATGCCCCTTCTCCACAAGGTCTGACAAATACTCTGTACCAATTATCTGGCCATATTTGTTAAGTCGGAGCTGCAAAACAATGGAAACAGAGCCATATGAATATGGGTGAAAAGAGTATATTTAGGCCCTCCTCAGCAAACACATTTCACAAAATACTAAAAAAACTTTCGCAACTGCAACTTTCAGAGGCAATAACCCCGCTGATTTGAAATTCGAAGCTTCACAAAGACTGCTAGCTATGTCAACACACTATCGTGTTGAAGTGCGTATGTCACAAAGCATGTTAACATTAATCTGTCAAAGAGAATAGTTTCCTACAAAGGGAAGAAAATAATTAATTAACCTACCCCTTCCTTAGACTGAGGTGGTATTTAGATATTGATAAAGGTAGAAATATTGCTTCACTGAAAATTGACTTCCTTAAAACGTGTTCTCTTTATCAACTATTAATGCAAGAAAATGTTTCAACATTGAATAAACAAAGAGCTCTTTGCCTATAGTTTTCCTTACAGTCGAGCCAAACTGCAAAGCAATTCTTCCATTGCTTTAATCATGATTCCTTCATTTACTTAAATGTCAAATAAAAATTTGAATGTCTGCAAGTGGTGGAGAGCTGTTGCCAATCCAACCAATAAGGAAGCAGAGAGTCAATCATACGTTAATAAAGGTCTCCTTGTATTCATCAAAACTTGTGGATGAATGAGTAATTTTACATTCAACTAGAGATAATGCGCAAAGCATTCAATCATCAATCAGCTCAAACCAATAAAGGGTTTCGCTATAGAGCAAGAATACATTACTTTCCAAATGTTAGTATCGAGATCCACTTCATGCTTCCCCGACATGTCAATAGCATCGACACTTAAAACTGCATGAAGCCAGGAATAATAAATATTCAAACAAGGGCTACGATAAGCTGACAGTGATTGCTGGTATTTAGTACGAACCATCACAAGGCAAAGCTGGAAACGTCATATTTATGTGAATTGGAAGTGTTTCTCCTCGTTTCAGGTCCACTGACATCTGCCACACATGTAACCAAGTGAGGCACCAATGGCAGATATTAGAATCACTTACCTTCCAACACTAAATGCAACAATATCTAGTGCTTGGAAAACCCTAGAAACTTCAATCTTGAGAAAGGATACACCATATACATATTACGGTATACAAACTATGAGGAAAAAGTTCATGATTAAATTCTTCTCTTTGTTCTCTACAAAGCATTGGAGAATAGAAGAAAACCATCCTCTTCCCCCCTTCTCTCTAACCGCATCTACAATTTAAGGATTAGAATGTCCAGAGGCATTAGCAGAACAATCACAGACTATGAGAAAAATAAGGATGATGCTCTAACAAGAACTTCAAAGTAATAATCAAAGCTATTCCTTGTAAGGAAAAAGTGATTTATACCCATTTTGCATCATTTGTAACAAAATAAAACAGATGTTACAACTATGCAGAGAAAGAAGTACCAACAATCCTCAAGAAACTTGAAGACGTCCTTCGTATGCAGGGTCCACAAGAAAAATATATGAAATCCCATGCATAAATTGCAAGAAAAAAAAAACATGTAACTCTAAAAATAAAGTGGTTTTTGCCTCAAAACTCAGGAGAAACGTGCACTCATAGTCATCTCATTGGCAACCCTCAAAAATCATAAACAGTTGCAGAAGAGAAGACATACACTGTTTGAAAATTTATGACTTGGAAAAATTAGACGGCAAATTAAATGGGATAAATGTCAGACCACCAAGAGGCAAAAGGAAAGGACGTGCAATGTTGTCAGGACGTAGAAATATCAAACAAGGAATAGATCAATAGCATGTTGATGTCATTCAGGCCCATGAAAACAAAACAAATGAGTTTTTGGTCCCTGGGCTTCAGCACTTAAAGGATGTGCTTGAGAGTTCCATGCATAACTAACTATGATGGATTCCGAGAACCACATAAATTCTGTCAATCCTGGAATGAAACACCTGAAACTGGACTACACCCCAGGCATGCAACATGCTCAAGCTAGTCAGACATCCCAAAAAAGTTGCAGCATCGGTATATTTACAAGATAAAGTCAGGAACAAACCTGATGAACGGTATACGTAGTAATGTAATATCTCAGCTCGTGCAAGAACAATGTGGCCATTATTGTGAGCCCAATGACAGAAACTACAAAGACATAAAGGAAAAGTGTCAGGTTACAAACATTATCAACCATCCACATGGAGGATCAGAAGAACTCATAGAAGAACCAACCAATGATTACTGTGCCCAATCCTTCATATTCTAGGCTAAAGCATCATCCATTGCAAAAATCACATGTTTTAAATTACCCACCGCATAAATTTTAAAATAATATGAGGGTTAAATGACTTATTGACAAGATAATCATGAGAAACTGGTGTTTGGAAAAAATATATTATGGGATGGAAAGGAGGAACAGTTTCAGACCATCACCGCAGTCAAATTCTTTTCAACTACAATGAAATAAAATTCACTGATACTTGTGCCGTGGCTAACAGCCAGCAGAGCTAGCTTATCAGTGGAGTAAGCAAGTTACTCTGAAATCCTCCAGTAAACTTTGATACCGGAGGACCAATACCCTATGCTCTTCAGCTCCTTCTACACTCACTTTGTGTCCTTGAAATAACAGGTTGGTGAAGCCTAATCAACAACTCATCAATGCCTCAAAGAGGACCCTTGCTTCTCTCAGAAACCAATAGTAGACGCGAATCAACTAGTAAACTACGCGCCCTGCGAGTCAGAAACCCCCTCCCAAAGCATCCTTAAACCTACTAAACCTCAATCAGAAAGAATTCAAGAAAGACAGTTGCAGAGGGGAAATTGCATCAAGCCAATAAAATGGCCCTCAAAACTCAGCAATCACACCCTCCAGCACCCTCCCGAAGCGAAAAGCTGGTTTCGAAAGACCGGCCCCAGGCAAATCCCCCTTCATCACAATCACAAGCGCCCCCCACAAATCGCAATCAGAGGAAGCCGATTCGACCCTTCCACCGGTCATCGATGGAACCGCGAAGCCAAAAAGGCATTCACAAACAACCCAGGCAAACCCGAGAAAAAGAAACCCCAAAAAAGGCGACGACTCACCGAGAGCTCCGGACCGCGTCTTCTGCAGCAGGTGCTCCTCGGCGCGCGGGAACGCGTCGAGGCTCTTCAGGGCTTGCCTGACCCCCATCGGTTCCTCGCTCTTCTCACCTCGATTCGGCGCAAGAGATCGTCGAATCCAACCACCTGAAAACGCCGATCGCAAGATGCTCCGTTACCGGCCGTTCAACCCCCAAAAAGAAGCAAGAAAAATCGACGGAATTGACGCAACCGGAAAGCACGAGCTCCTACCCGCCGGCGACGATATAGGGTCGCGATCGCAGGCGGGGAAGTCCGCAGAGAGAGAGAGAAAATCGCGACGGAGAAAGATAGGTGAATCGGGTCAACCAGCGACACAGACCGATTCTAGAAATTGCAAATCTTGCGATTTATATTTCCCACTATTTAATCATTTACGGTCCAATATCTATTATTTATTTTAGAAACAAACGTTTTTCGCGTTTTTCATTCTATTTTTTTATTTCTTTGACCCTTGTTAATTTATATGTGCACCGCTGAATTTAAACTTTCGCTAGAACCATTGAATGACATTTTACCGTACGTTACTAATCCAATCACAAAAAACATCTTGTCTCTTTTCAACAGTAAAACTTATAGCCAGCGTTACGTCAATTCTCTTCGATTACTCTCTATTTTTTTTTTTTTTTATATTCGGAAACCGCCGTACAGTGGCGACTGGTGACGTAAACTTGGAGCCACTGGCGCGGGATAGAGGCGAGAAGTGTCAAACCTCTACCCTCCCAAATGTGGGATCAAAACGCGAACCAACTCGTCCCACCGCGGGTTGATTAATTACTCTCTATTTTTGTCATGCGTAAATGAATTAATCCTCATTAACAAGATTCATATCCCTAAATTATATTAATATTTTAATTTTATTGTTTTAGCGACGTCATGTACATCAATTTTTTTTTTCTATTTCCATTTTAACCATTGCATCCTCGACAAGCAAACACGAGTTTAAGAACATGGTGTAAAATTACAGGTGTGCAAAACGAATCGCCCGAGTATGATCCAATTCCAAAAAGTATTGGTTCGATTACCGATTCGTAAAAATGGAACTGGTGTCCAAGCAATTTGTTTCCTAATTCCAAGGAGGAACTAGATCGGATTGACTAATTATATTTTTTTATTTTGTTATTTCTTAAAAAAAATTAGTAAAATATAAACTAAACATTATCTCAGTCCAATTCCAAACAATGAGAAAAAAATAACGACAAAAAAGTAATCAGAAAAAATAAGTGATTAATTCCATTGGTTGAATTGACCAATGATTTGATCCTACTCCCGATATTAGGATGACAGTCCATGATTCTAACTCTAATCGATTTTCTTGATTAGATTCTTAATTTTATTTTGATATTGGACCGGATCGAAAACTCATTGATCCCTAGTTCTGTTCTATAAAAATTGGTTGACAAAATGTCAATCTTTTTCCTTTTTGTTTTCAATTAATCGCTCTCTCTATCTCTCTCTCTAAACATAAAAGGGAACGAAATACGGTTGCAGTAAGGAGGAGGAGAAGAAGAAGGGAGGATGACGACACCAACCCCAACAACCGAGCAGGAGGACCGCCGGCCGGAGCCTGCCGTCGGTACGAGGAGACCGGGAGCCGCCGCGAGCGGCGGAGGGAGCACGTCGGTGCCCAAGTACGCTTGGGTGGGGATCACCGCCGTTTCGGTCGCTCTCGTCGCCCTCCTCATCAAGATTTACCCGACTCCATTCTCCTCCTCCTCTCAGCAGGTCTGCATTCTCTCGCTTTGCTATCTCTCTGCTTTTTTTTTGTTTTTTTATCTCTTTTTGATGCTCGGGTCGTTTCGAGTTCTGGGTCTCCAAAATTTGATGCTCAACGAACCAAAGTTTAGATCTTTGACTCCGGGCGTCTCTCCAACTGCTCAAGCAGGGGCTGAATTTGAGTGGGACTGATTGACTTTTGTGGCGATGGCAGTGTTTATTATCTTCGAATTTTTTTCTTTTTTTTTATGGGACTGTGCTTAACGATGCTGTTATTGAATTTTTTTGTAGAGGCTGTTCACGGTTGAAGAACTAGCTTCGTATAATGGGACTGATGATGCTTTGCCTATTCTTCTAGGAATTTTGGGGTACTCTCTCTCTCTTTTTCTCTCTCTCTTTCTCTCCCTCTCATTGCAATTATATGTCTTGGACTATCGGTTTGTCTGATGTTGTATTTGAAGGAATGTAATCGTTTTTCAATTCTTAATGAATGTCAAAACGTGAGGACTCTGCTTATTAAGAAAGAAAAAGATACACGAGAATCCTCAAAATCATGGAGTTACCTTTCGTGTTCAACAATAACTGATTAAGCTTGGGGCCAAAACATTGGTCTTGCTATCTGGTGATGATGATTCTTTACTCACTGCGGGGGATATTCATATATGAATAGTTAGTTCTGTTTTGTAGAGAAATGTCGACTTCATCCTGGAAAATCCTCTTCAATTATACTTCTTGAAATTGTGAAGTTTGAGAACTTGTTACTCATTTGCTCAAACGAAGGAATCACCACTACGACAGAGTGGGTCTTGCTTTTTCTTGAAGAACAGGAGAATTATGATATAATTGGATAATAACTAATCGAGAAACCACTTAGATTTCTATGCATAGAACAATTGCATGCATCTTGCTAAGAGAATGAGCAAATGTTTCAAAAAACTGAGATGCGTGATTTTGAGCCATATGAGGTTAGCAAACACATACAGGAAATTCGAAGGAATTTACTGGATAGCTTTTTTCATATCAAAATTGAGAAGTGTGTAGTCTGTGATGCTGATTTAGTATGTCCTACTTATCTGAGATTGGTACTTGTTATCTTTAACCAGTTCAGTGTTTGACGTAACAAAGGGAAAGTCACACTATGGCGTGGGAGGAGGCTACCATCATTTTGCTGGAAGGTATAAGATTTGATTTGGGCTCTGCATCTTGTTGCTTGTGAACGCAAATATATTGGTTGCTGCTTGTAGAAGGAACTATCAATATCAGACAGTATTGGCTCTTATTTGCTAACTTATATGATCAACGTGACAACGTATGCAAGGCATATGCATGCACAATCACATAAATGGTGTTACTTTAGTATCTTTCAGAAAGAGGGGAGTCCATCTCATTTCTACCTGAAGACTGTACAATTGAGGATGCTATTTTAAATATACGTTCTTAATTGTAGTCGGATTTAATTATCCGGACAAAAAATTAAGAACTATCTCACCTTGTGTATCGAGTTTCTTGTCTATGGGCATATGTTAGGTAGATTTCATCATTTTAGAATATATTATCATCTGATTGCCTTACGAAAATTGTCTTTAAAGGGTAAAGAGTAGAAAGAATGTTTGTACCAATGGTCTTGGGAACTCCTTGATAAAGATATAGCGGAACTCACAGTGAAAGAATTTGCAGAAAAGAACGCCTCTAATGTGATCTCTTAGGTTAGTTCAATAAGTCAAGGTACTCCTTGATAAAGATATAGTTGGTGTTTCTTTTGCTCTAGCCATGATACTCAAGAGCATTCTTTGTTATGGCAATTGTTGGGAATGATACTAGATGCTCTGGCAAAATCTACTGCAATTTTTAATTTTGGGCAAGCCACTAGTTCAGTTAAAATGCTATCTGTTAGCATTTTGCTATAGGATCTTGAATTTCTTTCACCTATCACTTGCATACTGATGTCCGTCTTGCCATGTTGCCCTGGTCAACTCAGAGACGCCTCCCGAGCATTTGTTTCAGGAAACTTTACAGGTAAGACTTATCATTCTTTGTAGCATGAATACTGTATTGCAGTTAAATGTAAGAGCCATGGGCAAAAATTGGGTTGGTGCCCACATTATCAAAATTTGGGATTCTTTTCACCTTGTCTTCTTTCTCATCTGGTATAAGATTTTATGATTATAAAGAGCAAGGCATTTCTAAAGGTAATGATGAATACCTAAGAGAGGATAATAAGTCTAGCACTACCTAAGAGAGGATAATAAGTCTAGCACTCTATGTGGTTATATTTATAGTCCTTATCAACTCTGCCTTCACTATATAGTGCCTTTAATTGTTGCCCTTTCAACTTTCAGTCCGTAGTTGCACAAGTATCAGTTTGGTTTCTTCATGCTCATCCTCATCCTCATCTGTGTACTAATCTCAGTAATGACACAGTTTATGAAGTCTATATTAACATATGATTACTTTCTCTGACACATTGAAATTGTAGTTACCAAAACTTCCTGATCTATTTACATCTTTTCTTTGTATGTTTGTGTTGTTTCATTAAGGAGAGGGACTCACAGACTCCCTGCGTGGCCTTTCCAGCTCTGAGGTAATCAACATTATTTTGGACTTCTAAATGTTATCTTGTGCTCATGAATTGTCAGTGGCTCACCTTGTCAGATAGACCTTTTCTTCAGTTGGTGCAAGTGTAACTGTGCTTGAGGATGTCTTTAGGGTTGTGTGATTGACATCTAAAAGGACATGAAACGGAAAGGACTTTAAGATGAACACATGAGATTGGGCATTAAAATTAAAAAACGGCCAAAATCTTCTATACAAAGCCACAGTCAACTCTTAGTTGCGCTTGCATCATTTCATGTGTTATAGCTGCTCACAAATTTTTCTTCTATTTTTCATTAACTGAGTTTAAAGCTATTTGGTAGCCCCAAACTAAATTCTGTGATGAAATAATCAACTCAGTCATTTCCTCAAGTATGTTTCTGCTTTAGTCTCGGACTATCTTTTGGATTGTAACTTTTGTTCATTATTGTTGCTGAAGACCTGTGTCTTACCTAAATCTTACTTGATGAGGGATTGACTTCATTTGTATATGGGGAAATTATGCAGACATGTCTGCTACAAATATTAAGATAAAAAGCATGTTATCTTCCAAGCTTAACCTATAGTGGTCTGCATGTATTTTGTTCATATTCATTCTTTGATTTTATTTTGCCATTCTACGCAGGTGAAGAGTGTAGTTGAATGGAGGGACTTCTATTTCAGAAGTTACACGTGAGTTAGTATATGCCGCCTTCTTATATTACTAGTAGCTTCTCATTCTATTCACTTAAAGTCTGCACGTATTTATTAGTCGATGTTGTCCACGTGACATACTTATAATGATGGAAGAATGAAAAACTATTTAATTGAACCTCACAAAGAGAACTTTGATGTTGAGTACTTGGGGTGACTTGTCTGATCAAATTACATTTTTTTCGTAGGAGGTGGTCACACCACTTTTATTTTGTAGAAAAGATTTCGCATGAATACGACTTTTGTCAGACGGTGTTTGAAAGGTTGATGGGGCTTGCCGAGTTTTGGATCTCACGGCAATACTTTGATTAAATGTCTATTTGTAGATCTCCTCGTAATTAAGAACGTGTTGACCATGTCAGGATTGTCACCTTTTTCATTTGCAATGGGATAGAGGAGAGTTAATGGCTTGAACCTTAGCTCTTGAGTATGTTCGTGGATAAAGAAAGTGGGTAATTGTTACTTTGCCAAATGCAGAGATTTATCCAACTTTTGTTAACTAATGTAGTGGTCACTATAAGTTCTATTTAATTAAATCAAAAGTTCTTCTTTTTTTCGTAAAAGGTATCTTATATCGTTTTCTTATGTCATCAGATATGTTGGCAAGTTAGTCGGCCGTTATTATGACAGCCAAGGGAACCCCACAAAATATTTGAAAGGAGTTGAAGCTAAGGCCGCTAGAGGTGCGCAATTATTGGAAAAGCAGAAGAAAGAAGAAGCTAAACAGCCTAGTTGCAATTCCAGATGGAGTCAGGACGAGGGAGGACAGGTATGTATTGTATGACTTCAGATGTCGAAGTTGGACAAGCTCTAGATCATGTTACAGATACTATTTCTTCATGTGCTGTGTCGGACAAAGGCGAACACGTTGTCATTTTTGCAAGTGCATCATTTATGGGGATCTAAATGTTGTTCTTTATTATTATTATTATTATTATTATTATTTTATAAATATCTCCTTATTTGTCAGGTTTGGTGTGATGTTGGCCTCCCGAGATTGGTACAGAGACCTCAAGAAATTGCTTTGACAGGGACGATGAGCAAGCGTTGCGCCTGCTTTACGGAGGACCAGCTACACAATCCAGGGTTGGAAGTATATCAAGGATGTGACTACCTCGCTAAGACCTGCCGTGTCTGAGTTGGGATTTTTGCATGAGCTGTGTATAACAGATGTTTTCTCTTTGGAGTGTAAACAGTGAGCTTTAAATGTTCATGACGCCATAGAAAATAGATATGTCCACACCGAAGCACATCTATTGCTGCCGCAGATCAGTGACAGGTCTCTGAAAAGAACAATTAGGCTGCGTTTGTTTTTGTTTCTTTTTTCTGTTTTTAAACACTTTTTCTGTTTTTTTCTGGAACAAAAAATGAAACAAAACACGCGTTTGATTGCGTTTTTGTTAAAAGTTTTTTTTTTCCGAAATACATCCGAATGAAAAACAAAAACAAAAAAAAGTTGTTTCTTGTTTAAACAAAATTTAAAATAATTTTTCTCTCTCTTCCATTTTCTTCTTCTTTTTTTTTGGCTTTTCTTCTTCTTCTTCTTTTCTTTTTCTTTTGGCCTTTCTTTGGCCTCGGCCGGGGCGAGCTTGGCCTCGGGATCTGGCGAGCTCGAGCTCGCCCGGCCCGTGAGGTCGGCCTCGCCTTGGTTGGGCGAGCTTGAGCTCACCCGGATCCGACGAGGCCAAGCTCGCCCGAACCGGGCGAGGCTCGGCGTCGCCGAGCCACCGCCAAGGGGGGGCGAGCTCGAGCTCGCCAACCAAGCCTCTCCCCAAGGCAAGGCTCGGCCTTGCCGAGGGCCGACGAGCCTCATTGTGGCTAGGCAAGGCCGTTGGCCCTCTTCGGCCGATCGCCGACCATGGCCGAGGCCGGCGACCGAACAAAAAAGAAAAAAAAAAAAAAGAAAAAAAATAAGAAAAAATAAGAAAAAAAAAATAAAAAAAAAAAATAAAATAAAAAAAAATTATACAAATTTGCAAACGCGTTTCTTTTTTTTTTATATTTTTGAAACAGTTTACCAAACGTGTTTTTTGTTCAAAAATTATTCTCTCGAAACAGAATATTTTTTTCTATTTCGTTCTCAAAACAATTTTTAAACGAAATGTTACCAAACGTATCCTTAGTGTTTTTTGTATATCATATCATCCTTCACATGATTTTACACTCGAGTTGAATTTATAGTTCATCATATTGTCCCGACAAGTTAAATTCACTCGATTAAGTTCCTCTACAACGCCTGTTTTTTGTTTGGTCCTAACGTGTTTGGTGTTGGTATTTCCAGTCTTAAGAGAATGGCCAAATTGATTAATAGCGTTGTTAACATTGAATAATTCTGTAAGGCATGGTTGAAGCATAATGAAAACTACAAAGACAAAAAAGGAGAGTCAGAAATTGCCATGGGCCTAATGAACAGTGAATACGATGTCAAATTGGCTGCAAAACATCGGGATACTGACCTGGATCCGTCTGCCATTACCGTGACTTGTTTACCTTCTTCAATATGTTGAGAAATGATTATGGACGAGTGGAGGCAAGGGGACTTCAGGATGCAATGTAAGATGAGACTGGATGACACCATGTATACAAAGACATGATAACAACTATCAGACTCTCAAGTCTCGGCAAGTCCTAAAATAAGTGGGGATGGTTGCATATACTGCGACTGGTGAATCCTAAGAGCAAAGTTGTTCGTCCAATGACCGATCCTGTCATACGGTACTGCTCTGTATGTACACACAATGTCCAGTTAAATAAGCCATTTCAACTATTAAAAGCTCAAGCTACTTCCATAAAGGCATGAAACAAACCTTTGCATTAACATTCAAAAGGCACTTCTCTGGCTGTAGTTTCGAGAAAGGGAAGCTAAAGGACGGTCTAATCAGCAGAGTTTTTAGAAATCTCAAGGGTAGGAAAATCATCACATTAGAGCAAGCACAAAGTTCCTTAAACGTATGCATGAGAGCAAATATCAGACGGTAGACTCCCTTCTTTTTTAACATCCCAGTGTGTGACAGCAAAAAGTGTTACTGCCTCTGCCACGATGTTAGTGCCTTCCCCCCCACATCTCTAGGAGGAAGGCAATCTTTTGCCCAGTGCCCTGCCTTGCCGCACTTGTAACAAGAACCAGATGCAGATAACTTTCCAGTTCCACTTGAAGCAGAAGAATAGTCAAGTGCAGGCAAAGAGCAGTCTTTCGCCCAATGTCCCTCCTTGCCACGTGCAGGCAAAGAGCAGTCCTTCGCCCAATGTCCCTCCTCGCCACATTTGAAACAGGATGATCCACTTGTGCCATAGCTTTTGCTGCCCGTGTCATGGAAGCTGTTATTGACCTTAACAGCACTTGCTGGAAGACTAGCTGCCGCCATATGGTCATTGCACCATTTGAAGTAACCACAGCCCTGCATGAAAACAGACAACAGCTAAGATTTAAAAACAACAAAATTTCGTCAAAAGTACTCCCATGAGTCCCGAGAGTAATATGACACTTTATGGAAGTTCTAAATAACCAATTAGGTAAGTGTTAGATGCCAATCAGGCTGCAGCCATCAACTTCTATGGAAGATCTGAAAAAAAGTCCAAGGTCATTCAAAAGACTCTCAACAGTGCTAGAAGGAAGACCGGTAAAACCGCTAACAGAATAATGACATAATCACCAATACCAGGACAAATGCTTCACAAAAAGAAAATAAAAAGCCAACTGAATATTTGTACCATCAATCATTTCCTATTCTGCATAACAAGTCCCCATAGAGTCCTCCCACCTGATATTTTCACTGTGTCCTCAAGTGGGATTAGGCACATCTTGTGCCATGTTGGAGGACACACTGCAGGTAGGGGAGTAACTTGTTTTGAGATAAAAGTAGAACCTTCAAAGGGAATGTGCAAAAATCTTTAACAGGAGTTATCTGACTTGTGGTTTGCAAAAATGTTTAGCTGGAGTTATCTGAGTTTTGGCTGTTAGGCTGTTGCAGAGACTGGTGAAAGAGTCACAAGCCTGGCATCCATGACACAGTGAAAATAGCTATGGTTTTATCCAAGAAGTTCAACTCAAAACTTCAGAAGAACAATTTAATGAAGAGGGAAAGGAATGCAAAAGCAGAGAAACTATTAATGTGTGGAAGTCTATGAGGATTAAGCATCTGAGTGATACCTGATTTGCAGGACACCGATAGAATTGCTGCCCCACATTTTTCCCCGTTTTTGCAGTTAAAATTAAGCAAGACCCAGCCCCACATGGGCATAAAAGATCTGCATATTGAGAATTTCTCTGACTATCGAAAGACATATTAGGCGTGTAGGTTGCTCCAGAAGCATTATCACACCACTCAAAGAAACCACAACCCCCATTTTCCTGTACAAAAGCAACAATTAGTCCCCAAAGTAACAACATGAGCTCAACTGTCAGAGTAGAGACACTCGATATCCTTAAAACTTGCTTCACCCTAAACCCCAATATCTCCACTGAAATAACTGAAATGAAAACCAAGTACACCGTGAATTGTGTGCTGGTGTGACACTTTGAGTTATGAAAAGAAAACGAGAGAGGAGACTGAGAGGACAAAACGTCATAACCCTTTTAGTGCAAAAGGCAACAGAAGCTTTCTTATATAATCAAGCCAGACCTTCTCAAGGCAGTAGAAACCAACAGGATGAAAAACCTGCCAGACCTCTATCCGTGAAATTATTTTGTGGATTGAGCCAAGCTCTTTTCGTACAAAGAGTATGGTTCATCGATAATTGAGAGCTTGATAAGCATTAAAGAGAATCAGAACTATGGTAGTCAGCCATTACTCAACCCAAGAAACAACAGTTGCTCGGCTACAATTAAGCAATGCTTCAATTGGCAACACATAAGCTCTCAGGAATCAGAAAATCTGATTGCAGTGTATATTTTTCAGCAACTCTAGGAAAAATTAATAGAACTGTTGAGGACATGGCAATTAGTGTTTCTCCCGTGATTTTATCAAACACAAATGAAGGACGCACTGACCCTTCCCACAGTCGTTGTGGACTGGTCGTTAACTCATTTCAGTTTTTGGCGATTCTTTTATCTTCTCGATTGTTTCAGTCAAATGATTGTAGCGGTACACAGGCAGCACCACCATTGATGCCATCTTGCAAAAGATCTGTGCCAAGTGATCAGATGGCAACATCACAGATTGTTGCGTGATTATTGTAAAGCTTCCGAATCATGACTCGTAACTAGAATTCTCGAACTCCCCGTTGAGAATTTTTTCCTCCAAAATGTCATGCGATTTGAAAGCTAGCCACAGTTCCAGCTTATCTCAGGAACGAAGGTACGTATTTTCAACGAAAGATGAGAACATTTGCGCATAAACTACATCTCAGAGCGATCGTAAGTTCTAATACCCTTGTCAGATCATGAAGAAGTTCTGCATAAGTCTCCAATCGCCGATCGATATCGCAATAGGCGAAAATCAATACTACGTACCTCTCTCACAGGACACTTGTAGAACTTCCTGCCCCTGTTCTTCTCCGTATTCGCGGTGAGAACCAAGCAATCGCCCAACCCGCAGGGGCACGCCTTCTGAGGCTCGCTCGATTGCGCCCCTCCTCCAACCGGAGCACTGTCGCAATCCCGCGCCCAGTGCCCTAACTTCCCGCACTTGAAGCACGCGTTATCCCCGCCGCCGCCGCCGCCGCCGAGCCCTAACCGATCGCCGCCAACTTTAGCGCCATCGGCCGCGACGACCTTGAGCCGGCTTCCCGCACCGGCGAACTTGCCCTGCTGCTCGCGCCACAGGCCGGAGGCGTCGTCCCCTCTCAGAGCAGCGAGGTACGCTCCTTTAACTTGCGGCTTGGCTTGTCCGGCATCGGCGGCGGCGGCGGCGGAGGGCTTGGCGCGCTTGGCGGTGGCTTTCGAGGAGAGAGCGCGGGCTTCGGCCTCGGCGACCTGGGAGAGGAAGTCGTAATCGGCGTCGTCTCCGTCGTCGAGGACGATGGTTTGCCGGAGCTCTCTCTTCATGGTCTCTCGCCGGACGGGAGACTCCGGCGATCGCTCCACCTTCCGTGGTTTTGAAATCTCTGCGCTTGCTTCGAGGGCTTTTCAGCTCCATTTTCTTGTTCATCGTCATCTTTCCCGCCCTTCTTTTCGATGCGGTTTTCGGGCGTACGGTCGAAAAATGCACGGGATGCCGTACATACGAATCCGTATATTTAGGAGTATGTATTATTTTGTTCTTTCGCCGAATTTAACATATTATGCAATTTCGAAAGATTTGTCTTTTTTTTTTTTTGGGTTGCCATACAATTTCAAAAGATTAGGCAGAGCAACATATAAATTTCTATGTTGATGTTTATTTGTTTTTTTCATATACGCCCTTCGCACGGCATAGGATGCAGATATTGGCCATTTCTCGTGTGATGAGATTTTGTGAGACGTCAACTATTTTAAAAATTTAAACTATTATATGAAGGTATGATAATTTAAAATCTAATTAATCTAAGGCTTAGAAATATTCAAACTCAATATCTCTTGCTTTAATACCATGTGAGAATTTATGGTATCATTGTCAGCTATTATAATCACAAAATCTCACATGGCATCCGGCTCTAAGTTAAGAATATAATAACACGAAAGAGAAAAATGAGAAATTTATGTACATTTTGATGTACTCGAAGAAGAATGAAGAGCCTAATTATAGGTTTTATCTAAATATTATATAAGATAACATATCAATTAAAATATGCACACAATTAAATGGAGATACACGCATAATCTTGAAAAATACGAAAAATCAATAGAATTATCAAAATATTATTAAGGGCGCGTTTGGTAACGTTTATGTTATTGGGAACAATTTCTAAACATTTTAAGTCGTTTGATAACCGTCCAAAATTTTAATTTCCGGAGTAGAGTGCGTTTGATATCGTGCTTAAAATTTATATTCCAAATAGTTTTCTTTTAGTTTTTAAATAATTTTATTATTATTATTATTTTTTTTTTTTTTTTTTTCTCTTCTTCTTCATCTTTAAGTCGCCGGCCTTGGGATGATTGATGACCGGCGAGATGAGGGCCGATGACCTCACCGAAGCGTTGTCGGTGGCTAGGCGAGCTCGGCTAAGCCTCGCTGGTGGCCAGGGGAGGCCCGCCTCATTGGTGGCTTGGTGAGGCTTCGGTGAGCTCACCGAACCTCGCCCTGGCTTGGCAAGCTCGCCGGACCAATTGCCGCGACCAACGGCGATGGGCGGCGAACGGCAATGATGGCGATAGATGAAGGAGAAAGAAGGAAGAAGAACAAGAAAAAAGATAGAGAAAATAGTTGCTTGATTTTAGAATTGTTCACGAGAACAAAAAATCAACTTTTTTTAACTTATCGATTCTGTTTCAAACCTACTTCCGAAAATAAAAAAAAATGGAAAATTGTTCCCAAAAACAAAAATTTTACCAAACGAATTTATGTTTCAAATCTACTTTCGTGAACAAAAGAATATGAATTTTCACTGTTTGGCAAGTTAACAAACAGACTCTAATACTATAAAGTATCTCATTGGAGGCATTTTTTCTTTTATATTACCATAATAGTTCTTTTTGCGGAAAAATATATTAAATGAACGTTTGGCTATCTTTCCAATAACTAAAAACAAACATTTTTCAAAAACTCAGAAAAATGAATAAGCATTTAAAATTCAGTCACATATAGTATAATGCAATAATGAAGAAAGAATTTTCTCAACTTTAGTTTCTAGTGGAAGGTGGAAAGTGGGTAATTGATTTTTTTTTTTTTGGCCAATTTTATCCTTTTTCCCCACTTAATAGATAATTCCATGCAATATTAGAGCAATATGTAAATGGGGACCAAATGAAAAATTAAGGGTCTAGCTATGCTAATAGCATCGTCACTAGGGGTGTGCATGGTCCGGACGAGCGGTTCTTGACCTAGAACCGAAACCGCCACTAATGACCGGTTCTGAAAAATTGCAATCGAGATCCACTCATTTGTTGCATGGATCCACTCGGGAACTGGACCGCCGGTCCGGTCCGGTTCCCGGATGGATCCATGGAACCGGTCTCACAATAATAATAATATCACTTTCTCAATCCCACCTTACTTCTTCGCGTGCTGGCCTTTTGAGTTTTGCCCACTAATTGCTCGGTGTTTTGTCAAGGTTCGATTTAGACTTTTTAACTTCTGGACATCTCCATTTGCTTGGCATTTTGTCAAGAAAACTGCAGGCCAAAGAATGAACTTGACGTAAAACCCAGATCAAGATCAGATCAAATAAGCTCAAACACTCGCATCCGATCACTAACAAGACAAAACATACAAGCTAATGCAAGTCGCCGCCGCACCGAGTACTTGTGCAGCAACAGATCAAGAGAGATGAAATCCCACTCCAGAAAGATACCTAGAAGACAAAGGCTACGCTACCCCAAAACGGGAGTCGGGTTTGGGCTTACCGTCCCTCTGGCAGTCTCGGAAGGTTAGGGGCTGAGCGGTGCCTCAAGAGGATCGGGACTTTCTTCTGCGTGCAAAGATCGGGACTAATTTTGGTTCGTGCACTGCTTGCCTTTTGATGTTGGGTTTGTTAATTAGTAATTTCAATTTTTTTTAATATTAAAAATTAATTGGTCCGGTCCGGGTGGGAGGGTGGACGGATCCGCCCATAGAATCGGGAACCGGACTAGTACCCACTAGTTCCCATAAATTGAAATCGGGAACCGAATTAGTTCCCTCAAGAACCACCGGTTCTGGGTAGTTCCGATCTGGTTGCGGGTGGTCTGGGCGGATCCCGGTTCTTTTGCACACCCCTAACCGTCACATTGAATTTGTAACAAACGTGCTTTTATAGCCACAAATTTTAAATTACGGTGGTTGGACTCATGTGGACAATCGGAGTACAAATTTTCCAAAATTAATGGAAGAAATGGCCCTTATGCTGCAAAATCACAAAAGCACCATTTGAAATAAAAATAAAAATCGGAAAATTATCATTTAGCACAATAGTAAACACCTATAGGGAACGAAAGTTATAATTATGCCTTTCATATTTATATAAGGGTAAAATGCCATGCATAATTTCCAAAAGATAAATAAAAAGTTTAATTAAATTTAAGATATAAAAATTATATGATTATATTGCTAGCTATGTGACAGACTAGAGCAAGACAAAATATAAAGTGATGGTGCACTTCAAGATGGCGAATGAAAAATCATAAACCAAAGAACGAGATAAAATATTTTGTAAACTTTAATTATGTAGAGTTTTAAAACATGTGTTTCTAGTTTGAAGTTTTGGTGAGACTAATTAGTCTACAAAAGCAACAACTTAAACGTGAGAAATATTGAATCAGTGACATGACTTGAAATCAAAGATGAATTTGACTTATTATGTTATGCAATTTTACTTGAATGATTATTATCTTTTACTAAGTTACTATGGATATTCTCATATTTTACATTAGAATTAAAGTTTACAAAATATTTTGTCTCGTTCTTTGGCTTATGATTTTTCATTTGCCATTGTGAAGGATACCATCACTATATATTTTTCTTGATTTAGTCTGTGATATAGCTAGAAATACAATCATATAATTTTTAGATCTTGAATTTAATTAAAATTTCCATTTCTCCTTTGGAAATTGTGCATGGCATTTTACTAATAAATCTTGGCACAAAGCATGAAACCTAATATAAATATGAAAGGCATAATTATAAGTCAACTTTCGCTCCCCATAGGTGTTTAATATCAGGCTAAATGATAATGTTCTAATTTTTATTATTCTTTTAAACGGTACTTTTATGATTTTGCAGCATAAGGGCCATTTTTTTTTTCAATTGATTTTGGAGAACTTGTACTCTGATTATCCAAATGAGTCCAACCAGCATAATTTAAAATTTGTGGCTATAAAAGCACCGTTACAAATTCATTGTAACGGTATTGTTAGCCTAGCTAGACCCTTATAAAAAATATAGGGTATAGACATTAATAGCACACAGCTGAAAATGGACATTAACATATGCACTCTTACCAAAAATGTCTGGAAGGATTGTAGAATAAATATGAGAATTTTTTAATAATGTGTGGTCTCAAAATTGCAATATGCAACCTGTATATTTTGAAATTAGAGGAAAGTTATGAATGATTCTCGTAAACTTCTTGAAAGAAAGGAGAAAAACATTTCATAATTATGGATAGTCTAACATGGATTTCACCCTTTTCCGATTAGTCGGAATGAAATAATTGAAATGAATTATTTGATAATCAAAATGGTGAATTACTATGTAAAGTGGCGCATTGGAATTGGAATACGAACTTTTTATAATTTGAAAAGATAATTTTGTGCAGGGTTTGTGCAAGATCAGTACGAAAGTCGTGAAGTGTGTCGTGTCTTTTTTTTTTATTTGAATTTTATTCTTAAAAACTGCTCCAGTTAAAATAAGGAATAGATATTTGGGGTTTGCTATAATAGATTTAGTCAAGTAAAGCTAATCAGTATGTCGGAGCGGCCGTGTAACTACCGAAACCATGCCACCAAAGACCTCTTCTGTTTTTCTTCTTGCTTGCACGTGTAGGCTGCAATTCTAAAAAACCACTGCCGCATTTTCAAACACTAAGTTTTGGAACTGCTTTCCCAAGTACTTTGGACACCCAAAGGCCTTTTGGCCAAGTATAAGGTGCTTGAAATTTTTTTTGGAAACCCCATTGAGCGAAAGCCAGCCTTCTTCTGAAGGCTGAATGTGGTGCATTGGGCTTTCAACTTTGGCTTTGGCTTTGGCTTTGCCCTTCATTCTATTGTTCATCTTCTTTGTTGAGTTGTTCATCTTGTGCAGGGTTGCTGAGGGTGGGCGACGGACTTAGCAAGAGGCCGGTGATGATCACGGCGACCGTCGCCAATGGGTCACGCGACCTCCGGTGGGTATCTAGGCTGCGTGACCCAGATTTGGGTTGCCAAAGGTCGTGCAACCTCGTGGTGACCAGATTTGGGTTGCGCGACCTCTGTGAAGGGCCGCCGGTGTCACCCGACCCCAAGCGGCCCTCGTTGGTCGTCTCCGGGGGCTGCCTGAGGCTGTCGGCGGCCACTTGCCTCGTCGGCCAACTTTTTATTTTTATTTTTTTATTATCACCAAAGTCATTTGTAAATTTATCTCTCTAAACACTATTTTACATAGAGGTATTTTACAATGGACTTTCAAATCACAATTTACCAAACACAATTTGTATTTTGAAAAACCCCTTTAATTGCATTTTTTCAAAGGCTTATCCCAAAAGTCCAACCAAACGCACCCAAAATCCATCATGCCATATGCATTGCAATTGCCATACAGCTAGCCACCAATGTGCACGTACATGTCTTGGTATCCAAGAAGCTGCACTTGAAGAATGTCGAATTTTTTAGTTGCTCCAAAAAGCCACTGCCTGATGCACGCTCAGCTCGGCCCTCAAAATTCTCAATGGCAATTCCCTTTAACATAAAGTCCATTGCCCTCAACAACTATGTAGTGAGGAATATGACATTAAAATTTTGCTCATTTAATTACATATTCTTTTAGGAATTGTACTATGTAGGATAACATGATAGAGAGCTGCTAGCATAATATACGTTTAAAATTAATTTGTCAGCCATAAAATTTCCCTTGCTAAAATTTTGGCCCAGGCTATAGATTTTTCACAAAAAATGGGGGGAGAATTATAAAAACTACAGATCCAAATTAATTATCTTCGTATAACTTAAGGGTAGAACTGAAAATTAAATTTTCCATTTAAATGCATATAGGTAAAAAGTAAAAGCCCTAGCCAGTATAAAATAAATAAATTAAATTAACAGAGTTATTTTATGCTATAACTTCAAAGAATTTGCAAGAAAAATCTTTTGAACTTGAAAAATGGTTGTGATTTGATAAATTTAAGGTGTAAAATGTATATTAAACAGCATGTATTAGATTCCAGTTTTGAATTAGAGACCAGTGTTATTGAGTACATGATAATTTTATAATATGGAGTCATCTGCTCATATTGATATGTTCTCGACATTTATTTATTTTTTGTTTTAGATGTGAATGATAGATTATATATAGATATTATTTGCCCATAAAAAGTTAAAGAATAAGGTAAGAATTGCATTCCGACCAATAAAAAAAAAAAAGGTAAGAATTGCATGGTAAATAAAGATTTCGCGTATTTTAGAGTGGTTCTTTTCAAGTTTTTGAAAAATTGCAAATCGGTCAAAGTAACAAATACCTTATGAGCACAAAACAGTATTAAAAATAATGTAAATACCCCTAGGTCTTATTACTACATCTAAAGAATGTAAATATAACTGATAATTTTGTAAATGGTGAAACAAAATAACAAGAAACATGATAACTTTTAGGCAGAAAGTTTGAATTAGTCACCGTTCACAATATCAATATAATCGATCAAAAAATTGGCATGGATTTATTAATTCACATCCTTTTTCCATTACAGTCAATTTTTTTCTACATGAATTAGTCGTGTTTGTTTCGACAAAAAAAAAAAAAAATTATCTTGTTTGTAATTCTACATGACAAATAACTTTGCATTTACATGACAAAAAACTAAATTATACTAAAAATATGTCTGTTCATATCTACATATAAAAAAGTATTGTTATGTTGTGTTATATCAAAATCTTCTCTCTTTTATCTCGTGTCATGAAAGTACAACTCACAAATTAAAAGTTTGTCCGGAGTAGATTTTTATTTCGACATTTATTTTTTTATCTAATTTATACAATACACGCATTTTGACTTTTAAAAAAAAAAATTAAATATCTGTATTTTTGATAAAATGTAAATGTTGATACGTAAACCTCCATATAGTTTATTATAGATTTTTACATTTGAGTCATTTTGGAGAATTTGATGTATTGGCAAAAAAAATTATTTTTGACTTTTCATGAGTCCCAACAAACAAAACCCTAGAATTAGAAAAATGAATGGTGTTCAGCAATCAGAAAATAAAATTTTAATTTTCAGTACAGTTACGTTTAAACATTTAGAAGATTCCTCGCTCTAGCACTCGTCAATTAACATAATAAAAATAAAAAAATAAAAAGACTCAGGTTAAACTAAAACAACGTAATTCATGAGAAATGAAGCGTTCATACCGAATCGACTCGGCCATTTTCTATTCGATTCGATTCAATTTTGCTTCACTGAAAAGAAAAAAAAGGAAAGCACTTCAGTTTGACCTGATTCCTTGGTGTTTAACTAACTCATGTTTTTCTGGATTTTTTTCTTTTTAAAAAATGTAGTCCTTTTAAAATGCTTGGCAAATGTCGTATACGCTGACGAACATAACTCACCTCCTTCTACTTCGAGGAAGACGCGAGAACGTTTCCAGAAATCAACCATTCATTGCACAGATCTTCCGACCAAGCCTTTGACCACCACACCAAGATTCCAATGTCAAGAAATTGAATTCCTCCATCCAAATTATTCTTCGCATGTCGTGTTTCTTTACAAGCCGATCTCCGACTATGCTCGGCGACGAGTTTGCCAGCTATGATTCGGGGACCTTGCGGATCACCGTTCGGACCGGTGGCCCGAACGACTGATTCATTTGCATTCGGTAGGCCTTGGGAGGAATTCGAATTTATGTCGGGCATCTAATCGCCGTACGCAAGCCTCTTTCTTAATCGCCGAACCGATTGCATGGGCTGTAATTATTTTTTGCCGAAAGAAGAAGCAATACGACTCGATCATACTCTAACCGGCAATTGAGCACATGCACGAACTCAGTCATTGTTTTGTCTTAATCCCAAGTCACATAAATCATTAAAACTGGCTAATTGCGATTAGTCAACGGAAGAAGCAACGAAGAAGGCGCGTCTTCTGGCCTGAGATGGTTCCTGCCGTGTTTGACCACATTATGGACTTGGATCATACGTATGAAGGCTCGTCTTTTGGCTACTTTTCTATTGCTTAATGCACGTGGCAGCATGTATTAAACTTGAACTTCTCCTACCTTCCCTCCCGCGACTTCCTATAAATTAGACATGGTGACACTGTCCCTGCAAAATTCAGCACAGAAAGAGAGAGAGAGAGAGAGAGAGAGAGAGAGAGAGAGAGAGAGAGAGATCAGTGAGGTTTGTGACTAAGCTGAGAAGTCGTCGGAGGCATCATGGCAACAGCAGAGGCAGAACATAAAGACATAGTTATCGTCGGTGGTGGCATCTGTGGCCTGGCCACTGCACTGGCTCTTCACAGGTTATTTGAAATCATACCCTTTTCGATCCTGTGATTTTTCCTGGATTTTAATTCTTAATTTGCCATTTCGTGGTTGATTTCCATTGGCACGAAACGATGCTGCCATAGTCACCCGTCTATTAGCATCTCTAAAGAATAAACTTGTCTTCCCGTCAAACGATGTCTGAAGCATGGAGGTGTAATCTGCAAACGCTCATGTTTGTGCAATGCTTGGTTTCATTGGCTACACAGGAAGGGGATTAGCAGCCTGGTTCTTGAACGGTCTGATGCTCTTCGGGCTACCGGGACGGCTATTGGCATTCAGACTAATGGTTGGCGTGCTCTTGATCAGCTCAGGGTCGGGTCGAAGCTCAGGCCGACTTCACTTCCTCTCAAAGGGTAAGCACAACTTCTTCCACAGTGAACTCGAGTCATTCTGTTGCGTTATGGTGACAATATGATATGAGCATATGGGACTTCACCTAAGGCTGGCCTCTATTTGCTCAATCGAACTCGAGCGGCTCATCCATCTCAAAATGGATGATATAAGTTGCAAGGCTTTTCTTGTCGTCCTGTTTTCTGCATAACTGAACCAGCCCTGTCCCCTAAGCCTTGCAATTAAGCACAATCGATACGTATCCTAAACAATAGCATCACGAAATGATTGAAATTTTCCTGTCCAAAAGAAGGATGCCAGTGTTTATCAATGTAAATTGACAAAGTTGCGTTTGTGTCACCAGATTTCGTGATGTATCGGTCAACAATACTACTCTGAAGGAGGTTCCTGTCGGGTATGCTCTTGTCCTTTCTTCTTCTGTGTTTCTTCCAGTTCTGTGCTTCTTTTCACTCAGAACTTTGAGCGACGGAGTAGTTAACAGTAGGACTGAAATCGCATACCATGTAGGGAACAAAAAAATTTATGCCCAATGTAATCTTCTAATTCCTTATGTGGAACCTGTAATCAGAAGTAATTTACACGCCATGTAAGTGGTGTTACGATCTGATGAAGCTAAGTAAAGCACCGATTTGTGCTGGCGAAAGCAGCATTGAAATTTAGCTGAACTGCAAAAACTGCAGGCGATACGAACTGTGCTGAAATCTCCGGCTGATACTCTCATGACAATTGAATCAATCTGCAGATTTAGGTTGTGGACTGACGTTATGTCATATAAGAAATTGTTAATATCAGAACGAAACTGAAATGTTTGCTCGGTCAAAACTAACTTCCCTTTCCTTCTTGATTGCTCAGGCTCGGAGAAGCGCGATGCTTGAGACGCAGCGTTCTCCTGGAAGCTTTAGCCAGCGATCTACCGAGCGGGACGATACGCTTCGGAAGCCGTCTCCTGGCCATCGCAATGGATCCTGAAACTTCATATCCTATCCTTCGGTTACATGATGGCAGTGTCATCAAAGCTAAGGTATCCTGCTTTAGATACCATTCTTAGCGCATTTAGACGAGAAAACTATGATCAAAAGCGGATAGGACACCGTTAGAACGTGTTGAAATTGAACAACTGCATGATCAGTCTCTCATTGTAAATTTCACAGGTTGTGATAGGATGCGACGGAGTGAACTCCGAGGTCGCCAACTTCTTAGACTTGAGGCCACCAAGAATGTCGCCCACATGCAATGTTAGGGGGTTCACGATTTATCCGGACGGGCACGGTTACCCTCACGACTTTGTCACGATAAACCATAATCGTGTTTTTCTCGGAAGAATCCCGCTCGACGACAAGTCAGTTTACTGGTTCATAGCTCGACCATGGACGCATCAAGGTAACTTCTTTTCTTACACCGTGCTCTTCCATGATTCGCGTAATCCCTGAATAGTCTTTTCGGCTAGTTTTTTTGGGTGATAGCCATGTTACCTTTGACTTCGTTACAGCTTGTTGATCAGCAAATTTGCTGAAGGATTCTCTGGTTGATGATAGCTAAGTAAACTCAATCTTATGACGATTTTGTGTCGTCATTTGACAGATTCAACCATCTCAAAGAACTCCGACCTGATAAAGCAATCGACCGTGGAATCGATGGCTGGCTTCCCAGCAGAAATCCTGGAGATGATCGAGAACAGCGAGCCTGATTCGTTGTCCTTGACAGGCACGAGGTACCGTGCACCGTGGGACGTGCTATTCGGAAGCTTTAGGAAAGGAACCGTGACGGTCGCCGGGGACGCCATGCACGTGATGGGCCCATTCCTAGGACAAGGCGGATCTGCTGCATTAGAGGACGCGATCGTCCTAGCTCGACGCTTAGCGCCGCATATGACTTCCCCAGACCAGGGGAAATTGAGCAGGGAAATAATAGGAGGCGCATTGGACAGTTATATAACCGAACGGCGGATGAGGTTGGTCCGGCTGTCTGCAAAGACCCACACTATCGGGTCGCTGCTTGAGTCGACCTCGCTGGTTGTGAAATTGATCTGCATTTTGGTGATAATTTTGTTCTTCCGAGACCGGCTCGGCCACACCCGATATGATTGCGGTCGACTATGAGCCGTTGGAACGTTCTTATTGTTTCTTGTTCTTTAAATGTGCTCTGATGCACTTGATTTGTGTCTTTGGCTGTTTGATTAGTGCTGATTTGCTTGTTCAATAGAGTTTCATTTCCTCTGATACAAAATTGACTCCGGCGAATAAGACGAGGGCATTTCTATCACGTTGCCATCAGCTAAATCACGGTATTAGATTTTGTCTTAAGTTTGAGTTTGTAGACGATACCTGATCCTACAGCCGACAATTAGGAATTGATGATGATTGTCTCTCATCTGACTCTGCTCGTATTGAGTTTTCAGTCGACGGAATCGAAGAAAGCCCCCAGAACGGAAGGTCACTCGCAATGTTTTGCGTGCTGATAGATGTACTCTCGGTAACATACGCCCCCAAAACCAGATGCATCAATGAGATTATTTGATGATTATATTTGACAAACAATTAATTCGGTAAATTTCTATTTATTAAACTCACATCGCTATGTGCGTGCCCAATTTTCGTCATGCTTACTATTTGGGGAAATTACCCAAAAAAAAAAGTTTAAAACATATTGCACTTATGTCAATTTAATCTAAAGTGGCATGCATCCGGACTATTTGTTCATTCATTCTTTGTCTTATTCTCTGGATGATTAATTTCTGGAAGAACTTAAATAATTTTACCAGTATGCATTCATTTAGTTTCCAATAGCAAAAATGCCAAGAATGATTAGCCAAGCAATATGAGAAATCGGTGATAGTGGAAGGTCTCACTATTTTGCAGAAATGCTTTATTGGTTTAAACCCTTAGAAGCATGGAAAGCTTTTTTCACATAACAACCAAGAGCATGCAGGTCAGATCCAGAGCTACACATAATCATTTTCTTCCATAAGCCATGACTTTTTGTCAAACCAGACGACAATGTTCCTAGGTACCCCTACCGGTATAGGAGTTTTGACCTATAAAGCTCAAAATGTTCCTACTAAACTCTATAACACGCTTTTTCCAAAAAAAAAAAAAAAACTCTATAACAAGCTCCGATGTTGTATTAGAGCCAATCCAGTACAATGAATCCAGCGAATCCTCTATGAGGCTAATTATACCATTCCTTAAGGAGTTTAGCCAGATGATAATACTAATGCAATCCATGGGATTATCTCAAGACTGAACATCTGATTAAGGCTGCTCTAGCAAAATTCAGAAAGGACGATACAGACCAACCGTCATCATAGAGATTGTTTTGATTTTGGACTGTCATCAAGTTTATGGAGTCCCTCATCTTTGATTAATGTGGACAACTAACCCCAGCCAAAATGCCTAGAACGAATCTATCTCTCGGTATGCCAGATTTTACACTAAACTTGGACCCAATAGATAATCCATCAGGATCTAGAGATGTCCCACCAAATTCTTATTAATCTTCTCCTAAAAAGCCGCGACTCAAAATTCTCCCATCGGGATTTTGCTGACCTGCAAAGAAAAGTATAGGAGAAAGAAGAAAAAGGTGGGACTAGGAAGTTGCCATACACCATTTAGAAAAAGCGATGGAAACACGATGCTCATCTCCTTCATCATACGAATAGAAAGTGTATTGATAATTGGATAAGTCATAAATATCATAAAGAGAAGTGTATTAATACTCGTGTAATCATAAATGTCACGTTAAGGACTCATATGTCATTAATATTTCAATGCGAGTCATGGTCTTATAATTAATGTTCAAGATGAGTCATGGTGTGAGTCACGGTTTTGTCATTAATATTTCAGAATGAGTCATGGTTGAAAGTCAAAGGTGTCCTAGTGTGAACCATATATTTTATTGAGGCATTAAAATGCCTAAGTCATCGGTGATGTAATGTTGTTTTTCTTATCCCTTATGCCTATAAAAGGCTTGGTTTGTAAAATATTGCGGTAAGACTAACCTTCAGCAATAAAATTGTTGTTTGTGTGCTTAAACCATGCAAAGTTAATTCTCTCTTTTTCTCTTCAAATTTCTGTCCAGTATTAGAGATCTTACAATAGTAAGATTGCATCTTATCTTGATAGTATGCTCTACACTCGCCTTTATAAGGATTTTGTGCATAAAAAATTGAGGTAAAAAAGCCTTATGTTTGGAATGAGAGTTTAGCTAAATGCTAAAAGTCGGTCTCAATAGAGTTAGGCCTAAGAGAGGCATTGCAAGGGGATTGAATACTTGCATTTACTAAGTTCTTGTTATGAAGGTAGCTCATTTTAAACCTTCAAAAGATTTGCTAATGTAATCCTCTTGGCCAATTTTGGTAAAAAATTATTGATGTGAATGTCAGTCATTGTACCTAATACTAAATGCGTTGACGTGGACGATTTTTACAATTTTTAAAATAATTTTCTAAAATTTTGTCTTCTTTTTTCTCCCATTTCTTTGTTTTTTTCCTCTTATTTCCCTCGGCTAGTCTGTGGCCTCAATGGTAGCCAGCAAAAGTCGCTAGCCACAGGCGAGGGCATTACGGCCGTCATCGACCTCATTTCAAAAATAAAAAAAGGAAGAAAAGAAATGAAAAATAGAAAAATAATTCATAAGTAGTATTAAAAAGTTGCAAACACTGTCTACGTCGGTGCCGGTCATGTCCTGTAGAATGGCCAACATCCACATTAGCGATTTTTAGTCAAAATTGGCCAGATAAGTTATGTTGGCAAATTATCAAAATGTTTAAGACTAAATTGGCCAAATCGAGATATTTAAGATCAAATTAGTATAATTACAATAGGTTTAGGGATTTTTTCTGGTAATTATCTCCTCATTTTTTTTGTCAACCTCGTTCTTTACTAAATTCGAGTATTTTTAATCTTCGTTCGACATAATTCATTCGCAAGTGAATAAACGGGACGGTCCAACAAAAAGGGCAACACGTGACTTGGGGCCTAAGAATCGGCACCCCGACCAATATAACGACCTCTCCTCAGAAAAAGAGAGAAAAATATCCCTTCCACAAGCCTTTTTTTTCTTCCTTTTCCCGGAAAAGAAAATTCACATTTTCCATGCAAATCTTTCTCCCTCGTACCTAAAGAAAAACATCTCTCCTTGTTCTCTACTTCTTTTCTTGTCAGTTTCTCTTTCTGGTTCGTAAAGGCTGAGGAGATTCCTTGTGTTCGGCTCGAGCTGCAAAAGCTTTAAAAGCCGGAAGCCGCACGCCAAACACCTTCACGTGGTCCCCGATCAACAGTTTCCGGGAAATGGAGGCGGCCGATGGATCGGCGTTTTCGTATGGCCCCGCGATTCATCGCCCTTGATTGGGATGGCTAATCGAGCTTGCGAGTTGTGATGTGCATCGATAGTATGCTTTCATTGTTTTTTTTTTTTTTTCAATTACGTCATCCATCGTTGGCCGTTGCACCAAATTTTATAGGATTCTACGACCGATACGATTTAAGCGGAATTCAACGTTGATATTTACTGTGAAATTTTGAGATGCTCACGTCACGATGACGTGACGCTGTCCAAGAATCCGTCCACGTGACATTTTTGTGAATTTGGTTTTGGTCCATAGAATATGGTTCTTTACAATTTGGTCCCTCAACTTATCTCCATTGACAAATTTTGTGGACCATATTCAATTTTCTGTCCAGTTGTGTATTGGTGCTGTCATGTATAAATTTCTAGAATATTACACTTTCGGTCAGTGTACTTTTGCATGGGCAGGCAACCCCTTTGGGCTCAAAGCGAGGACTGTGAAGCCCATGTCGGCCACTGGCAAGAGTTGGGGCCCTTGCCCGTCCTTACTGTGACGGTGAGGGCCGTGAAGCCCTTGCCTCACTAGATCTAGTGATAACGTTGCAGCCTTTGTTTGATTTGGGGAGGGCTTCCGAGCCCTAAATGTGGTCGGCAAGGGTGTTGTGAGCCCTCACTTAGGCCGTGATCGCCACAACGAGGGTGGGCAAGGCCCCCGATGCCTTGTTATGGCCCAGAAAGGCTCATGACACCCTCACCGACCATAGTGAGGGCTCGCGAGCCCTTGCTAGCCCCGGCAAGGAATGTGATCCTAACTTGTTGGCCTTCTGTAAAAAGAGGGGAAAAAAAGAAAGAAAAGAAAATTAAAATAGATACAATCAATTAAAAAAATTTCCACATCAACGCTAACCGTCATGTCAATTGTCAGTCTAAAATTAGCTATAATTACTAAATTAGTAATTCGTTAAAATGTTGGGGACTAGTTTGACAAATCATTAGAATGTTTAAGACTAAATTGATACATTTAAAATGTTAGAATTGAATTGGCAAAATTAAAAAAGTTAAAATTAAATTGACCGTCATAAAATAAGATTATAACTTTTTGGACAATTTTCCCCAATCAAAGGCATAAAGACAGTCCTAGAAAATGGAATGAGGACTAATATTCCTTGCAAAAATATAGTACATTGGCTTCTATAATATAAGTTAATAACTCACAAGTGCAATTTATTGATCCTCTCATGAGTGAATTCCAATGTTAGGCATGGTCTCCTTAATCCAAGTATTATTTTGCATCAACATATTTCAACCTCAGTATTCTAGTGGCTGTAATGCACCCACAACTGTGCGCAATAGTCATCTTTAATTGTTTGCTCACATTTACATGTGGTCTCTGTTTTTCGCTTATTAGACCAACTATCCATATTCTCTTTTTATTGGACCAACAGTGATGACAATTTTTACTCAAAACAAGCATTGATTACAATATTTTTTTTTTCCCCTTATAAGTAACAATCAATCATCGCTCTGATCATTTTATTGGGATGTCAAGCAAAAGCTCTATGCTCTAAAGGAGAGATCACTAGAAGAAAATTCGAGTTTGAACCTATTAGAAAATTCAATTGAATCTATATTTACTGAAAATTATAAATTAATAAGTTATAAACTAAATAAGATATATCTATTACTTTTCACCATATCAAATTTTCGACATGGAATTTTTTTGGACATAACTCATATGTGCACCTCAATGGTGAAGACGACTTGGTTACGATGATAACAGGACATAAATTAGGATTTTCTCTTGGCCAGCAGTCTAGCCTTTCAGAATGACTGCACATGAACTTGCGCTTGAATTGGGATGATCTACATCCGGTAATTGACAGAACGAGGGAGCTCTTTGTCGGAGGGAACTGCGCACGTGCCATGTGGAAACCACTGTCAAACGTTGTTCACGTGCGGCAAATTGCCGCCTTGGTTTTTCTAATTTATCGCTCATGCTCGTGCTCATGCATATGCACGTTAGTTCTTGAATTTGAACAAACATTTGGCGTGCGTTTCCAGCTCCTATACGTGTTCCATTTCGCGAGCGTTCCCTTCGAATTTCCGTAGCCATTTCCCTCTCTCTCTCTCTCGACTGTCAATCCATTAGATGCTCGTGCCAGCAACCAAAAAGAAAGTGTAACGAATATATCAACCGGTGATTATTGAGCGCGTCACGATATCATGGAAATTAGGCCTCGCCTAATAACGCAAATGAGCTAATTGAAAACCTCACGTGCTGTTGACATAGCATGTTGCAATCACTTTAGGATATACTGGTACCCCAATCAAAATTCTTCATGAGTTCTATGAAATTGGGCACCTCTACGACGTGATTGTTGTAATCAATCATAAATCAAGTACAAAACCATCATTACATGTCATAAAGATTGTTTATGATATCATGATGGTCCACTGCAACCGAGCATAATCGAGTCGATGAAAATATCACATAAAATATTATGCATAGAATTGTATAGCACTAATGCGCACCGTGTTTTGAAAATTTTATCACGTCGTTAAACGTGGGCGGCGAATGTAGATATTTAGCATTTCTTTGGACCACGTGAAATTAATTATCAATTTGCCTCATTCCAATTTCAGCCTCCTCTAAAAGCGGAAAATTTGGGAGAAAAAAAGAAAACTTTCCAATATTGGCACCGTTCCGAAAGCAACAGCACGTGATTTGTGGGAATTTCCGAAAAAAATCATTTTCATGCTTCTCCTTCTCCTCTTTTCGTTTTCCCGCACATTGCTCGCTCGGCATGCTCGTGTTCCACGTGCGCTTTTACATAGTCGCCGGTGTTTTCTGCTCGTACGTTTCTTTTCGTGCTCTCCCACGTCGAATCACTTAACTCCCCCCAACTTCCCAGAAAAAAACAAAATAAGAAAAGAAAAAAATCCCGAAAAATATGAAAAAAAACGAGGAAAAAAGAAAAATAAAACTCCACTATAAAAACCGCTGCGATCTGTCACTGCCCTTCTCCTTCGTTGCTTTCTCCTACTTCTCCTCCTCCTTCTCATCTCCGTGCAGCTATGGCATTCATTCTTGCAATCTCAATCTGACAAAATCAAGAGCGAGAGAGTGTGCCGATCGCCGTTGTTTCGATCACGGTTTCGCCATGGTGAAGAATTGCAACCCGGATCTTCACCTCCTCTCTTCCATTTCTTCTTCTTCTTCCTCCTCCTCTTCTTACGACGAGTGCTCATCGAAGTACGTCCCTTCTCTCTCCCTCTCTCTCTCTGGGTTCGTTGTCGTTTTAGTTTTCTTTCGGTCTGCTCGTTTGTTGGTTATCGATGATCGTCGATGTTGATATGATCTCTGTGTAATTTGCATGTAAAGCTCATGAAGATGCACATGGTTATGTCAATGCATGCAGGACTGAACAATCGCATGTAAATCAGCAACAGCAAGCCATTATTTACAGGGGGCGAGTCCGTCCCTTTGACTTAACAGAGTTTCAGGTAAATTAATCTAAATTTTCGAATGAGAGCCCATCATGATGCCCACGTTTCTCAGAAAATCCGAAAGGAAAGGAAACATACGATATCAGCATTTATGCACAGATCTGCATACTTCTTGTACAGATTTCAGGACATGTTATATGACGCGTAATGAAATCTCGCGCACTCTTGATCGTTTTACCATTCGCATATCTGTACACGTGAATTCTTGGATCCCCGATCCCACGCGGGATCCACATGATCCGAGGGTTGGCATGAATTGGGTGCATGAACGCCTGCTTTGTTCGCCGCCGGCATTTTCCCCTGATCTTCAGATTCTGCCGAACCCCGAATCGTGATCGTTTCTCTCTTCTATATAATCCCATCACGCCACAGCTTTCATTCATGCATTTCAGAAGCGCAAAGATGAGGGGCGATTAGCGATTTCGAGTGGAAAGAAAAGATCCACGCTCACGCGTTCTTCCCCTTGTTTTGTCGATGCAGGCGAGAGCCATAATTTGGCTGGCGAGTAGAGAAGTGGAGTCAAGAGCTGGTTCGTCTCCGCCATTGAAGAAGGCCCACCAGCTGTGGAGCCCCTTGTCTTCGGGCCTCTCGATGAAGAGATCGCTGCAGAGATTCCTCCAGGGAAGAAGGAAGAGGGCTCGAGCTATGGCTCCTTATATCAGCCATTAAACACTCTTTCAGATTTACTCGTGATTTTGTACTATTGTCCCCTTAAAAAAAACGAACAGCAACTGAAATGGGCACCGTCGATTGGTGCTCGTGGGGGAAATTTATCAACAAAAATATTTGTTTACAATTTCGTGAATGCCAAATTTGAATATTGAATGTAACAAAAAGTCACTCAACCATTTTCGTTCCATTCCGATGAAGTTTTTATTATTATCTCAACTTAATCGAGTGACCAAATTGAAGTTTTTATTATTGTAGATAGATATACAGTTGATAGGTTAATATGTTGGCACCTAATTCTAGTTTGGATCAAGTCGGTTGCTATCTAGACATGGTTCATTAATGAATGCTTCATTCATCTCAATTTACCAAGATGACCTAGATTCATGACTTTCAACGTAAGATGTCGGATGCTTTAAAAGTTTATAGTACTCGACACCTAATTACGTGCTTTTAGTGATGACATTGGAAATAGACCCACAAAGTTATGAGACAAGTTCCCCAACGCTTTTATCCACGAGTGAATAGTCTTGAGTTCAGATTTCCGAGCAATGGACTCGACGCTTTAGGGCATTCTCAACAGCTAATCCGATGGGCGACTCCAACTTGAAAGACAAACGTTCGAAGTAGAAATTGAAAAAGCTCCATCGGTTTCAATTTGGTCACTCCACGTTCCAAGAATAAGTATCACTACTTTAACTTTGAAATCGGAATGTTGGTCACAAACGTCAAAAAGTTGAACCTTGGTCTGGGCTCGGCCCTATATTGAATCCGCCCATTTGAGTTGTCCCTATTTGGTAACATTTTTATTTTTTTCAATTTCTATTTTTTTGTTTCCCGGAACAAAGAAATAACATAAATTTGTTTTGTAACGATAATTAATTTTTCTATTCCTTGAAATAGAAAAGTAACTAGGGAATAAATTTGGAACATAATTGAGAAGTAGAAAAAAATAATTTCTTATTCCTAGGAATAATTTTTATAAATAAGTTATTTCCTCTTTTCTTTTCTTCTTTTCTTCTTATTTGCAGGCTACCAACCCCCCTCTGCTGCCTGTCGTCGGACACCCGCCGTTGCCACCGCCGCCCGCCGCCACTTGCTGGTTGGCCGTCATTGGTGCCACCGATCGCCGGCCTCCATCGGTGGCAAGCGACAACGATTGATGGCGATGGCGGTCGACTACGGTAAGTAAGAATAAAAAAAATTAAAAGAAATGATATATTATAAATTTTTTTGTAAATCGTACCAAATGCATTTCTATTTTTTTTTTTCATTTTGAGAATAGAAATTTTGTATAATTATCAAACACGTTCTTTTATTGAAAAATTGTTCCGAGAAATAGAAATAGAAAATAATATCTCTAAAAAGAAATCGTTCATTAGAATAGAACTGTTACCAAATAGATGGGGAGTGCGTTTTTGGTAACTCACTACTCACTAGTAATGCATACTTTGGTGGTATGACTGTAATAATGTCAAAAGCGCGGGTGGGTTTTGTTTTCCCCCAAATCTTGAATCCGGACGGTGGCCCAAACGAATTGCGGATCTCGGCCCTCCTCCTCCGGGCCGGGCCCGTTTCTGGATTCGGATCCTCCGTTCGAACGATGAAAAAGGCACCGGCGGTCGTCATCTCCATCGTCGAAGCCGCGAAAGATCAAGAGACCATGAGCTCCCCGCACGCACGGGCGGACACAGCGGAGCGCCACCCCGCCGGAGACAGGGCGATGTCCGGAGGTATGGAGGAAGACGACGGGGCGGAGCGGCTTCGCCAGCGCAAGCTCGAGGAGGCTCTGGAAGCCAAGTCTCTCAGGCGCATCATCAGCGCCTTTCTCAAGTACGCACTCTCTCTCCATCTCTCTCTCTCTCTGCGCGCTGAATTTCCCGACTTTCTCTCGTTCTTTTGTGCTCCTTCGATCGGCATTTCTCCCTGACCCCCGCGATTGTAGCTCCTGCGGGTTCGCGAGGACGGAGCGGTCGATTTTTCCATTTTTTACGCATTTGCGTGTCTGCGACTGTGAGCGCATGTCGGTTCGAAGTAGATTTGCTCGAGCGGCGCATAGCCGTGCCAAGGTAGTTACACGTAGGCAAATGAAGTCGGTTGATTGGCGGGAAAGCGCGGGTCTTGTAATTGATTTTGCAAGGATTTAGCTTGTTGATTGATCTGTCTGTTGGGCTGAAGGATGCATGAGAGGAAAAGAAGACAAAGAAAAAATTCACTGATGAATGCTTTGAAAGGGAAAAAAGGGGGAAGTTTTCTCTCAGGCGCAGGAGGGATTGTGAAGATGATTGTTCTTAATTGGCTTTTTCGGTGAAAGATTTTGTAGTTTCTTTTGCCATGCTCTGCTATCTAGTGGCATTACTCTTTTTTTTTTTTTTTTATATTGTTTCTAGTTAAACCAGGAGACAATAGGTTATATCGGTAAGCAGTGCTCTTGGATGTTTATTAGTCATGACACTGTCGAAATAACTGGTGGCAGATCAGTGTTCTGGCTGCTGGCATGCAGAATATTTGGAGCTGTAGTCCTTTTCAGCTTTTCGAAAGTGTGTTCAGGAAGCTTCACTGATGTTATAGCGGTTATGGAGATTCCATTGTAGCTTGCTTCCCTGCTGCTTCAATTTTTGAGAGGTTGTTTGGCTGTAGCTGCAGCGTTTTGAGAGTAATTTGAGGAATACCTAAGTATAGACGAGAGATAAAAGAAGTGGATTTACTGGTCACTGTTCTGACAATTTCAAAACTTCTATATTCATTGCAGTGGGTGATTCTATCCTTCTCCATTCTCTCTGTCATGAGCTGTTGCTACGGTTGAGCACAGTTCCATTTGGGAAACATTGCATGCCGAACTGAACCAAATTTCCCATTCTCATCTTATAAGTTGGTTTTCTAAAACCTTACAATTTGTCAATGTCAAAGTAACGATTCGGGCCAACAATACATGTTATACTTCCATCACTGAACTAGGCCGAAACGGACTTGAAAAGAGGTTAGAAAAAAGGGAAAGTTGCTGGAAAGAAGCTATAGTGATGGATTTTGAGGTCAAAACTTCCTCCTGGTTCACATTCAAGGCTAATGTGCATGAGTTTCTATTTCTAGATACCTGACAACAAGCTCATCCCTGTCAAGAAAATAAAAAGGGAAATGTCGGGGGAATAAAGTTTAAGTTTGGCCTTTGAGTTCATGGAGCAAACTTATAAACACCCTCTTGAACAGTTCAGTTGGGCTTGTTTTAAGTTTGAACTGTTTGTTTGATATTTCGTCTCATATATAAAATGGTTCATCAATTCAATTTCTGTTGCACCCTTCTGTTTTGGCTAAACAAGCTGTTGCAACTAGATACTGCTGTGATCACACTGGTAGACATGAACATTCATGTTTCATCCATGCCTTTAGAGAATCCATCTCATTCCATCTCCTTAAGTATGCAAATGCATCAAAGCTTAGCTCTGACCATTGAAGTAATTACTTTCACATTCACCGAATTATCTCCTGTGTCAATGTGAAATATTCAACTTAAACCCGAGCCTTATTATGAAGTTATATTTCATCAAGTTCTATCTCATTTTTGTTTTGTTGCCTTTATCATTCAAATTTTGAAGCCTTTTGTTTTAGTTTTAGGTGATACATTTCTTTGTTGGCATCATGCCAATCATTTTGGTTTTATCTCTATATACGGCTGAACTATCTTCTTAAACAGTTATCCGGAAGCTGCAGAAGAAGATGTAAAACGATATGAAAGATCTTTCAGAAAGCTTCCTCCTGCTCATAAGGTACATAATAACAAGTGAATTATCGTTGATTCTCCAGTAAGATATAGAGAGATTTGACTTCCAAACTTTGACAAAGATTGACACTTTATTTGGCTTTGTGCTTCTTGCTTGTCACTTTCTTGGTGTACTCTCCAGCTACTAATCCATTAACCACTCTCTGAGATTTTTTTCCCGTTAAATTGAGAACATTCTGAAGACAAAGATGTAGGGGCTATATAACTGGGATAACATGATTGAGCAAGTACCGCTTTTGTCAGGTCAGACAGTCTCATATCAGATTGGGTCTCAGCATCATGTCACCAGCCCAATTTGATAAAGCAGAGTGTGAAGTGGTTATGAAGGTGTTTAATGGTAATAATTTTCTATGGAGGGAGTTGTTTTCTGCAAAGTGAGGGATCGAACATTCTAGCAAAATGAAGTTTCTACTAAGCAATCATTGCTATGGACTGTGGTGGTGAATTTTGGGAGCTGGATAGTGATTTATGAAGAATCTGTAGATAAAACACTGTTACTTTTGAGGCACGCCATGATAATACAAACGACAGACCTCCGACCTAAGCTCTAGAACCTTTTTTATGTTGGTAGTTGAATTGATTGAATGTCCTTCTGCCCGCTTAGTCTGTTACTTTTGAGGCACGCCATGATAATACAAACGACAGACCTCTGACCTAAGCTCTAGAACCTTTTTTTTGTTGGTAGTTGAATTGATTGAATGTCCTGCTCCCCGCTTAGTCTGATTTTCATTGTACCGATTATTCTTTGTCTTAATAGTGATGCATTAAATATGTATTCTGCAGTCTTCAAATTTTGCAATAACTTCTCATTGTTTAAGCTCGACAAGAACTTTTTTAATTGTGTGGGAGAAAAAGTGATTGGCCTGTAGTTTGAACAAGACATCGTTTGCCCATTTTAGTTATGCTGAGCAACTTGACCTTAATTCATTAGAGTTCTACAAATCCACTGATATTCTGTTTTACTAGTTTTACCGTAGAGTTATCTCACTACTTTAATATGAACTTGCAGGCGTTGCTGTCACACTATCCCCAGAAGTTTCGAAGATTGAGGCAGTACGTTGCTTCGACCTGTTTCTTGTGTTGACTTAATATGCTTTTTTTTTACATGTTCAGTTTGTATTGTCAAGGCTCTAACACATTTCCCCTTAGTAGTGTCATCCTTCTTCAAGCTTTCTGAGATCTGCTTCTCCAAATAGTCTTTCTAGTTCTTCTCCAAGTTTCCCAGAGGTCTGCGTTTCTTCTTTGTTGTCAATGAGAAAATATGTTAGTGATATCCGACCTAAATGAGTGTTGTAAGAGGATATAGGGAAGATGAACACTATACATAGGGATTGTGGACTTCATACTAAATTCATTTTAGCTGTGTTAGTCATTCATACTAAATTCAACATGTCAAATTGATTCTCTCAAAACATGTCAACTGATTCTTTCAAAACATGTCAATTTTGTATTTTTTTAGCCAATTATGTTGAGTCGCCAATATTTATCATTTAGCCCTTTCAACCTTGTCCTTATGTTATGTTATTGTCTGTGAGTACCCTAGCCTAGCCTTTGAGTATGTCCTAGGCAACACACAGCACTGGCTTTACGTTACTATAACAACAATGATTAAGTCTTTTGACTCCCTCCTTCAATAAATGTAGGTTAAGCACACTTGATTGTAGATGATTTTTCTTCTATGCCACTGCAACCTATCTGGCATATTTCCATACGTCAGAAGCATCTACACTTGGCAATTTGGAACTGACTGCTGGCATGAGGGTTTTATAGTTTCTTATATGTGATTTGACTCACAAATTTAGAGATATGGTCTCTGAATATGCAGATAGAGAACTTTCTTGATATTGTGTTTGCTGGTCAAAAATTGGCTTCCTAGATAGAAGTGCTTTGCTTGTCTTAATCTTTTCACCCAGATATACGTAGAGATTTTCTTTTTCAATTATGTAAAAGAGCCCAATTAACCTTTTGATTTATCTTGAAATCTGTGGATATAGCATTTGAACTTAGGTTCCACACTACTTGTCTCTATGTTATAAAGTTAGATATCCATCTGGACTCACTCGTTGCTAAAGCTTGAGGTTTTGACAGTTTCTTTGGTTGGTTTTTACATTCCTGGGTATGTGCTGTCTTAAAAGCTGCATTTTAGATTTTAATATTGATAGTTAGATTATCATTAGCGTATTTATAAGGTAGTATTTGATTGAGTTTCTCAATGGTACAGGTGCATCTCAGCAAATTCATACTTCATTTTCAGCATGCTTCAGGTACGTTGCTGCTTATCTATGCCATAATTTTCTTACATAAGGTCGCTCTGGATTCTTGCTGATAATGGATATTTTATGCTATTGCTGACCATGCTAAAGGTGAGCCCTTGTGAGGTTATTGAGGTGACTTGCCTTGACCTTAAGGGGGTGAAATGAGGGTCCATTGTCTAATTTTTGGTTGGTCAAACTAGTTATTTATGACTTCTGTGCCATGCAATATTCTACGAACTATAATTGACTATGCTCCCCCACCCCCCCCCCAAAAAAAAAAAAAAAAAAAGAAAAGAAAAGAAAAGAAAATCTATGAGCAACAATAAATGCATCAATTCTGATAAAAGGGCCAATTTTATCACTTTTTTTAAACCCACTGCCCATTTCCCTTTTCTCAAGGGCTTTCAATTTGCTCCAGTTAATCTACAAATCTAGAGCCATGGTAACCTCACATGGACCAGGCATGTAGAAATGTCAAGCAACTCCAGCTTATCTGTATCTTTCAAGTTTCTTTGAATTTTTGAACCCTCAGCCAGATCAGTTCTGCAATTGATAATTTATGACTTGACTGATGACACCCTTAACTAGCAGAGGACCATAAGACATCTAAAGCAAAATCTGGAGTGTGGGTCTATGGTTCTGAGGTTCTTATGTAATTCTCTGGTTTTTTAAGGACACATTCATCATATTGATTTCCAATTTAAGCCCTTCAAATCTCCACTTTACCTAAATTCTAGTATTATGAAATTGGTTTAAAAAAAGGATTTGAAGTGCTTGAAATCAGTCAAGTGCATCCCTCTTTTCAGAAAAACATTCATTATCATCTGAACCATTTCTCATGAAATATACAAAAGGAGTACTGGTACTGAGCTCAGGGGCAAGTGCTATAATTCTTGAGTTGTTAAACTTCAACTGAATTAGAGTCTCTTTTTGAGACATTAATTGTCTACTTGGCACAATTGGCTATATATCAATATTTGGCATCTTGTTGTGCAATTTGAAATTTATCTCCTTACTTTCTTTGCAGGCATTTGAACCCCCAATTGATTTGAGCCAAGAGATTGATATTTGTGAACACTCAGATCATGAAAACATGCAAAATGGTGACCTCTTCTCGTCAGAGAGGAAAATTTGCTCAAATCAGACTACCTTGAACAGTGGAAGTTTGTGGTCATCTACATGCGAAGCTGCTTCTGGAGATGGTGACAATGCAAAATGCAAAGCAGAAGAGCAGACTAACAATAAGGTCTATCAACTTTCATGAGTAACAGAAATTGTTCTGTCGGTTGTCGTGTGCCAACTTCAATTGTGCTTTCTCATTACAAACTAATCTGACTTCTCTAGATGAAGCAGGAGCTAGCAAGCAGAGGACACCATGACTCCACCGCGAGGAATCCTTGTGGTTGCTCAGAGTCCCACGAACAAAGAGATAGTGATGGAAATAGTCTTGCTGACTCCAATAAAGATGTAAGCTCACTAATCACCTTATCCCCTCCAATGGGGCAAATGCAAGTGCCACGCAGAGATGGGGAGAAGAAAGACCAGAAAAGCTATCAGGCCTTATGTGGCTGGGTCTCTGCTCTTGTTGAATGATTGTGATTCCTGGCACTTGTGTTTCCATAAGAATTTTTGAAGCTGGTGTAGAGTTGTCCATAATGCATTTTATGCAAGATGGTTAATTCTCTGTCACTTACCATTTCAGGTTTCTTCCTCTTCTTGCGACTGGTTAGATCCTTCGTTGCAGTTGCATGTCCCCCTGGTTGATGTTGATAAGGTATGCTGAAGCTATCATTCTGCTCTTACTTTTACATTGATTTGTCTTCTTTTTAAGAATGGTATTTTATTCCCCTGGGGTTGCATTGCTTTCTAATGTACATGTATAATTGGAATCCTGCAATTACTTGGGTTGCTGCAGGAGCTTAGAATTAGAATGTTGAATGGTTTGACTTGATCATGTTTCTAGTATCTGTAAATCATGGTTCTTTCTACATGCCATGGAAGACATGCACAAGAGGCGAGGGAGTCATGGGTGACACCTCCCTTTCGTAGATGATGAGTTCTGGGTTAGTGGTTGGTCCTTAATTGACCAATGGCTATGGTGAATTGGTTTTATTGGAAATTCATGTGGAGAGGAGGTTCCCTGATATAGCATCAGGAGATTTTATTTATTTGTTACATTGTTATTGTCATTGTCATAAATCTTCAAGCATAAGAGCCTTGTATGCAAAACGTGTGGCATGCAAAGTGGATGGAGGATTTCAGTTAATGATCAATAATGTCCTGTTCTTTGAGGGTAGCATGAATTGGGATTTGAGAAGCGTAAAAGTCCACTTGCCATGGATAGACTGTGTGTTAGAATGCTGCTACTAATGCTTCCTTACAGCTACTTAGCCACGTCAATCAGAGATCTTGCGGTTTTCGAAAGCTTAGCAGCAGCCCACCCTTGTGCTAATGCTTCTGCTCATAACATTGTGAAGGTTTATAGGTCATTTTTACTCTTAGTCAGTGCCCAGAGCCCAGATTTTTGGCAGCTTTAAGTAATTTAAATGCTGGTGACTCAGCAAGCTAGTACCTTTGTGAGGTCTCTTGATGTATGTATGTATTCCATCTTCAAGACGACATCTTGGATTTGCTGTACTGCTAGCTGTTGGGTATGATCTTGAGGTCAATTCTAGCTATTTTTAATGGACTGGAGGGTGGTTTAGTTTAGTGTTCTATATTGCATATTCTTTCAGTTAATTGCTGAATTCTTTGAATAGATGAATTATTGGTTGGCACTGTATTTAAGGGAGCTTGCATTGTGCATCAACATGATGATGTTGGTGAGGGTGAAGGAATTAGAAGTCGCGACTTGATGTGTGTAACTAGTGATGAACTTACCACATATCTGTATTGACTTTCACCTTCAAAATAATCCTTTTCAAAATTTTAACAGGTCCGTTGTATAATAAGGAACATAGTTAGAGACTGGGCAGCAGAGGTATCGTGTAATTTGATCTTCTTATTTAAATATTGCAAGTCCAATTGTTACTAAACTGTAGTACTTCTCTGTAATTTCTTTCTCATATAGGGGCAGAAAGAACGTGATCAATGCTTCAAGCCTATTCTGGAAGAGCTTGATGCCCTTTTCCCCAATCGCTCCAGTGAAAGGTATACAGAATTTAGTTCCTTTCTTGTTTTATCAGTTTTCTAAAAGCTTTTGAATCTCTTTAACCGCATAATAGTTAACTTGTTAATTTATTACTTTCTGGGAGAGATGCTCTAATGAGAAAATGCTGACAAGAGAAGAATTTTCTCATACAGCCCTCCTTCTTGTTTAGTTCCTGGGGCTGGACTTGGGCGGTTGGCTTTGGAGATATCATCTCTAGGTATGTCAGGACGTCAGCCTTTGATAGTTTTTTAAGGTTGCTTTTCCTTTTTGCCTTATCCTTTCTCTTCTGAGAGACAGGTTTCATCAGTCAGGGAAATGAATTTTCGTACTACATGATGATATGCTCGAGTTTCATTCTAAATCAGTAAGAATCTTTGTGCAATTTGTTCCAAAGTTCCATGCATTGTTGAGATCTCCTGTTTGTTGGCCTTACTGCTCCAATTTTCTGTTGAAATTAGCAGTGCTCAAACTGCTGATGAGTGGACAATATATCCCTGGATCCATAGCAATTGCAATTCACTTTCAGACAGTGACCAACTTCGGTCAGTGTCAATTCCAGATATTCATCCAGCGAGGTATCACTTTCCTGCCATTTTTCTGTTGGCTACAGGCTCTAGATGCTATAGAAAGTTCAGTTATGCAATTCTTTTACGAATTAGATGCACTTGGTATGGATTCATTTCCAACAGGTGTGGTGATGCAATTCTTATAAGGTGAAAAGCAAGAGCTTGCTTCATTGTCATGAGTGAATATCCGAAAGCTTGTGAACCCGGAGCATATTGGGGAAAATTGCCCTTCTCTCGTTTGCCAAATAAACATTTTTCACCTTCTTCATCCTGGGTTTCATGTGATGGTGATAGTTTAGTAGGTTATAGGCCGCTTATACAGACATCATGTCAGTTATGCTTTTATACATTAAAATTTCTACGTGGGAGGCCCTTTTTCCATGTTCATTTCTCTAGTACCTCCAATTGACATCTCTCCTCTAACATAAATGTTACTTCTCCACATGGTTCATCCTGGTTATATTCATGTCAGAATGATGTTATGACGTTAGGCTTTGTTTCTTTGGGATCACTACTTCAGAAAACTGTCCCATCATTCGAATCAGTAGATGTGAGAACAAATGCATGTGCTGTTTCTTTACTGAGTGGACAATGTGATCAAGGTACGAGAGGTCATCCTTCTTCATTCTAGAGGTCTGTCCGGGTGTATACTTAGCTGCTAACTTGTGCAACGATTATATCTAGCTAAATCTTATCATGGGTTCTTGGGAACTATCGGCTCTATTATACCATACAGAAATTAACTTAAAGAATATTAGTTGGAATCCGCTTGTTAATTAGGTGACAATGGATAAACATTCTCTCTAGGTTTTTATTTCTAGGTAACATGAGAGTTCTGTCTGATTTGATGTTGTAAGAGGGAATCTGTGGTTATGATGAGCAGTCATGAAGGCTACTTCTGACTTTCCCCTCAAAGTATGTGTTGAACAATAAGGGGTCATAGGCTAATATAGGCCGAGCGATTACTGGGATCATCAGCGTTTCCATGAAAGTGATGACTTCGCCCGATGAGTTTAAAGTGTGACGTTCGTCATCATGACATTATCTGCTAACATGAGTGAGGAAAAATGGAAAGGCTGAACTTCAAACATGCATTGTCTGAGAATTTTGTCCTAAGCTTGTCAAGTTGCGCATGTCGAGCGATAATATCTATGTGCCATTACCTTGGAGTTTATCTAACATTTTGGAATCAATTCATCCACACTGGCAAGGATGACTTGATCTACTGAAATGTAATATGTTACAACTTTGTGGATTTGCTCTACTTATGGTTCTATGAGGAAAATTCCAATACATATCATTTATTTTATCTAATTCTCCTTGTATAGTTTTCAATTATTAGTTGTGCTCTGGAGCTAATCTTATAGCTTTGTCCCCCAATTTATTTGCTAATTTGACTTTTAAATGGAAAAATGTTGGGTTAAATCCTTGGCCATCTAATGTGTTCTATGGCATGGTTCATCTCACGCTTATCACAAAGTACTTCCTTGGACCAGTGCAGGGATAACAGAAGGATTCTCCATGTGCGGTGGCGATTTTGTTGAGGTTTACAGTGACCCCTGCCAAGTAGGTAGGAGAAACAAAATTGAACTTGATCTATCTTGTCTATTTATTATGCTGTGTCCTATGGTAATGAGATTGGAAATGAACTTGCTCTATAGTTGCATTCTGTTTGAAGCATGTTGATCTTCCTATTAACTTCACACTGAAAACCTATATGGAACATGCAGGAATTTGGGATTCAATCGTAACATGCTTTTTTATTGATACGGCGCATAACATTGTCGAATACATTGAAATCATATCGAAAATTCTCAAAGAAGGGGGAGTAAGCTCTTAAATACTTAGGATAAATGACTCCTTTTCTTTTTTTTCCCTTTGATCATTTACTAGAGTCTTCCTAGTGGATTTCTAATGGAATTTCTAAATACTTGACTTGCAGGTGTGGATTAATTTGGGACCTCTGCTATATCACTTTGCTGACATGTGTGGAGAAGATGTAAGTTCTCATCTGTTACCCTTGTTTTAGTGATTTATCACATGGTTGAAGTGAGGATGGCTCAAAATGTCAGTTTATTTTTCCCTCCGCTTTCTTATACTTTTGAACTTCTTGCATCTACGTAATGCAACTGCAGGAGATGTCCATTGAGTTGAGCTTGGAGGATGTAAAAAGAGTTGCTTTGCACTACGGTTTCATATTTGAGGTAATTCAGGCTGACGTTTCACTTGCAACCCTTGAACATCTGTTCTGATTTTGGTTGCATATAAAGTCGTCTCTCATGTTTCTTGAATGTAGAATGAGAAAACCATTGAGACAACCTACACCACAAATCCCAGGGCAATGATGCAAGTGAGCTTCTGAACCCTTGCTTAGATCTTTTCATCTGTTAATATGTTTGACAGAATTATTCATTGCTAAGCTTTGGATGTAGTCTGGCATCTTCGAGTTATATAGCTTGCAAGTCTAACAGAATTGTATAGGTGGATATATGTCAGGACATGTTTCATGCTGATAGTTCTCCTGTCCATTGCAGAATCGGTATTACGCTGCTTTTTGGACAATGCGAAAGAAATCAACTGCTGCTGATGTTGTATCATCTTAATTGTTTACATGATTGCTAAAATAAAACTTCTCCAGTTTTACCGTCAGTTTTACCTCCATTTGACAGAAGCTGTGTCGCTATTAGGAAGTGGCGTTGCCATCTAACTACAAAGCTTTTAATTTCTGTCCGTTTTTACTTTTATGGACCTGTGACAAGAGAGTTTATCAATCTGCATTAAAATCCGCTTTGCTCTGAGGATCCTTTTGTTTTTGGAATTTGGCATGTGGATGCGGAAGGGTGATTTTGGCGCGAAAGCTGGGGATGGCTGTTTCACATTGTTATAGGGTTCCTGGTTACATAGACGAGTTAATTTGAAATGCAGACTACCCTTCAAAAACGGTCTGTACCCTGGCATGGTAATTGGCTGCCTCTTCCTAGTTTCTGCCGTTTAGAGCCAAACTTAAGTTAGGCATAAATAAAGCTTTCGGAGTAAGTGAATAGAAATCAGATAAGAGCATGGGAAAGATCCATGTGCAGAATCGTTACTATGAATCAGATAAAAGCAAATTATGAATATGATACATGTAGTAGTCTTGTGCTGAACTCTTAAGAATTTCAAAGGAGGGAAAACTCAGACGTTAGTGGCACACTGAGAGTGTACCCGGCTCTAAACCTCTTTTCGAATCAGCAGAATACGTATCATGTCTTCATGTCCAATACCAGGACACGCTTCCTATACATCCATTGTCAAGTAATGCTGGGAAGGAACAACAGAGCTGAATGCAACGCCAGACACTAAACCTATTAGCAACCAAAAAAATGAAAAAAAGCCAGACACTGGACCAAAGACATTTTGGCGACTATTAAGATGTTCATCAGTTGGAAACATTAGAGAGTTAAAAAAAAGAAAAAAAAGAAGCTGAAATAGCACATTAATAGGAGAGTGGTGAGCTGTTTCCCAAGACTACCATGTACAAGTTAACATTCAGTATCCACTACACTTCAGCTTTCCTCCCGGAAATTTTTCAACATGGAGCAGCAAAATATAGCTCCTCAGAGGAAACTAAGACGGCCACCGGCCCCCATCAAGAACCTTCCTTCTTAATGCACATTCATCCATACGATCATGGAAATATCACTAATCCTGTTTTGATTGAACAGTAAAGGGAGAAAATAAAAATAAAAATAAAAAGGGAAAAGAAGAAAGAAGGGAAAGAGCTGTTTCCTAGGATTTACTACAATCGAGGACTTCATGCTTTCTGTCCCCCAAGCACTCCTTTATCCACATGATTCAGTAACCGAGGGGAGCTTCTCAAGAGCTAGATTCTGCAACAGTTTCTTGATGTCGCCTGTAATCGCCCCATTGTGTCTTACTACCCCCTTACAGACTCGGAGTTTGTTTGGCTGCTCCCACCCATGCGTGCATTAAATGCATTTATGGGCATCGATCGTTGAGCGAAGTCCAACAAGAGCTTACGCTGGTTCTCGTCAGTGTGAGGGAGACTAGCACGCAAAAGCTCCACAGGCATTTCCCGGTTTATTGCTCTGGTTGCCTCTGTACCAATGATTTCCGAGCTAACTTGGGTTTGGGCCAAGATTGACTGAGCTATAGTTTCATATTTCGTAAGGCAGTATTTTGTAAGAAGTGCAAAGAACTCATTGAAGGAGGCTTGCCAGAGGGCACGATTGGGCATGCTACAACTGTTTGGGGCATGGGGACCAGTCAAAAGGTCGGTTGCCCTTTCAAGAACAGATTTCAGTATCACAGATGCCCCATCTCCAGCTGCACTTCCAAGGGGCCGAAGTGGCGGCTGCTCAGATGAACAAACAACAGCAACAAGACATGCGCTCAACGCACGAAGGTCCATTCCACTGACACACCTTGAAACAGTATTGGCTAAATTCACTGTTGTCTCAGCTGCTCCAGGATCAGAAGGAAGGCCACCATAAAGAAACCTCAAGTGGCGGAAAATGGTCATGCATACAATTCTAGCGAGCTCACTACCTGGGAAGAGAAGCTGGAGGTACCTGGAAAGGAGCTTCCTGCCCTTAGGGATGGAAACCAACCGGAGAAAGACAATGTCGTCCTTCGGACCCAGCCCAACTGTGTGTCCACTTTTGCCCAGTGGGTCCACAAGCTGCAGTGATGCAGCTAAACCTTCCAGAAGAGTCTGCCGCTTCCGCCTCAACTGGGTCCCACCATCCTGGGGCTGAGCAAACTGCAAGAAGCGATCAATGTCATCAACATCAAGGAGGACACAGAGGCTGTCCTCGATGGTGATTCTGGCCGCAAGCATCGGTTCCTGTTCCAAAGGCTTCTCTACATCCTTCTGCTCAGAGTTGCCATCAGCAGAATTAGGTGGGGAATCAACCTCGAGGAGGGGGCGAGGCCTACGGACAGAAGATAATGGAACCCTCCCAACAGCATCAGCAGCGAGATGAGAATGCTGTTCCAAAGAACTACTGCGAGATCGAGAAGGGAGCTCTCTAATATGGGAAGGACAAAAACGCTGCTTCGATCTTGGCCCGGAAGATTTATGGGCAAGTCGTGCTTGGTGGTAATAATCATCTACATAAGGATCATTGCTGTGGGTTGCAGCATGCTGCATTTTAAGGATACTTTCAATCTCCTCAGAAGTCATATACTTGGACCTGAACTGTATAGAAATGGTATCACTTTTCTGGCTACTGAGGTCGGATCCTTGTTGAGAAAAGCGTACACTCTGTTTCCCTCTTTGTGATGATTTGGGTCTGTGATCTCTAACATCAGACAACCCTAGCATCACTTTATGTGAAGGTGAAGGATGAGTGCTGTAGACTGGGGAACGCAGCGCAGCATAATGGGCCAGAGATGACTGAAGGGAATGAATCCTTTGATGTTGGAGCTGCTGATGAGGTGACATCAGATGCTGGGAAATAAACCCATTTTGATGAGATAATTGTTGCTGTAGCATTAGGTTTTTCAAGATTCCAGACTGACTACCATGAAGTACGCCAGCTTGGTTGACCCAGTGGCTTTGTGACCTGTTACTAAAAGGAAGGCCAGAAGCGGTGAATTGAGGCACGTTATTCCCATATTCAAGCCCATGGGATAAACCAGCAACCTGAAGATTGTTGTTAGATAAAGGAGAGAAGATTGGTGGTGCAGAGAAAGGCGACTGCGATCCACCATTTAAAGAGGGCATGTTTGGGTTTCGAGGAGAAGCCTGCTGAGATCTACTCCCAGGAGGAGGGAATGATGTGAATGCCGATTTAGGCACCAGAATTGGTTCGCTTGAGAAGTGATGCAGATGGGGTTGCTGCTGAGGATAGGAGGACGTTCTGTATAAAGGCTTGGAATCTGCATAGCGAGGAGAAGGCTGTGATGACCATCTCTTGCCTTCTTGATCATTTTCTGCATCATATGAATAAGGATCCGGCCAGGTGGAAAAGTCTCCATCTTGTGCCCAATCAGTGGCTGATGAACCTGCAAATTCAATTCAATAATGAAACTCAAGAAAACGCAAAACATAAACAGACTCAATTTCAGTAACATGAGAAACTTAGAAGAACTGTTATTTCATAATATTTTATTTTAAGATACTAGGTATAGTCCTTATCCTACATCTCCAAACCTACAGAAATGCATGATGCTTCTATCAGAAACAAAGGCCAATGAAGGTACACAAAGAATCTGATGGACAGGCAAACTGGGAACTAACTCCAGCATGTTACAGGTGTGCGTGTACACGCGGGCGCAAAATCAACAAGCATGCATAGGAAATCAGGAAATGTTCCATATGGGAATGTGCGCAAACTAGCAGGAGCTACTTCATCTTTCTAGTGTATATAGAAGCTAAGAAAATGACAACCAATAATACAACAAACTTGAGAATAATGATATCTAGTGACACAATGTGATCCCTCTTCACAAATTCGCTCTGTAAGCTTGTAATTGGCAACAAATGTTTTATTACTTATTTCTCTGCCTGCAAAGGTCACATATCATCTATGGTTATCGCAATGCCCGTTCTTCATAAATTTTCATGTATAAAGCGAACCTGATGGATTATACTTCTTCGTTTTTTATCTGAAATGAGTCATCAGCTTCAAAAAGAAAACAAGATGTAAATTAAAAGGTGGCTAATGTTATTCACAGAGAGAACTTCCCCAGGGAACTTTGCCCAACCACTTTTCTATCTGGAATTTCAATACCATTATTCCACTGGGCCTGAATACAATAAGAAGACAGAACCCATTAACCAAATTAAGACCAAGAGACCCAGAACAGAACCCAAGAGGATTACAATCTATAAGCAGTCATCCTGCTATGTATCATATAGATCTATAGCAGCATTCAAGATACATAATCAGAAGCAAGGATGCAGCAGGGTGCAAAGGCGAAATGAATAACATTTTAGTCTTCTTAGCATCATGCACCTTCCTCGTGTATTGTACTCACAGACCAACTGCTGACCCACCCCAATTCTTTGCTGAGAGATACATGATCTAGCTTCAATATGACCAATGTCATTATAAGAATCATCAAATTAGGGTGCATTTGGTCCTAATTTAGTTTTACCTTTTTTGTTTTCACAGAAAATTTTTCACAAGGAACTTTGCTCCACATTTTCACTTTTTCACAAACTCAATGGATAAGTTTTTATAATTTATGAACTAACTTCTCAAAAGGATGTAGCCAAAGCAGTGCTGTGGCTTTTCCTTTCCATGGAGTAATAGAGACTATTATTTGGAGAAAGAAAATAAAAGAGCTGACACAATCTTTAGCAATTTGAAGGGTTAGGCTTTTAAAACTTTGCAACAGAGAACATTTTCAGACTAGCAGTATCAGAAGTGAATGTCAAACCATAATAAAATATCCATCCGCCATGGACAAACAAGGATTGATAAAGTCACTGGAAAAGTTTCTAGACTTTCAATATAATTGTAGGACCTTTGAAAAAAACCAAAACAGACAAGCAGCTTACTCACTTTCCCTGGAGAAAGATCCTGATCCTCGGTCCCCGATGACACCGGGGTTCCTTGGTCCTGTGACTACTCGGTTCAACTGCCGATGGAAAAAAAAATAATTGAGAAATCAAGAAAGAGGGACTTGAATTACTAGGAGATATATTTAAGAACTAGAAGGCAAGATACTCATCAACTATATCAGCAAGACCAACCCATCAGATAAATGAGGAGGTGAATGGAAAAAAGACTAGATCAAGTCATGAAGCAATTTTCCAAGACCACGCCACTGGTATCTTTATCTTTGCTCAGTTCTATGGAGGCAAGACTTCAAAAGGGAGCAATGATGGTCCTATGCCAAAAGTACTTCAAAATTTACCACTGGGACTCTCAAAATAATGTAGCAGTGGGTCAGTACTTGCAATCTATAACTCCCTTCCATATTTTGGTTAACAGAGGTTTCTCTCTCTCCAATCATGATGAACAATTGAAGATAGCAGGATAAATCATCGTCCAAGAGGAGTAAGGGAGGCACTAAAGGCAGGCCTAAAGTTGGCAGGAAGCAAAACAGGTCTTCGCAATAATTAGCTTGAGATATATTTTATTGTACTTACAGAAGGTAAGAATTGAAGGTTAATCTAGAGCAAGCCCCACTAAGGAAACTGTGATTAATGATGCCCAGAGAAGGATAAGAGTTAAATGGGTAAAACATTATGTAGCACTGGGTTTTTTTTTTTTCCCGGGGGGGTGCTAAACATTGGGAATATTGCTCAGTTTGAATCTAACATGAGGTTGCTTTCTCGTCCTCTCTCTTCACAACTACATCTAACTCACAAAATCACCTTTTAATTCTACTCCATCCAAAAAAAGAAAAGAGAGACTACAAAAAGGTAATGGTAGGAAATAAATCACAACAAGAGAGAGAGAGAGAGAGAGAGAGAGAGTTAATAGCACCATTTACTTTTTAAATATGACTGTCTTGGGTGAACAACACTTATAAAAAAGGTACAGGTCTTTTGGTGTTTTGACTAGGCTTTGGGTGTTTAATTGGCTCCATAGAGCTTAAATTATTACCTCAGACAGACACAAGTGAAAAATAGAAGTAGCCTAGGAACTCAGATAACAACATAGAACAGCCATAGAAATTGTGTGACCTTAGCAAAAGTAGTGGCAAGATCATCCACTTCAGACAGAGATCCCAAACCGCCACCCTGAAAATGAAAATTGAGGCTATAGTTTAAGAGGGGGAAAAGCTGCTACAATCAAGAAAATGCGAAATTTCTAAGACAGGATTTAAGTTTGTTCTCCAGTAAAGGAATATAAAAGGTGAGAAGATGTTCACAAACCTCTTCTCTCTCAAACAAGTGATACTCATCATCTGCAGGTCCAAAAACGGGGAAGTCTTCTACGCCATCTTCTAGGCCCCCCAATTCCATTTCTTCCACAAGATTTTGACCGAAAAATGCATATTGGGATGCATCGAAGAGCGTACCTGAATCACAGTAAACACACAAATCAGAGCTCGTAAACAAAAGCGACAGCCAAACGGTTGTAGCGCATCGGGCAGGAATACTTTTATGTATGTTTAGAGAGCATTTTACATCTAACTAAACATACATAAACCATCCACAACAAACTTTCCGAAACCGCTCTAAGATGTCTCGCCGCATCAAAACCCGAATCTCATTCCTCGGCCGCAACCGCCACGAGATTCAAAGAGCACCAAACCCTAAACCCCCAGCTCCGCACAAATTGAATCTCTCTCAACTCTCCCAGAACAAAAAAATCCGCGACTTTCATACCGCAGATCGCAGGAAGCTCACCGAAACCGACGAGACCAAAAAATCAACGCGGACAAAATCTCACTCCTCCCCCCTCCCCCCAACCCCCAAAGCTACAAAGTAAATAGGCACCATCTTCCCCACAAAAAGAACACAAACCACCAATTCAAAGCTCAAACGAGACCAAAATCTCCGAGGGTGAAAAGAACGAACCAGAGGAGCCATCTGGTAATTCCTTGGAGTCGGATCTCTCCATGTGTGTGGGGGGGGCGAACGACCGAGCTTCCCGCAACCCTAGAACCCCCCTAGAAACCGCGAAGCTCTAGGGCAAGAGGAGTAGGAGGAGGAGGTGCGACACTGAGGGAGGGAGCCGGGGCCGTATCGAGCATGACAGCCAGAGCCGCCGAAAACAAAGAAGAAGAAGAAGAAGAAAGAAGAAAGAAGAAGAAAACGCGGGGAAACCTAAGGGGGGGGGAGCTAGCTAAAGCTCCAGAGCCTACGATATCTGCTTGCGCGAACGAGCGCGCGATTCAGGGGGAATCGCTAGGGTTTCGGAGCTCCCTCCCTCCGCTCCCCGTCCCGATTCCGGAAGAGGAAGATAGAAGATGAAGATGAAGATGGAGATCGAATCTCTCCCCGAGAGAGATCTCGAGAGAGAGAGAGAGAAACCCCTTTTTTTTTGTTTTTTTTGTTTTTTCTCTGAGTCGCCATGTTAGGTAATTTTCCTTTATTTATTTATTTTTCTTTTCCTTTTTTTCCTGTGGGAAGTGGGGGTTAGACGGAGACGTCGGTGACGTGGCGCGAGGCGAGTGGGCGGCAGCACGGGGGCGCTGTGCACCGCGTGGTGCGGATCCCCGCCTCTCCTTCTCTCTCTCTCTCTCTCTCTCACTAGAAGAGATATGCTCGCCCCGATGATCCGGATTCCATCGGGGGGTCTCTCGGTTGCGTGCGGCGTCGCCGTTGACTTTGGGGGGAGGCGCGGATCGGACGGCCGAGATTTCACACGCGTTCGGCCCGATCGCGTGCCCGGGTCGGATTTTTTCTCTCTTTTTTTTACAGCTAATTTACGGGGGGCGGTTTTCGCGCCGAGTGGGCAGGGCAGGGGAAGGGTGGTGATTACGCTGTCGGTGCCATCTCGGAGCCACGCGATCCACGTGTCCGATGGCGATTCCCCCCGGGGGGGCCGTGACGTCATCGGGCCGGTCTACGTCTCGGGGACGGACGAACCGGCGGCCTTTCTCGAGCGCGCGTTACGCACCCGAAACACGTTGGAGGCCAATTTATGACATGGGATTCATGCGGGGCACATGGAATCTTTAATGTCACGACTCGTTAACTAATATTAAAAAAAAAAAAAGGACAAATAATTCTTCTTCAATTCACACTCGAGAACCCTTAATTCTCCATGACCTCACTTTTAATCAACAACAAATCTCAATCTCTTCGCCACTCTGACTTTTACTAATCCCCTTGGATTGGTGTCAAAATGAGTCATGGATTTATTTCTTAATCTATAAAAGATGAGTTCACAATTTATTCTAACCTAACTTGACTACCTCTTTATCTTAGATGAGAAAATAATTGACTCCTCCAATCATTCCAAGTTAAAGGAAGTATTGGTGGGCTCGCAAGATGGGCCTAACTTCATCCTTATTAAATATATCAAGCCGGCGCTATTCTTTCCCAATTATTTTTCATTTTCATTAATATTGTAAATATCATCCGTTAGTTATTAGAGTATATCTTTTATTGGTTGCATTTGGTATTGTTATTTTTATATAGTATTCTAATCTTATTTTTTGTCATTACAATTTATGATCGTCATAAGTTTTCCTTTTCATTATCTTATATTCAAGTTAATTAAAATTTCAATTCCTCCACATTATTTGTTGCTACTATTTTATAAATTTATTACCAAGTACTAACTTTCTATTATACTTCATTATCAATCAATATAAATATTGAAAGCCAATTATTTAGCATCTTATGGTCGAAATAATGATTTTATCCAAATAACATATACACATAAAGAGGGTTAAGTGGGTTGATTAGGTGGGTACAAATTTTCATAGGTTGAATTTTAATTATAAATATATTTTAATAAATGGTTGAGTATAGGTCACTACATTGTATTGATTTGGGTCTAATCAATTTCCACCCAACCTATTCATTCAACGGCCCTACCTCCAAGTATCGTTATTATAACCCCCTCCCTCGACTATGGTGATGTTAGACCTCGACCTAGGGTTGTAGGGCTTGAAAAAACGCATATGTTAGGTCATCATGGTCCTACTCAAATGACATGTGGATCAGTGCCGGTTTCCATCCGATCTTAGACCCTTTTAAAAATCGTTTTTGGCTTAAGAAGCAGGTACAATCGACACTTGAACTTTGGATTTTTGCCATTTCCAAAGCCGTTATCTTCTCTGTTGGAATAGCGCGTGACGTACCATAGCATGTACAGCTGGGGCAGATTGAATTTTCAAGTTTTTTGTGACTAAAAAATGACTGCTATGTTGTGAGGTGTACTTCTACCATCACTTATTAATGATCGGTTTGGAATATGCCAATGTATACCGTGCTAATTTACCTTGTTAGTTTACTGCCATTAATCAATTTTTGATTTATTGTTTTTCATCCTTTTTTTCTCATGGATACTAGTACAAATCTAGTTCTATGTATCATAAAATTTTCTCTATTTGATTTTACGAAATTCACAAGACCTTACGATGTTACAATATTATGTTATAGAAGGTCTCATTGGGCCATCGATTTTAAGTGAAATGGCGAGTTTAGCTATCTTGCTTCATTGTTGCTATAATGGCTTTGGTTTCCTTTTCTCTCTTAACTCTCCCCCACTCTTTCTCACGGTCTAATGCCGATCGAATTTGTTGCCATTGGCGAAGCTTACTGACCTTTCGATCATCACGCTTTTCGCAAAGAAGAAAGACCGAGTTTCATTTAAGTTTCTATCCCTTTGAAGTCCATTCTCATAAAAAGAAGAGATCATCGTCACTCAAAATACTAAACATGTCATATAATGACAATCCTATGAGTAATATGTCCAAACATCTTGCTTGTCATCACTTATCTGAAGTTGAAACTTTGTGTAGGAAAGAGATGTCTAAAGTAGGTATACCTCCTCACCAAATTCTTTCTTTCTTGAGACAGAGAAATCCCAACATTCAAGTTATTGTCAGAATTGTTTACAACACGAAAATGATCGTGAATATAAGAATTGTCGCACTATTATCCAAACTTTATGGATGAACCTAGTGTAGATGGATTCATATACAATTTTAAATTTGATGTTGAGGGTCACTTAATGCATTTATTTTTCTCTCATCTCTCCATGGCACTAGCCTTGAGTGTCTTTGTAATGGATAACACTTACAAGACTAATAGACACTAAATGCCTTTATTGGATACCATTGTAGTTTCCAGCTTTAATACTTTTTTCTCCTCATGCTTTTGCATTTTTGAGAAAGGAAGAAGAGGAAGATTAAGTTTTGGGTTTTAATGGTGTTTAGCAACACATTAAGTGCCAAGTGTCAACATTTAGCTATTGTCATTGATAGAGAGTTGGCATTGATGCTGTTCAATACCTTTTTCTTAGAAGTATGAACTTTTTGTGAGTTTGACATATTAAGAAGAATATTGCAGTGAAATGTGAATCTCAGTTTGAAAAAGAAAATGATTGAGATATTTTTTTTTTATGTCTGATGGGTTTGAGGTTCTAAACTTCAAGGATGAAGTAAAATATGGTGAAATATTTGCGAATTTTAAGATCATTATAAGGACAAGTCATCCGTTCTTAATTACATTAAAAAGACATAGCTTCCTTTCAAAGAGTTAGTTGTGCTTTCTTGGACAAACTTCCATATGTATTTTGGGAATCGTGTTACTTCAAAAAATGAAAATTTCAACTTTGAAAGCATATATACAAATTTCAACAAGGGATTTAGTTTAGATGAAAAAGAAAATATGTCTTGTAGTGGAGAATCAAGTTTAGGAAATCAAAACCAAATTCTCGAATGAAAAGGTAAGAGTTTCTCAGCATCTTCATAATCCCCTTTTACAAGAACTTGATTACTCGCGTGTCAGTGTTTGCTTTAAACAAGCTTTTCAAGTAGTATGAGATTCTAAAAGTATGGTTGAGCTATCTGCTTGTACTGGGCATTTTATGCAATCCACGGGCCTTTCATGTCCACATGAGATGGGATTTTAGTATTTCAATAGTTTGCCTCTAGATATAATTAATCCTCAATGGAGACTTGATATGAAGCCCTTTCTTGATTATGATATTACTCAAAATAAGGAAGAAGATTCATTCCACAGCTACTTTATTAGTTGGAAAGGAGGTATTAAGAGTGGCCACTTTCCAAGAAAAAGTTGTTCAAAAGTAAATGGAGCAATTTGTACAAGCAAGCGACCCTTTCTTGTATATGAGCCCTTCGCTACATATCGTAAAGGTGGTCATTTCAATTCACAAACTGAATGAGAAGTAACTTCTACATGACGCAATCCTTTTGCATTTGAGATCGTTAAATAGAGGAAGAGCTGCGGTACGCAAGGTTATGGCTGTAATAGCTGGACATGTAAATCGAAAGGCAAAGATCTCAGATCAACACATTCAAGGAACATTGGAATTGATGGTGGTGAAATATAGTAGGCACAATGGACTCAAGCATGCAACAATTCAACCTGAAAGAACTATTGCAAGATTGGACCTTCTTGCATTAAAACATCCAAATTTATTCCCAGTTATTCATTAGTTTTTAAGTGTTTAATGACTCTCTTATTAATACAATTGAATATTTTTATTGTCTAATTCAAGTAAAATATTTATTTTCCCAAAGAGTATCCTCTTTGAGGGGAGAACTTTTGTGAAGTTGCATTTGCAACTTGTTATTATTGCATTACATTTGTACTTAAGATACTTTTCTTATCTTTAATGGTTCTCTAGAAATTATGATGCTTTTGAAATTAACAAAAAATATATATTTGCAAATGGTTTGAATGAGTTGTCTGATAATGCAATTACAATTACCATAATTCTCATGTCAGCGGATAATTATTCAATGTAAGTAAGGCAAAGATATTATTCAGTATGGTACTCTTTTAAGGAGCAGCTACTTTTGAATTTGTGTAATAATATTAGATGGTTAGAATTTTTAATGTAGTTAGTTTTGTCGTACTTTTCATTTTTATGAAAATAAATTTTAAAAAATCGTGCTTTGATGCATAGAAATTAAATAAAAATTGCACTATTAGACTGATTGAATAAAACAAAAGTTTAACAATTAAAATACATGGATTATGACGTAATGCCAGACATTAAGTTATGAGTAAATTGAATGTATTTGTGAAAAGTAGTAAATACTTTTTTCACTCTTATTTGTGCTTAGGTTTATATATATAACTCATTAACACAATAACCAATAAGTTATTTGCCAAATAAATTATTTTTTTTTGAAAAAGATGAACACAAATTTGACCCAAATGGGGCAAAAAAAAAAACAAAAGCAAGAAAAGAATTAAAAAAATATAAAAATTAATTTTAAATCAAGAGTTACCCACATTTAACCTTAATATTTATTATTTGATGTGAACCTGGGTGATTGTCTTTTAGAAAAATCGAAATCAAAGAAAAAGAAAAGGGTAAGAAATAATCTTAATTAATGAAAAGTGGGGTCCACAAAAGAAAAATATTATCATTTCAACCGGAAGTAAAATGGCGACAAATTGATTAAGAGATAACTCTGCGAAGCACAGTTCGACCTTATAGTAGATGTTTTACTCACCGCTCCACCTTCATCGGCGTAGGTATTTACTATACTGGCCTATCAATTCCCCAAACACCCGAGGTGTGATAGAGCCCCCCACTTGAAGGGTTCCCTAATTCCCAAGTATAATTTTTTCTTCCTCACTTGGGAGGGAATATCTCCGACATTTTACATCCGAGAGTTAAGACAAAGTAGTTTTAGGACATACTCAGGTTTAAAAGTGATAGAAATGTTGAAACCAAAAGGGGTGGAAAAAACGCAGCCCTTTTGTCATATCACAATCAAGGTTATATTTTAGCTGATACTTACTTACCAACAGTCCAACCAGCAGATTAGATGCAATATAACATGAATAAAAGAAGATGAATATCTTGAGCTCTAGATGAAATCAAATATCCCACATGAACTAGGGAAACCAACCAGACAAGTTGCGAGGAAAAATATCTCGATAGTCCTGTCCCTCCACCATCCGAGCTCTCGGAAGTTGCCTTTAAGAGGATGCGAAACGCAGTGACTCGGTCCCCGCTCGGATCTTGATTTCTAGCCAAGAATGCATGTACACTTGGCACTCAATCGAACTCCTCGAGAGATCATTTGATGGGTCGTTGACTTTAACCGAAAGTGGAGCAGTAAGTCTCTTGCTGATCCTTTCTTTGGAATGGAAGCGTATGAGTCCAATGTTGGAACGTTACCGTTTCCTTGTCCAAGCCAAGCTGATGATGCATTGGAGGTGACGACCTAGAAGACCAAGACTTGGTCCGAATTCCCGCCTGGGCATCTCTCTCTCTCTCTCTCTCTTTCTCTCTTTCCTGCTCTCGTTGTCTTCTTCCAGCCTCCCGTCGATGGTCAGGGACGTACCTTTCTAATGCACAGAGCTCGCAGTTTCCGAGGTTTCTTGCAACAGACCCGCACCTGAAAGTCATACCGAGTCTTGTTTAGAACCTTCAGGTACGTGATTGCATCCGTGAATTCTGAACTCAAGAGGGTGTTGCTTTTCTTCTGCTGAAGCTTGTCTCAGATGGTGGTCAAATTCAATTCGATCATGCATAGTTCACAGACACGCTTGTTGACGGATTGCTCTCTCGATGTTTAGTTCTCTGCTTTTTTCTGGTGATGCTTCTGCTGCTTTGGTTAAGACTTTTCTTCCAATCGATTCTCTGCAAGATTCGATTTGCATCAATCTTCTATGGACGATCTTGCGATGCTACTATTGTGTGTTTTAGCTTGATTTGGTTGCTCAAGACGACTGTTGGTGTTCGCTGATTATGTCCTCATCCAGTGTAGAGAGAGATTGCTAATCTCTGTGGTATTGGAAAGTCAACTATCACCGTACACCTCTTTTTGCCTTTCTGGTTTTCTTTTCTTCGACGCTTATGGTTCCCTGCTTTTCAGCGTTCAAGTTCTGTTTTGGTAATGGGACGATTGAACTCGTGGCATGTCAACTCTCGGTTTCTTTTGGCCAAGAAAAAACTCAGTTGCTGTTGTTTGAGCAACTCTCCGTTTCACATTCATGTAATTGTCTAGGATGCTTTACTCTCTGATGCTCTCTTGTTAGTTATCTCATGTCAAAATAGGCGATGTCGCATTTTGAAAGAAAAAAGAGTAGCGTACATATTTCAAAGAATAAAAAGTCGAGTTGATCCCTGCAATGATGAATAGAACATCAGGCTTGCAAATAATTCCTCTGTCAATCATGACTTGATTGTTTCACTTGTATAGGGAGCCTGTGGGGAAATTTTTAGGCCATCTCGATTTAACTTCTGGCAAACTCAAATTTCTCAAAGTATATATTTGGGCTATTACTTTGGGAGATTTCCTTTTCTTTTTCTTTGCATTGATAAACGAAATCTGAGTGTGAGGTTGCTTTGGTTCTTTATGCATATTGCATACAATGCATAAAATCCAATAAGCTGCTTACCAGTAACTTAATTGCTGCTGCATTTGTAGGCATGGATATTAACGACCGGAAGCAGAAGAGCATTCTCGCTGGAACAGTGCTTCTGGCCTCTGCTCTTACCATCTTTGGGATCGTGATGCTCAGACAGCCAACCCTTTACAATAGCCCTGGCCTAGTACGACCCAAATTTTGGCAATTTAATAATGAAAACGAGTGCCTTCCGTGCATATTGTTCAGTATAAGTTTCAAGCGCAGTTGCTTCCTGCAAATACTTCTCACACCAAATATCCAATCCTAACTACTCGCACAGATTTAGATGGATGACGCTGGCCCTGACTAAGTCAAATCTTACACTTCAAACATTTTCATCTGTGGTTAAATGGCCCTTTCAATCCATGTTGACTCCTTCGACTCAATTGACCATCATTTGAATTGATAATATATGTTGCCAAGCCAACAAATTTTCTGAGCTCTCATTGAATTCTTCCTTTCATTCTATGATCAGTCCACTTCTGGGAATGGGGAGCACAAGTCTGATAGTTCTCTCCCTACTCTTTCAAGGCAAGAGGTATGAATAGCTGAGTCAAAATACTGCAATAGGATTCTTTCTGTTTCTTTTATTGGCCTTAGAGCTCATCATGCATGATATATTTTTGTTCAATATACTAGAATTGCCTGTTTCAGCAGCACGAAGCAGGAGTGACACACGTTCTGGTGACTGGAGGTGCCGGTTATATAGGCTCTCATGCTGCCTTACGCTTATTAAAAGATTCACATCGAGTTACAATAGTGGTACACCGTGTTCAGAAATGTGCAGCGTTCATTTTTCAAGTTTATACTCCAAAAGTTGAAGTGCATATCAACAAACGACTTCTCTTTGCTTTTGAAGGACAATCTTTCACGTGGAAATATAGGCGCGGTTAAAGTTCTCGAGAAGCTATTTCCGGAGCCTGGTCGTCTTCAATTTATTTATGCAGACCTGGGAGATCCAAGAGCAGTATCCTTTTGATGGTCCTACAGTGACCTTTATCAAACGTACTGACTTTATCTTTCATTGAATCACTTTTTTCCAGTGAACTCAGAAGGGGAAAATTCGATTGTTTCTCCTTAAATTCGAATGGCAGGTCAACAAAATTTTTGCAGAGAACGCGTTTGATGCAGTCATTCATTTTGCAGCTGTAGCTTATGTTGGGGAAAGCACACTGGATCCTCTTAGGTAATTCCAGTTTCTGAAACCCAAAAGAGGCGGCTGTTCACGATTTCGAAGGCCTAACAAAATAAATCTTGTATATTGTTCATTATATGTCATTCTCATGGTCAGCATAAGAATTTCTTTGAACTGGAAGCTTATGCTTTCTATATTAGTTCCCATACCCGGTCTAACAAAGCACCTTCAAATGAGACACCCAGGTTTTCACACACTTCACACCAACTTTTAAGGCGTCGTTGTGCTTTTACTAATTCTTTCAGCATCGAGTTCATCTATAAAGGCCATCACACCATGAAAAGCATTTCCCTCACTGAGATCGGCAATGGCAGCATCATGCTCATCATTTCTTATAAAATTGACATCCCAATCAAATTCCGAAACCTAGGCAGAACATCTTTTTGCCAAGTATGTCACTTGGCAATCCAGTACTGACGCTAATTTTAATGTACCTGGCAGGTACTACCATAATATCACATCGAATACTTTGGTAGTGTTAGAGGCAATGGCTTCCCATGGTGTGAAGAAATTGATCTACTCGAGCACCTGTGCAACGTATGGAGAGCCAAAGAAGATGCCCATCACTGAAGAAACTCCTCAAGTAAGTTTCTTATGGTATACAACTTCTGCTCTATTTCATGCTGAAGATGCTGAAAGGACGTGCTGATGCCAAAGCAAAGCAATTGAATGGCTAGTGGTTAACGTCGTTTGCTAACATTGTGCAAACATAAACGTGATATGATACTAAATTTGCTGTTCAAACAAATCTTTGGATATATGTAGAAAATGACTGTACTACCAAATACATTGTGCAGCTCCCCATCAATCCATACGGAAAAGCCAAAAAGATGGCAGAAGTTATTATACAGGATTTCTCCAAGAATTCTGACATGGCCGTTGTGATCCTGCGGTTCGTGGCTCTGTGTACTTCAATTAAATCATCTGTCATTTTTCATAATTTTTCTTTCACTGAGGATTCCTTAAAAATGGTTAAGGTTAAATACTGAAAGAAAAACTCACTCGCCATATATTTTAGTCCTAAGCAGAGGGCTCAAACTCTTACTAACCGCCAAACTACTACATGTTCAGATATTTTAATGTCATTGGATCAGATCCAGAAGGCAGATTAGGTGAAGCTCCCCGACCGGAACTCCGTGAACATGGTCGGATATCAGGTGCTTGTTTTGATGCCGCCTCGGGCATTATTACTGGGTTGAAGGTATGAGTTATATTTCCTCATGGTAACATCCTGCGAAACCGTGAATAGAACTGATGAATTTAAAGATACTGACTTCATGATGATGTTTCTAGGTAAGAGGGACAGATTATAACACTCCCGATGGCACTTGCATCAGGGATTATATCGATGTCAATGACCTCATTGACGCTCATATGAAAGCTCTGGCCAATGCTGAATCTCGACAAGTGAAGACTTACAATGTTGGCACAGGAAGAGGTCTTGAAAAACTTACATTTCTAATAACGGACATAGGAAGAGATATATAGTGTAACCCCCAACATGTTAAGTAGTTATGTTCACGCTTTCTCATTGAACAAATTAGTGTATTTAGGATTATTAGAACACTCTTTTGCTCCTCTATAGTAGCTCCTGCTTACTGAAAGCTCTTCTGGTCTCTCCTGTCTCAGGTAAATCGGTGAAGGAGTTTGTTGAGGCGTGTAAAATTGCAACAGGGGTTGACATAAAAGTCGAATATCTTGATCGTCGGCCAGGGGATTACGCCGAAGTTTACAGCAATCCTTCAAAGATAAGGCAGGAGCTGAATTGGACAGCTCAGTATACGGATCTTGGAGAAAGCCTTCGGATTGCATGGACATGGCAGAAGTCGCATAGAAATGGTTATGGCCCCCCAACTGACGCACATTGAATGTGAGGTGGTCCTTATAATTGCAGAGTCGGATTGGCTATAAGAGGTAGCTCTCACAGATGAGATAAATCATGCAGACTTTTTACATGTTCGATAATCAATTAAATTGCCTGAATTTTAGAGATCTCCAGGAGAGGTTGCAGAACCTGGTGACAAGGTAGAAAAATGGTCATGATCGACATGGCTGCTGATTAGTCAGTGGGTCCGCTTCAGCTCATATTCGCTTTCCTTGGTGTAAACACAGTGAGCTTACCTTCTACCTCTAACCCTTTTTGCTAGGAGAAGGAAAACAAAACCTTTAATTTTTGAAGAAAGTCAACAACAGCTTCGAGATTCCCATTGTATAGTTAGGTTCTACTCTCGGGTAAAGCAGGGTCAACAACGAATCTCCCTATGATAAACAATTCCTTTTTGCAAGTTCGTTATTGCGAGTAGTTCTCTTCGTTAGTTGGGAGAAGAATCTGCCCGAATCAGATTTGATACTTTACTCTGACGGCATCTAGGTTCCTCAAATAATGTGGCCTGTCACTATCCTCAATATCAATATCTTGCGAGGAAGGGGATAAATGGAACGATAGATCATCCAGAAACAAAAGCGGAGTTCGGAACAATCAGACTGCATATCTAAACTGTACTGAAAGTGGCTACCTGGTGCATGTTCAAGGGTCGGTAGAGTGACCACTTATCAGCAATGCTATATAGCCGGCACTTCGACTCATCAACGGTTAGACAGTCTTTCGTTACCATAGTAAGCTGCAAAATCCGACATTTTATCATATTCATTCACGTCTCCTAGTTCAGGAACATAGTACACGAGAACCGTCCAAAGACTTAAACTGGTATCAACATCAGCACAAGTTCTCTCTAGGACATTAAAGAATATCACCACATTTGGCCATCTGCATTTCTAGCAGAATTTAGATATTTTATGGAACAATGGCAAGGGAAAACTAAAGCTGTTTGTTGTCTGGGTTGCCAGATATTCTATCGAGCTGGCCACACAGTGGAAGAATATCGAAGGACCCATCCGAGGAACCATAAGGAATTTTGCGCAGCCTGCAGAATTCCTTGCAAACCATCGGATCCTTGGTTTTAAAACATCCTCCAGATTTTATGTAAGACAAATTTTCACATGAAACTTATAATGTGCCGGAATTAGTTTTAGAACATCCTTGTTCTGATGGATAACTGGTGAACAGAATTCAATCTTTTCTTCATGTTGTTCTGAAATCTGTGATAATCAAACTTCAGCTTCGCAGAAATCAGGGAAATTTATAAACATGACCAAAATTTTGTCAGTCGTGAGATTTCTGGAGGCAGGTGTCAACCAACACTTTAAAAATGTATAAGAGGCCAGGCACCGTCAACCAGAACTCAATCCAGCTCCACAATTGCCAGATCACATACACAGTTCTTCAACAAAAGAATAGTTGCATCAGTACTAGGTTCTATACGATCAAAGGCTCAATAAATGATCGTGTCAAGGACATTGGATAGAGAGATCTTTCACTCCTTTGTTGGAAACAGGGATCTTGCAAACCTTTGAAGGAGATGACAACAGCTTCAGCAGGACTAATAACAAAGATACACCTCGCTACAACGACAGCTCACAGTTTCTACCACCTATATAATTCTACGTGTCGGTTTATTGATAGATATCTAATTGAATCATATCAAAGAATTAAAGTGATGAAGCATCACTACTATAGTAACTACTCATCCTTACTCCTGGTTTTGGATCTTGTAGCATCATGGATCCATGATGATTGAAATAGCGGCAACAGCGTGCAAACCGCTTGTATCGCAAGACCCAGTGGAAGTCCTGAAAAATCATCTCCTGTGACACCAACAGACGATGCAAGCGCAACACCAAGGAATCCACTGATTATAAATGCTAAGGCAATGGCCGACATGACAAAAGCTATTAAAGATCCTTCACACCCCAGTGGACAGAGTTGCGCCATTAGGACACTGAAGGGTAGAATTTTGAAGAAGAAGAGAACTTCCATGACCCCCGAAAAGATGACTACATACAATGAATCCGGAACTCCCATTGTTTTGTAGACACCTTTGACAAAGAGAATATCTGAAACCATGAACAAAGCCATCATAACCTGAATTGCAGAAATCAGTTTCCTTGGTGGGACTGACTTCAGATGACGATTATAAACCATACCCCACAGAAGCATTGCCGCTTGGCCAAACACTTTTGATATCCCCAATACCGATGTGTCGATCTTGAGATACTCTGTTTGGTAGAAGAACATGGTCCCAGTGAGAGCTGGAATAACTGCATAGGATGCTGCAAGCCAGATTATGGAATTAGCAATCTCGGGTCTTTTAAGGGCAGATAAGAGATCAGAAAGTTGCTTCCCAATCCCTGCTTTCGTCACAGTTTTGGGGAGGTCAAGAGCGCTTTCACAGACACTGATTGTAACAAGAAACTGTGCTGCAAGGAGAAGGCCAAAAAACAGAAACATCATCTGCGGAGACATTCTCCCGATAGCAACACCAACCAGAAGGTTCCCAAGGACACCGCCGAAAGAGGAAGCCATCCAAACAAATGATGGGAGGTCACCGGACAAAGACGACCTATTCTTCTTCGAAGATGAAGCAGGCTGTTTTCCTACCTCTGCGACAATGGCATCATTTGCTACCTCTGCGATTGAAGCGCCAAGATTACTTAGGAGGAGATAAATTGAGAGGATTGTTATACTTGATGGGGAGAGAATTGCTATGGCTAGCCAGGACACTGCTTGCAAGAATGCTGCATACACAGAAGAGAGAAAAAGACTTAAGTTGAATCCGTCCAAATAGATACACTAGCAGATACGATTGCAGTGAAGCAATTTTATTAATATTATGACACGATGATATCGCTTTGACTTATGATGAATAACTAAAATCTCTGAAGTTCAAACCATGATAGGAAAATAAAGGTCTCTATTTAACAATAGAAGGCATGCGATTATTTCATTCATGCTATTCTCTCAGAAGATTTTCACGGTCAGAAAAATGAACTTCTACTTATTCGATCCAGGTGTCTCTAAGAACTGTAGAACTGGGAAAATATCCTATCCATAACCTAGGTGCCTCTTATATTTAGTTCTGCCATACTTTAGAGGAAATAATGCACTACTATATGTCAGACAATCCACTCAAATCCATATTTAACCAGCTAAATAGAGGAATACAAGTTCTTGTCCATTGAGCCCCACGACAATCTACTGTCTATCATAGCTCAAGTCGATTCATGTACATACACAAATTGCAGCAAGTTGAACATCAAAGGAAACTAAGGTGTGAAGCAAGAAGCATCAAGATAGTTGACTTTAATTTCATCTATAATTTCGCTTTACCCCTAATCTCCAAAGCAGCATCCATATACTTCTTCATTGAAACCAAGAGAACGTAGATGCTGGACCAACAAACGAACCCCAAACACTTACCTCCGAGAGCAATGTAGGGCAGGCGGTGTTGGCCCTGAATATAAAATGCGTCGGACACCACCCCATAGAGAGGCTTGGCGACCATGGGAAGGTTGGCCGCGTTCTGGAGGATTTGGAGGGTGGAGGGTTCCACATTGAGGCCATCCTTGAGGAAGAAGTTGACAGCCATCCATGGGAAGCACCTCAGCCCCTGAACACAGTATCCTATTCCTAGTACTACTTTCCGAACCAGCTCGGTGCTGCCGCCATCGCTGCCACTTCTTCTTCTAGTCTCCACCACCATCTGATGCGAACTAAATCACTGCAAATTATAACACTGACAGTCAGGCAATCATAATTCAGAGCTAGATCACAGGACAGCGTTTCCTTTTCGAGCCCTTTTTGAGCCCCTCAATTTGGAGGTGATTCAGTGGTTTTTTGAAGTAGAACTGACATGCAGGATTGGAGAAAGTTTTGATCTTTGAATTGGTGGACAACAATTTCTTTTTCGACCCTTTTTATGCCTCTCGATATGGAAGTTATTCAGTGGTTTTCCGAAGTAGAAGTGATGTGCAGGATCCCAGAGCCGATCTTGTCCAGTTTTATTATAGAAAGTTTGGATCTTTGAATTGGTCGATGCATACCCAAAGCAAATTCTCAACAAAGAAAAAGAACACTCACAAATCAAAGGAATTGCTCGGGTTCAGAAGAGAGGGAGGGCAGAGACTTGCCCCCGAGAAATTCATACACGCGTGAAGTCCAACGATGTCGGAGAATTCACAGGAAAGGCGAAAAATTCAGAAGGAGTGGCGTAATTGATTGGAAAAATGACAAAAACAAGAGAGAGCACCGACAGAAAGAGAAGGAAAGTCAAGACCACAGATGCAGAAACAAATTTAGATGCAGCACGGAAATGGAAACCGGAAGCGACAAGAAGTAATGGCAACCCCCCACCTCGTACACTGTAGAGAGAGAGAGAGAGAGAGAGAGTAGCTGCGAATACCTCAGGGCGGCCGGCAGAGAGAGAGAGAGAGAGAGAGAGAGAGAGAGAGAAATTCCGAAATGGGGATGCGTGACAGAGAATGGGCAACCACCGAAACCGACCCACCTTGGTACGAGACGAGAAATGCCGGAAGCGCCGAAGAGGCTTTGAATCGAAGCCAATGAGAGGATGACAAGACCCGCAGGGTAGAGAGAGAGAGAAAGAGAGAGAGGTGTCGTCTTCTGCAAGGTTCTAATGGGTCCTCATCATCATCGCCATCAGAAGTAAGATCGGACAGATCGTGGGCGCGTCATGTGTTCAGCTCGGATTCGTCTGGACATTTTTCTACTCCATTTTTTGACTGATGGGTTAACGACGGACGTCATTACAATCAATCACCCACCCAGATGATCTCCAGAGATCCCTCGAGGAAGGATTCTTGGAGCTTTTACCCATTAAAGGACGAAGCTTTTTCTCTTTCTTCTTTTCTACTTTTGCAACTAATGAGTGTAGTGATAATTTCTTACAGGCGTGTAATGAATGTATTTCAACCGTTGTGTCGGAGAAGCACTGTATAGATATTCCAACGTATAGTGGTCCATATACGTATTCTGATAGATGTCGATGCTTGCCGACAACGTGTTTGCTGTCCGGGACCGCGTTTTGGGCTGGTTTGACAGCAACGGTGAACCCGAGATTTGCGCATACAGGAAATGATTTAGATGCATGGTGATCTAACTAGACTTTTCAATTTGCTCGACGCGTGTTACTCTTTTTTGGTTCCTTGAATCCTTTCTTAAAAGTGAACAGCAGTACTTGAAGGCATCTTACATGAAAAGAACAGATAGATAACTCCAAACCAAAAGGCGTGGACAGAAGAAAGTTCTCACGGCAAAGGGAATGCACTTGCTAAAGCAAAAGCAGTATCCACGTGGATGTGACCGTCCAAAGATTCGATAAAACCCTTCGAAGCGTGATGCATCATCGTTCCCGCCTTCGCACATTAGGCGAGATCACGAAGGGCATGGACTCTAATTCATAATTGAGAAGGTTATTCTGCTAATGTGTACAACAATAACATGGGGATTGACTCGTGATTATCGTTTTGTCATCCTCGAAATTACTTTCAATGTCAGAGGAACCTCGTATCAATTCTTTATACACAGAACTTCATGTCCTTGAAGTTCCCTTTAGTCCACTATATCTGTCTCAAAGCAGAAAGACTGTTGTGTTGGGTTTCTGCTACCATTGAGGGATTTTCTTCAGAGTAGGGCTCACTCAAAGTATATCCTTTGAATCTTCCTTTCTTCTCCTGTAGCAGTTTGTTGCTATGCCATGGAAAAGAATGGCTTACCATACCGAATCATTCTAGAGTCCCTACGAAATCCTGATTCCAATTTCGCTATGATTCCTTTCCAGTTCGACTATGCTTTCTAGTTCAAGGAAGGAACGAATCTTTGGAGACTCCAGCTTTATCGCCCCGGCTGATACGATGAACCACAACAATGTGGGATACCGAAATTCTCTGAATGTGAGATGCATCGGCTTCTTTGAATCTATCTTTCACCATGCTTTCGGCTAAAAAGCTAGAGAATCGGCAACGTCCTCATGTCTTTGGGAAATTCACGAAACACTAGGTTTCGTTACCCTACCCTGTCAAAATGCCTGAAATAGATCCCCCATACCGACCACTCCATAGCTATGTAAGAATAAATACAATACCTAGAATATAGAAAGGAAGACCTTTCAATTTATAATTCCTTTAAACAACTTCAGGTCTTTCGTTTGCTATCTTCCTCCAATTTAGTTTTGTTCCAAAGAATGTAAAAACAACTAGAAAGGTCTACAATAAAAGTTATTTCCGCGAACTCTGGGTTGTCATGTGCCCATGAGTGTCTGTCTTCTTCAGTCTAGGACTGCTGTTATGTACAGAAAATGATGATCTGAAAACAGATCTCCAAACTAAGTTTTCTCGGCAGTTGAAGTAACGCTGATAGCACAGCATATGCAAACAATGCATTCCACTAACAGCTGCCAATGCTGCAGGTCGACCTCATGATAACATTGACTCTTCAGAAAAGCCAGTGCTTTTTTCGGGGCTTTTGAGCAGGAACATCTGCAGAAAACAAAAACCACCAAAGCATCTTTTGTTATTTAGGGCCAAGAGTGAGAGACATGAGAAGTCACCGTAAGCAGAAGAGCAAAGATATGAAAGGTTGCGCATCCTCACCTCCTCTTTCGTATAATGAATTGTAGTGTACTTCACTCCAAAAGCTGAGCCACAACTCTGGAGTCACAAGAAGGCCGTGATAAGCCAGCAGTTAAAAATAAGCAGCACTTCAACCAGGTCTCTCACATAAATTGCCATAAACAGTACAATGTACAGCCGGCAAGTATCATGTAGAGATGGCTACTTAGTGGTCCATTGGAGTTAAGAGCTACCAAAGTAATACTAACATATATGTCCCACAATAACAAACGTAATAATCAAACTGAGAGTCAAAAAAACACGTAGCCAATAAAAATCCAAAATGGAAAAAGAACCTGCTTTGACATAAAACAGAATTTTTTGATTGTCGGATCTTTATTTAGATAATGAAGAGAGAGGCATCTACTTTTAACAATGAGAAGTTATGAAAAACCATTGGATTAATATTTTCCATCAACAAAAAAAGGGCCACTGCAAGGGCTTTGGTTACCAATTGAGGGTACTGCTTGCTATTCCCTTTATAATTTCGATGCTATGTTGTCATCTGTAGCTTTGTGAAGGCAAAGAGGCAATCCAAGTCCACAAAAATTTGACAATGTGATGCACAAGACACATTGTTAAAGTAGACATTTAAACTCAAAGGCTCATAGCAGTTATTTATACCAGTATTATCATTATTCACAAACAAAATAGAAAAAAGGAAATAAACCATGCTTGGGTGGACAGATTACAAAAGGAATGGGAACGACCAGTAGGCTCAAACATGCAGGGAGGTTACTGAATTGTCACAATATTTATTATTATTTACCTTTTGTAGGAGTCTTCCCATTTGGAACAATCTCAATGTATGAAGTTTCCTTAAAAGAGGTCACCAAATTAATTTTTGCTGCAAACTACAAATATCACCAAACAAGCATGAATAAGTCAACAAGTCATCAGAGAAAGGCATTTCAATTTACTAAAAGAGGGGAACACTAAGATCATGATGAAGAATAGCATGAGGAATTGTAGTAAAAAATAATGAGAAACTGACCAAATCAGAAACACAAAAAAAAGAGCATGTAGAAAGCTTAAGGCTGGCAAAATGTTGCAACATGTGACAGAAGCTATATTTTAATTTGAAGACAGTGATGCAGGGGAAGCTCTGGATATTTTCAAGACTAAAAAAGACTTGCCATCCAGTTGGTTAGTTGCTTCAAACTTCGCACCTGATAGAATTATATGATGCTTTCCTCATTCAATTGAGTTTGATTGTGGACTCTTTAGTTATCTTGAAACCGATATATGTTTACTATTCTTATTTTTGGCAAAACTTAAATGCAATCGTGACTCAGTCACTGTGGAATAGCTAGTCTGACAGAAAGATGTCTTTCTAAAAGTTAATTTAAGGCAGTAAATCTGAAAGATTGAACATAGTTACACTGAAGAAAGAAGTCCAACTAGAGCGGAACAAAGCTCATGTTTGCAGATTATTCCTTAAGAGAGCTTTGAATGCTTTGGAAACAAGGTCATTCAGCTTAAGATGCTACTAACTCAGGATCCTGCATGAATAACAAGCTATAAAAGACTTTAGCAAAGTTTAGGTAACTGATGGCAGAAGTCATATCCCAAAATACCAAAACTGAAGTCAAACACGGTTTTAGCCTATTCACATCACAACATGAATGGTTATTCAAGTCTACAAAAAGATAAACTGGACAGCAGCAATGCCACCTGAAAAACATTAGGCCTTTCACCAAGGTATGCTCACTTGACCAGAAAAAAAAAAAAAAAAAACATCCAACAACAAAACTTCCACTCACACGGTCTGCAGCTCCTTGCAGCGTGACATGGTCTCCCCATTCTCCAGATCTGGAGGCATACGGAGAAAAAAAAAATATCAGACTCGGGAAAACCACAACTAGCATATGGATAGCAAAATAAACAAAGCTATGTTACTGAAGATATCTAACTTTTTCATCTTCTTTAAATAGCTCTTGTACTTCATGGGCACGTAACCCTCATATAATTTCCTCTCATGCTTTAGCTGGAATAAAACGAATATTGGAATCAAAGCAGACAAAATCATAAGATGAAAGTTTCTAAATTTTAATAGACAACATAAGCAATCTTTGAGGCATTTGATTACATCTCTTCCAATACATCTCTGCAGAGGCAGAAGATCAAAGGGAGTACTATTAAAAACTTGGGATAAAAGTATCAATCATACCTGCCTTATTACCTCCTTCCTTACAACCTTGTGATGGTCTGGATTGCGAAATAATTGATCAGCTAATGCTCGGAACTGCTCAATTTGAAATAGCATCACAAAATGGCTTTCCATCATGACAAACCATGAAAGAATTATCTCTAGAGCCAAACCTGGCAATTTCCATCACCTTCAATTTGCATCTCCTCCAGATCATACGTCACTAATCTGAGAGAAGGGGAAAAACGAAGAATGCATTCCTAAGATGCAGTGTATTAGACCTAAGAATAAATAAACATGCATGGCATATATGACTTCACTTCTCAGCATTTCCATATTGAATTGATAACCATCATAGATAAAGGGAAAGGGGCAGCAGCAATTGTCATATCAAAAAGATGTTTTAATTCAGGCTTATCAGTATTATTGCATGATGCAAAGAAAACACAAAAAGCCAAAAAAGGAAAAGGGCCAAGTAGCTGGATATTCGGGATATGAAAACAAGCGATTAATCTTGATGACAATCTTCAGTTCAATAAAACAAAAATTAGTTGATGATAGAGAGGTGAATACTAGGAAAATGAAATTGCATAAAGAGGACCATGCTGAACCTAGCATGACAGTATCGGTATATTCTAACACTAAACATGATCAACCGCAAAAGTCACAAAACCTCTCAGAGAGTCGCTCATGATCCAATGTTGCTTCGCTTACGTCAGGAATCTTTTCAATTACCCGAGGAGTGTGCTGCCAACACAGTAAACTTGTAAATCACCTGCCCATTGTAATTACCATCCACAGCTCAAACCAGCAATGTCATACCAAGCTACTAGGAATTTCGCCTAATGGCAGTGACAATGAGAGTGGAGATGCAGGGTACAGGGTTCAACACTAATGAACTCAACATTACCAAGCAACGGTAAAACAAAAAAATTGCTGCTGCTTCTCTGAATTTTTGAAGCCATCTGTCAACAATCACAAGTTTTAGGATGTAAGCCCCAAAAAAGGTTAAATTTTGTGCACAGTGCCTACATCTAGTCTTCAGGGAAACCAATAACTACTCTGTGCTAGTGTGTCTTCTCATATTTTGGAGCTGAAACATTAGAAATAGATTGGCCTAATATATGGATTAATCTCCAGTATTTGGAGAATTTTTTAACTTAGGCATCAGCTAGTGTTATAAAAATGGTCAAGTCTGAAGAAAAAAACAATGTAACATTTGAAGATGTCATGAAGCCTACACTGAATGAGAAGCAATGACCATCAATGAAGTAAATCAGTAGGAATTACAATCCAAAAACATGTACTACTCGAGACTGAGTATAAATTTCTAGCAATTGCATAAATAGCCAGTCAAGCTTTTGTGTCAGTGTAATCGAAGAAGGTTGGTGTAAACAATACCGTAATCAAACAAAAAGAGCAAAAAGAACCTCCTTAACTGCCTCAAGGAGAGTGGTAGACATGAATTTTCTTAGGAAAGAAAGGAATCTGGTAGATATATTAGGTACCATAACATGAAGGAGGCAAGAACATACCGGGATAGAATCCAGGTGAGATAGTCTCTTTGAAAGCTTCCCATCTACCTTAGAGCTCTCTTCTTCTGCCAAGATGGCCGCGATGGTTTGGTCGTCCTCCGTGTCATCATGGAAGCTGCTGTTCAAACTCGAGCTAGAGCTCCGACTCGCATTGCTACAGCTTTCCGTCATGCTACATAGAAACCAAACTCCATATGAAGTCCACAAAAAGATTAAAACGAACCAGATCATCTCACAATCGCCCCAACCATGCAGCAAAAAAACAAAAGATAACAGAAAACCGTCGAACGGTTACAAATTTTCCAATACAAAACCCAATTCACCAGCCCGAAACGGAATGACCCACATAAACAAATCAATCCGGAAGGCAAGAACAGAGGAACCTAACCGGATCACCGAAAAGACCCTGCGCACCAGCTCAAGCAATACCCCCACACCGTTCCTAACCGTATCAAGCATCATCCCAACCGACCGCAACTCGAGAGGAGACCAAATCGACAGGAGAAAAGCGAGACGAGGAAGCGAAACGAAACCGCCAAGAACGCGAGCGCCCACATCGCAACTCAATCCAATCGAAAAACCCAGCAAGCCCCACGCCCCCATCAACTTCCCTCCAAAGAAAAGGCCGAACCCAGAAACGAAACAAGCGAGAAGGGCGCGCCCGCGACGCCATTACTTACCCGGCTGCTACGGAAACGGAAGGATCGGGAAGGAGGAGGAGGATCGGGACGGAGCAGGCGGGACGGAGGCGCTTCCTTTGCTTCGTTGGGGGATATGCGTCGAAGCTGCGAGGAAGGCAAGCTACTTCTTCCGAGACGAGACGTCATCGCTGGTTGCCGCAGCGGTTCGGCTAGTTATATCTCCCTCTCTCCGACAAGGAACCTCGAAGCGGGCGACGCACATGACACGACACGACACGGCTTCTGCCGACGACGATGACGACGACAGAGGTTGGTCGAGATGGGAAGAGATCTTTGGGCGATTAAAGTCAACGCCGCAACTGGCTGCGTCGGCTTGGACCCTTCTTACTTGCATGGATTATTTCACAAGATTACAAAACAAATGGCCCATGAGCTTTAAGTTAACACGTAATACACGATTTCTGAATTTTAAATTTATTCGATGGGTTCTTTAAATAGAAACGTTCGATATTATTTTTTTTAATCTCAAATTAATAATAAGATAATATTATGTTGGAAGCACGCAATAGAAATCCGATACTTTCATTAGAAAATCATCACTTAAAAGTTTAAGTAAATAATATATGACCTGATTATGATTTATTAATTGCTCAACATCACTCATGAGATTTATTTAACACAACTCATATATGTATCCTAATAATATTCATGGAGTTTCTGCATTAACTTAATCTTAATTTAAATCTCCAACGTGCAACTTTATCCCTTTTTTTTGTTTTAGCCAAACCATGAAGTGAGTTTGCATTTTTACACCACAATACTCACTTGCCCAAAAACCGCGTTGATCACCAAACACCGGAACAAATTGAAGACCTATCAATCTATCATTGGCTCTAAAACCATTTATTGGAAATGCATGGCAGAAGTTTATATTCCACATTGAATTGATTAAAAATTTGGGAACCATATTATATATTAAGGCAAAATTGTAATGTATGTTAAGGCGAACAATTAAGTTTTTTTTTTTTTTTATACCACCGGCTTTGGTAGCTCCGCTGGATAAGAATCCCTTGTCTTGGGGGAAAGGTGAGGGGGTCAAACCCTAGTGAAAGCATCGGCGTCTTAAGCGTGATGTCAGGGTAATGGGTCCTCCGCTAGCGTCACTCTAGGGTTTATTGCTGGCGTAAGACGACAAAGTTAAGTTTTTATGTACTGTCAATTGAATAACACGTGTCCAAAGAGTAATTGAAATATTATTTAATCAAATCTGCCGTTTTTTCTGTCAAGACAGCTTGAAGAATTCTCTTCTTGGTATGAACGCGTATGTAAGGACATTTCGAAGAATTGGGAGGGAAGAGAAAAGAAGAGAAGAAGAAATGTTCTTGTCCACGTGCAACTTGACCGTTGACGCCCGACTCATTCAAAATCGGTATCGTGCATGCTCATCAATCCTTAATTTAGTCCGCTCGGACTAAATTATTGAATTGAATCGTGTCTTTGCTAATCAAAGCAATTTTTTTAGCATGGAGTTAAAAAGCATTTCGAAAATGCTAGTCACACAACATTTCATTTGATACACGTGTTGAGATACACGCCTTATCAAAGCTTTATTTTATTTTGTAAAAAATATTTAATTCGAAAAACATTTTCTTAAAAAATTATTGCGTGCATAGCAATGAAAAGAGTTTTCGTTGTTGACAAAAATTTACATTTAAATATTTGCGCGAATAATTAAGTAATATAAACGATCATTTTTAAGATAATATTTTTAAATTAAATATTTGAGTTAATATCACGAAAAACCACAGATTAATATACTTACATCCTTCATTATTTCATAATATATTTCACTGTCAAATTATTGAATTTGATAATATGCGGAAGATGACGGATATATTATTTTGAAGTTTTGTTGTGCATTTGTTATAGATATATTAATTTTTTTATTTTTATTATATTAATCTAATTTAATAGATACAAACTGAAAATAAATTAGTAAAAAAAAATATGAATTTAGGATTTTTAGGACTAAAAATATTAATTTAAGATAATTTTGTTATATATGTATCAATTTATAGTTTTTCGTTGAATTAATTTTATATATTTTTCGCGAACTTTATTTTGCTGGGTCCCACGTGTAATCCTTGGGATCTAACGGCCGAAGTACACCGAACTCGCGCACATCCGACGGCCTTTACGCGTCGTTCGTTTATCCACACGCGAGACGTGGCGCGACTGCTGCAACGGTGGTCGAAGTTGCAGTTGCAGAACGACACGGTTCATCATCGTCTTCCTCTCGACCGTGCAAGAACTACACGTTCGATACCGGAGAGCAATGGACGCGGCGATGCAGATAGCGATTCCGGTGGCGGGGATCCTCGCGGCCGCCGCCGTCACCTTCTACGCCGTCAGCTTCGCGGAGATCAAGGAGGTAAGGCGAAAGAAAGGAGTTTCCTTTGCCGTCGCTTTCCTGGTTCTCTGATTTATCGCCATTGGAGGAGCTTCGGGGATTTCACCCTTTTTCGGGTCTTGCCTTCTCCTGCTTGCGCGCGCAGAAATCCTTCAGAGAGCTGGATGAATCCGAAGATAGCGCGGGAGGGTTCGAATCGTCTTTGAGCTCCAGGAAGCGGAGGGCCAGAAGGAAAGCCGATAAGCCCGACAAGTTTTGAGCCTTCTCCGGTTCCTCTTTGGTCTTTGATTGGCACAAGACGATGTTTGTCACGTGAAAGAGGTCGGATTTCGATCAGCGTTTGTGTTCTTCTACTTCGTAGTCTGTAATCTCAGCTCTTTTCTGTCGAAAGACGCGTTAATTTCGGAAACAGAGCAAGAGTTCCTCGAGCTCTTTACTCCGATGCATCTCTCCGAAGCGTGAAAAAGATCGGATTTTGTATGTTCTCAAGTCTCCCCGTTAGCAAGATCGATTGTGGGTCACTCATTTTTCACTGCTTGAAAGTACAAATGCTTCTTATCCATGACAAGACGCTGGCTGATAAGAGTAAAAAAAAGGGTGCATTTGTTCCAAGTGATTTCCTTTTTGCCGTGCTTGCTTTCACCAATTTCGAAGAATCATTTCATTTGAGATCGAGTTCGTGATCGAGTGATCTTCGCCTACTGAACCATTCGATTCACGTTACCTACTAACTTTCCTGAATAGCCATGAAAGGATGTGATCGTGCAGTGAAACCCAGAACAAAAGGAATGAGACGTGTTTGGTAGCCACACCATGAGAGAAGATATGCAGATCCTTTATTTAAATACCCATTTGTTCCATATGTCACAACGCCAAATGGATTTACAGTGCAGAGACCCCACGCCGGTTTTTTCGCCGTCATCTGCTCCTGTGAAATTACTTCTGCTGAGATTTCAGCTCCTTCACCCGCTCCTCGGTCGCCTTCAGTGCCTTTCCGTAGATTCTTATTAGCTGAGACAGAGAATGGAGTCAAGCCCAACAATGAAATGCTATGAAAGACAGATGGTGTTCATGATCATGATCATCATCTCACTGTGAGAAGCTAAAGGCAAGCGGACACAAGCAATATACTGAAGTGAAGTTCCTCAGGCAGGGGAAGAAAACAGGAGGAGGATAGATCTCAAACTAGATTATGGAACACGAGAATGCAGCATGTAAGCTTACCTCATCGACCTCTTCAGGAGTGATTATGAAAGGCGGAGACATCATAATGTTATCGCCAGCTACACGCACCAACATACCATGCTTCTCACACTGCGCCCCGAAATACGCACCAACTCCTGAGAAACATGGAACTCACTCGATCAAAATTCGGTTATGAAGAATGCATCTTAGTATCAGGATTAGGCAGCATGCAAGTGTTCGTGCACGCAAGTGCCCTTCTAGCTGAAAACGTGCGCATGTCTATCAAAGGGTAAGCGAGACTTTGTTTGCCATTTGTCTGCATGGTCAAGTTGGATGCAGGCAATTTACTTTCAATGTTGACCAAATTTTACTGGATGAAAGAAAAGGGTGCTGTCGTTCATCAAGTCTTTCACTTCGTGATAGAAGTGAATTTGTGAAAAAAAGACAGAATCTAATATAAGATTTACCCCATTCAGGAGGAAATGGATCATTAGGTGATTTATTGTCCGTAAACTCGGTACCAAGAATCAGCCCAGTTCCTCGAATCTGCAGAAGAGGACCACATATTGACTGAGATCAAGTCGTTGGAACCATCACGTGCTCTAGTTATGCAAAATATGAACTGTACCTCTCCGATGATTGGACTGTCCGAGAAGGCTTTCAATCCGTCCTGAAATTTTGGAGCAATTCTACTTACTTGTTCAGGAATGTTTCTTTCCCTGGAAAAACATCAATATGAAATTCAGAGATGCATCGGAAGAAACTAACAAATCTCAGACACTTGACCCAATGTGGAACATATGAAAATTGGAACAAACTTGTATATCTTGAGGGCTTCTATTGCAACAGCACAGGATACGGGATGTCCAGAATATGTGAATCCATGGGAAAAAGAACCTAATAAAAGGGAAATTCGTGAGAAGAAACACACAAAATGCAGAAGGAAAGAAATAATAAAGAAAAAAGAACTGACATACCAAGTTTGTTGCTCTGAGAGTAAATTACATCTGAAACTTCAGGGCTCACCATTACAGCTCCAATGGGCACATAGGCAGAAGAAAGGGCCTGAAGAATTAAAATATGAGGAAGAAAATATCATTGATCCTGAAAAGGAGAACACTTTATTTTTAGGAGTCGGGAAAAACAACTTATCTAGAGTGAATTTTCAGGCCTAACTTGCCAAAAGTACACGTAGAGTCTCTGAATCTTACCTTAGCCACAGATACAAGGTCTGGTTTGATATTGTACTTGTCACATCCATACATCGTTCCCAGCCTTCCAAATGCACAAATCACCTAAAAGAAAAGGAAATTTAAGCTGAAATTTGAAGGTAGACAAAAAGAGCTCACAAAAAGTTACCCAACACATAAGGATGTGGAATAACCTCATCTGCGATAAAAAGAATATCGTATTTCTTGACAACAGCTTGAACCTACATTGTATGGAGCACAAGTCATCAATGAGAAGAAGCAGTGAAATTCATTTATGATCTCCAATGCGTAGGCAAGATACAAATTCTGCCCATAAATTATTGTCTAATAAGCAGTGTGAGTAAGAAAATTCATGCAAAGAACAGAAACCAAGAAAGACAGGCTTTTGGCCGCCCACCATGAGCACTGGAAGCCTTTATAAATGAAATTATTTTTGGCCCACGCTCACCTTCTCAAAATATGTTGCTGGAGGAGGTATGACACCTCCAGCTCCCATAACAGGTTCGGCAATAAATGCAGCAATCTGCAAAGGAACCACCAGAGTTTCATCAGGAAAGATCGGGGCATTCCATTCAATTCATCAAGAAAGATCAGTACTCTAGCACCAGTATGATTTGCAAATGGTTAGCAAACTATGATATTAAGGCCAATAACCAGAGGTCAAGTGGATGACCAATTTACATGTGCAGAGGCAAGTGAGTGAGCACTTACCGCACTTGTACCCATGAATACAAACCTGAGCTTGCACGCGCGCACATGTGGGTGTGTGATATATGAGAGAGAGAGAGAGAGAGAGAGAGAGAGAGTAATTACCGTTTCCGGTCCTTCTTTGAGGATAAGATTCTCCAAGTTATTGGCTAATCTGGTTGAGAACTCCTCTTCCGTCTCACCTACAAATGCATTTGGCCAATTGCTTAGTAAAAAGTTCACAGAGTAGCAGTTATTACCATGGACAAACCATCCAAGCTAGAACCTGGAAGATGATATCTCCAGTAGTGAGGACAGTCAGTATGCAACACAAATGGAGCAGGCAAATCAAACTTCTGATGCAGTGCTGGTAGGCTGTTGAGAGAATGCGCTAATGTGTCAATTAATTAGAGAGGCTCCTATAAGTAAAGGTTTTTGTATAGCAAAATATAATTAACTTACCCAGAAAGACTAGCTGATATCAATGTTGAGCCATGATAGCTATCAAAAAGCAGAAATAACATGAGTCCCGCTTTGGTAAATATAGAGAGAAACCATGAATACTGAGTAATAACACCTACGATTTTGCACGAGCTATAAACTTCTTCTTTTCAGGTCTTCCAAGTGCATTATTGTAGTACCAGACCAACTTCACCTATAGTCACATTGATCAAAGTAAAAATGGTTATAACACATTCTGGTAGTGACCTGACTGTTGTACTGGACCAGTGGCTGTAGATATTGCAGGAAGCTTCATCAGAAGAACTACGATATTTTTACCCAAAATTATCACTTTGACTTTACACATGAATGAGCAAAAGTTTGAGCAGAACACTGTCATAATTGCTTGTGATCGGGATGATTCCTCTCTTTTAATTTCTCTTTTTCCTTTTTCCTTTTTCTATCTGTACATCTTCATTACAGTCGTTTACAGAATGCTTAAGAAAGCATAAATCTCTCTTTATGCACATCCTAACTGGATAAATCTAATTTATTAGCTCTAGCAGGCAAATATGAGCAACATCAATCCTCTCCAGCCTAGCTTCCTTGGTTTATACTTTAAACAATGTCAGGATTTTTATCCGATGCTACAGTTAAGCCATAAAAGAAGAGTTTCCTCACATCACTAAATGCTTCATCTTATTAAGACAATCATATCAAGGAGACTATCATACCTGAGTATCATTGGCTTCTGATCCACTATTGGTAAAAAATGCCTTAGCCATTTTCCTTGCAGTAAAAGTTTCTAAAAGTTCCTTAGCAAGGTCCTGAAATATGAGATAGTACTCAAGGAGTCATTTTAGAGCCGTTCTTCATTGTCTGTTCGTTCAGAAATAATAACTGACAAAGCTGTAAAAGTCTACGAGGGACATCATGTAACAGGAAGTTGGATACACCAGAAAGCAACAGAAACATATCGTCTAAATATGTGGCATCATGCAAAGAAAATGAGTCATGATGTAACTATCATAGCAAACTAAAGAATCATCTTGTACCAGAGATGGTTTGGTAGTGCGATTCCAAAATGAGTGATAAAATGGCAAGGTGTTCAACTGGGCTACAGCAGCATTAACAAGTCGTGGTTCATTGCCGCCTGCAATTATCATACCAGTGATCAGGATTTAAAGTGATAACATTACTGCCATTTTTCAGTAAGTTCTAAACTTGTACAAGTTGTGATCGGAGAAGAAAGCAAAAGACAGAAGTATTGGAGGACTTCTACTAGGGATGGGCACGTGACTTATCAGTGATATATTCATAGGTAGAAATTCTCGGGACAAAAGGTTACAAGTGACAGATCTGTAGGCAATTTCCTCTCTTCTCTTTCCTTTCCCATTACTGAGTGAGGGGCTGTGGATAATGAGGTTTATAATCTTTCAAGTATCACCAATATCCGAGGAGGGAAGGGGGGATTTTGATTACAGAGGAAGTCAAGAATACCTAATGCCGTGCACCATAGACCCGCCAGAGAGTCAAGATATTTCTTCCCATTAATGTCATACACGTAGCTACCCTGAAATCAGTCATTAACACGAGAATAAGTTCCATATTTTTTAAAAGAATGAATCATATTCAAAAAACAACTACCAACAATAGGTAAGGCTTCTACAAGCAAGTGGCATCAGCTGCATGCTTCTACAATGTATATACCAGATTAACTTTGGTGATATGAAGAACACCTACCTCAGACCTTTCAATCACCAATGGATGCAAGTCTGAAGTTTGCCAGCCCGCTGTGAAAGGAGCCAGCATATCATGGCCCTTAAACCTAGAAGTATCCAATGTATTAACAATGTTGCATCAGTAACATATAGGATGGCATTCCTGATGTTACCACAAATACATCAATCTGACTCTAATAATGCCATAATTTATATTGATGCATGGTGTGCCATATATAGGTAAATACCATCAAAGGATGCCTTAGAGCCATAGAGTAAGTTAATCAAGAAAAATCACGTACCCTAGACCATCTTTTGATTCGGTTGATTCTTCCTTTTGTAAGGATGCCCCAGAGCTATACAGTCTGGCAAGTATAGGAACTTGTACAAGGTGCTCCTGGCAACTTTTTGAAGATGCATGTCTTGCATATGAAGAAAGCTAAAAGTAGAAAAACACGGATTACCATCACACAAGCAACAGAAAGTATGGCCAGATATAAAGCAGGACGGCTGAAGACAGATGCAATCCACACTCGACTGCTTTTTTCAGTTTTAGACATTCATAACCTCATGCCATCTTTGAACATGATATATGAAACTATAGAGCAAAGTTTAGTTGCTGTAATAAAGTAAGAATAAAAAGTAAATTGTGCTTAATAGCTTCAGTTCCAGATCTAAGCACAACTAAATTAATCAACCTCCAAATTCAATCCATTTCAAAGAAAAAAGGGCCCTCATAGTTTTTGACATAAGAGACTACTGCATGAAAGGAGCAGAAGAAATTACATGGAGTTCTGAGAAGAACTTGTGCAGTACTCTTTGTCATTACTCTCAATCAGACATGGTTCTGCTAATTTATTACACGCATGGAACTCAACCACAAGTGTCGAACAAGTCGCTAAAATCATAAGCCAACAACTCATGGAGGTTGCAGTGGCCATAATGAAGCGCAGAATGAGAAATTCAGCACAGTTGAATAAAGAAGTCTTCTTAAGAGAATCAATTAATCTCAGACCGATTCACACATCAGTACTTACAAAATAACTAGGATGGATGTTTCCGGAAACCATTCTCGATACTTTCCTAGCAAAAGATGGATTGTTCATATCTAACGCTGTTTTCACATACTGCTCTTAATTACTAAGGAGAGTTTGCCTATTGGGTTCCGATACAATTTACTCAATGTATGAAATATGACTCTCTCTCTCTCTCTATACACACATTTTGCGTCAGTCTACAAGACCAAAGCCCTGTTTTCAGGATCTGGACCAATCTTGGAGCGATTCAACATAAGCATAAAGAAATCAAGTAAACATGGTGATGTGTCTAGATACTCTCATTCAGCATCTCTGCAGCAGCGAAATTTAACCGCAATCACAACTGGGTAATTGGTGAACTAAGAAACAAACTAGAGTGAACGGAGTTACCCGAAAAAAAAAAAAAAAAAAAAGAACAGCGAATCGATTCGAAAAGAAATGAAGAATGCGGCCCAAAAGACTTAGGTAGAAAATTGAAGTAAAACACCAACCACCCGACACTGATGATTTCAAGCCCGTACTACTCCATCAACAAATCGCGTATCTTTCCGACACCACGACAACAAGATCAAGAACAAGAAAGGACCCAACTTTGGCCATAACTCAGCCCGGGGCAAGTTGCCCTCTCCGACCCTCCAGAGTTCTCTTCGCAATCGAAACGACCCATCGGCCAGAAATCAAGAAACGGAGGCGACGGCGACGACGATAGCGATCGCCGAGCGAAAGAATACGGACCTGGGAGCGGAGGAGCCGGGCGATCACCATCTTCCTGTTTGTCCGGAGCTCCACGAATTCATGCAAAGGACCAGGCGACTGTCGAGAGAGATAGAACGGAGAGGGGACTGCGTATTGAAAGTTGATGAATTATTCGTGCACGATGGAGATGGACATGGGACCGACAGCAAGGACCGATCGAGAATTCAAGATAACGCCAACCTCCGGATGCAGAAGCCAAGATCCACCACGTCAAGATCCCTTTGTTTTCTTCGGACAAATGAATAAAATAAGCTATCCAGATTCAATTTCTTTAAACAAAAAAACACATTTTATTAATTTATCCCGATTTTGCCGATTTATTTGTCTAGAGTAGGCTTTCGTACCTTTTGTTTCCAAAAATTTGCTGCTCCTCTTTTATATTGTTTGATGCAGAATATATAAAATATCTCGAGATATATTAATATCGACGTGTAAAGTTATAACGCCAATTTTTTATTAGCTAAATGCCTTTGGAAGATCCCGAAAAATTATTTTTAAAAAATTAGCTAATTTTTTAAGCCGTTGGAAGATCCCGAAAAATTATTTAAAAAAAAAATTAGAAGAAGTGTGGTTTTTAAACACATTTGGAACGAAACAAAAAAACAAAAAAAAATTGTTTCTTTTCCTTTCCAACTTCTCTCTCTCATTGACCTTCTTTTTTTCTTTCTTTTTCTTTGGCTCTGGTCGCCATTATAGGAGAAAAGAAAAGTCGAATTCGGAGGCGGATCCGGCGAGGCCGAGCTCGCCCGCCGCCGGCGAGGCTCGGGCGCCCGCCGGCCACCCCAGGAGGGCGTCGCCCGGCGGTGGCCGGCGACGCCGAGCCTCGCCGGCCGGCCGGCGAGCTCGGCCTCGCCGGATCCGGGCGAGCTCGAGCTCGCCCAGCCGAGGCGAGGCCGACCCTCACCCCACGACGGCGAGGCTCGGCCTCGCCCCACGCCGGCGAGCTCGCCGTGGCCGGGCGAGGCGGCCTCGCTCGTCGGCTCGCCGCCATGGTCGAGGCCGGCGACCAAAAAAGAAGGAAAAAAAAAAAAAAAAAGAAAAATAAATAAGAAAAAAAAAAAAAAAGAAAATAAAAATATTAAAAAATTAAAAGAAATAAAAAAATTATACAAATTTACCAAACTTGTTTCTATTCTTTTTATATTTCAAAACAAACATTTACCAAACGTGTTTTTGTTCAAAATTGTTCTAAACAAATACTTTTTTCTATTTCTCGTTCCTGCGAACAATTTTTAAACAAATGTTACCAAACGCACCCTAAGTGTCCATTGACCTATAAATTATAGGAGAAAAGAAAAGTCGAATTCGGAAGAGGCGGACAGGACAATCATTGGCGGACGAAATGACTATTTAGCCCCTCCATTATGCAAAATGCTTGTGGCAGAATACTATAGACGATGGCTCGACAGAGAACGGGGATTTTCATAACGTGTCAATGCGTCAGTGGGCGCTTACTATTTAGACTTCAAGAAATAATTTTTAATTTAATTATCTAATAAATGCCTTGAGATACTCGCTAATATTTGTAAACTTCAAGTACACCCAAAGGAAATATTCCATCTCGAACTTTCACCTAAAAAATCTATAAAATATCCATGTTAGCTAAAAAAAACAATAATGACTGTGTTTCTCTAAGCAATGGATGAAATAGTGAATTAAAATGTGACCAAAATCTATCAACATCATCCAATTAATCTCTCTTGTATAAATTCTAAAACTAAAATGGCTTTTCTTATTTTACAACTATTCAAATTTAGTTTTTGAAATAACTCGAATCACATTTTTCCTTTCCTCCATGAGGCTCCTTTTCATATTAGCGCAGCATTGCGTGCGCCAACTTTTGCTGGAATGATATGACATAGAATTTCATAAATGATTAATAATAAGAAATTAGTTTTTTTTTTTTAAAAAAAGCTGCTTAAAGTAATTCATTTTTCATATTTAATTTTTTTTTTGAAGTCTGAGTGTTATCTTCGTCAGCAGCAAGTCGACAAGCCCACTAAGAAACGGATTTTCACACGGCAATTCTGATCACGGGATGATTTATGGTAATAGGGGGGATTTGGAAATGTACTTTCTCCCCGCTTTTTTAAACAAGAAAATTTCAACTTGTCTTCCCACCAGAAAAGGACAAATAATTTGCCATAAAGGGCCCCACTTTTTAAAATTGTCTTGTATGAACTCCCTAATTTTCAAGTTTGTAACAAAGGAATCCCCCATTTCCGGACGCATGCAGATCAGAGCCTTTCATTTCTTTTCCCTGTTGATGAGAACTAGAGTTTTAGACCACATGACTACTAAAGGCATGCTTGATAACCATCGTAACAGTGTTAGATTTTTTTTTTTGTTCTCGAAAGTAGTTTTGAAACAAAATCGCGTTTAATAAAATTTTTACTCCTGGGAACAAATTTTTATTTTTTTGTTCCTAGAAATAGATTTGGAACAGAATCAAGAATAGAAAAAAAGTTGATTCTTGTTCCTGGGTACAAATCTAAGAATTAAGACTATATTTTCTCTTATTCTTCCATTTTCTTCTTCTTCATCCACCGCCACCGCCGTGGTTGTCGTCTACCGCCCACCGCTGCTAGTCGCCGGTAACCGGTCTAGCGAGCTTGCCGGAGGCAAGCCCAGCCACCGGCAAGGCTTGGTGGGGTTGGGCGAGCCTTATGATCTGGCGAGGCCGAGCCTCGGCGGGGCTAGGCGAGCCTCGCTCAACTGCCAGCGAGGCTCAGCTAACGAGGGCCGGCCTCACCAAGGGTGGTGACGCTTCGGTGAGGTCACCGCCACTTGAAAAAAAAAAAGGAGAGAGAGAGAGAAAAAAAAGAAAAGGAAAAAAGTAAAAAAGTAAAACAAATTATTTAAAAATTAAAATAAAATGATTTGGAGTAGAAATTTTGAGCACGATATCAAACGCAATTCTATTTCAAAATCAAAAATTTTTGGACAGTTACCAAACAGTTTTAAATGCTTAGAAATTGTTCCCGGAAACAGAATAAAAAATAATTATTTTTTATCAGAAATTGTTCTCGAGAATAGAATCATTACCAAACGCGCCCTAAGTACATAGAGAAATAAAGCAGCAAAAATGGGACTTGAAGCTTGCATGAATTCTATTTCGGACTCCACAAAGTCGAAAGAGGAGATTGCTCGGAGATATGAATAAGCATCGGGATCTATGCCGCTTGCTCATTCAAGCTGATAGAACAAGAAGGCATATAAGCTTCTTCTTAGTAAGCCCTCATGCCCATCAGAGATAACATTTCAGAAATTATTATATGGTCACAAATCTTACTCGATCATCTCTCAGCATGTTACAAACCTCCCCCCCCAAAAAAAAAGAAAAAAAAGAAAAGAATCTCTCGGCATATCGACTTTCTTCGTCAAACATTTATACTTTAGTAATTTTTGTAGTTCTCTCGAACAGACATGATGATGATGATGGTGGTGATGATGTAATCTTTTAATATTCATCACGATAACAATGTTTTACCAAATGAGCCGTTCAACATTACCGTACTGGAATTGAAAGCAAATTTGCAAGACTGGCTTTTTCATCTCCTTCTCAGCAAGCTGGATGGGCGATTCCGCCAGATTACGAGAGATTCTCCTTTTAACGGATGACACTTTTTCTTTTTTTGGTCGGTAAGAGGACCCTACTTAGAAAGTAATCGAACCTAAACTAAACAAGAACGAGTCGACCTGCGAGTTTATTGTCGGCCCTTCTGTAAAGCCCAATTATCGGCCCAAATTTTCATTTTGGGCCTGTTTCTCCACTCTTCGTTTTTCCGTGTGAAGCGCCTGTTGCTCCTCTTTTTTGACCTTTTCACTTCATCTACCTTTCAGTCAATTTTAGATTTCTGCTCCCTTTTTTCTTCTTTTTTTATAAATTTTATATTGCAATTGGCACGTGCCACGTAGAACATTGACCATCTCCTTTTCTTCCTCGACCTCATATTCGAAGCCGGTGGAGGCCCTCGACCTCAGATCGGAGGTTTTGGGCCTTGGAGGGAGGGAGGGAGGGGAAGAGAGAGATCTATAAGTGAGAACGGACGATGGCTGCAGTGCTAAAAGATGAGTAATGCTAGCAACAAGCGATGGGAGACATGACGGTGCTTGATTGACCAATGACTGGGGTTCACGAGGGACGAGCAATGGCAAATCGTGTCCCTTGTCCAAAGCTTGGTGGGCAACAGTGGACCGTGATTTCACGTAATTACATTTTGAGTTTGAGTTAATAATCTAAATGGGTTGAATACGAGTCAAGTGTATACTCACAATGACTCATATAAAGTTGGGTTTTCTGTTGTAAACTCATTTTGATCTGTTTTTAAATTTTTAAGTGATCCATATTCAATTTATCCCAAAGGGATTCCTAATAGATATTGCAATCTCTAGCCATTACTAAATCATGAGCTTAATGGCTGGATCGCGGTCTCGAATGTTTGTGGCCCAAAGACAATCCATGGCTTGAAATCTCATAGTTGTATAAAGCCAAGAGGCAAAATCATTAAAAAAATTCCTAAATTAATTGTATTTGTGCCAATTCAATAATAAATTTTTCAATTGTGTTAATTTAGTTCATCCGGTTAACTTTATCTAGAAATTACAATGTGGATGCCAAAAATGTCACCCATGACGACTAATGCTGATAAGGACAATTTTTTTTAAATTTTTTTTCTTTATCTTTATCTTTTTTTTTTCCTACCAAGTCTAGCGAGGGTCATCAGCCGATCCTCCTTGACCATAGGCGAGTGGCCCTCACCGGGCTTGGAATATATTAAAAAAGAAGAAGGGAAATTTTTTTAAAAAAAAATTATATAAACTGTTTACATTAATGTCAGTTGTGTTATGTAAAATGATAGATATCTACGTCAACAACTTCTGGTTAAAATTAACTGGATGGACTTAATTAACAAAACATGAAAAAATTTAAGATTTAATTGATACAATTGGAATGTTTAGAATTAGATTGACATAAGTATAATAAATTTATCATTTTTTTTTATCATTTTTTCAAAGTCAAAGGTAGGCTTGGTAGATCCTCTCATAACAAGCGAATATCCAGATGCCTTGGAATCTCACGGGCTCATTCTTCAGAAATTTCATGTAAATATTCACGAATTGGATTTGGACAAGTTACGTCACCCTAATTAATGGCACGACTCAAAAGTCAAAACACGATTTAGAAGTTTAGAACCCCTCGTACCATAGACTCATCCGGTTCCAAAAGCAGCGAATTTTCTTTTGCCTTTTGCACTCTGCTTGACATTTTAAGTTAACTTTGATGCGCCTAAAACCTATCTAGGTCTCGACAGGAAAAAAAAAAAAAAAAACCCTAACTTAGGTGATTCCTCCAACACATCGTGTGAGAATTCACGTCTAAATTGTGTAAGAAAAGTTCTACAGTCGGTTAATATATTCTAATTAACCCATAATTTAATAATTTAATTTTCTAAATGAACGTTGGTCCAACTAGATACGTCGACGGACTCGGATTTGGAATCTTCATTAGTGATTTTCTTTGGCGAAGGTATCGGGTCTTTATGACACCCTTTTATCATATCAAGTAGAACTCACTCTTTGAGATTGAAAGCCAGTTGCTCACATATCCAGAGAGGGATTTTTTTTTCCTGATTCACGTGCCAGTGCGCCGATTATATATAAAAAGAGGTATCGAGATTTGAGCAGTCGTGATCAAGCAACTTCCTAGGACACTTCCTCTACGCTTTGGACTTTAGGGAACGGTCCAACAAATCAAACGCAATGGCTTGGATTGGCTCCCAAAAAATAAGCAAAGGAGGAGTGATGGTCATCAAAGAGGAGTCCTTTATGTTTTAAAGCGGTCAAACCCACGTGCTTTGAACCATGTAAATGAAGGGATATCCATCACAATCGATATATATCTTATATATTTTATATATATTAAATTATATACGATAGTTTATGTACATATACCTTGAATCTTGTCATTATCGTACGGGTACTTCTTTGACTGACAATGTATTGCTCCCCGTTCGTGGGAAAAGAACCAAAGTTCCATTAGAATGGTCGCATATGATGCGTGCCATTCATACCAAACATAGTGCCAAAACTATATGTAATGCATATAATTTTTTTTTCAAAAAAAAAAAAACTTTTCTTGGCGCAAATATTCGGTCAAATTAAAAGGGCGCATGTCTTCTCCCAATATACTAATCAAGCACCACGAAAGTGGTCGTCGGATACCCATTGTAGCTACCGACATTGCAGCATGTGGATATGCTCGTAGTCATAGCTCCGATAAGTTCTTAGGGTTGAGCTCAATTCTGATCGTCGGACCGGCGTCGATTTTTCATCCTCTGACCTTGTTTGTGCGTTCAAGTCTTCTTACTCTCTCGATTTTTGTAACTGAATTTTCTCTATTTAAACTATAGTTGTTGGTTTGCCATAACTGGCGTGAAAAGAAGTTATCGACAAGACACGCGTATATGTTATGTGAATAGTTTGTCCGTCGGAGATGGATGAAGATAATAGAATCAAGCATAATGACATTTACAGCTATGAATCTTACAACAGAGAACTTTACACAGGGTTTGTAATAAATAATCCTGCAGATTGCTACTTAGTGGCTAAATAAACGAGCATAATCCACTTTGTTGTTTTCTAAGGAATGTGTGCAAATGAATAAGTTGGATATTTAATTGAGAAAGGACATGCCACCTGCCGCATTTATATTTATCATTCACATTAGAATTTATTCTCATTCACACCGGTCAATCATCACATGTCAAGTACAATTAATTTCTTTTTCCTCCCAAAATAATAATACCCGATCACACGTTGATGGATTTGTATGAAAAGAAAAATCGAGTTTTGCAAGTACCTAGATGATTCTCCAGCAAAAGTACATTTAAATTGTGATATCTATGTCTGACTCTCAACATCAACATCGATTTGATGTATGAATTTGAATTGGACTAAATATGTACATAGATTACCTTCACCTCCTAAACAACCTCCATACTATATATAAAAGTCTGGTAAAAATACCATTTTGTTAGTAGGTAAGTCTGGCGTGATCTCTAATTGGCAGCACACCTTCTCGTGAGACCTCATGATGGTTAGTGTGTTTTGTTTGATGAGGTTCCATCTTGCCTTTTTTTTTTCTTTTTTTTTTTTGTGTAATAATTATTTCTATCCACTTACCTAGGATTTCTCAAAAAAGAAAATCATGCTAAGAAACCACTACGGAGAAGTATATTTGTGCACCGTGCATGCTCATATCCTTAAATTCTTAAAGAGAGAGAGAAAATGGTATTTATCATATTGAAATAACCACAACATCAACATGAGTCAAACGAGAATACATATCATGTAAAGTTAAAAGAGACACATTTCTAATTGACGTGAGCTAGTAAGAAAAATAGAAAATATATTTCATATATATGAAAACATATGAAGCGGATCCAAAGTCTCGGACTTTGATATCATGTTAGGTTGGGCGTCTATAGCGACCTGTCTTAGGAGAGAAAAAAGCATGCCAAAAATTTCAGATAACGATAACGACGCCATCCGAATTTCACATCCTTTTAAGCCGTGGAAGCGCGCAAAACTCTCGACCAAAAAGCACAGACATCTCGCGATCGTGTGAAAAGTATAAATGATGTCCTGGTTACACCGTCAATCTCTCTGCAGGAAAAGGGGGAAGCTGCCCGGTTGCTTCCAAACGACCACATGCCTGTCTTCATCGTGAAGACTCCAAGTCCTACAAGTCACCTAACTCAAACAAAAAATAAATCAATTAAAAATCAAAAGAGAAGGGGGCCCCACGATGACGTGGCCACTCGATGGCGTGACGTCACCCTGACTATCTGAGCCAAGGTTGCTTCCCGGAACCAGGCTCTCCGCCTCCTCCGCCAGCCAGCATACTCTTCCAGAAACCCACCCTCCCATCCTACCCCCCCGACACCACGTGACGCGTCACGTGCGATCGGTGCTGGACCCATTTGAAGGGCTGGGATGGTTTTGACCGGTTCGCCGATGGCTCCATAAATACCGCCTGCCGTCCGCTCCGCTTCTTCCTTCCACCGAAAGCTTCACCCCAAAAGAAGAAAAAAGGGGGGAGAGAGAGAGAGAGAGAGAGAGAGAGAGAGAGAGACGTGTCGATTTTGCTCCCCTCTGGCGGGCGCACATGCTGTTTTGGCGATGAACAAGGCCATGTCCAACACCCCCAATGACTGGATGCAGTTCTACCAGCAGGACTTCCTCTCCCAGGCTGCCCCTCCCGGCCGCGCCGCCGCCGCCGCCGAGGGCGTCTCCAGCGGCGGCCAGTCCCCGTCCGACGCCGCCGCCGCCACCCCCTCCTCCTCCGTCGCCGCGGCGCTCGGCAACCTGGGGCCTCACGTCCGCCTGAGCCCCGACGGGGGCGTTGCGAAGCCCGTCCGGCGGCGGTCCCGGGCGTCCCGGCGGACCCCGACCACCGTGATGAACACGGACACCTCCAACTTCCGGGCCCTGGTGCAGCAGTTCACCGGCGGCCCCACCGCGCCCTTCGGCCCCGGGCACGGGCCTGGCGTGCTGAGCTTCAACTTCGGGCTCGGGCCGGGGCAGGCGGGGGTCGGCCGGGCCGGGGGCATGGGTCCGTCGGGGTTCCACCTGCAGTACCAAGTGCCGCAGCAGCCTCACCATCATCACCAGCAGCAATTATACCAGCAGCAGCATCCGAGCCAGCAGTACATGCTCTCTCTAAACAGCAGCAGCCCCGGCGACCTCTCCCTCCAACATCAGAGGCTCGCGAGCTCGAGGTCGTCGGGAGGAGCCGCTTCCGGTTCCGATGGGTTCGGCATGGAGGGCGTCCCTCCGCACCAGGTCTCCTCGAGGCCACCTTCCTCCTCCTCCGAAGACAACAACAGGGGCAACAACTACATGTTCTGAGAAATGAATACGGTGCACAGACGATCGAGAATTCGTCGGAAACAACATCGGAAGCCGCTTTCAGTTCGGCATCGCGCAGTTTATCGCGTGCCGCAACTAACAGGAGTGAAGGGCTTCTTTTCTTTTTTTCTTTTCTCACTTTTTCCCAAGTCTTTTAGTCCTCTTCAAGAATCATCAAAATTATTTTGGGGTTTACTCCTGCTGCTTCGAATGAGAATAGGGTTTTTGGCTCACGAAGACAGCGTAGAAAGTTAGGCACTGACTCGCGTTCGGATTCGGAGAGAGAGGTTGACTTTTTGCATGTACATACTGTTTGATCGACCAATGGATTGGCTCCACCTGTTATTTGTTTTGTTTCGATGATCGGCATTAAACTATCGATTTATCAATACAATGTCAATTATGGTGACTGCATGCATTTTACTTTTTGGAACTTCGATTGCGAAAGCACAATGCCCGAATTCGCCGATCTTTTCCCGGACGGCATGGCCTAGAAAGCCGCAATCCGTGTGCACTTTTGAATTATTGAAAGTGCGAAAGATTAGATGGAAATCAATTTCTTGTAAATGCGTGAAATTCACGGGATGATCTTAACATCTAGACTAGTCTTGCGGACATGTTAAAGAAGACGGTCGATATTGTCCTCGAACATCTTGACTCTGGAGGTCGCTTGTGGAGATTTTTTCTGTTTGCCGACGACATGCGCCGGCGATGATAGTGCTCGTTTGAAAATGAGGTATTTGGTCAACATCCCAAACGGGGGTAGCTCCAGCGTAAGTCGTAATCTATGTGCTGGTGGCTAAAAGGCCGAAAATTCTCCTTTTTTTCTCAAAATATATATAAGGTTTTTTTTTTAATTATTTCTTGTTGCACTAATTATACGGCATTAGCGCCACAAAATCCACTACCTGGCTACCCTACCAGAACTCGCAAAAAAATATTAGTCAAAGGTGGGGATTGTCCTCGACTCTAGATTACGCCCAAAATGGAGGGCGTCTTTTTAAATTGCGGAAATTGGTGAACTTGCCACGTAGAACATATTTCTCACATTCCTTTACCGAAAAAAAACAAGTGGAATACATGTTAGGAAGATCGTGCTGCATTGTCCAAATTGCGGCAAGATCTGGGAAGAGTCCCATAAAACGTGGGTTTTTTTTTTTTTTTCTAAAGAAAAAACAAGTTTGCCACATTTTCGACGTGGTTTTTTGACAATTGCATATCAGTACACAAAATTGCTGTATTTTGATAATGATAATAATAATATTATAAGACCAACAAATCTTATTTTAGGAAGGTGTAAACTATATCCATATCTTTATAATAATATTACTCGACAGAATTTTTTTTTTCTTCGTGCAAATCAATGTAAACAATTGAAGGGAATGCAGTGCCTTTTTCGTCGAGACTAATTTCTACTTTTCATAAAGAAAATAATTTCTTTTGTGGTAAAACTGAATTTTCTTAGATACTTTTGTGAGCTAATTATGATTTTGGGGCAAAAAAAAGACAAGTTAAATATAAAAGTTGAGAAGAGTGTAGGTTAACAAGCACCCTCGAATACTTGTTAAAAACCAGATGTTAAGTGTTAATTATTTCTGTTCTTCCTATATTTACTTCTTAAAAAGGTCATTTCAAAGTCAATCTCAGAGCCGTTGCAACTTTGCCTCAGATCTTTAAATGCGCATAAGTCATTTGAAAACACCTCTATTTTTCAAATGAATAAGTTTCTCTTAAATTTGACGAAAGAGAAAATAATTCTTTTTATGATTATTTGTTCCAGCTTAGGTCAAAGCAAAAAAAAATATGCCGAAATTTACAATATTACTCAAGTTTGTAAAAAGCCCTAGTTTTATTGCTTATTGATTTGGTTTTGATTCGACATTCTCTCGAGCGAGTAGATTCCAAAGAGCCTTTTTCAAATATATTTTTACTGCATTTATATGTCACGAGATAAGTAATTCATGTACAAGACAATTTGCCTTTTAGAAACAGTAGATTTGTCTGAAATCTATATAAATTGAGCAGATTGAGCTAAAACAGTAAATACCTTGCCATTACCAATGTTTATTTCGCAACTCTGGTTTTGCTACATTGTCTACTGTTTGACGTCAGAAGCACATTTTTCCAAATCAACAACGTCGTGATTCTTATTTATGAAACCATATATCAACATTACTAGGTTTGAATTCAAGCAGATACTCATGGTGAATCGAATATTCAATTCCATTTGGGATTAAAAAGCCTTTATCAGTCCAATCACAAACGTCTCTATAATGCTGGCCTAAAAGGGCATAAAGTAATTTCACTCGAGGAGAAAAAGTTTTCAATTGTTAAATTGTTTATCGTTTGACAGCAGAATCACATTTTCCCAACTTAATAACGTCGTGATTCTCATTTATGAAACTATACACGAATATTATTAGGTTTGAATTCGAACCGACGCTCACGGTGAACCGAATATTCAATTCCACTCGTGATAAAAACCCTTTTCCCAAATCGAGCTCATTGATTTGGGTTGAAAATCGGTCCAATCCAAAGCGCAAACATCTCTACGGTGCTGGCTGAAAAGGGTACAAAGTAAAATTCACTTTGAGGAGGAGAGGGGGCAAAAGTTTTTCTTTGAGCTATGGATAGAAGTTGGGAATGGGGGATGAATGCGAGCTCACCAGGCGGGGCCCCATCGTCACCCCCATTCACCAAAAAAGGAGATAACAAGGCGCATGCCTAGAAAGTCAAGCATACCCATAATACCTGATTTGTCGATGTAAGCGTGTATTAAGTGCCTTTTGATTTTCCTGCCAAGGCTACCGCCGTTTCTACTGGTGGGAGGGGGGCCTCATAATGAGCTATCTGAAGTAGTTTGATTATCGTCAAGGAAAAAAGGAGGGAGAAATGCATCGTGGCTTTTCAACTCCTCTTCCATTCTTTTGGCCGGTCCGCCTGCCCGCCAGTCAGCCCTTGTCCGCCGCCACCGGCATTGCGAAACCGATGCGAAAGCGGTCTTGTCCTTTTCAAAATGTGGCATCCGAGTCGATACTAGCCGATAAGATTAGGATTAGAACGTGAGTTGTGGATGCGTGACATGCGCAAGATCTAGATTGTTCGTATGTGGAGATTGATGGAATATTATTGCATTAGTTCTAAACTTGAATGGCTTTCACATGTGAATTGCCAATCCTATTGTGTAACCTCATCCTCCCTGCATCGCTGATGAATGTGTAAGTTGGGGGTACCGGTGATTGCAACCTTTTATTGTCCCACGTCAACCACCACTAATTCAGGTATCAAGATAATATTATTGTACGGTGATACAAACTCAAGAGGCACTTTCAACCCCAAATTCACGCAATTTGCTTTTTTGTCTTGGTAACACTGCTTGCCAAAACATAGAAGGATTTGAAAAACATGTCGAGCAACCAAGAAAAAAGTTAATAATTTTCAACTCACTATTTTTCTCGTATTTCATAGGATAAATATTAAATACTCTGAAAATTGAAATAACATATATTTTAATTCATAGTTAACAAGCGGGACATGCTTAAAAAAAGAAAACAAAAAACAAAAAAAAAAATCTTATTACAACCTAATCGAAACGGGGTTGGCTTGGTCTGAAAAATACAGAGATTTAAATGTGAAGCTTCTCGGAATCACAGGCCAATCGCCAGCCAGCTCCATTCAAAGGAAACGACTGAACACGTGGAGAGACTACCGCCTCCTCCCTCTCTCTCTCTCCATTCATGATGATGGATTTTTAGTGGAGGAGGAGGCGAGGAGCTGCCAAGTCAACCTCGTCCATCTCGAGCATTGAATGCCACGTCATCCATTATACTTGTCGGCTCACCCACGATCATTCTCCCCCTCCGTAACCTCCGCGTGCTCAATCCATCCCAACCGCTCGTCCGCGTTTGGCCGTAGATGGTAGTGAACCGCGGCCAGAAGTAGACGATATCGTGTAGGCATGGAGAAAATTTCGCAAACGAAAAGTAAAACTCAACTTAACCTCAGTTTGATGTTAGATTTTATTATCAAAAAGTGCAATCGAATTCTAAATTCTTTTTAATTTGATTCAATTAAGCCCTCGACTTTTATTAAAAATGCATTAAGTCCTAAACTTGTATGCTGTTTGTTGAGAGAATGCGACTTTTGAGAAACATTTACTACTTAAACGAACTAATTGAAAGGCTTAGGAATTGAATGCATTCCATACTTAACTTTCATCGTTCTACATGGAAGGTTTAGGACTTCTGATTTTTTTTCCCCTGTTAGCGTCAAATCCGGTGGGTGGGGCTTCACAGCTGGCACAATGTGAATGTCGGATACAAAAGACATCTCCAATCTTACGTTGCCTACAAATGGACTATTTGTTTGGTAGACAATCTCGTACAATCTTAAAATAGCACAACATATTTAAAGCTATTTAGATATGATTGAGCGACGACTAGAACATACAATATCATGTTGACGACGGCCGATTAGAACTACCAAGATATTGCTAAGCGTGGCCCACAACCGCTCTAGTTCAATTCCAAAGTATGATAATGGGGAATCGAGTGAGGAAATTTCATGTTAACTCTCATTTACCTCGTGAGGGGTTATGCCTAGTGCATGCAAAAATGGCTCACCGATATCAAATTTAGTTTCTATACGAACTCATTACGATGATGATGATGATTGACATATCGACTTAGTTATACACCCAACACTCGTTTATTTGATGATACTCACAAACCACCATAATATTTACTTATCCTCCAAAATAAATAAGCTAATTAGTGATATAATTAAACCTATTATTTATCTAACCAGGAATTGTGATATTAGCCTAAAAAGAAAGCGTGGTTGAAATGAATAACGCCATATTTTCACACAATGTACACACACAATCCATTCGATTGCCGAAACGAAGTTCGTAAGTTTTGTGACGCGATAATCGCATAAAGTATTATGAAACTAGTAGACGATGGAGATTTGACTGCTCAATAAAATGCTATTAGTGATAGAGTTTGATGAACCTTGTTTAAAAAGTAATACGTTAATGCCTTACTTGAATTAATATAAGTGCGATGTCCCCAGTTAGACATTGGACGGGAGAGGCTGCGTTGAATAAAATATAAGCTAACACCCTGCCACCACCTAATGTAGTCATTCAAAATTTTCTTTAGGAGAACTTGACATTATGCGAACTGAGTAGGGTTGTTACGTACCCGCAACTGATGCGTGGTCCATGGATGGACTAGGCTCATACTCAATCTAACAAGAGCGGAGATAAATAGCTGGGGCAAAAGGCTCGAACTACTTGTGGCTTCAGGCAGGCTTTTGAGATGTTATAGTGGGGAAGGAAAGGAATGAATCACACATCCAATGGAGGGAGTATCATTGGGTAAAAGTGGTCAATATTGATGAGAACGTCAATTCTTAAGTAGGAGAGTTCATAAACATTTCAAGTCATACATCAATTGTGAGCATCCTGATTAAGTGATATATAAACTAATAGTTACCCCTAAGATTGTCGCTATCTTGTGTGGCTATTCAGAGTTCTCTTTTTCAAACTTAACCCACGTAGACGCGACATAGATCGTAAAAACTAAAGCAAGCTAATAAACAAGTATCCGTTAATCGGTCTCGTCATGTTGAACAAAAAGCGAAAGGCTGGGAAAAGAAAAATGAATCATATAAACCCAAGGAAAGTTTGACATTTCGCGGAGTCCATGGGCTCGATTGAATAGCCGAGTGAAGACCAACCCCATACACTTGCAAGAACAACCCAAAAAGAAAAGAGGTAACATTGAATAAGAGATGCACGTGCCATGGTGATGCCATCCCATTAGAACTTACATCACTTCTCCTTTTCCAACCGACCCTAAGCCTCCATTTTCTTTTCTCAGTAAAATGTAAGTATTATAAAGCAGATGAAGACCAATTACTTAGGAACATTCATCAATATTATAAATAGAGCTAATAATTCGAAATGATAGAGGTAAAAAGCCTCCACATAGTAGCCAAAACATCTATTTGGGAAGGTTTAAGCCTCCATTTATTTTCACGAAAGATAAATGATTTACAAAATATATTTCTTTTAAAAATGATTGTTTGTATCGTTTATAAAAAAATAAACAAAAAATATTTTCAACATCCACGAAAATGCTTAGACATAATTTATTGTTGATAATAAGTGACTAATTATTCCAAAGCAATAAAAACGAAAACATTCTTTAAATTATTTATTCTTTGCGAAACAACAGAGTTTAAAGAAATGAGAACTAGAAACAAGGATTGAGCCCAACTTAGAATAGTTCAATAGGCCCAGTAATTCAAATGGGCCTTTGAGACCTCCCAGAAGCCCACAGTCTCTCAATTCATCTGCAAACCCACTTCAAGTGCCTCGCATGGTCATGCAGGGATGACATACACGCAAAGTGACAAAGCATCGACAATGACAATCAAAAAGAAGAAAGTAGTGGCGATGGAATATATTCTCAGGCTTTAATGGATAGCTCCGTGGAAAAGTTCAAAAAAAAAAAAATCCTTAAACATGTTACATTGATATCAATTTAGTTTAATTAAATCAATTTAATTTTAAACTTATTATACTGGTACCATTTCAATTACCTTATAATAGTTGTGATGCCTGAAATTAAATCATCTGTTGTTGGTAGAAAAATTACATTTGACGAGTCTTTAGTTGTTTTGGCTAGAAGTGTCAGATTTGAATAATGTTCAACTTGAGATGCTTCTAGCAAGGTAGTTTTGTAGAGCCAACGATTGCTTTAACTACTGAATTTGACGAGCTGCATGTTCGATCTCTTAATAAATATGGATACAACGACAATTTTGCTTTATTTGTGACAAATGAGGTTCTATCTGAAAATTCTTGCGGAGTAGTTAAAAGTGTAAATGAAATTGGTGTTTTACATAATAGCAAGGTTCAAGCAAGGATTAAATTTAGAAGATATCCGTGGCAATTGAGCTCTTTGGAAATTGTGGAAGAGGAGTATCAAAGTTCGTATTTTCAGTGAAGTGATTGTGACTTGTCTTAAACGTTGAGCCAATACAAAGAAAAATTTTTTAAAATATATTTCGAGTTTGAATTTGTCAAATGAAATTCAACTCGAGATTCATTTTTTATTGTGGAGGTCTGACTATTTCGAATTAGATATTTTTTGTTTAGCTTTAACATCAAAAGTGGTGCTCAAGATTGTCGGCCAAGCAAAGAAAATAGAGAAAGAAAGCCACAAGGTGGACTTCGTTGATCGAAATCTATTGGGACGCTGGACGAGGATTCCCTTTTCATGTTGACGTCGTCCAAGAAGTCCTCAATTATAAATATGTACCCGTGGGTTGCTATGTAGGTTATTAAGAATTGGTGAAGCGCCATTTTCACGAGTGCTTGGCAAGGTTTTTTTTCGGGACACCAATAATTTTAGTGTTCAAGCTGATTAAATTTTGAAGTAAGATTTGTTTAATTTTTAGCGAGATTTAGAGATTATTTTGGAGAAAATTACCAAAACAGTCCTAAACCTATTATATTTTTTTCAATTCAATTCAATTTTTTTTTTTTTACTGAAAAATTACCAAAACACTCCTGAACTTATTGTAATATTTTCAATTCAGTCAAAAACTTTTTTTTTTCTAGCCAATTCATTCCTAAATTTTTTGTAATTATGCCAATTTAGTCCATCCAACCAATTTTGGCTTGTCGGCATTGATGTGGACACTAGCTGTTCGAGCAACGCTGATGTAGACAAGTTTTTAATAATATTTTTTTAGAAATATTTTATTTTCTTATTTTTTCCTTTTTCCTCATTCCTTCCTCTAGTTGGTTGGCTAGAGACGAGTGTCGGTGAGGTTGACCTCACCGGTCAATGGCGAGGCTTGCTCTTGTTGGCCACTAGTGAGGGTGAGCCTTGCCCAGTGACGAAAAGGCAGCCCTCACCATGGCTGGGCAAGGCCTTGCCTGCCTCTAACTTGGGTGAGCCTTATCGGCCATGGGAAGGTCGCAGCTTTGCCATGGCTAGGCCTCGCCAGATTTGGTGAGGATGGAGCCTTGCTAGAGGCTGTAAGGTCGCCTCACCCATGGCCGCGCTTGACCCAAATTCGACGAGGATGAGCCTCTCCAAATTCGACAAGGGATCTAGTGAGGCCGTGACCTTGTGTGGCCATGCCGATGCCCGACTTGCTAGATTCGGCGAGGCTGTGACTTGCCTTAAGCAGGTGAGGCCTTACCTAGCCATGGAGAGGGCAGCCTTGTCATCGAAGGTGAGGCTTGCCCTCACTAGTGGTCTAGCACTTGCCTTTGGCTAGCTAGCCAAAGAAAGGAGGGAGGATGAAGAAGGAGAAAAAAAAAAAAAAAAGAAAAAAAGGAAAAAAAAAAAAAAACCAAAAAATAAAATATTATTGAAAAATTATCCATGTTAGCGTTGGTCGGACGGTTGGCGTCGGCTGACATCCACGTTAGTGCTGGCTTGTTAAAAATGGCCGGATGGACTAAATTGGCACAATTGCAAAAATGTTTAGGACTAAATTAAACAAAAATAAATGTTTAGCACTAAATTGAAAAAGTTATAATAGGTTTATGACTATTTTGATATTTTTCCTGATTATTTTGTAAAAAATTTGGAGTTAAATATCGTGTGAGTTTTTATTGGTTGCAATTGAAAACTTGGAAAGTATTTGAGTGACTCAATTATGATTGCTTAATTTATAGCGAAATTCTTTGTTGCTTTTTGCATGGACGTTGATCATTTGACCAAACCGCGTAAATCTAATATTCAATTTTTTTTTGTTCTTTTGTTTTTTTTGGGTCAGATTTTTTGTTCTGTTTATATTATTAAGTTATCACTCTCAAAATACAAGCGAGACCGACGAATCCCACCGGACGTTTCCATCCCCTAGACCAAGCAATGGCATTGACTTGGGATTCTTTTTAAACCAATGCACATGGGCACTCTCTATTATTGTTGATGATGACCTACAAAAGCATGCGGACACCACCGTTCTCTTCCACAATCCCTTTGGACGGTAGTCCAAAGTCCAAGATTGGCGGGCCTATATAGCGGGGACCAATTAGAGTTACTTCGCTCACGGCAATGACTCGAAGCTGTGATCTCGTGGAAGACGGAATGGACATGCAGTTGCCGACACGTCTTCTTATTACATGCGGTCGATGGAGTTGGAGGTTAGTCAAAAGTGAAGGGGACCAAAATGGTGGTCCAGTCAGCTATTGTGTCCGAACGACAAGCGCACATGTTGCATTTTTTGACAGTTTTTGGAGCCGTGGGAATGGGGTTGCGTTGAGCATGAGAGGAGGAAGATGTGCGATTTCTTCATGCATTCCTTCCTTTCCACACAAGTGAACCTAGGCAGGCGTGGGCCGAGTGACGGGGACGGCGAGGTCCCTCGAGCTGTCTCTTGATCACTCGTGTTTTTCCACGGTGGAACATTCGAAATTGGATAGATTCTCGGCGAATGAATGCTTGACTAGGGACTCCGTGTCTCCTCATGTGCTTTATTTGAAGATGGTGATGGTGCCGATACATTCGGTGCTTAACTCAAGCGAGAGAAACTTATTCAATGGTCATCGCTAATCGCTCTTGGTTCCAAATTTTTGGGGTTGCTTTTCCAATAAACGTTGGTTACATTTCTTTATGTTATTTATACAAGTGACCGATTTATGGATGAGTGCTCCTGCAGCAGTCGATTTGGCTCTGGACCTACGTGCCTATGACTTCATTTCCTAGAAGATCCGTGTAGTGAAAGATCTTGAATTTGAAACTTTCTACACCAAAGATATTCTAACGAATATATTCGTGCTTAGATAGCAGCTTGACATTAGCCTCATGAAAACCTTATATTCCATAAAGAGGTTCTATCTCTTAGGAACACGCTTTAATTGAACTTTAGCTTTAGTTGGTGTGAGCAAGAAACCATTGGTCCACTTACTCACGACACTCAAAGTACTACACACCATCCTCAAACTTTCTAGGGCACTAATTCGATCTACTTTTACCTTTGTGGGTTGGACTCTCAATACTTATCTCTACCTCAAATCATTAGTCCCCATGGTCCATCCTGCACTATATTGTCATGTCGCAATTTCCTCCACCACTCCTTAGAGAATAAGATGGATTTGACCTCTTTTGAGACAATTGTGGTATGCTCTTGTAACAACAAATTAGTGAAGTGTTGCCATGACTTTGGTAGAGATGCCAATAATATCATTCCATGCTTTTCATCAGTCAGGGCTTGATTGGCATTCTTCAAATCCATCATAAGTTTGTTAAACTTATTTAAGTGGGCTCTAATGGAAATACCTTCAGCAAATCAAAATAGAAACATCCTAATCAACATGTATGGGCAATTATTGAAACCCTTCATTGTATAAAGGATATGAAAAATTGCCCACAACATTGTAGCATCCTTCTTCTTGACCACTTCTATCAACAACTTCAAGAAGATAGTCTTTGCCCTCCTCGTTAACTTATCCTTCTCAGCCTCAATCATCATTTTTCGGCAACTTATTCTTGTGATTTAGCGCCTTGGCCAAACCTTCAATTGTTAATAGCGCACCCATTTTAACACTTTACACCCCAAAGTTGTCCCTCTCATTAAATTTCTTAAAATCTACTTTTGCTTTGGACATAATTATGACAACATAATTTCCAAATAATAATCGATAAGGGTTGTCACGAGATCTGTGGCGACGAGGGTTGCCGTTAAACGCTCACTTGGCCAATAGTTGTCGATGCTCGCCTCTGATGACCACCGAAGGTTGCACAAACTCCATGCCTTCTCTGCCGATGCTTGCCAATGCCTGCCCTCTCTTTTTTCTTTTTATTTCAAAGTTGCTTTACACAGAATATACATCAACCAAACACTGTTTGCTTTTGGCGAGTCTACCTTCATTCAATGATCCCTCGAGGAAATGGCTTTGCATTTCACCCAAAGTTGAACTAAACACAGCCTGAATTCATCGGAAGTCCTCGAATTTATTGTGAAAATGCAATTAAGTCCTGAAATTTTCAAAAATTACGATTAAATCCTAATATTTGTCAAATTTGTATAGTCAAGTCCCTTTCCTAACTCCAATTAATTTGGCTAACCGAAAAAAATTGATGTGATTTTTTCTATCGATTGTTTTCAAAGAAAAAGATGCTAATGTGGTTGTTACGCCAACTATTTTAGTACAAAAATTTAAAAATGTTAAAGAAAAAATTGAAAGAAATATAAAAAAAAAAAAAAAAAAAAAAGGAAAAGCGGGGTGAAGGTTTGGGGGAAAAATATATATTTTTAAAAATTTTCTAGAAAACAAAAGTCTGAAACAGAAAGGGAAAAATCTTAATGTATGACAAGCGAGTCAGGTGAGGTTGCGGCCCTCGTAGGTCACGGCCCTCCCTAATGGCAATGGCGATGAAGGTAGGCCTCACTCATGGCGACGAGGGCACAGTGCATTATTAACACACGCCCTCCTCGTGGAACGACGATTCCTCCATCCTCGAATTGGCCAAGCTCCGTAACTGAAGGGAAGAATATTGTAGTGCGACGGTGGCTAGTTGAAAGTTTCGCTTGAATTGGCCGTACTTTTATCCATATCCACGGGAAGTTTTAGGACTATAGATGAGGTCTGCCCACCCATGAGCTGCGGGGAGGGCCACGACCCTTGCAGAAGTAGCGGCTTTGTTAGGGCTGGCTTTGCCTTATGCCTCTTGCCAGTTTATTGGCAATGGCGGCATTGCCACCGCCTAAGAAGTATTCACATTTTTGGAGAGTTTTCGTGTCGTGTCGTGTCGAACATTTCGACACATATCCGATACTATTTGATATTCGGTTGACATGTATTAGATTTTTTGATACCTAGTCAACTCTTTCTTCACTCTCCGACACGTGAGTTTGGAATTCCAACACGTGATTTTGATATATATGGAATTCATTTTAAAAATTTTCAATAAATAATGGGTCAATATGTAAATAAATAAATAAATAATAAATAATAAATGGTGAAAGAACAAAAACTCAGTCTTTTCTTTTTTTCTTACTCCCATTCTCGTGACATACAATTCAATCGTCACATTTAGGTTTTTCTTTCTCTTCTCCTCTGACACGCTGTGATATGCTAGTTTAAAATGTGAATTACTTATTTTTTTTATCTTCAAGTTTTATGAATTATTAAAATGGAGTTAAATTTGTTAAATTGAAATAATAAATGATATTAACATATGATGGATTAATATTTTAGTGTAAATTCATTCTAGACTCTTTTTATTTATTTATTTATGAATTTAAATCAAATTAATTGATTAAAATAATCATAAAAATGATCATTTATCGTGTATATATACGTGTCGTAACATGTCGTAATTCTCTAATTTTTGATAAACGATGTGCCAGTATCGTGTCGTGTTATGTATCTTGTATCATTATCGATACTACTTAGGGCCCGCCTCAGTTGCAGTTACTTTTCTTTACTATTGCAGCTCGCCCATTCAACAGGCCATTTTTTTTTTCTTGTTTGATTTTCCTTTACATTTGTCCCAATTTTTTTATTATGCTAAAAACCTTAAAAATCGCCACTAAAAATTATAACAAGGCTCTGAAGAGGCGCCGCATCAGAAAAACACTAAAAAAAAGAACTAAAAAAGAAAAAGGAAAAAAACGAACAAGTGGCGCTGTTCATTGTCTTAACCGGCGCTCGCTGCTCACTCCGCTTGGACCGCCGCCGGCGTTCGCAGGCCCTGCTTGACCACCCGCCAGATCTCGCCACGGCGACCGCCAGAGGTCCGGCGAGTCTCTTGCTGGACAACCCGAAAAATCAACGCTTCTCAGAAAAGAAGTTGACATACTCTTCTGCTTCCAAATCTCACTTCGTGCAAGATCCTCAAAATCTCGAACGTATCATCGTGTTCATAGCTTCGTTACTACGATCCCTCTCGTTCCTTTCGATCGCGATCCTCGTTCACTGTGTCCGAGATCGAGCGCAGCTTCTGCTAGATCCACCATCTCCGGCGAGAAGATCGAACAAGTCTCATGGAAACTTCTTAATTACAAATTCCGAAGCGAACCCAGTTCGCTACTCACTCGCGGCATCATCTTTGTTTCGTCAAAAATCGAACTTGATGGTGTTTTCAGCTGAACCTCGCGGACTTGGAATGCGACCCACTCGATCTCGCTCGCGAGCGCCCCCCTTTTTTGCTACGACTCGTTCGGTCTTCGGAGATTGCTCGGATTTGTCGATGGAGTTCAATTCGGCAAGATTGTCGAATCAAGCGAGCAATCGCGGCGGGCCGGAGGTCAATGGGGGCGGCGGATAGCAAACAGCGCCACTGTTTTTTGTTTTTCTTCTTCTCTTTTAGTTTTTAATTTTCAATTTAGTCTTTTTCTGACGTGGCGCTCACGTCGGCGCCACGTCATCATCTTGACGGCGATTTTCTACGGTTTTTTTTTTTTCCCTTTTTCTGAGGACTCTTCTTTTCCTAATTCTTTTCGAAAATATTTTCCCTCAAATCTTGAATTTTGGTTTATTTTCTCTCATTTTTTCCTTAATTTCTTGAAATTCTTTTTCAAGAAATGGCCAACATGACAACCACCTAAGCGCTTCTTTCTTCAACTAAAAGTTACCGAACATCCTAAATTATGTTCATTGTGATATATTTATTTCAAACTTCTATTTTGTAACACAAAAAATTAAAAAAAAAATTTGTGACACAAAAAACCCAAAATTTTTTCCTATGATACTAAATTTTGGGGTAAATGTGTCATTTGAATATAAGTTTGGGGTTTTTAGTATTAAAAATAAAATTTTAGGGTTTTTCGTGTTACACAAATATAAGTTTGGGTTTTTAGGTTATAAAAAAATGTTTAAAATAAATGTGTTACAGATAGTAAATTTTGGAGTTTTTTCCATGACTTTTTCCCTAATAATAATGATAACAATAATAATAATAATAATAATAATAATAATAATAATAATAATAATAATAATAAAAACTCATATCAACTTTTTTTGCTAATTAAATTGGATAGAATAAATGGAATGATTTAATTGCATTAATTCGATAAATTTTAGTATTTGATTGTGCTTTTCAAAACTTTTGAGGCTTCATTGCATTTTTTGGATAAATTTTAGAATTTTCGATGCACTTAGTCCTTTAATATGCAAAGATAAGAGGCAAAGTCTCTCCGCCGTATTTCCACTATCCAAACAAACACTATCTCTCAAATTTACAATTTTAAAATCGAATTTTCGAAGCGTAATACGAGCCAAAAAAAGCAGGCCGAGAAGTTGACAGCAAGATCCTTTTTTCTCGACTGAGATGGCCCCATTCGTGGTAAATTCCCCGCCCTACTTCCCCGCTTTGACGCGGTGTTTCAAGGCTTCTTCGAAAGTCCCGAAAGCATGTCGACATTATATCGACACCCCCCTCGCCAAATTACCTTAATGTCATCGAACCGTCCGTCGCTGTCCTTTCCATGCCTCGCTGCAAACTGGTACTTTCCTTTCTTACTTTCGAAGTTTGCGCAACAATCCGGGAATCCATTGACTTAAAGCTCGTATGGAAGGATGCACAATGACCTCACTGTTCCTCCAGTAATATCAGCCACACAGCCACGTGCGTACGATGAATCTCCAAGACAACCTTAAACATCTCAGAAGCCCAACAAGGATCGAAACGTTTGACACAGGTGAGACACCCCCCCGCAACCTACCGGAGGCGCCACGACCTTGGCTGGCACCCCCTCCACTCCCCTCCCCTCCCCTCCCCTCCCCACCGTCGTGAGCGCACGGCCTCGCTCGTTCGATCTCGAGTCATGAGGCTCCTGTGCCTGCTCGCCTTGATCCCGCTCGTCGCGGCGGAGTGCACCTGCGATAAAGATGACGAGGGAAGCGACAAGAACCAGGCCCTCAAGTACAAGCTGGCGGCCATCGCGTCGATCCTCGTGGCGGGCACGGTCGGGGTGTGCCTCCCGATCCTGGGGAAGACCGTCCCGGCTTTGCATCCGGAGAGGAGCATCTTCTTCATCATCAAGGCCTTCGCGGCCGGGGTGATCCTGTCCACCGGGTTGATCCACGTCCTCCCCGACGCCTTCGAGAAGTTGACCTCGCCGTGCCTGAGCGAGCGGCCGTGGGGAGAGTTCCCGTTCGCGGGGTTCGTGGCCATGCTCGGCGCCCTCGGGACGTTGATGGTGGACACGGTCGCCACTTCCTATTTCAAGAAGCTGCATGCCGACAAGGCCGGATCGGACAAGAGCTTCGGAGACGAAGAGAGGGCCAGAGAGAACCAAGGTCAAGTACCTGTCCACACGCACGCAACTCATGGCCACTCTCACGGTCCGATATCGACGGACGCGGAGTCGGATCTCCTGCGGCATCGAGTGATATCTCAGGTTGATTCCAGAAATCGCAATCTCGGCACATCGGTCAGTCTCGACTTGTTTTCTATCATGCATATTTTTCAGTTGGCATTCTTCTTCCTGCCTCTGTTAGGTGCTGGAGTTGGGGATCGTGGTGCACTCGGTGATTATAGGGGTCTCACTGGGGGCTTCGGAGAGTCCAAAGACCATCAAGCCTCTTGTTGCTGCCTTGTCCTTTCACCAGTTCTTTGAAGGCATGGGTCTCGGTGGATGCATCACTCAGGTACTTCTTCTCCTTAGTCTTCAAAAATCTTAACAAAAGCAAACTTTCATTCACGTTGAAGTTTATTTTTCTGGATTGAGCCATGTAAAATCAATGTAGTTTTCCAGGAAGAGGAGCTATTGAGTTTGTTTTGTTTATTAGTGAATTTGGGTAGAATTCATTTCCTGAATGCATCCAAAGCATCTGGTTTTTCTTCTTCTTCTTCTTTTTTCTTCCATTGTCATCTGGTCGATTCTGGGTTCCTAACGGGTAAAATTTATTCATAAGCCATTTGAGCGCCGACACTGTTGAAAAAGTCTTTCGTATTTGAATTTGAAATCAATCCCTTATCATCTTGGAATAACTTTTGACAACATACTGGTTGTCAAAAGAAATCTGAATTGAATCTTAAATCGATCATTGTTAAAGCTAATCTCTGTTTTCTCTCTTTCGCTCATGTAGGCCAAATTCAAGACTCGGGCGACTGTAGTCATGGCACTGTTTTTCTCCCTCACGACCCCGATCGGGATTTGTATAGGATTGGGAATCACCGCTAAGTATCATGAGAACAGCCCGACGGCGCTCATCGTGGAGGGCATCTTCAATGCTGCATCTTCGGGGATATTGGTTTACATGTCCCTGGTCGATCTTCTTGCTGCTGACTTCATGAGCCCAAAGTTGCAGAACAACGGGAGGCTCCTGTTTGGGACCAACGTGGCTCTTCTCCTCGGTGCTGGGTGCATGTCTCTCCTGGCCAAATGGGCTTGAAGCGAAGGAAGCAAAAATAAATGGAAAAAAAAGAGATCAAACAGACGTTTTAGCTACTTGAAAGTCTCTGGCTTTTTCTTAGTCCTAGGCATTAGTCAATGAACAAATATGATTGTTTCGAGCATTTCATGATGTTTGAACTTAAAGGAGATGATGATTTTTATATGCTTGTGGAATAGATGTCGGAAAATATTCTGAAGACTGATCCTGGTTGATATACACGAGAGAGAAGTACCTCGACATAAATGTAAAAGGTTTTTGTTCTTTTCGATGTTGATTTGGTAGTTGCCATTGTCGTTCGTCCACTTCGTTGCATGTTGTCCAATAAATTATCATTGATGAGCTTACTCAGAGAAGAGTACGGAGACCCACCTTCCATGGCCCCTCATCTCATTCGCCCTTATCTCCATTTCGCTGCCGCTTTTCCATCAAACTCTTCTGCCCTCTTTCTATCTCGTCTGCACAAACCATTGATTCACTCTTCACCCCTCGCACATCTCCTGCTCCAAGTACGGCAGCACGTGGCGACCAACACGCCATGCCACAGCACACAATACCATAGGTTTCTTAGTGTGGAATTACACCCGCAATACGACACAAACCCTTCAATGGTTGGATGGGCGAGGATGGTGGTATGACACGCATGGTGTTTGTAGTGAGATAGAGTTTACAGAGCCCACGATTGCTATAACTGCAAAATTTCAGAAATATTTATTAAAAAAACCATGAATCTATTATATTAGTATCAATTTAATTCTAAAACTTTTAATTGGATGAATTTACTCTTAAATCTTTTCGCATATTATCAATTAAGTTCATCTAGCAATTTAGGCCATAATTTGTTAACATGGATGTAGGCCATCCTAAGTTATAGCCAGCGAGGTTACCTTGGAAAAATTCTTTTTTCGAAAGGATCAGTTTGATTTAAGTTGAAAGTCAGTCCAAACCAAAGGGGCTGGGAGAAAAAGATAGAAGGTGGAAAAAAAAGGGTTGCAATGTGGCATCGCCATAAGTTCCCCCATTATCATGTGCTCCACTACCATTCGAAAAAGCTAGACTTTGAGACACTTCTCTAGAAGGTCAAGCCCACCGCAATCCACGATCATTAGCCATCTGAAAGTAATCCGTCTTTGGTCAAAGCCTCCAAGGAAAGGATGGAAATTTGCAACGGGCTAACCTTTCCACAGCCACAGCCATTATGACAGTGATCCGACGCGTGGCATAAAATTCGATCCCGACCAATAAGATTTAGACGGCTAAATATATTACTTAAACTTTGCTTATTTCATAGAAAATAGATGATGCAATTTTTTAAAAAAAAAAAATACCCCTCGTGTCGCTTATAAAAATAAAAGAAAATTCTCAAATGAGGATTTAAAATGTCTTCATTTTCTCAAAAGAGGACATGGTGTGAAGTCTGTATTAAATAATGATTCAAAATAATCATTTAGTATTAAAGAAGGACCTGACTCACCGGCCGGTGAACAGATGCATCATCGATGCGTATTCCGGTGACCCGGTCAAGCGTATTTTCGTCCAAAAAAATTCTTTTTTCATTTTCCTTTTTCCCTATTCATCTTCTTCCTCATCTCACCCATGCTTGTCCCTGTTCATCATCTTCGTCATCATTGTAGGTGACAACATGGGCGTAACAATGTCTTCTTACGTTCAGCAACGAACATGAAGATCAGAGCTCAAGCAAGCGAAAAAGCCTAAGCACGAGCCGACATAAGCTCCAATTGATATTACCATATTGTGATTGCAATTTGAAATGGTGCTAGTGTTATAACATAACACAAAAACATCATGAAATTAAACCGATGCTCATGAAATTATATGCTTGTGCAATTAAACCAACACAAAATCACCAAATAAATAGGTATGAACAAAAAAGGTCACTAAAGATCTACATGATCCGGCCAGAGTATTGGTACCAATCAATCGAAGAATCAAGTTATAATCGTTCATGTGCTCTAGTATTTTCTAGACTTTGATATTCAAGCCCAAAGTATAAGCTACATATACGCTGAAACAACAACTCCTGCACGTTCTTTCTTTCTTCTTTTTCGTACGGCGGCTCACTTTCTCAGGGGAACCCTCTCTGTTCGGTTATTTTTATGTATATTTGTATGTGCGGCGCCTTTTCCTAAGGGCTTTCGCAAGAGTCCACACGATCTCGGTCGAACTTGGATAGATATCTCCAACAATAAAAACAAGCACACAAAAGTCCTCCGACCAAACAAACCGGAGACCCCAAAATATGCGTGCAATTTCGTTAGATAATTGAAAAATTATAGGAAAGTAGATCTTCAAGTTCCTTTTTTTTTTGACTAATTCCATTTAACAAATCGATCTAATTCCTCTAATTAGATCGGGTTTTATGGACGAATTCAAACTCGGGGCAAAATTTAAAAGTGGGTTTAGTCTGAAAAATTATTAAGCTTCCTGTCCGTCTCTCTTCGTTCGTGCTGGGCATGGTGATAGCCTTTAAGGGGAGAAGATGACGAGGAGCCGCCTAGTCAACCTCGGTCATCTCGAACATCGAAAGCCATGCGTCCTTTACACTCATTGGCTCACCACTAAGATATGATATTTATCCAAAAATCTTTTAATTATGCTATCTTAATTCTAAACCTATTGTACGATAGTCGATTTACATGATTACCTCAATGCCATCGAGCTGTCCTTTTCGTGCGTGCCTGCCCTTCGGCACTTTCCCTCTAATGCATTCGGGTTCGCTCAGCAATCCCGGGATGCCATTGGACTCGAATCTCGGATGGAATGGTGCACAATGATCTCAATGTTTCGCCAGTAATCTCAGCCACGCGGCTACGTACGCCCTCCAAGACAACCTTATAAGTCTCAGAAGACGCCCAGGGATCGAAACCGTCGACGCAGTCGAGACACACCCCACAATATACCGGAGGCGCCACGACCTTGTGAGCGCACGGGCTTGCTCGTTCGATCTTGAGTCATGCGGCTCCTGTGCCTGCTCGCGTTGATCCCGCTCGTCGCGGCGGAGTGCACGTGCGAGAGCGATCCCGAGGAACGCAACAGGAGCCGGGCCCTCAAGTACAAGCTGGCCGCCATCGCATCGATCCTCGTGGCGGGCGCGGTTGGGGTGTGCCTCCCGATCCTGGGGAAGACCGTCCCGGCTCTGCACCCGGAGAGGAGTATCTTCTTCATCATCAAGGCCTTCGCGGCCGGGGTGATCCTGTCCACCGGGTTGATACACGTCCTCCCGGACGCCTTCGAGAACTTGACCTCGCCGTGCCTGAGCGAGACCCCGTGGGGGGTTTTCCCGTTCGCGGGGTTCGTGGCCATGCTCGGCGCACTCGGGACGTTGATGGTTGACACGGTCGCCACTTCTTATTTTAAGAAGCTGCACGCCGACAAGACCGCATCGGACAAGAGCGGAGACGAAGAGAAGGCCAGAGAGAACCAAGGTGAAGTACATGTGCACACGCACGCGACTCATGGCCACTCTCACGGTCCGATATCGACGGACTCGGAGTCGGATCTCCTGCGGCATCGAGTGATATCTCAGGTTGATTCCAAAATTCGCAATCTCAGCACGTCAGTCGTCTCGACTTGTTTGCTATTATCCATATTTTTCAGTTGGCATTCTTCTTCCTGATGTTGTTAGGTGCTAGAGTTGGGGATCGTGGTGCACTCGGTGATAATAGGGGTATCATTGGGGGCTTCGGAGAGTCCACAGACCATCAAGCCTCTTGTTGCTGCCTTGTCCTTTCACCAGTTCTTTGAAGGCATGGGTCTCGGTGGATGCATTTCTCAGGTTCTTCTTCTCTTTAGTCCTCAAAAATCTTAACAAAAGTAAACTTTCATTCATGTTGAAGTTTTATTTTCTGGGTTGAGCTATTGAGCCTGTTTCGGTTATTGGTCAACTTGGGTAGAATTCATTTCTTCAGTGCATCCAAAGCATCTGGGTTTTTTCCAGTGTCAGCTTGTCAATTCTGGGTTCGTAAAGGGTAAAATATATTCATAAGACGATAAGGTCTATCTAAGCCATTTGACCGCTGACACTGTTGAACAAGTCTTTCGTATTTGAATTCGAAATCAATCCCTTATAATCTTGGAATAACTTTTGACAACATACTGGCTGTCAAAAGAAATCTGAATTGAATCTTAACTCAAATATTGTTAAAGCTAATCTCTGTTTTCTCTCTTTCGCTTTGGCAGGCCAAGTTCAAGACTCGGGCGACTGTAGTCATGGCACTGTTTTTCTCCCTCACGACCCCAGTTGGGATCGTTATAGGATTGGGAGTCACCAGCGTGTATGACGAGGACAGCCCGACCGCGCTCATTGTGGAGGGCATCTTCAATGCTGCATCTTCGGGGATATTGGTTTACATGTCCCTGGTCGATCTTCTTGCTGCTGACTTCATGAGCTCAAAGTTGCAGAACAACGGGAGGCTCCTGTTTGGGACCAACGTGGCTCTTCTCCTCGGTGCTGGGTGCATGTCTCTCCTGGCCAAATGGGCTTGAAGCGAAGGAAGCAAAAATATATGGGAAAAAAGAGATCAAAGAGACGTTTTAGCTACTTATAAGTCTCTGGCTTTTTGTTAGTCCTGGGCCAACGAGCATATATTATTGTTTCGAACATGTCACGACGATTGAGCTTAAAGGAGATGATGATTTTTATATGCTCGTGAGAATAAATGTCGGAAGATCTTCTGATGACTGATCCTGGTTGATATCCACGCAAGAGAAGTCCCTCGGCATGATTGTAAAAGGAAAGGTTTCTCTTCTTTTCAATGTTGATGTGGTAGTTGGCATTGTCGTTTGTCCACTTCGTTGCATGTTGTCCAATAAATTGTCACTCATGAGCTGACCCAGACAAGAGTACGGAGACCGACATACGATGGCCCTTCATCTCATCCACCTTCTTCCTTTTCTCCATTTCACTGCCGCTTTCCCATCAAACTGTTCAGCCCTCTCTCTGTCTCGTCTGCACAAACCACTGATTCACCCTTCACCGCTCACATATCTCCCGTAGCACATCCTTATCTCAACGCTCAAACCCGAACCGAACTCAAACCCGGCTCCCCATCATTTCGGAAGCATTGAATTGCTGCTCCAAGTGCGGCGGCACGTGGCGACCAACCCGCCATACCATGGCACTCCATGCCACGGGCTCCTTAGTGTGGAATTGCGCCCGCAATAAGACACAAACCCTTCAATGATTGGATGGGCTAGGATCATGATATGGCACACATGGCGTTTCGCAGCGAGGTAAAATCTACAGAGCCACAAAGATTGCTATAGCGCTGAATTTGGCAAGTTGCAAATTTGAACGGGAAAAGTATTTAAAAAAATATTAAATCTATTACATTAATATCATTCAATTGTAAGATTTTAATTGAATTAATTTAATTTTTAAATATTTTCACGTTTTGTCAATTGCGTCAATCCCGCAATTTAAGTTGAAAAATATTAATATAAACATAGGTCATCTTAAGCGGCATAACTAGTGTTGATGTGGTTATTTTTTTAATTTTTTTTTCATGACTTGCGTTTGTGGCTGGCGAAAGTTATGGCTGGCGAGGGTTGTCCTCACAAAATTCTTTTTTTATTCTTTTTTTTTTATGCTTTCGAATCGATAAGTTTGATTTGGGTTGAAAATTAGTACAAACCAATGGGCCTGGAACAAAGAGATAGAAGGTGGAAAGAAAGGGTTGCAACATGAGATCACGGGTGCCCCATTACCATGTGCTCCACTGCCATTCAGAAAAGGGAGACAGTAAGGCACATCTACAGAACGTCAAGCACACCACAAGTCTTGATCATTAGCTATCTGAAAAAAAAAATCCGTCTTTAGTCAAAGAAAAAGGATGGAAAAAATGCAACGTGCTCATCTTTCCACAGCCACGGTTTGTTTATCTTCTCGACAAGTGGTGTACAATTCAATCCCAGCCAATATCGTTTTAGATGGATAAATAAATTGCTTACACTCCGTTTGTTTCAAGAATAAAAAACGATTTGAAAAATATTTTCTCAAAAATCATTCATTATATTGCCTATAAATATGAATGGACGAAAAATATTTTCATCGTTTACGAAAATATTTAAATATAAATTATTGTACGAAAATGAAAAATAATTTTCTTCACCTAACTATTTGAAGCAATATGAAAGATTATTTTTATGAAAAGGCATTTCAAATCATTGAACCTTAAAACATAAGATACGGGTGCATGATATGTGCAAAATTAAGATTGCTTGTGTATAGATTAATCCAACAATTTCATATCAATCAAATCCAAAAATGAACCTGAGTGGCTTCACATGGGAATTGCGAACCCTAATTTGTGAGCTTTTGTACGCATCGCTTATAATTTGGCAATTGTTGGGAGACTCTTGGAAGACAATGGTGGTTTAAGCTAGTACTTTTCTCCCTTTCTATTTTGCATTTCTCTCCGCATAATTAATAATAATAAAAGTACTTTAGGGTTTAAGAGTTAAAGATAATCTTACTGTATGATAAAGCAAACTCTAAAGGAACTTTCAACCCTAAATTAACATTCGATTTGTTTCGATATATCTATTGGATATACATCAATTAATGAGTGTCTCGAAATACTTGTCAACCAACAATTACAACAAAAAAAAAAAATCATCGTTTTTCTCATATTTTATGTAGTGAATATTCTGAAAATGGGAATATTGTCAACAAGTATCTAGGCATTCTTAACAAAAATAATAATTCATATTATCATTACGTGATTGAAATAGTGATGGTTGTTGTAATATGATGCGAAAACCGAGAGGATTTTGCAACCAAATCAACGCAAATTGGTATCACCAATGAAATAATTGATGAATAATAAAAAGTCAAAAATTAATATGGTTTAATCTGAGTGTCGATAGATAAATACTAATCGGAGAATCAGAATTATAGCCGCTTATGCACTCTAATGTTTCTTATACCTTAGATATTCTAGCCCAGGGCATAAGCTCTACATACGGTGACACGGGAACTCCTGCACTGTTCTTTCCTTTTTCTTCTTCGTATGGCGGCTCACTTTCTCAAGAAAATCTCTGTTCGTTAATTTTATATATTTACGCGTGCGGCGCCTTTTAAAAGGAGTCTCCTAACAGCTTTCGCAGGAGTCCCTACGATCTCGGTCGAACTTGGAATAGATATCTCCGGCAATATAAACAATATTTGACCAAAGAAACCGAAGACCCCAAAATACGCAAGCCCTTTCGTTAAGGGGAAATTAGGAAAGTTAAGATTTCTTGAGATTTCTTCCTCTTTAACTGCTTCGGTTCAACAAATTGGTCTATATCCTTTAATGGAATCAGGTTCTCGTATATAAATTCAAATTCGAGACATAATTTAATAATTAAGTAGTCCCGAAATGTATTGAGTTTTAGACAACCTTAATTCAAAATAAACAGATCGCCCTTTCTCTCTCTCCACTCGTCGGGTCACCACAATGACATTTTCCCAACGAGCCGCCTGTCCCATCCAGCTGTCTTCCAATCCTCACGGTATCCAAAACTTGTTTTTCAATTACTAATGGTACAATCCGCGTAATTTAAGGTTGACCCATGTAGGGTCTCCACGTATCAGATGATGTTATTGGATATCAAATGTATCTCTGACCTCATGTCTTTACGTTGAGGCTGATGGTGCCAGCAAATCATTTCCCGCAACTTTTAACTTGCATGACGTGTTTTAAACTGGCGCACGCCAATGAATCGCGACCAGAGCAGACAATTTCACGATGGTTCAAAGCCGGCGGACCTACCTAGCTAGCAAAGATCTCTGATCACATGTCCATTACGTTTTGGTTGCCCGTGCCGGTAAATGATCTCCAGCAAATTAAGCTTGCACGCCGTGTATAAAGTTGATAGATGCTAGTGACCATGGCATAGATAATATCACGTTGGCATTGGGAAAAATAGTGCAATGACTCCCAAAATTTTTTATTTATCTAATTCATTGCCAAACATTTAATAGAAAGTGCAATTAAATCTTAAATCTTTTAATTGATTTTATTAAATCCTAAAACTTTATAAAAAAAAAAAGGCATTAAGTCTAAAACTTATGTTGAAAAGTACAATTTAAGAATGCCACACAGGCAATTCTTAAGTGACACGTAAATAATTTTAGGTATTGCTCATTGAAAGCACTTAATTGTACTCATTGAGAAATATTCTTAGTTGAACAATTGAAAGATTTAGAACTTGATTGCATTTCATACATAAGTTTAGAAATTATTAGCGCAGTTTTTCCTATTAGAGTCAAACCAGTGGGTAGGGTTATGTAACTAGTGGAGTGAGGATGTCAAACATCAAACACTCTTACATCCATATGCACTATTCCAATGGTAGAATGATCTTGCGCAATCTTAAATTCATAATTTATTTGAAACCATGTGTGTATGGTTGAGCCATGACTAAAACATACAATACCGTGTTGGTGACCGCTAGAATAAGACTTTCCTATACGTTTGTATGCAAGAATGGGTCACCAATGTCAGGCTTCCGGTTCAATATGAATTCATTACGACAACGATTAAGATATGACTCAATTATAGACCCAATGCTTGTTTACCTAATTATACTATCACCAACGAACAAAATAATTGCCTATCACTAAAAAAACAATCTAAGTTACGGAATGTTTGAACTTATTTTCCAGTTATCTAAGCTTAAAATAAGTGGAATTGTCAAAAATAGAATCATATTCACTCATTGTACATGGACAATCCATTTGATTGCGGATACCATGTTGGTTAATTACGTGAAGTACTATGAAACGAGTAGATGATGGAGGTTTGACTATGAATGCTTAAGTTTTTGAAAGCGATATGGTGATACATAATTTTGAATTAGTATAAACATAATATCTCAAGTCTCACATTGAACTAAAGACGCCTTGTTGAATGATATGGAAATCAACAACTATCTCAAATGGTCACTACCTTATATGATTATAGTACTCATTTTCAAAACTAGGCACCATGTGGATAGGGTCATTACATATGGTGGCATTGCCTGATCTTGTCCGGTAGGATGCATGGTTCGTGGACGAACTTGGCTCATAACCCAATTGCGCCGAAGGTAAGGACACCACCTTATGCGGTTAAATGGACTTGGAAATACAATGGATCATACAAAAACGAGGAAAGTGAGGTTGACTTTTTTTGCGGTGCTAATGGGCTTGATAGAATAGCCAACCGATTAAGATTAGATTAGACCGACCACTCATGTGGACGCAGTTTGGACAAATTCGTGTGCTAGTACGGATACTCTCTAGTCGCCTTACCTCAAACGCTTTGAACTATTTGTCATCATCCTTTCTTGACATTCCTGCCCGCGAACACCTTCTTTAAATGCTTTCAAGTTTGCATGCCGCAATCTAGACATCCGGTTGACTCAAACTCTTATAAATGGTCGAAAATGACCTGACTTTTTCCCCAGTGATCTCAACCATACAGCTAATTGCCAGCAATCGCTATAAACATTTTAGCACAACTTCATATGGTGCAATTTTACCAAAGACACAACCTAGGCACCGCATTGTGAGCACATATTTTCTCGTTCATCTCAAGTCATGCGGCTTTTGTGCCTGCTCGCGTTGATCCCGCTCGTCCTTGGCGATTGCACGTGCGAGAGGGATAGTGAGGACCGCGACATGGGCCAGGCCCTTGAGTACAAGCTAGCCGCAATGGCGTTGATCCTCGTGGCGGGTGCGGCTGGGGTGTGCCTCCCAATCCTTGGGAGGACGGTCCCGGCTTTGCACCCGGAGAAAAGTAATTTTTCCGTCATCAAGGCCTTCGCGGCTGGGGTAATACTCTCCACCGCTTTCATGCTCGTCCTCCCGGATGCCTTTGAGAGCTTGACCTCACCGTGTCTTGGGGGATTTCCCGTTCGCTGGGTTCGTGGCGATGGTTGCCGCCCTCGGGACACTGATGGTGGACACTCTCGCTACTTCTTATTACAAGAAGTCTCACATCGACAAGGCCAGACCGGACAAGAATGTTGGAGGTGAAGAGAAGGCCAGAGAAAACCAAGGTCATGTGCATTTGCACGCGCACGCCTCTCATGGCCATTCTCACACTTCGATGTTGATGGAGTCGGACTCGGATCTCTTGCGGCATAGAGTAATATCTGAGGTTAATTCCACCGATCGCAATTTCAACACATCAGCTTGACATCTTTGATATTAATTATATTAATTCTTCCTCTTTTTTGAAATTTGTATTTAAAATTATATTAATTCTTCCTCTTTTTTGAAATTTGTATTTATGAAATTGTTAGGTGCTAGAGTTGGGGATCGTGGTGCACTCGGTGATCATAGGGATCTCGTTGGGTGCTTCAGAGAGTCCAAAGATGATCAAGCCACTTGTTGCTGTCTTGACCTTTCACCAATTCTTTGAAGGCATGGGCCTCGGTGGATGCATCGCTTTGGTACTCTTTTTTCGTCTTCATATCTGCTTTTAAATTTAATAAATATTTTTTATGCATATCCATTTTCCGATTTGAGCCATGTAAAATCAATGTATTTTTGGGGAAAAACCACTATTTTGGTTTTTGGTCAACTCGGTAGCATTAATTTCCTGAATGCTTCCAAAGATGATAAGGTCTATCTACAAAAGAAGCCATTTGACCACTGACACTGTCAAACAAGTTTTTGATATTTAAGTTGACATCATTCTCTATCATCTTGGAATAATAATTCAGTGCATTCATATTTTGACATTAAATTATATAATCGTGTATTCTGACATTCTTCTACTGCTCATGCAGATATATGTCAACATCAGTTATAACTTATGAAAAGACTATAGTTCTTTTAGGTATCTGTAGAGCAAATCAAAATAAATGGAGCACAACTATCTCCATTTCATCATTATTGACCGAATAAATCTATTGAAGTTAATCTCTCTTTTCTCTCTTTCGCTCTTTGTAGGCCAAATTTGAGACTCGGGCAACTGCAATCATGGCACTGTTTTTCTCCCTCACAACTCCAGTCGGGATTGCTATAGGATTGGGAGTCTCCAATGTGTATGATGAGAGCAGCCCAAAGGCACTCATTGTGGAGGGCATCTTCAATGCTGCATCTGCAGGGATATTGATTTACATGGCCCTGGTGGATCTTCTTGCTGCTGACTTCATGAGCCCTAAGTTGCAGAACAACGGGAGGCTCCTGTTTTGGACCAATGTAGCCCTTCTTCTCGGTGCTGGTTGCATGTCTCTCTTGGCCAAATGGGCTTGAAGCAAGTTTGCTTGTAATGATAGATCCTGTCCGATTTACAGACAAGAGAAGTACCTTGATAATAAATGCAATAAAACATTGTTTTTACTTTCATTGTTGATTTGGTAGTCGTAGCTGTCACTATCCAGCATCCTGCTAATTAGGTGACGCAGAGGAGAGTAGGAAGGCCCACCTTCCATGGTCGCCATGCCACATTTTGCCTTCGTCTCCTTCACTTCTTCCTTATCTCCATAGCGCTGCCGCTTTCCATCAAACTTTTTATCCCTCCTACCATCTCGTCTACACAAACTATTGATGCACTCTCACCCCTCACGTCTCTCCTGCAATCCATCCTTATCCCAACGCCCAATCCCGGATCCTTCACCATTTCAAAGGCATTGAATTGCTGCTCCAATTATATCAGCCATATGGCAACTGGCATACCGTACCATATGCTCTTGGGTATTCTCTCCACCAACCACTTTATGGATCCTGTGGATCAGAGAGCTTTTAAGATCTATGAGTCTTATAGTATAAGTATAAATTAAGAGATTTTGGAGACTCAAAAGGCAATCCTTTTGAAAGGCCATGAAATGCCAAGAAAAGGGCTATATTGTGGAATAACATACTTGTCTAACATGGTCATTGGTCGATGCTATGAGAATAGAGTCAATGATTATCATAGCTGCTGAATTTGACATGGTGCACGTTTGATCTCTTAAAAAATATTGATATAATGACGATTTTGCTTTATTTGTGATAGTGATAAAGGACATTATGTCTACCAAGGGGGACTAAAAAGACCATGAAAAATGATATTACTATGAATGAAAAGGTGCATATTTGAATGCCATGCCATATTTGCCACGCCATATTTGCCACAAACGGTCGCCACCTTATGTAGTTGTTTGAAGTACTCTTTTCGGACTAGTCTCATATGTAATCCGAAGAGGCTACGAATACCTTGTAGGCTTCTAGGAGGTTGGAGCGGAGCAAGAATAGATCGAACTACGCATAATAGAGGGAGTGTCAACAAATACTACATGCCTGCGGTTCTTGACGTGAGAGAGCATGCACAATATCAAGTCCCGCATAGGATGTCAGAGGTCCAAGTGAATGATATATGAACAAGCTAACACCAGAAGGCCTAAAAGGCTTTGTGCCTCTTCCCACTCTCATCAAGACACCTCCAGATCTTGTACAAGCTCTTGTGAATTGAGTTCCTTGCAAACGCTCTTGTGAATTGAGTTTTTTGCAAACGGAAAAAAAAAAAAATGTGAGAATTTTAGATGCTCTCGGAGCATCGTATAATCATCCATCCACTTAAAATTCTCCATATTTACTTCAAACAAAAAAATAAAAAATCTCCATGTTTGCCTTTTGTCATGACCTAGAAATTTAACCCGATTCCGCGATTTAATAATAAAAATTGATTATAGAATTGTAAAATGAAAAAAAAAATCAGGATAAAAAATTGATTACCTGATTCTGCGATTTAATAATAAAAATCTCCAATTTGTTTCGACAAAAAAATATTCTCCATATTTGCCTTTTGACATTATCTTTTTTATGTATTTAAAATTCAGATTAGAAATTTAATCTGTACATGATATTGTATTAAATCATAGGAAATCTCTATCTCAAAAGTAGTTCAACTCCGATCGTTTGATGTGTGACGTAAAAAAACTCCTGCTTTTGAAGTGACTAAGAACGGAAATAGAAGGATTGACAGCGTACAAATTTAATATACCAAGAAAGAAGCAACTCTCTCGGTGATGTATTCACTATTCAAATGCTATCTCTCACCTCCTTAAAATACTAGCCCTATAATTTTATTTCTCCCATACCAAATTTTCCCAAGTTAGAAACATAACCCGAATTCACAATTCAAAAATAAAAATCGATTGCAGAAACGAAATACAAACAAAAATAGGCTGAGAGATCAATGGTAAAATATGGGTTTGGCTATAACATGATACCACTGGTCCTTTTAAATCTCAATATTTGTTTTGACCAGAAGAAGAAACAAAATCTCCATAGTTGCCTATTTGACATTATCTATTTTAGGTATTTTCGGTCGCTACTTACCTAAAATTCATCGAACTAGTTGCCGCTATCTGGCTTTTACATCAGTTCCCATGAATACTTTCCGTTTATGCTTCTAAGTTTAGGCAACAGCGTAGACCTCCATTGGACTCTCTAGACAATGACCTCATCTTTTCTTCACGAATGTCATTGTAAAATCTCCCCACAACCTTGAAGTCTCGGAAGCCGCAAGGAAAATACATTCGACGCCTTCGCATAGTGCAATCTACCAAAGTAAAAACCCTAAACTAGGACCCCCACTGTTAAGCACAAATTCGTCCTTCAATCTCCGTCATGAGGCTTTTGTGCCTGCTTGCGCTGATCCCGGTCGTCCTCGGTGATTGAACATGCGAGAGTGATAGCAAGGACCGCAACAAGGGCGAGGCCCTCAAGTACAAGATAGTGGCGATCGTGTCCATACTCGTGGCGAGCGCGATCGGGGTATGCCTCCCGATCCTTGGGAAGAGGGTTCCGGCTTTGCACCCGGAGAGAAGTATCTTTTTCGTCATCGAGGCCTTTGCGGCCGGAGTGATACTGTCCACCGGGTTCATTCACGTCCTCCCGGATGCCTTCGAGAACCTGACCTCCCCGTGCCTGAGTGAGACCCCGTGGGGGGAATTCCCGTTCGCAGAGTTCGTGGCGATGATGGCCACTCTCGGGACATAGATGGTGGACCCTCTCGCGACTTCTTATTACAGGAAGTCGCACGCCAACCAGGCTTGAGAATTTGACCAAGAATCGACTGCTCGACCGTGTTAGTCTGCAAGGATCATTATGGCACAGTCGAAAATCTATCAGAAACTGGAAATAGGCCGATTCGATTGAGATATATAATTGGGCATGGGTGATTCTATCTAATTACAAAATTCTCATTGATCGACACTAAACCAATTTTTGTGTCGTTTTGGTATCTTGTGCTCGTAATTGAAACCTAAAGATTTCCACAATAACCGAGATTCGCTAATGAGTCGAAGATGTACGTTGTGGCTCGATAATAATCGACCACGAGTCCATTGCACCGAAAATTCCCAAAAGCTACCTGACAATTTAGGTTGCGTTAAAGTCACGTTTGACTGAAGTTAATTGAGGAAATGATGCCGATTTTAGAAATTGAGAACTTTAATGTGTCACAATTAACTTTAAGAATGTTGTTACATCTTTCCAAAAATTATTGACGACGGGAATTATTGGTGAAAATTTCCGAAATCAACAAATTAAAAGAATAATGGAAATGTCATATTTTAAATAGGTTTTTGGGCCTTTAAGGTGGAACACTTGGAGAAGGAATTGTAACGACTTAAATGAAGAATTGTCCTTATTAACTAAGATGGTGAAAATGATAAAATGGGAAAGGAAAAGTTATGAGAATTAGCTGCAAATTCGGATGCCTGCACATTATGAGGGATTCCACCACCATTTGCATCCTATTTGGGCAAGATAAGGATGTGTAAGAGGTGTGGGCCACTTGAGAGTGATATAGTTTAAAAAATCCATGGAAAAAATACTATCAGACTTGAAAATTTGGAAGAGAGGGACCCTCCATGAACTACTTTTCTTTTTCCTCCACCAACACTTCAATTATTGTAAAATTATTTTCGTAAACTAGTGAAACTATTCTTGTGTCATAAAAATTTGTGTTTATCGCTTGAACTATCCTATCATCCTCTACAGACTATATCATACATTTGCACACGACATCACTAATAAAAAACTATCATCCATATCTAAAACCATGCTTCCGCACAAATCCAATTTTTTAACAGTTTATGACATTGTTAGGTGCTAGAACTGGGGATTGTGGTGCTCTCAGTGATCATAGGGATCTCGCTGGGAGCTTCAGAGAGTCCCGAGACGATAAAGCCTCTTGTTGCTGCCTCGACTTTTCACCAATTCTTTGAAGGCATGGGCCTTGGCGGATGCATCACTCCGGTACCCTTTTTCTTTCCTTTACATCCTCGATCTGCTTTTAATATTTATAATAGTATCTTTCATGCATATTGAAGTTTATTTTCATGCTAAATGCCATGTAATAACTCTGTGCATCAAGTTTATCAAACTAATGTCTGTTCTCTCTCTTTTGCCTTTTGAAGGCCCAGTTTGAGACTCGGGCGAGCGCGATCATGGCACTGTTTTTCTCCCTCACGACCACAGTCGGATCACTATAGGGATCGGAATCAGCAACGTGTACGACGAGAGCAGCCTGACCGCCCTCATCATGGAGGGCATCTTCAACGCCGCATCATCGGGGATATTGATCTACATGGCCCTGGTTGATCTTCTTGCTGCTGATTTCATGAGCCCCAAATTGCAGAACAGCGGGGGCTCCTATCGGGGACCTTTGCAGCTCTTCTTCTCGGTGCTGGCTGCATGTCTCTCTTGGCCAAATGGGCTTGAAGCAAATTTGCTTGGAATGATAGATAGTCTTATATACACACAAAGAAAAGGGTTGTAATGTGGAATAGCATACTTATCTCATATGGTATCTCATATGGATGTTGGTTGATGCTGTGCCTATAGAGTCCACGATTGTCATAGCTGCTGAATTTGATAAGGTGCCCATTTGATCTCTTAACAGATATTGATACCACGGGAGTTTTGCTTTATCTATGATAGAGGGGATTGTGTCTGCTAAGGGGACAAAAAAAAACATGAAAAATGATACTGCTGTGATTCCATGAAGAATAGCAGCAACACGTTAAAATTCTTTCCCTTCTTAAGTGGCAGAAAGAAGTGAGATTTACATAAATCTTAAACTGGCAACAAAAGCAACTCTGCCCCACTCAACATAAGCAACTTTCTCAACTCATCACACCACAGCAAGCATAACTCACAAGAAGGCAAAGCAGACTAAACTACGTTACAAAAACTTGAAGTGATCCATATAGTTTAATGCAAAAGAGAAACATCCCAATACAAAAAATCTTCTCAACACAGGAGACCTAGATGTACTTTAACATCACGAAAGTTGCATTTGCTCAGAAGATAAACATACGATAAACAGGCATGTATATCCTAGCCTAAAATGATTAGTCATTTCAGACCAAAAAAAAAAAAATGATTAGTCATTCTCATCTCTTGGAGAAGCATTTTCAAATTCAAAAAAGAGATGAATGTTCTCGAGACCCTTCACAATTTTTCTGCATTATTTTATTCTATCCAACAAAGGGAAATGGAAAGAACTCTCACAATTTACTGCTAAATAAATCAGAAAAGCAAAAATGGAGACAACATCTAACAATCAATTCGTAATTATTGTACAATTTAAACCTTTAACATCAAGGGAGCTCATTGAAGTACTCCACAGTCACAGATTCGACAATGGCAAAAAATGTAAATAAGCTATAGTGTCATTGACAATATAGATCGGTAGCAAATGCCAAATCTAGTAATATAGGTAAAGCATGATCATTCAATTTGTGATTTCGAAAAGTGTGTTTTGATTCTTGCGCTCCTTTCGTGAAGTTTTGATTTAAATGAAGGAATTGTGAAGTTTCAAAGTAAATTAGAGTTACGGAAGAGAAAGAGAAGGAGTAGGGGATTTTTTCATTTTAAGATTTTTTTTTTAAAGTTGTCTGGGTATGGTTGCAACATATAATATTGTGTTGACAACTAATCGAATAGGACTATCTATATTCTCGATGCATGCAAAAGTGGGTCACCCATATCGGAATTTGTGTTCAATATATAAAATCAATAAAATATGGTATTACCTTGTTTGAATTAGTAAAAATTGTAATATCCCAAGTTCTAAATTGGATGGGAGAGATCCTATTGAATGATATATAAGCTAATACTTACCTTCAAATGGTCACCACCTTATGTCGTTTCGACAATGGCAAAAAATGTAAATCAGCTATAGTGTCATTGACAATATAGATCGGTAGCAAATGCCAAATCTATAATATAGGCAAAGCATGATCATTCAATTTGTGATTTCGAAAAGTGTGTTTTGATTCTCGCGCTCCTTTCATGAAGTTTTGATTTAAATGAAGGAATTGTGAAGTTTCAAAGTAAATTAGAGTTACGGAAGAGAAAGAGAAGGAGTCGAGAGATTTTTTCATTTTAAGATTTTTTTTTTTATTAATGGGAAGTTTCTGGGAATCGCATTTCACCTCAATTTAGAGCAAATGAACAGGGGTGGAGACCTTCTCCTCTCCATCTCTCTCCCTCCCTCCCTCCAATTCATGTCAAACACGATGATGGCGCTTAAGTCAACCACGTTCATCCCGAACATTGAATGCCACATCATCCATTACACTTTTCACCTCATATTATAAAACTCGTTTTACAATTAATTACAACACAATCAATATAGTTTAAGGATTGACCCGTATACAATCAAATCCTATAAATTTTAATTGATTCAATTAGGGATGAGTAAGTTAAAAGTGTCAAAAGTTATGTACGGCACTTATTTTAGTGCCAAAATATTTTTTGGATTACTTAAGTGTCACATTAAAATGATCATTTAAGTGCCAACTCCAATCCGGGTCTCCGAAAATCCAACATAGTTATATTTTATTCATTTCTCGGTCCTACGTGGCTTGCTAGTATGCTTAGTCAGCATATAACCCATAAATGACGCCATCTCAAAGTTGTAGATTGTGATCATTTGAGTGCCAAATTTTGTTTAAAATGATTACTTTGGTACCAATTGTTATTTAAAAATAATCACTTCAGTGTCAAGGACACCACAAGAAAATGCGACGTGGACTAGAGTTTTAAAAAAATTTACCAAGCCATATTATAATTTTAATCATAAATGTCATGTAATTGATTTGATCGGAATTTCTCGTTATTGGCACTTAAGTGATCATTTTTCTCCAATTTGATACTTAAGTGAGCCAATGAAAATTTCTGATACTAAATTAAGTGTCGTACATAACTTTTGGCACTTCTAATGTACTTATCCCAATTCAATTATGTCCTAAAACTTTATTAAAATGAAAAAAAAATCAAATCCTAAACTTATGTTGAAAAGTGCAATTTTAAAATGCACACGTGAGCAATTTCATGTATTATTCATCTAAAGGATTTGATTGTATTTTTTGAAAAATATATAAAGCTAAATTCAACCAAGTGAAAGGCTTAGAATTTGATTATGTTCCTTACAAAAGTTTAAAGGCTACCAAATGCAATCTTCGCCATTAGCATCAAACCCGGTGGTTGAGGCTGCGTAGCTAGCAAAGTGACACCAGAAATGTTTCAGCTCTTAAGTCTATGTGCACCTTTCCAATGGTAGAATACTCTCGCACAATCTTAAGCTAGTACCGTACATTTTAAAGCTGTCTGGGTATGGTTGCAACATATAATATTGTGTTGACAACTAATCGAATAGGACTATCTATATTCTCGATGCATGCAAAAGTGGGTCACCCATATCGGAGTTTGTGTTCAATATATAAAATCAATAATATATGGTATTACCTTGTTTGAATTAGTAAAAATTGTAATATCCCAAGTTCTAAATTGGATGGGAGAGATCCTATTGAATGATATATAAGCTAATACTTACCTTCAAATGGTCACCATCTTAGTACTCTTTTTCGGACTAGGCTTATACCCGATTCAATAAGGGCTTGGACACTTTGTATGTGACAGTCTGATTTTCTACTTCTGTTTTCAATTGAATAAATCAGGCTTTTCATTGATGTGCCTATAATGCTATTCTTTGAGCTGATTATTCGTGAGATAACTAGACTAGTTGGGGAAGCTACTAAGGGATTTTAATACAACATGCTTAAGAATTCGACTAGAAATCGACTGCTTGACCGTGTTAATCTACAATGGTCATTGCGGCACGGTCGAAAATCTATCAGAGACCGGAAATAGGTCAATTCGATTGAGATATATAATTGGGCATAGGTGATTCCATCTAATTACAAAATTCTCATCGATCGGCACTAAACTGATTTTTATATCATTTTGGTACCCTATGCTCGTAATTGAAACCTAAAGATTTCCACAACAACCGAGAGTCGCCAATGAGTCGAAGATGTACTTTATGGCTCGATAATAATCGACCACGAGTCTATTGCACCGAAAATTCCCAAAAACTACCCGACAGTTTAGGTTGCGTTAAAGTCACGTTTGATTGAAGTTAACCGAGGAAATGATGCCGATTTAAAAAATTGAGAACTTTAAGCTGTCACGATTATTTTTAGGAATGTTGTTACATCTTTCCAAAAATTATTGACGACGGGAATTATTGGTGAAAATTTATGAAATCAACAAATTAAAAGAATAACGGAAATGCCATATTTTAAATAGGTTTTTGGGCCTTTAAGGTGGAACACTTGGAGAAGGAATTGTAAAGACTTAAATGAAGAATTGTCCTTATTAACTAAGATGGTGAAAATGATAAAATGGAAAAGGAAAAGTTATGGGAATTAGCTAAAAATTCGGATGCCTGCACATTACGAGGGATTCCACCACCATTTGCATCTCATTTGGGCAAGATAAGGATGTGTAAGAGGTGTGGGCCACTCGAGAGTAATGTAGTTTAAAATTTTCATGAAAAAAGTACTACTAGACTTGAAAATTTGAAAGAGAGGGACCCTCCATGAACTACTTTTCTTTTTCTTCTCACCCCCCCTCCCCCAAGGCCATATTTTAAATAGGTTTTTGGGCCTTTAAGGTGGAACACTTGGAGAAGGAATTGTAAGGACTTAAATGAAGAATTGTCCTTCTTAACTAAGATGGTGAAAAGGATAAATTGGAAAAAGAAAAGTTATGGGAATTAGCTGCAAATTCGGATGCCTGCACATTACGAAGGATTCCACCACCATTTGCATCTCATTTGGGCAAGATAAGGATGTGTAAGAGGTGTGGGCCACTTGAGAGTGATGTAGTTTAAAATTTCCATGAAAAAAGTACTACTAGACTTGAAAATTTGAAAGAGATGGACCCTCTATGAACTACTTTTCTTTTTCCTCTCACCTCCCCTCCCTCGAGGCCATATTTTAAATAGGTTTTTGGGCCTTTAAGGTGGAACACTTGAAGAAGGAATTGTAAGGACTTAAATGAAGAATTGTCCTTATTAACTAAGATGGTGAAAATGATAAAATGGAAAAGGAAAAGTTATGGGAATTAGCTGCAAATTCGGATGCCTGCACATTACGAGGGATTCCACCACCATTTGCATCTCATTTGGGCAAGATAAGGATGTGTAAGAGGTGTGGGCCACTTGAGAGTGATGTTAAAATTTCCATGGAAAAAGTACTAATAGACTTGGAAATTTGAAAGAGAGGGACCCTCCATGAACTACTTTTCTTTTTCTTCTCACCCCCTCCCCCAAGGCCATATTTTAAATAGGTTTTTGGGCCTTTAAGGTGGAACACTTGGAGAATGAATTGTAAGGACTTAAATGAAGAATTGTCCTTATTAACTAAGATGGTGAAAAGGATAAATTGGAAAAAGAAAAGTTATGGGAATTAGCTGCAAATTCGGATGCCTGCACATTACGAGGGATTCCACCACCATTTGCATCTCATTTGGGCAAGATAAAGATGTGTAAGAGGTGTGAGCCACTTGTGATTGTGATGTAGTTTAAAATTTCCATGGAAAAAGTACTAATAGACTTGGAAATTTGAAAGAGAGGGACCTTCCATGAACTACTTTTCTTTTTCCTCTCACCCCGCCCCCACCACCCCCAACAATCCGTGCATCTTCTTCCCCCTAGGTAACGTGCGACACTCCTTTCTTTTTATTTCCTTTTTCTTTCTTTCCTTTCCTTTTCTTTCCTTTCCTTTTCACAGCCATAAAAAGCCCTGTCCTCTTCTTCTTTACGCTAGGATATTCGGCCTCCCTTGTTCCCCTTAGACAACAAACCAGCAACAAGAAAATAGAGGAAGGCGTGGTCTCGACGTTAGAAATTTTCTGGACCCACAGAAGCTTCGACCCAACTACCTCCATGTTTCGTTTTTCTTGGCTGTGGCCCTTATTTGAGGATGAACCACCGTCACCAGCAAGCTCGGAGTTCTCAAAAAAATTGCATAAATCCTGCTTCTTTGTACCGAAAACTGAGCAGCTCCTTCCACGGTTGTTGTCGCCAACCAACAGCCCATTCTTCTGCGGTTTCAGCTCACCGTCCTCACCGGAGGCAGCCCTCACTTCACCATTGCTGCTGTCTTGCTGGTGGGACTCCTCCCTCACCGGTGCAACCCACCGTTCGAGCAAAACGCTCACCGCCTCGCCCCCAAGAAACTCCTGTTGCTGCTGCTCAGTCCGGCTCAACTGAGGAACCAGCTCCTCAGCAATAGGCCAAGAGCCTCGCTGGCCTAAGAAGAACCATCTTGAGGTGTCTTGGCACCTCTTGGAGTGGAGACCTCACCGCCGGCACCGGAAGTGCGTGGTTTTAACATAAGTGAGTTGTTCTCCTAAAACTGGAATAGGAGTTGGATACCTCTGTTTAGGGGTTGAAATTAGCTGAGAAATGTTTAGATGAGATTAAAGATAGTTTAATATTAGTTTAGAAAGATTATATTATCCATAGAAAGGCTTAGTCTTAGTTTAAATAACAAGATCAAAACCGTAGAAGACAGTTTGGCCAAGAACAGAGACTCTGCTCCAGAACTGATTTCTAGGCGCATGCGGTTTGTTATTTTTGTAGATGGAGATGTGTTGCTATTTTGAAGTGAATGTATTCTGAGGAAATGTTTTAGATACATTTAATTATAACATATATTTTTATCATGATTTTTAGAAATTAAAAAGAAGACGATTTTAGCTTCGTTAGCTTCAAACAGAAAGTTAGACTACACTGGAAATCCTGACCTGTAAGGATTCTACGGGTCTTTACTGACATTTAGAGTTCGAATTTTCAAACGATGCCTTCACAAAAGTTGTTCATTATATCTTCTAATTTAACATACTCGAATTTCAAATCAAACGGACCTGTTTCGGACCCCGATCTAAGCTGATTTCAGAAAACAGACCCGCCAGAAACGGGCCCGGTTTTGGTGCCGGATTGAGTGAATTACTGGGACGAATCCAGAGGGATCTGAGCCTCGGTGTCTTCATGAAAATTTTTTGTTTACGTGTTCTTTATCACATGTTCAAGTTTAAGAATTTTTTGAATTCATCTAAGTTGATTTCTGGTGCTAAATTCTGAAGTGCGCAAATGGGCAGTTTTACCGGTTAAAGTAGCTAGTAACGTGTGATGGTTTTTAATGACATGTTGGTTGGAAATTTGCTTATTTAGTGATACGGCTGAGATATACAACTAATTGTTGAATGATGAAATTGAACAAAATTACATATGCTATTTGAGAATCCGTCACAAGCCTTTGGGACCAGACGATGCTCATTCGGAAATGTCCCAAGTCAACAGATGCTTGTCGCAGTGGATGTTAGACCGATGCTCCTAATCGGGATACCGTTTGAGTGTAGACGTTGCCGTGCTCGATGGTGCGAGACGATGCCCAGTTATGCCGGAAGACTGTTATCTGTTGCATTGACTGTGGCCCGTATGATTACATTGATGTTTATGTCCTTGTATATACTCATGTTAAGGTATTCATATGATGTGTGAACTCAATACTGTTATGTTTGATTTGATTGACACTAACATGCAGGAAAATGTTGGTATTAAAAGAGTTGTGAGAAACATGACTAGGTTGCATGTAGAGCGTACCCTTTTCCTACTCGGGATTTAGGGGATTAACTCGTTCAGATGTGATCTCACTCCATTGTGAGCTAAACTTGTTTAGGTCCCTAGATGGAGGATGTTCAGGAGATGTACAGGGAGTCGAAGGAAGTGAAAGCTAGGTTTTGGTTTAGTTTCTATCAGGAGTCGATGGGTCTTCCATCTAGCTTGGACACTGGGTGACAGCTTATGTTTTTGTTATCGAGAAGTCTGATGGGATCGCCTGGGACCCTGTTCCCATGGACGAGGAGCTCGGAGCATAGATAGCCTAGAAGCTCTTCTTTTTGAAACAGATTCTTGTCATGTTAGATTTTTATGTGTGTAAACACTCTTGTAAAAATATGTGTGTTTAATGTAAATATAATCCTATGTTTGCTATCCCATCTTTGTGGTGTTTGGAGTTTATGATTACGCTTTCGCATGCTTGGTAAAATGAATGGGTCGGCAACCATTCCTGGGAGGTTGCAAACTTTCATCGACCATTGCGGGATGTGCGTGCGCTCGAAGTTCGGGTCGTGACATTGTAGGCATCTAGGGTGTCAAAGAGGAGCAGTAATAGACCAAACCATGCAAAATAGGGGAGTATCAATGGGTAATTCATGCCTATAGTTCTTGAGGCCAAAGAGCTTGTACAATATCAAGCCTTGTGAGAGGTCCATGTCACGGCCTAATAAATTGATGCGTTCTAGAAGTTTCCCAAACGAAGGGCCATGGCCCATCTATGAGCAAGCTACCCTCTAGCTTCTCCAAGCTTTGGAGTTTTCTTGAGTGTTTTAGAATACTCTTCAAAAAGAGACAATGTGGTAATTGTACATTTATGTAATGATTGCCGGAAATTTAAACCCTCCATTAGATCAAAGAAGAGATCTACGGCTACTATTAACCCCATACTTGTGTATATATAGGGGAAGAGATATATAGGGGCCTCCTCCCCCCCTAAATTGTATTATCTCATTCACATGTAAAATACTATCTAGAGCTTCTCTCTCTACGCACGGATTAGGATCCGTTAGATCAATCTCTCTAAGCACGGATTAGGAACCGTTAGATCAATCGACCGTGACATCCAGGCAAATTATATATGAACAAGCTACTAGACTAGAGGAAACAACTAAGAATACAAGCACACCGAAAATAAAAACACCAGAAGGCCTAGAAGGCTTTTTGTGCCTCTCCTCACTCTCATCAAGACACAGATCTTGTGCAAGCTCTCTCTATCCTTACATGGATTCTCCTTTTTCCCTTGGTTAATCCCCTCCAATCACAATAAGAAGAAAAAAAACGAGTGTTTTTTAGGTGCTATTGGAGCATCGTATCCATCCACTTAAAATTCTCCATATTTGCTTTCGACAAAAAGAAAATCTCTACATTTATTCCACTTAAAATTCTTCATAAATAGTCTTATACACACACGAAAAAAATGGCTGAATGTGGAATAGCATACTTATCTCGTATGGTCTTTGGTCGATGCTGTGCTTATAGAGTCAGTGATTGCCATAATTGCTGAATTTGACGAGACGCGCGTTTGATCTCTTAATAGATATTGATATACTCAGATATAGCAGTAGTTTTGTTTTATTTATGATATAGGAGATTGTGATTCCATGAAGAAAAGGAGCAACACATTAAAATTCTTTTCCTTCTTAAGTGAGAGAAAGAAGTGAGATCTACATAAAACTTAATCTGGCAACAAAAGCAACTCTACGCCACTCAACATAAGCAATTTTCTCAACTCATCACACCTCAGCAAGCTCAACTCACAAGAAGGCAAAGCAGACTAAACAGTATTACATAAACTTAATATGAACCATACAGTTTAATGGAACTTAAAATGATCCATATAGTTTAATGCAAAAGAGAAACATCCCAATACAAAAAATATTCTCAACACAGGAGACCGAAACATACTTTAACATCACAAAAGTTGCATTTGCTTAGAAGATAAACATAAGATAAACAAGCATGTACATCCTAGCCTATAGTGATTAGTCATTCTCATCTTTTGGAGAAGCATTTTCAAATTCAAAAAAGAGATGAATGTTCTCAAGGCCCTTCACAATTTTCTGCATAATTTTATTCTATCCACAAAAGGAAATGGAAAGAACTCTCGCAATTTACTGCTAGATTACCCAGAAAAGCTAAAATGGAGACAACATCTAGCAATTAGTTCATAATTATTGTACAATTTAAACCTTTCATAGCAATGGAGCTCGTTGAAGTATTTCACGGTCACACTATAACAAAAAATGTAAATGTGCTATAATATCATTGACAAGATAGATTGGCAGCAAATGCCAAATCTAGTAGTAGAGATAAAGCATGATTATTCAATTTGTGATTTTGAAAAGTGTGCTTTGACTCTCTCGCTCTTTCTGTGAAGTTTCAATTTAAATGGAGGAATTGTGAAGTTTCAATGTGAACAAGAGTTATGGAGGAGAAAGAGATAGGAGTGGATAATTTATTTATTTTTTTTTTAGAAATTTCCCTTTTAAAATGGGAAGCTTTTGAGAATCACATGTCACCTCAATTTAGAGCAAACGAACAGGGGTGGTGACCTCCTTCTCGTCTCCCTCTCCTTCCTCCCCACAATTTATGTCAAACACGATGATAGCGTTTAAGTCGACCACGTTCATCTCGACCATTGAGTACCATGTCATCCATTACACCTGTCGCCTCATATTATAAAACTCGTTTTACAATTAATTACAACACAATCAAAATAGTTTAAGAATTTAAACATGTACAATCAAATCCTACGCCTTTTAAGCGATTCAATTAAGGGTGTGTTTTGCAAAAACAATTTTCGAGAAAACGTTTTTGTCATTTTCTAGCGTTTGATTCATTTAGGAAAATGAGTCAACGGAAAATGGTTTCCAAGTCAACGAAAAGATTTTCATTCCAAAACTTAAATTCAGGAAAACGATTTCCTCTTTAAAAAAACCGGAAAATATTTTCCAAAATGTTTTAAGTCCTTGCTTAATGAAAAATTTATTATTAAAAAATTTAATTAAAAATTTTGAATTTTTTATTATTATATCTTTTCTTTTCTTTTTTCTTGTTTTCTCTTTTTTTCCTTTGCCTATGGACGTAAACCCTAACTCCTCCTCCCCTCTCTCCTTCTCCTTCGCCCCCTCCCTTTCGTCACTACCGCCTCCTCCAACCCTAGCCCCTCCTGCGCTCCCGTTGGCTTCGCTCCCTCTCTTCCTCTTCGTCGGCGTCTTCTGCACCTTCATTCTCCAATGGATTCGGCTCCACGCTGGCGACTTCGGTGCCGATGCTCTTCGGTACGCTGTCGTCGGTCGCGTCCCGAGGATCGTCGCCCTTTGGAATGGCTCAGCCTGCCACGAGCTCTGGTCCGTTGCCGTTCTCGTCGAGTTCCCCTTCGCCATTGTTTGCCTCGTTGGAGAGCTCTGCTGCTTCTCTGTTCGGTACGCCTGCGCCTTCTTCCAGTGCGAGCCCAGGTTCGTCCTTGTTTGCGACGTGTGCATCTGCGCCTCGGGCATGGTCAAGGCTCTCTGGCTTGTGCCTGTGCTTGGAGCTCAGCCGAGCTTCGGTGGACGGAATCGCTGCAGAGGGAGGTGAGATCGTCGAAGATGGCGGTGATGGCGGTGGACAGGAGGAAGGGGCGATGGGTTAGGTGGAGAGGCGGCGGGAGAGAAGGGAAAAAAGGAAAATAAAAAATATTTATTTATTTAAAAAATATGATTTTTTTTATCTGAGAGAAAGCATTTTCCAATGAGCTCCAATCATAAAAGAACGTTTTCAATGATATATACCGAACAAAAGAAAACTAATTGTATTCCAAGAAAGTATTTTTCAAGAAAATATTTTCCTTAATCATTGAGTTTTTCATGAAACAAACGCACCCTAAAACTTTATTAAAAATGAATCAAGTCCTATACTTCTGTAGAAAAGTTCAATTTTAGGGATGCCACGTAGGCAATTCTTAAGTGACAAATAGACAATTTCATGTATTGCTCATTGAGAGGATTTCACTACATTTTTTGAAAAACATACAAAGCTAAATCGAACCAAGAGAAAGGTTTAGAATTTGATTGTATTCTATACAAAAGTTTAAGGACTACCAATGCAATTTTTCCAATTAGCGTTAAACCCAGTAGGTGACACTACACAGCTAGTAGAGTGACGTTAGAAATGTCTCTGCACTTACATCTATCTACGATTTTCCAATGGTAGAATAATCTTGCACGATTGTAAACTAGTACCATACGTTTTAAATCCTTGTGGGTATGGTTTAACCACAACTAGAACATACATTATTGTGTTGGCGTCAACTTGAATAGGACTATCTATACGCTGGATGCATGCAAGAACAGGTCACCAATATCGGAGTTTAGGTTCAAAAAATGAAATCAATAATATATGGTATTATCTTATTTGAATTAGTAAAAATGTTTTGTAGTCCCAATTGGACGGGAGAGACCCTATCGAATGATATATAAGCTAATACTCGCCTTTAAATAGGCAACCCCTTATGTAGTTGTTCAAAGTACTCTTTTCGGACTAGGCTCGTATCTAATCCGACGAGGGCACGAATACGTTGTAGGCTTCTAGGATGTCAGAAGAGAGTAAAGATAGATTGAACCACACATAATTGAGAGAGTATCAATGGATAACAAATGCCTACAGTTCTTGACGGTAAAGAGCTTGTCCAATATCAAGCCTCGCCTCGGATGTGAGAGTTCCATGTGAATGATATATGAACAAGCACATAGACTAGTGCCTCTTACTCGGTCTCCTTAGCTGGAATGAAAAATGATAGACCGAAAGAAAGAATGAATCACATATGAACACGAGGACCAACTAAGACTAAAAGCACACCGAAAATAAAGACGGGCCTAGAAGGCTTTGTGCCTCTCCCCACTCTCATCGATGTTTAAAGCGATACAATTGGCCCCTTTCGAATCTTTGTATTGATGGCTGAAAAAAAAAACCTTTGTATCTGCTTTGACAAATAAAAAATCTTCATATTAGCATTTTGATATGATCTATTTTAGGTATTTAAAATTCAAATTAGAAATTTAACCTGAATTTGCAATTTAAAAATAAAAATTGGTTGCAGAAATGTAATTTGAAAAAAAAAGAGCAGATAAATTAAAACATGGTATGAATTTGGCCATATAAATCAATGTACAGCATGATACGATTGGCCTCTTATGAATATCCATATTTGCCTTTTGACATTATCTGTTTTGGGTATAGAAAATTCAAATTAGAAATTTAACCCAAATTTGATATAATTTTTTGAACCACAGGAAATCTCTATCTCAAAAATAGTATTATCTGACATGTGATGCAAAATAATCTTCTGCTTTTGAAATGAAGAACGAAAATAGAAGGATTGACAGCTTACATATTTAATATACCTAGAAAGGAGCAAGTCTCTCCTTGATATGTTCACTATTCAAACGCCATCTGTCACCTTCTTAAAATATTAACTGTATATTTAATTTCTCTCATACTAAATCTTTCCAAATTAGAAATACAACCTGAAATTACAATTTAAAAATAAAAATCAATTGTAGAAAGGCTGAGAAATCAATGGCAAAATACGGATTTGGCCATAACGTGATACGCAATTAGTCCCTTTTGAATCTCAATATTTGTTTTGACCAAAAGAAGAAAAAAAATCTCCATAGTTGCTTATTTGACACTATCTATTTGAGGTATTTAAAATTCACATAATGTCGACATAGTATCTACACTCTCGGTCGCTACTTTCCTAAAATTCATCAAACTAGTTATCCCTATCTGGCTTTTACATCACTTCCCATTAATACTTTCCCTTTGTGGTTCCAAGATTGGGCAACAGTGTAGACATCCATTGGACTCTGGACAATGACCACAGCTGTACCGTAAGTCTCCCACGACCTTAAAGTCTCAGAAGCCCCGAGAATAAAAACATTCGACACAGCTCGCATAGTGCAATCCACTAAGAACCCAAACCTAGGCTCCCCATTGTAAAGCGCAGATTCGTCGTTCAATCTCAAGTCATGAGGCTTTTGTGCTTGCTTGCGTTGATCCCGGTCGTCCTCGGTGATTGCACATGCGAGAGCGATAGCGAGGACCGCAACAAGAGTGAGGCCCTCAAGTACAAGATAGTGGCCATCGTGTCGATCCTCGTGGCGAGCGCGATTGGGGTGTGCCTCCCGATCCTTGGGAAGAGGGTCCCGGCTTTGCACCCGGAGAGAAGTATCTTTTTCATCGTCAAGGCCTTTGCGGCCGGAGTGATACTGTCCACCGGGTTCATCCACGTCCTCCCGGATGCCTTTGAGAACCTGACCTCCCCGTGCCTGAGCGAGACCCCGTGGGGGGAATTCCCGTTCGCGGGGTTCGTGGCGATGATGGCCGCTCTCGGGACGTTGATGGTGGACACTCTTGCAACTTCTTACTACAGGAAGTTGCATGCCAACAAGGCCGGACCGGACAAAAGCGTCGAAGACGAAGAGAAGGCCAAAGAAAACCAAGGTCACGTCCATGTGCACACGCACGCCTCTCAGGGCCATTCTCATGGTCCAATGTTGACAAAGTCGGATGGGAGCTCCTCCGATCTCTTGCGGCATAGAGTCGTATCTCAGGTGAGTACCGTAATTCGCAATTTTCTGCACATTAGTCGTCATATGACTTGCTTGCTACTATTTTTTTTTCTTTTTTATTTGTGTAAAACCATGATCGCCATGCGTATTTTTCACATGAGATTGAGTTCGAATATGAGTGAAAACTGAAAACTAATTCAATTAGTACTTCTTCCTAACATGGTGAGGTTCCGATTTTGAGATTTGTGGTTTATGACATTGTTAGGTGCTAGAGCTGGGGATTGTGGTGCACTCGGTGATCATAGGGATCTCCTTGGGAGCTTCGGAAAGTCCCGAGACGATAAAGCCCCTTGTCGCTGCCTTGACTTTTCACCAATTCTTTGAAGGCATGGGCCTCGGCGGATGCATCACTCAGGTACCCTTTTCTTTCCTTCATATTCCCGATCTGCTTTTGAATTCGATAGAAGTATTTTTCATGCATATTGAAGTTTTCTTTCATGCCGAATGTGCTGTGAAAATCACTGTATTTTCCAGGAAAAGTATCTGAACATGAAGCCGTTTTGGCCACTGACACTGTTGAACAATGTCTTCGATGTTTTGAGTTCGAAATCAGTCTCTATTATCTTGGAGTAAAAGCTCTTGTGCATCAAGTTTATCAAAACTAATGTCCATTCTCTCTCTCTTGCCTTTTGTAGGCCCAGTTTGAGACTCGGGCAAACGCGATCATGGCACTGTTTTTCTCCCTCACGACCCCAGTCGGAATCGCTATAGGGATCGGAATCAGCAATGTGTACGACGAGAGCAGCCCGACCGCCCTCATCGTGGAGGGCATCTTCAACTCTGCATCGTCGGGGATATTGATCTACATGGCCCTAGTCGATCTTCTCGCCCCTGATTTCATGAGCCCCAAATTGCAGAACAGCGAGAGGCTCCTGTGGGGGACCTTCGCAGCTCTTCTCCTCGGCGCTGGCTGCATGTCTCTCCTGGCCAAATGGGCTTGAAGCGAATTCGCTTGTAATGAATAGATCCTGTCTGATACACGCACAAACAGAAGTCCCTTGATATTAGTTGTAATAAAAAAGCGATATTCTTTTGCATTCAATGGCGGTTTCGCGATAATCTTTTGCATCCAATGCCGGTGGAAGAAGAATTCTTTGCTTCTTCTCATTCACCTTCTTCCTCATCTCTCCATCTCACCGCCGCTTTCCATCAAACTCCGGAGCCCTCCCTCCGTCTCATCGGTGCAAACCATTTGATTTGCTCTCGGCCCTCGCATCTCTCTTGTAATCCGTTTTGCTGCTCCGAGTTCAGCGGCCATGCGGCAAGCGACACGCCGTTCCGAAGAGCTCTCTTGTATGGAGTTCCGCCTGTAGTTTGACACCAACCCTCCGACCGCCGGATGGGCTAGGACCGCCGCCTGCAGAACCCAACCGATCACTATCCAGACCATGAACGTCCATTCCAAGAACCTGCTGGTACATGGAATTTTTTTCTGTTTCCCCTTATTGATCCCCTCCGACCACAAAGACGAATTGAGTTCTCGCGGATGGAGAAAACAAAATAAGAGACTTTTAGGTGCTCCTAGAGCATTACACAACCATCTGATTGGGTATACCTTAGAGTCATTTGTTCATGTTAGCACCAATCATATCACTTAGGACGACAGGCATTCACATTAGCTATTTCCGATTAAAATTGACTGAATGGACTCAATTGGTGAAAAGTAAAAAGATTTAGGACATTTTCAAAATTAAAATATTTAAGACTAAATTAGCAAAGTCACAAAAGTTTTAAGACTTTTTGGACAATTTTCCCTGTTTCCACATCAGCAATTGAATGAATGTCAATGAAAGGTAGATTTGTCGAAGGTATACCGACTTGAGATTTTTTATGATGCACAAATTAATTCGAGATAAATGTGGTACATATGTATGAATTTACGACTTTGGAAGTATTAATTGTTGGGGTATGGTTCATATTCCCTATTGATAGGAAGGCATGGGATTTAACTTTTACTTTCTATCTCGTTGTGCTTTACTTTCTATCTCGTTGTGCTTTACGCCGAATCCTAACATTAATCCTATATACAGGGGCTGAGAAATGTGATACAAACAAAAAACAAATCGACACAGGAAATGTGATACAAACAAAATCGGGCTGAGAAATTAATAAAAAGACACGAATTTGGCCCCTTTTAATCTCCATATTTCCCGATGCACGTTGTGTATTATAGGTATTTAAAACTCGAATCATGTCGACATGGTACCAACACCGTCCCCGGCTTACCTTGAATTCATCCTTACTTTTTGTCACTGTCCTAGTTTCTACGTCACTTCCCATGAATGCTTTCAGGTTCGCGCAAACAACAGAGACATCCATTGAACTCGAAACTCTTATAAATGCTCAAAAGATGACCCCACTTCTTCCAGTAATCGCAACAATGCCACTATCCCGTCCATTCAACCTCCAAAGAATCCTTTCGAATCCTCAAAACTCTTATAAATTGCCGAGCGATGACCTCACGTTTTCTCCACTAATCACCACGATAATCCATTGGAATCCGACTCTTAAAAGTTGTTCAGCAATGACCTCACTCTTTCTCCAAGAACCTCAACGATACTCCCATATATCAATACCTGCATGAACCTAGTAGTCTCGGAAGCCCAAGGATAAAAAACATCTAACACAACTTGTTTTGCCGAAGGTAAAACCTAGGCACCCCATTGTGAGCACAAATTTATTGTTCAATCTCAAGTCATGAGGCTTTTGTGCCTGCTCGCATTGATCCCGGTTGTCCTCGGCGATTGCGCATGCGAGACCGATAGTGAGGACCGCAACAAGGGCCAGGCCCTCAAGTACAAGCTAGCTGCAATAGCCTCGATCCTCGTGGCAGGCGCGATCGGGGTGTGCCTCCCGATCCTCGGGAAGACGTTCCCGGCTTTGCACCCCGAGAGAAATGTTTTTTTCATCATCAAGGCCTTTGCGGCCGGGGTGATACTGTCCACCGGGTTCATACACGTCCTTCCGGATGCCTTCGAGAGCTTGACCTCACCATGCCTGGGCAAGACCCCGTGGGGGGAATTCCCATTCGCAGGGTTCGTGGCGATGATTGCCGCCCTTGGGACATTGATGGTGGACTCTCTCGCGACTTCTTATTACAAGAAGTCTCACATCGACCAGGCCATGTTGGACAACTATGTCGAAGATGAAGGGAAGGCCAGAGAAAACCAAGGTCACGTACACGTGCACACACATGCCTCTAATGGCCATTCTCACGGGCCGAAGTTGACAAACTCTGACGTGAACTTCTCAGATCTCCTGCGGCATAGAGTAGTGTCTCAGGTTAACTCTGTGATTCGCAAATTATGCACATCAGTCGTCTTGACTTACTTGCTACTATTATCTTTTCGTTATGGCTTCAGTAAAACCATGATAGTCATGCATATTTTTCAGTGGGATTGAGTTTGAATTCGAAATTACTTCAATTAATTCTTCTTCCTAATACGGTGATGTTCCAATTTTGATATTTGTGGTTATGACGTCGTTAGGTGCTAGAGTCGGGGATTGTGGTGCACTCGGTGATAATAGGGATCTCGTTGGGAGCTTCGGAGAGTCCTAAGACAATTAGGCCACTTGTTGCTGCCTTGACCTTTCACCAATTCTTTGAAGGCATGGGCCTCGGTGGATGCACCACTCTGGTACCCTTTTTTGTCCTCAATCTGCTTTTGGATTTAATAAAATTATCTTTCATGCATGTTGCGGTTCATTTTTTAATTTGAGCCATGGAAAATCAATGTATTTTTCAGTAAAAGGGGCTATTAAAGCAACCACTATTTTGGTTTTTAGTCAATTGGGTAGCATTAATTTCGTGAATGCTTCCATAGATGATAAGGTATATCTCCAAAGTAAGCCATTTGGGTGAACCTGTTGAACAAGTTTTTGAGATTTGAATTTGAAATCAGTCTCTATCATCTCGAAATAATAAGTCAGTGTTTTCACTTTTTGGCTAGAAGTACCTTGTCGGCTCCTTATATGGATCATTGCATAATAGAAATTTGAATTAACTCTTGATTCAATTGTATGTTCTGACATACTTCTACTGCATGAGCAGATGAATCTCAAACATGATTTACCTTAAAAAAGACCCCATTCTCTTAAAAAACTGTAAAACAACCAAAAGGATCGACCATTTCTCTCAATGGTATCCAAAAATAGCAATTATCACCTTAGTTCTAAATTCACATAACTTCCTAAACAAATCAAAAGGTGGCAAATTACCAAAGTTCTTAGTGATTGCCTATATATAATCGTCCAACTACCTCCACTCCATCTCTCTTTTGCTTTGGCAGGCCAAGTTTGAGACTCGGGCAAGCGCAATCATGGCAATGTTTTTCTCCCTCACAACCCCAGTTGGGATTGCTATAGGATTGGGACTCACCAGTGTGTACGACGAGAACAGCCCAAAGGCGCTCGTTGTGGAGGGCATCTTCAATGCTGCATCTGCAGGGATATTAATTTACATGGCCCTGGTCAATCTTCTTGCTGCTGACTTCATGAGCCCTAAGTTGCAGAACAACGGGAGGCTCCTCTTTGGGACCTATGTAGCTCTCCTTCTCGGTGCTGGTTGTATGTCTCTTTTGGCCAAATGGGCTTGAAGCAAATATGCTTGCAACGATAGATACCGTCTGATATACACACAAGAAGTCCCTTGACATAAAACGTAATAAAAAAGCGATAGCTTTTGCATACAATGGCGGTGGAAGAAAAATTCTCGGCGATAATTTTTGCATCCAATGCGGGTGGAAGAAAAATTCTCTGCAGACGTCCTTTTTTCCACCGTTGATTTGGTAGTTGTAGCTGTCATTTGCCCGCTTCATTGCATGCTGTCCAAAATCTCTCTAATTAGCTGACCCAAATAAAAGTATGAAGACCCACCTTCCATGGTCACCATCCTACATTTTGCCTTCATCTCCTTCACCTTCTTCCTCATCTCCATCTCATCGCCGCTTTCCATCAAACTCTTGAGCCCTCTCTCGATCTCATCTGCACAGACCATTGATTCGCTCTCAGCCCTCACATCTCTCCTGTAATCCATCCTTATCTCAACGCTCAATCCCAGCTCCCTCACCATTTCAAAGGCATTGAATTGCTGCTCTGAGTACAGTGGTCACGTGGTGACTGGCACGCCATACCAAAGGCTTTCCAGTATGGAGTTCCACCCGCAGTGCAACACAAAGCCTCCAACTGCCGGATGGGCCAGGACCGCCACCTGTGGAGCCCAACCAATCGCTCTCCCAACTGTGGCCGTCCATTCCAAGAAACCTTTGGGCAATGCGGCCTCAGGATTGGTGTAATCACTGGGGTACCCCATCTTGCCTTTTGGCGGAGGACGACGTAAAGACCACACAAACCTATACCCACATTGCTCCAGTGCGCATGCAATCTCTCTCGCTTGATCCTCACTAAAGCTTCCCATGCTCCCAAAGCAAAGGAATCCGACTGATGCTGGAGGCTGATCATCCAACCAACAGATGAGATCCTCCCCTTGTCGATCATCACTGGACCCCACATGAGCGTCGCCCTTGAGGTCTAGTATCGGTCCCACCAGGTACACCGACGGGATTTCACTGTTTGCAAAGGACTTGACAGCATGGCATTCCAGCTCCAAAAATGTATTTACCAGTATGCCCTTTGTTTCTTTGAATCTCTGAAACTGATCCAGTATCACCGTGGACCAATCTCTGTTTAGCGCCACAGAGGGCAGGACTTTGGCTGGAACTGGGTTGATGCAACTCGGGACCATCAACTCAGTATCCGAGTCTTTCAGCTCAGTGATGTCTTGGCTATGGACGTCACGAAGGGTTTGGAGATGGAGCATAAGACCAAGAGCGCCGGCACTTGAAGTGTAAAAGACATAAGTGGGGACTCCAAACTCATTGGCAATGTCAATCATTGTCGTGCAGAACATGCCAATCACGAAAGCTGCAAGTCTCGGCTCCTCAGGGCCTGACTCAGAATGAGCAAACTGCACGGCCACCTTTTTGACATGGGGTTTCTGGATTTCTATTAGGGAGGTCAAGAAGTTCCCTTCCAAGGAAGGTTTCTGTTCAGGAAGGGTAATGAACTTGACACAGCCATCAATGGAGGAGGAAGAAGAAGGAAGAGAGTCGGCGTAGGTGGTGATTTTATTGTCAAACGGCAGTGTGATGATGAATATTGTGGCTGAGAGGCGGTGGTCTCTTTGGACAAGGAGCTTGGCGACTTCAACAGCGGGTACAAGTTGACCGATGCCAGGTGAAGGGACAAATACCAGCTCTCCCCTCTTCATTGTTATAGAAAATTGATCTTATCTTTTCTCTTCTCTCAATCCTGAAATTGCCATAGAGTATTGGTGTTATGGATAAGAAAGAGGACAAGATAGCACATGTAATCCTGAGAGGTTCTGATCTGTGTGGTGAAGATAAAGCTTCTGGAAGTCCAATAATTTAAAATGTTAAAAGACAGTTTTTTCTTCTTTTGATAGGAAAAAGGACAAGAAAATTGCTTCTGCTGGCAGTAGTCATGCTACTTTGTATCACAGGTAGAGAAAAACTCACAAGCAAATAAATTATGAGAAGTGGATATTCTGCCAACTTACAGATTATGTTACAAAAAATGGTGCAATGAAGTTAATCTCAGTTGGAGGAAGAAGAAACCTTTCCCCCAAGTGCCAGGATGATGATTGTACGTCATTTCTCACTTGGCTCATAGATAGAACATGGGCCTCATCTATCAACAAAAAGATAAATGGTAAGATTATACACAGATCACAACTAAAGGATAAAGAGGCCATTTATGTAAAATAAATCAAGCCTTTCCAGTTTACCTTTAGTCATACAGGGTTGGGAAAAATGTGCAAAGTCGAGCTGAAGGCGTGTCCTCTCTTGAAAAATTTCAATCAATATTAAATGTATTTAAATCCTCCCACAGTATTGGAATGAACATAGTCATTGATAACCAACCTGTGTTGTTTGGCATTGGCATTGTTTTTTGCATTGGCTCCAATAACTTCAAGCAGTTCATCTACCTTGCTTGCATTGGCTACATTAATCCTCATCAGCAGACTCAAGGAGCAATAACCATGTAGGTTTCTGACATAAAACTACTCCAGAAATCTGAGTGAAGCAAAATTCAGGTTCAACACTTCCAAGCACACAAAACAAACTCTCCCTTGAAGAATAGACATAATGTTCTGGGAGGGCGGATATATAATAGGAGAATAAGACATCCGACAAAAGGTCCGGTTGCCAGCTGTCTGCAGTTTCATGGAGATAGAAGACCAAATATGTGATAATCAGAGACAATCTTGGGGCAACCTCTTCTTGTCACTTATTTTATTCATATACCTCAACATGATCAGGATCAAGAGAAGGCCTATAACCAGCTTTTCTCATTTCCATGGCTAATCCATCCAACGTACTATATATCTCATCACATTGGTCGTGGCCTTGATCCCTTGATAGAAAATAGTTTATGGTGCCTGCTATATCAATCCAACTACATCCAACCTCCTTTCTCAGACCCTTTTCCTTCATCTCTCCCCTCAACCTATCAACGCTCTCCCAGTTGCCTTCCTCCGCATGTAAATTTGAGAGCAAAACCTGATAGCCTGAACTGTTGTTCCCTATCCCAAGTTCAATCATCTTTCTCGCAACACTTTCCCCAATTTCAAAATGTCGATGAATTTTGCAGGCTCCCAGAAGTGAACCCCAAATTGCCAACTTATTACCATCTTCACCCAACTCATTGACAAACTCAAATGCCTCTCTCACTCTCCCAACTCTCCCTAGCATGTCAGCAATGCAGCAGTAATGCTCAGTTGATGGCTGAATTTTATATTCGCTCTCCATTAATCTGAATATCTGAAGGCCTTCATCAGCTAAACCAGCATAACTACACGCAGACAGCACTGCAACAAAGGTAATTGCATCGGGTTCAATGCCAAGCCCTTTCATTGAGTGAAATAATGAAACAGCTCTCTCACCCATCCCGTGCTGACCATAACCAAGTATCATGGTGGTATATGTCACCGAATTTTTCTTGGGGGTCCTTCTGAAGGCATTTTCAGCATCTCTGATGACACCCAACTTGGAGTACGTGTCGATGAGAGCAGTATCCACAAAGATGTTTTGGTCCAGAAAGTTGCGAACTGAGAATCCATGGAGTTGCTTACCGAAACTTATACTTCCAATGGAGATACAAGCAGGAAGAACTGATGCTATTGTAACAGCATTGGGCATGACTTTTTGCTCAAGCATCCGTCGCAAAATCACGAAAACTTCTTCAGTCAGTTCATTTTGAGTGTACCCAGAAATCATAGCATTCCATATAGCTTGATCTCTAGCATTCATGTAATCAATGTTGAAGATTTGTTCTGCAGTCCTAATCAAGCCACATTTAGCATACATGTCTATGAGATAGCTACCCATTCCCTCAAATTGAATCCCATTCCTGAGAAGATATGCATGAACCTCCTTGCCAACGCGTTGATTCTTCAGATTCGATGCTGTGGAGAGTAAAGCGGTTACTGTCACAGGATCAGCCATAAACCCTTGTTTCTGCATCTCATAGGCAAGCATCAAACCTTCATCATCCAGCCCATTCTGCACAAAAGCAGAAATGACTGTATTCCACGAGACAATATCTCTCTGCAGCATCTTATCAAAAACCTTAAATGACGTCTGAACTGAATTGCACCTTGAATACATTACTATCACTGCATTTAATATGTTAACAGGCAATACTGTGAACCTCTTAATCAAATAGGCATGAAGCTGTAAAGCTAAGTCCAATCGTTGCAACTGTGAAACAGCCATTAAAACTGAGAGAAAAGTTACATCATCGAGGTCCATCTGCTCTGAAGCCAAAGCTTGAGCAAAGAGCTCAATCCCTTCAGCAGGACAATCATTCTGAACATATGCACAAATCATCGTGTTCCACACTTCTGTGTTCTTCTCAATACAATGATCAAAAATCTTCCTAGCGATATCAAGGAACCCAAGCTCTGCATACATGAATACAGCTGAACTGACAACAAACAAGTCGTTCACAAATTCATCTCCCAACTTTAGAAGAAACCCATAAAACACATTGGCCAACTTTCTCTTCCCAACACCTGATATGGCAGGGAAGATATTAACGAAACTGACCGGACTTGGCCTTATTCCAGTCCTCATCATTGTCCGAAAATGCTTAACCGCATCCATATACCTCTCAGTCTTTACATACCACGAAACCAATGTATTCCAAGAAACCACATTTCTCCTACGCATTGTATCGAAAACTCTCCGCACCGGATCATTCACACTGTAGTCGGAATCCATCAAATAACCCACATCATTCTCCGCACTGTTCAAGCACGCAGAGTACATATTCAACAAAGAATTATACACGATCCTACTGGGGTTCGGTTGGCACCGGATAAAATGGCAGTGTACGGCTTTACCTACCCTCAAATTACGCGTCTCGGCACACGCTTTGAGAGTGGAGGAGTAAGTGTAGGAATCGAACTGGACGTCGGGGGAGGCCCTCTTCATCCGGGAACAGAAGAGGAGGGCTTCGTCGGGCATGTTGTTGCAGATGAAGCCGATGATGATGGTGTTCCACAGGACGGTGGAGGGGCGAGTAATTGTGTCGAACAGTTGGCGGGCGAGGTGGGGCTGGCCTTCTTGGCAGAGCCGGCTGAGGCGAGAGCGGACGGTGGGGGTCTTGAGGGTCGGCTTCGGCGGAGACGGCAGGGCTTCGCCGCCGGGGGCGGCGGTCGTGGCGGCGGCGGCGGCGGAGATGTGAGAGTGAGGAAAGGGTGGTGACAGAGGGAGTGCAGAAGTCGCCATCATCGGATAGTGCCTGGACTCACCTCCGGAAGAGAGGTGGAGATAGTGTTTGGTTGGCAATCGAGACTCCTGTTTTTCAGTTATCTTCATTGGCACTCGAATGCTCGACGTTTAATGTTTCAAGTTTCAACCGCTTTTAAATATTTTACCCTTCGATTTTTTTAAAAAGGTTAGTGACACGAAAACTCCCATATTAATACATCCACAATAAATTTATCTCAAACTATTCCAAATTAGCACATTTGTAACAGATTTATCTTCCATTAAATTTTATCTTTAAATTACTGAATTAGATGACATAGTGCATCAATTTGGGGTTTATCCTTCATTTATCATAGATTTATGGGTTTGTGATTTTTTGTGATATTAACCCAATTTAACATAAACCAATGTAGGATCAATATGTTACAAATGTATCAATAATTTTTGGCAAATTTGTCATAGGTATACGATTTGGGATATTTGATAATCAAAAAATTAATTTGGAGTAACTTTGTTATAAATATACCAATTTAAGATTTTTTGTGATATTAACTCTCTTTTTTTAAAAAATTTATATTCTCGCCCCTAAAACTTATGTACATGTTAAATACTCTTCTCCCAAGATGTGAAATTTCACCTATGTATGGTAGCTTTTGGATTATTCCATATGAATCAAATAATTTTATTTCGATTTCATCAAGCACATGAAAAAAATGTGATCCTTTTCAAGGAGAAACCCAGATCATGGACAAAAGTGACCTAGGAAGGTTGCAAAACTAAGGTCATCGTACAAGTATCGCGATCCGAATTAGATGTAAAAAAAAAAATAATAAATCTGAAATGAATACAAATTGCCCTTAGGTTCAAACCACAATCTTATTCATTTCTAACCTAAATTACAAAAATAATTGGTTTGTAATTTAAACCAAGTGTAAGAGTGTTTGTCCAAATTCAATTCATATTAACTTAGATACCACTGCCAAACCTAGAACTTGGGGCTAAAATCATAGATTTCCAGTGAGTTTTATTTTTGTCAAGCATCCAACCGCTGGACCTTCTCTTGACTATTTTTTTTGGTTGGAAAAGAGTGCTTTTCATTACTCGGGTAACGATTGTGGGTACAAAACGTTATAGTCAAAACATAGAAGAGCCCATAAGGCTTCAGGGGTTTTGGGCAACCAATTAAAGGTCCAATATCTATCTTTATGGGCTTTAACCCACCAATCTCCAACCTTATTCGCATTCCTACTGCAATGGGCCAAGGATAGGTCATCAAAGCCCATGAGCTTCCTCCTAGTTGCACTGATAAGCGCCTCCCCCATCCCAAGCAAACTGATCTGCTCCTGTTACCGCTCATATCAGAGTTAAAAGAGTCTGACTCAAGTTGAAGACTTAGATGACTTCGTGTGCTGAGGAAATCTAGGGTTTCTACTAGAGCTTTCGCTTCCACCTGAACTGCTGAAGATCCACTAAAACACCATTATTATCGCGACACACACAGCTAATTGCTCCTTCCATCAAGCTCTCTCTAAAGGATCCGTCAATATTTACTTTAAGAGCCCCTTGCCAAGGACCTAGCCAGATCAGAGGTGAGCCTCCTTCAACGTAGTCGTTTTTCCTTTCCAATCTGTTCCATCTGCTGATATTTTGATGAATGGCCCGAGCCGAGCACACGAGATGCTGTGGATTTGGAGATTGTTTGCGAAAGATAAAATTGGCTCTAGATTTCCATACGGGCCAAAGAGTCACGGCTAAAAGTTCAAAGCTCACCGGAGGTACTCTTGAAATTCAACAGCCATTCTTCAATTCTAGCAAGCCCACGACTATCAATGAGGATCTGGAGGGTGGGGTCTGACCTTCTCTTGACTGTAACTTGGTCCATTCAAGAGTTATTAGGGTCAAATTTGTTAAAATTTTGGTGGGTCAAAGACATACTTAAAGAATTTAATAATAACGTCACTAATAATCCCTGTATTTTTTTTTTCGAAATTAAAGATCCCCTCTTTATTTTATTTTTTTAAGGCCCTGTTTGATAACATTTCCGGGAATAACTGATTATGTTCTTTTGTTTTCGGGAGGAAAAAAAAATAGAAATCCGTTTAGTAAGGGCACGTTTGTTTGTGTTTCTATTCAAAAAGTGTTCCAAGGAACAAAAATAGAAAAAGCTATTTTTGTTCCGGAGAACAATTTTTGACTAGAAAGACACGCGTTTAAAACTTGTTCTAATAAAAAATGAATAGAAATATGTTTGGTAAATTTGTATTTTTTTTTTTTCTTTTAAATTTTTAAATTTTTAATATTTTTTTTTCTTTTTTTTTTTTTTTTTTTTTTTTTTTCTTCTTTTGGCCGGTCGCCGGCCTCGGCCATGGTCGGCGACCGGCCGATGAGGGCCGCGGCCTCGCCCGACCATGGCGAGTCTCACCGCCCTTGGCGAGGCTCGGGCTCGCCCGGATCCGGCGAGGCCGAGCTCGCCCAACCACCGGCGAGGCTCGGGCTCGCCGGATCTAGGCGAGGCCAAGCTCGTTGAGCCTCGCCGGTGGCTCGGCAACCCTCCGGCGAGGTCGCCGGCCCTCGATGGCCGATCCACCGGCCATGGCCGAGGCCGGTGACCGACCAAAGAAAAAAGAAGAAGAAAAAAAACAACTTTTATTCTTTTTATTCTTTCTATTCTTCCAAAAGTGTTTCTGGAACAAAAAAAACAACTTTTTTTGTTTGTTATTTCTATTCTAATTTTGTTCCTGGAACAAAAAAACAAATTTTGAACAAAAATGCAAACAAACACGTTTTTTTTTTTTTTTTTGTTCCCGAACAAAAAAAGAAAATCTGTTCATGAATTGAAAAAAGAACACAAACATGCACGCCCTAACCTTTTTATTCTCGGGAACAAAAATGAAATTTTTTATTTCCGAGAATGGATTTGGAATAGAATCAAGAAGTAGAAAAAAATTATTTCTTATTCCCGGGAACAATTCTTAGAATCAATTCCAATTTTCTTCTCCTCTTCTCTTTTCTTCTATTTTCTTCCCTTTTCTCTTCTTCTCTTCCCTTTTCTTCTTTTTCCTTTTGGCCGATCGCCAACCTCGGTGAAGCCGAGCAATGGCGAGGCTCATTGGCCCAAGCCTCACCATGGCTGGGCGAGGCCAAGCTCACTCTCACCAGGCCACCTCCAAGTTGGCGTCACGTGGCAATGGCCCAGCGAGGTCGAGCTTGGCCTTGCCGATGGCCTGGTGAGGCTTGCCTTGGCCAAGCAAGCCTTCGATAAGCTCGCTAGACCTTGCCCAGCCATTCACTGGTCACGGCGATGGCCGATGACCAGCTACAAAGAAGGAAGAAGAAGAAGAAGAGAAAAATAAAATATAAGTATTAAAAAATTAAAAGAAACAAAAAAATTTAAAAATCTTACCGAACATATTTTTGTTTAGGAAATAGATATTTTAGACGATTCTGAAGTGTGTTCTTTTGTTCGAAATTGTTCTTAAAATAGAATAAGAAAAATCATTTCGATCAAAAATTATTCATGGGAACAGAATCATTACCAAATACGCTATAAATCATTCGTGTACTTTTCAAAAAGATTTATCACTTATTCTTAAGACATTTTGATAATAGGTTTTGCTGACATGGACTTAATGCGTAAAAAATTAGGTTAGTATCACGAAAAACCACAAATTTGGATACTTGTGATAAATTTACTTTAAATTAATATAACTGTGATAAAATTACCCAAAAAAAATTATGACATATTAAAATTTTATTATCCTCCGTTAAATTAGATTAATACTATGAACTTTTTTTTTTATAAAATACCAAAATAATACACTCGTTAACTACTACATGTTATCTAATTTAGTAATTTCACAGTAAAAGTTAACAAAAACTAAGAAATGATAAATTTATCACATGTATACTAGTTTGAGATTTAATTTGAGGTTGTGATATTAACCCTAAAAAATTATTGATGCAAGACTTTTTTATTTTTTTCCTTCTCTCCTGTGACTTTGCCCGCCTAAGAAAAGGAGAGATTGGCTTGGATATACGCGACCCTTGTGGCCATTTTGGTCGTCGGTTGCCTACGATAGTCTCTATCCCATGCCCGTGTGCTGAGACTCCCGTAACTCGCGATTAAATAGCCCTTTGCAATATCTTTCTCGGCTCAGACTTTGCCCAACCACCTCTCAAGCACGGCGGCAGCCGTTCCTCGCGAGTCTAGAGGCCAGCGACCCTCAAGGTGGTCGCTAGCCTTACCAGCGGTTGCCAAATCTTTGCTACTCTCTCTCTTTCATTTATCTCGTGTATCCTTGGCATCAAATCGAATGATTAATGGTCGATACTTTTAACAAGTAGAGTGATTATCTTGACCCCAAAAGGGAAAAAAAAAAAAAAAAAAGTGTGATGATTTCGAGCTTTGAGATACAATGGCATTTTAAGCTCGCCCCAAACTTATTGTATGGAAGCTAATTCAATCCTAAATTCTTTAATTTTGTCAATTTTATACTAAACATTTTAACAATTTACTAATAGGATTCATTCAGTTAATTTTAGCTAGAAATTGCTAATTTTGACGAGTTTTGCGAAGTTTTGAATTTTTTTTGTAAAATTTTCTTTTTATGTTCCTTTTTTTTTTTTTTTTTTTTTTTTCTGTTTCACTTTTCCTTCATTGGATCTTTGACTGGTGAGGACATTGTGGCCGCAAGGACCCTCGCTGGCCACCAGCGAGGGTCTTGCGCAACGACGACTCTCATTGTTTGGCCACGAGTTGCACCACATGGAGCCGCCCAAATCGTAATGCTGACGATTTTCACCTAAAATTGGACGGACGAATCACGTGAGGGAATCATAAAGAGGATTAGACCTAAACTGATAAAGTTGAAAAAGTTTAGATTAAAGCGATAATTGCAAAACTTGCCGACATTCTAGATGAACATTGCATAATTGCTCCGTGACCGTGCAACTTGCAAAGAGCGCGTACCAGAGATACTTTGGCGATGATTGCGGTGAAAAGCGCTTCCAGCACCGTTCTTTCGTCCATGGTTTTCTAATCATTTTAGCCATGGAAATTGCAAAACACGGAAATAAGCCGATCATAGAAAGAATCGATCTGAAAGGTTTTATAGTTGATGACTTTGATTTCACGGATTTCTCTTCTAGGATTTCGAAAGAGGTTAAATCATATGCTCTCATGATCTTTGAAATTGGTGGACTTGGCAGGTTAGCAAGCCTCGTAGTTTTTGTGAGCCCCTAGATAGTAAAAGATCTTTATGCTTGTATCCATCGATTACCCAGGAAACGGAAATTGAGGAAATCGAGGGATGCTACTCGCTTTCAAGTTTGATTCTTTGTTCTTTGTTCTTTTATAATTCAAGAATATGAGCACAAAGCCTGACTACTTATGAGTCCACGAAATACCCTACAAACCTTACAAACCGGCTCAATTTAGGACATACGTCCGTGCAAGGTGGTCATGATCTATAACGGTTATGGGCGGCCTTCAATTCATGAGTCGGTAATCTCTTGAATTTCAACATGCCGTGTCGATCCTAAAAATAGGATGAAAACCCTTCAGCCCTCGAAGCGTGTCCTCACTAGCCGCATGCATTGACGTCAAGATCTCGACGACTAAAGTTCACTGTGTAGCGTCCAGCTCCGTGCCATAGGCAACGAGCTCGACAGAAGCTCGATGCAGGCTCTAGAGCGCATCGATCGCATGCACAAGCTCAAGCGCCAGTGGCGTGGTCGGGAGGAGCAATGGTCACCGAGGATGCGATGGCTGTCGGCTGCGGCGACTGGGGTCCAAGAGCTGTAGGCAGAGGAGAAAAAGAGAGAACGGAGGAAAAGGGCAGTGGTGATTTGAGTGAATTTTCTTTCATGGAAGATGCGGATAATGAGCTGGATATTCCTTTTATTGGCGGGACCGAGTGAAAAGTGAGAGACATCAACATAAGTTAATTGGTCAGAATCATCCTGTTATTTAAGCGCATGGCCGCATCAATCACACGGTTTCACAAAAATAATGGCCTTCTTAACAAGTTCCAGCAGCATCGGTATTTCAACATCCTCTATTACATTTCTCATGTCTAGAAATGATTAGAAATGAGTAAATGTGATTAGAGACGACATGTGAAATTTGACGAATACATGAGAGAAACTAATCAAGGCTAAACCAACCCCAATGTCATGTTAGAATGTTTAATCAAAAAATTTAATTGGAGAAAGACTGTACATACGTAAGTAGCGTATAAATCTTATAGCGAGGCGATGTGATACCTTCTAACAGGATCCGTGTCGCCGATGTCAATAAATCAAATGCATTTAAACTTGGATAACAGCAAAGAATTACCACGACGTATCCTTCACGGCCATGTGCAGGGACCTAAAAAAGCCAACATAGGTTAGTGCCAAAACCCCCAAGAAATGATTATTTACAGCAATTTGGCGGGTCGCAGGCTAGGGAATAGATATGTAGTCGACAAGGATAGGCATAGAGGACGAATAAAGATTTCCTGTTTGACGATGAAGAAGTAAGGTGTCCGACCAGCATATCGTGATCCATGAACGTGATTGGAAGACAACTAATCACTCAACCTCCGTGCAGCCTGAGAGGCCCCGCCGTGCACTTTGGCAGATATTGATTTAAAGTCACGTGATATAATCGTTTCGTAATGCCTCCACCCGTGTGATATATGATAGATATCAGTTTAACGTCAAGTGGTATAATCGTTTCGTAATGATATATTTACAAACAAACCAGCCTATGAAAGAGCTACTTGAGATCGACCGGTTCACTACTCCATCTCATCTTGATTCTTCTTCTTCTTCTTTTATAATTCAAATACAAGAATATAACTCCAGATGAACTGGTTAAGTCTAAGACTCTAGCTTGTGCTGGTAACTTTGATCCTAAGCATTTTGCAAGTAATTGGTGGATTCATATAGATAGTCCCCAATTCCCGAGCTAAAAATTGCCCAGCACTCTAGCTAATAGTGCCAATTCCCATGAGTAGTCTCAATTCTTTTTTTAGACTAAAAATCATGGTTAAGTAGTTCCCAGAAAGCATTGGAGCTACGCACCTGCAAAATTATGACCGAGCATTTCCTACTTGGTTTTATGCATGACTGTTAAGAGCATATAGTAGAAATCCAATACATTCACTTTGGGGGATCGCCCAAAGAAAGCCCGATTTCGAGACTATCAATATATATAGTTGGGTTCATTTTCATTCAAAAGTTGAAACCAATGAATCTTGAATCAATTAGAATTTATAAACTATTCCACATAACACAAATTCTTCAATGTACAACTTTTTTTAACACAACTCACACATACATTTAAATAGACAACGAAAATTTTCTTTAAAATGAATGATTTAAAAAATAATTTCTTGTATCACTAAAAAGAATTAGTCAATGAAAAACACTTTCACTATTGTTTTTTGTAGACTATAAAAATTTCGTGGATGATGAAAAAAAAATTTGTCTATTCATTTATGGAAATGATCATCTTTCTATCCAATTTATTCATTTTTTATGAAACAAAGGCACCATTAACTAATATTGAGTGAGGATGGCAAAAACATACAATCATTTCAACGTGAGATTGCTCATTCTTTTTGCTACTTTCACATTTATATATAGTGTTAAACTATCGGGTTTGATTATTTTTTATATTAGCTATGGCCTCCCTTCGCATATCAACTTTTAAGTTGGACTTTCAAACATGAGATTCTGAATTGCATGTAAGAATTTCCTCGTCCTATCACATTCTTCTGAATTGACAAATTTAGGGTTTCGGTTTATATTATTTTTGGGATGAATCCCCTTCCTCTTTATTAGGATTTGTAAGTATATGGCCGACAGAGGGAGCCGTTGAGGGGTCGCAATATCAACATTAACTTTCAATGTTTGCTTTTGTTCTTGTAATTTAGCAGACCCTTTCTTCTTTCTGCTTAGTCCCAAAGAACCCACATCTCAAAATTCACCCCCAATTTTCCATCGAAGTAATCTCCCCGGACGTACTTCATGCGTGTCGGGTTTTTATTCCCCCAAGAATCGACCCGTCGTCAATGAATTTCCATGGTCGTCGATGCATGTGTTGCTAACGCGATACTTTTTCCAGGACAAAGGAAATCATGAAAGCAAAACTGGGTACTGATAATCGCGATGGAGATTTGACATGATATGATGGGTTTCGTGTCAGCACCGAAGAATCAGGTGAGCAAACGAGACAGAACATGTGCACCGACGGCAAATTAGCGTTAAAGATTAGTTAACGCGCATTTGATAAGCTCAGAGGGTCAATTGATTGGGACAAGAAGTCTACATAAGGGGAGGCCCTCGATGCCCGATATTTCACTAGGCATTTCAAAATTAAATTAAGGGCGCGTTTGCATTGGAGAAAATTTCTTGATAATGTCTTCCTGAAAAATCATTTATTAGGAAAATGTTTTCTTCTTTTCATGTTAAGGAATTCCTATTCTTAACTATAAATATATATTTTGTTTATCGTAAATAATTTTTCGTTAACCGATTATTTTTACTAAATTCGGAAATTTTTAAAGAATTAATTTGCAGAAACTTTTCTTCTTCTTTTTTTGGCCCAAACGAATACACCCTAATTCTTTTTTCTCCTTTGTTTTCGGGGAATCATTACAAAGATTGGGGAAACCTCGCGAGGTCATGCAAATTGCAGGGCGAAGGGCGACAGCAGTGGTGTGGGAGTGAGACATTCGATATCGTTTGTTGTCGTTTTGTTGACTCGGAATCTCTGCGGAGAGAAACCGACGACGGAAGTGGGCCCCACGTGGGGTCAAGGGCCTTGAAGATCTCGCTCACGGGCAGTACACTGTACAGTGTGCGCTACACGCCAAAAACCTCATCCGCGTTTCCTCCATCCTCTCCCGCCCTTCAAAAAGTTGGTATCCTCTTGGCTGTTCAATTATGCTTCAGAAAAAAAGGAAAAAAGAAAGAAAAATCATACTTTCGAAATTCTAGACCCCCAATATTCGATTCCAGCTTTACTCCACTACACTGGATTAGTGGATTTTTTTTTTCCTTCTCTCGTGAAATTCGTGCGGGAGGGCTAGATGCAATAGCGACAGTTGAAATCTCTTATATATTACGTCAGCACATTGGATTTACTACTCTTTTTGGCTTTGGACCGAACAATGACGCGGACGAAAGGAGCTGGTCGCAGTTGATATGTACTGGAGCTGGACGCGATCCTCGTCGTGTTGTGTTATTGAGGCCGAGCGAGTTCATTGGATGCTACTGAATAGCCGGGAAAGAAGGGAAGCAGGAGCAAACGATGTACGCGTCTTGATTTAGCCAGGCATATCCTTGTGGTCACATCTAAGTTCTTAACATCTAAAATTCGTGGGAGTACGCGCTCGGTAAGACAGCTCATGAGCGATGCGAGCGGACATTCATCATTATATAAATTAATTATATTTAGTAAATAAATTATAAATATATTTAAAATAATATAAATATTAAATGAATTCATGACTTACTTAAATCTAATTTATTTGTATGATTTTTTCTTCATCCTCCTCCGCTCTCACTTGATCTTTGTTCACTTACTCCGCATTCTCACTTCAACTTAAATATGAGTTTTTTTAACAGAGTTTCTTAAATATAAAAAGTGTTTCAGTATGGTGGAATCCTCGTTATATAAAAATAAGTTAAACATGGTTCAACAAGTTTATTTGGGTTAAATCATTTTCAAGCCAGCCGACCATCTGACATGTACAAACAAAAGCATTAGGATCTGACGACGTTTCAGAGTTCAGTTGGAATGGACGACGTGGATCCTCCACGCCGTATGCTGCTTCTCTCGATAGTTCAACGGATCTCGACCCTTGATTCATGAAAACGAGGTCTCCATCGGTGTTTAGAGACTCGTCGAGGCGTCGGTGAGAGCGCTTTATACGGCCGGAGGATCCACGTCCCCAGACGGGATACATACAAAATGCGACGCCATGCATGTGAGAAGATTCGGCCAAAAGGGTTCAAGACATTACGTGGAGAACTACGGGCTCAATGCAAATTCACTGTGACTTTGTATTTGAGCGATGCCAGTAATAGAAATAATAAAAGAAAAAACACGTAATGAGAACCACATAATCAAATGAAAAAAAATCCAGCTTAAACCCTATCTCTACCCCCACTAGGTTGACAGTAATATCCCAATGCATCCCTCCAAAGTCAATGAACCAAGACAAACCACAATAAAGTACTAGATCTTGAACAACAGGACAATCATTGCTCTCTCCCTCTCCCTCCCTCTCTCAATCTCTCTCTCTCTCTTTCTATAAAGACATGTTGATGTTTGCATGAGAAGCATTGCACTTCACTCGAAGTGTATCCCTCTCTCTCTCTCTTCAGCCATGGCCATCATGGGGGGGAAGCATCTCCTGCTCCTCCTAGCCTACCTACTCGCGAACACCTTCCTCACCTCCCTCGCCTGTCCCTACTGCCCCTATCCCTCCCCGAAACCGCCCAAGACTCCGGTGGTGAAGCCGCCGTTCCATCCCAAACCGCCGTTCCATCCCAAACCGCCACACTTCCCCAAGCCTCCCATCGTCCACCCTCCCGTACACCCCAAGCCGCCGCACTTCCCCAAGCCTCCCGTCGTCCACCCTCCCTACGGACCCAAACCTCCGGCCCTCTGCCCTCCTCCCCCGCCCACGCCCAAGCCTAAGCCTCCCCCAAGCCGAAGCCCCCGTCGTGAAACCGCCGCCCAAGCCGAAGCCCCCGTCGTGAAGCCGCCGCCCAGGCCAAAGCCTCCGGTGGTGAAACCGCCCCCATTCCGAAGCCACCCGTCGTGTACCCGCCGCCCAAGCCGAAGCCGCCCAAGCCTCCGGTTGTGAAACCGCCTCCCATTCCGAAGCCACCCGTCGTGTACCCGCCGCCGAAGCCGAAGCCGCCGAAGCCTCCGGTTGTGAAACCGCCTCCCATTCCGAAGCCACCCGTCGTATACCCGCCGCCCATGCCGAAACCACCCCCGATTCCGAAACCACCCGTCGTATACCCGCCTCCCAAGCCCCCGGTGGTGATACCGCCCCCAACCCCTAAACCGCCCATGCCCCCGGTGGTGATACCGCCCCCGACCCCTAAACCCCCGTTGTTTACCCGCCGCCCGTCGTGCCACCATCGCCGCCTTACGTGCCCAAACCGCCGGTCGTCCTCCCCCGCCGCCCCCGCCCGTCGAGACGCCGTGTCCCCCGCCGCCGCCGCCCGTGCCGTGCCCGCCCCCGACGGTGGTGCCCACGCCTCCGCCTTCGCAGACGTGCCCCATCGACACGCTGAAGCTCGGGGCGTGCGTGGACGTGCTGGGCGGGTTGGTGCACATCGGGATCGGGAGTAGCGCGAAGGACACGTGCTGCCCTGTGCTGCAGGGGCTGCTCGACCTGGACGCGGCGGTGTGCCTCTGCACCACCATCAAGGCCAAGCTCCTCAACATCAGCATCGTCATCCCCATCGCCCTCCAGGTGCTCATCGACTGCGGCAAAACGCCTCCGTCCGGATTCCAGTGCGCCGCCTGATCAAAAGGTGAACGCTTTGAAAGTGTATACACGTGCCCCATCGACTCGAACGACGCAGCTCCCTCTTCAAAGGACAATAACAGCACGCGAGAGCTTCGCTCGCGAGAAGAAGAAGCAGCGTAGCTCGTTTTTGTGTCTACTGCATTTTTCTTTCTTCTTTTCTTTATTTGGTGCTTATGTTCACCGTATATCGAATGGATATACGGTGGGAGAAACTGTGGACTACGTGTCGTATTCCTAGAGCCGTACCGTACTTGCTTTTCCCTTCAAAGATCGTCATTCGCACGTGTACCGATAGCAACCTTATCAATCTTCCTACGATAATTCTGCATGTAAAGTTGATCCCGTGATCCATAACGTGGACGTTGCATGAGCTAATTAGGATAGACTCGTGGCCAAAAAGAAAATTATCTATAACACGGATTTCCCGAACGTATGACTCGACTAATCTTTTGAAAAAGTGCACAAAACCGATCCATCCACATGCATCATCAGAAAGTAAGCTAATGACAAAGCGTGTATCGTCGGAAAGTAAGCTAATGATAAAGCGATTGATATAGTCTTTAAAGGGCAAAATTGTCCAAAAAAAACCTAAATGTATTGCACTTTTGTCAATTCAGTCATAAACTTTTTAATTTTGTCAATTGACTCCTAAACCTTTTCATTTTTTGTCAATTGTGTCCATTCGGCCAATTTTGGCCTTAATTTGTTGACGTAGACACCGGTGATGATGTGGACAAAATTTATAAAATTTTAGATATTTTTTTTTCTAATTTCTAATTTTTAATTTATGTTTAATTATTTATTTCTTTCTTTTCTCTCTCCTTTTTTTTTTTTTTTTCCCTCTGGCCGGTTGAGGATGGTGAGGGCGACCTCACCCAAGGGCAAGGAGGCCAACCCTCGCCGGTCGTGACCTCTGGCTAGTCGCTGGAGATTAGGTGACCTGCCAGAGGAAGAAAAGGAAAAAAAAAATTAAAAATACAAAAAAATCGAAAAAATAATAAATTTTGTCTACGTCGCGCCAAAGAAGCGCCTATATAAGATGGTCGACGTCCACGTCGGCAAATTCTGGCCAAAATTGGTCAGATGGATTCAATTGGTAAAATATTGAAAGATTTATAACTCAATTGGTAAAGTTGAAAGAACATGTTGGAAACCTAAAAGAAACCCTTTTCATCCTTAACAATGTTGAAATTGTTTGTGTCATGAGGATCTCAAATAGGTTTCCCAGACGAAGGAAAAGGCCAGAGGAAAATATTATTTTCTCCATCGGATAATGTCACTAGTCTAAGGTGGCCCTCGAGGAGTGGTAACAGCTAGGGTTGAAGGAGTAGTTAAAAGACGGCCCCACAAATGCAAAGGAAAAATAAGCATGTCTAATTTGTTAAATATATAATGGATTGAGATATTCTCATGGTTAGTACGTCAAGAACTTAAATATTATTTAAATTCGTAAAGTCGATCAAGTTGACTGATGTGTCATGTGATTGGGGCTTTGGAGTTTCCCAACCCCGAAATTCGAAATTTAGTATTTATAAATGAAATAATAATTATATAGATTTATCCCATATATAATGTATTTAATGGCATCAATTTCGATCTCAGAAAAACGCATGAAAAAGCTTTTTTTTCCTCATTCAGTCAAGGTCCTTTGATACAAGATTGGCATGTTACACCTATAGATTTGAATTTAGAAATTATCTCATTTACGTTGCGATTCTTCGGAGACAAAAAATGGCCTGTCCTAACTTCAGCTATTATCTAATGGCAATAAAAGAAAAAAAGAAATCTAGAAGAGTTATCCAAATATGGAATAAAACCTCAATTTTTTGGGGGCCTACCTAAAGTCATTGTGGTCACAAGCTCTTAAAATGGCATTGCCTTAAAAAAAAAAAGGGTCGTGCATGGCATCCACCAATTTCTCAAACATCAAGAAGCACCACACAAAGGGACACGAGCTACCCTGCAAGGCTTGGGGACGTCGACCTGAATACAAAATAAGGACCACAACCCACGATGTCCTGAAAAACCCAAAAGACACTCGTGACAATGTGACCCGTGACTGCGTAGTGATCATTCCCATGAAGATTTTTCCCATTATAAAACACTGAATTTGACACCTTTCTTGAAGTGAAAATTTGGGCGGTCCACATCAAACTTTGTGATCTTTTGTACTGATTAGTCAACCCAGCCTAGATGGATAAGGTCCCCACTTAGCTCCACCTGAATTTCAAATCCGCCATAAATCCTTGGCCAGAACATGAATCTCGAGGATAAGTTTTCATATCCTCAAAATGTGTTTGTTTGAATGAAATAATTTTTCACAAATTGATTTTCTGGACTTTCTAAAAAATGATGAATGAACTTTTTACAGTTAAAGAAAATATGCATGTTGAGAGTTAGGAAAATGAATTCGATAATCTAAAAGGGGGAAAATATTTTCTTGGTATATAATTTCCCGGAAAGCATTTTCTTTTATCATGAAGTTTTTCCCTAAATAAATACCTATAGGCGCTTCTATTATTTCAGTTGAATGATCAATTAGGTCTCCATATCGACATTCTAAATGGTGCCTCAATGCAAAATCTTTCAACAATATTTAGTTGAAAATAAAGGAACAAATTTGGCATGAATATTCGTGAGATTCTAGACAATAGATATTGATAAGAGTAAAATCTTGAACGTAAGAAACCATAGTTAAATTCGAAAGTTAGAAACAAAAAATTGTGACATGTCTAAAAAATATTTTTCAGGAAATCATTTTACAAAAAAAAAAAAAAAATGATAATATTTTCCGGTATTTAACTAAAACCTAAAATAAATTAGAAAATATTTTTTGTTGTTTGGTATAAAAAATCTAACTTGATTTTTTCTAAGGAAAATTACCAAAGTATTTAAATTTTTTAATTATTTTTTCCCTTTTTCTTTCTTTCTTGACCAATCGCCGACCACAATAATGGCTAGCAACCGACCATGGGTGAGGGAAGAGCTGGCCCAAGGCCGATGAGACTCAAGCTTGCTAGCCTCATGCGAGATTCGACGAGGTCAAGCTCACCAAAGGTAAGAAAGGCCCAAGGTCTCACCAAATCAATGAGCACGAACTCGTTAGATTCTATTCTAGTGAGTTGAGCCGAGACATCCTTGAGCAAGGCTTCACCTCGGCAACTCCAGTGAGTCGAGCCTCATTAGCCTCGTGCAACCTCATGCCTCGCCTATGACTAGTTGCCATGGTCATTGACCATTGCTATGGTCATTGACCATTGCTATGGTCAACGACCAACCAAAGAATAAGAAAAAAAGAAAAAAGAAAGAAAAGAAAGAAAAGAAAATAACATAAAATAAAAAATTATTAAAAAAAGTTCAAGAAGAACGTGTTTGCTCTAGGTGAAAGAAAGAGGAGGGAAAATGATTAAAAGAGGAAATCATTTTCTCTACTTTTGAAAGTGTTTTTCCCATTGATTAGTTTATTTTCTATGGATCAAACGCCGAAAAATTTATAAAACTTTTTCCAAAAAGTTATCTTCCATGAAACAACGTAGTCTTATATGTGCTATAAGTACATCATTGTCTATATGTTGGAGATATGCAAGGATCAATTCAAGATTATGAGTACTTACACTCTACCTTTCATATTAAAGATTTGGGATCCCTAAATATTAGGGATTTCTCTCAGCCAACGAAAATTTGTTCTAGGAATCATATTAGAAGCAAGTTTGTCTAGATGTAAACTAAATCATTCTTATCGAACAAAACGTCAAGTTAATCATGGTTGATTACGATGTCGGATCATCTTATGAAATTGATGATCCATTACTCAAAGATCCATCCGGCTATCAAAGGCTCATAGGGAAGCTTATATATCTCACTTTGACTAAACCAGACATATGCTACATAGTACAAACACTCAATCAATTCATGCAAAACCCGAAGGAGTCTCACATGAATGTGGCCTTGAAGGTCATGAGGTACTTGAAGAAATATCCAAGGCTTGGAATACTCCTTTCTCGAGATTGAAATTTGAAAATGATAGCTTATTGTGACACAAACTATGCCACATGCCTCATAAGTCGAAGATTTATCATTGGTTTTTCTATCAAACAAGGAAAGCTTTACTTTCTTGGGAAACGAAGAAGCAGTCAATCGTATCATTGTCATTAGTTGAGGCTAAATATCAAGCCATGGCCATGACCGTTTGTGAAATAGTTTGGATATGAGGCCTACTTTTAGACCTCGTCATACGGGTTAAAGGGCTGACCAATTTGTTTTGTGACAACGATGCAACACTCAAGCTCACAATAAATCCCATAATTCATGTGAGAATGAACCATTTGAAGTGAATTGTCACCTCACTCGAGAAAAGATCCAAGAAAGAGTAATCAAGACAAATGGAATTAGAATCATAGAACAACCTGCTCATATTTTTACCAAGGCATTGTATCAAAGATAATATGCATATCTACTAAGCAAACTATGCATTTTGACATATATTAGCCACCAGCTTGAGAGGGAGTGTTGATAATATGCGAGGATCAATTCAATATTATAATTGATCAATTATATCAGTTCGAGAATCAATCTAAGATTAGATTTGATCTGATGTATTAGTCTTTATTTTTTCCTTGGTTGCCCATTCATTGTATTATAGATAGGAGCTTATACATGTAAAGGAAATCAGATTCAATCAATATAATATATAGTATGCTCTCAATTTCTTCCTTCTTTTCATTTTGTGACACCATAAAAATTTGTTCGACACACGAAGGACGTGGCTTAATATTATCTTCTTTATCAAGTTGCCCGAAAAACAAACCAACATAGCATCTCTAACTTGTCATAACTTCGATAGTTCAACCTAGCTGGGGGTAAGCTGCAAGCAAGTCTGGATGGTCCGGCTCTAGCGTTTGGAACCGGGAGTCGAGTCGAGGAGGGGTCCGGTCTTAGAAAAAACCCACCAATTCAGAGTATGTTTTGATATCTTTGAAGGGCCAAAATCATTTCTATCTTATGTCCGATCTGTGAAGTTCCATGACCGAGTTGAATTGGACTCGGCCACACGGCCCACAACCCAGCACGAGCTTTGAGATTGGCGAGTTCTGATGGGCTCTGTTTGGGCCGGTAAGGTAAGCCCCCCTATTGGTTTAGTCCAGCCCCAACCATAGGAATAGCGAATTGGGTAGCAACATTCGAGATTAGCTAAAGGAGAAAGGCCTCGCCTATATCTGCATCCAAAATCTAGCCACCGTGCCATTCCCTACCACCCATTTCTCTGCTTCATTCACCTCGTTCCAGCTGTTCACTATTCCCTTCCAAACATAAGAAGCTCCCTAAGTAGATTTCTCCAGTTGCACACCTCGGCTAGGCATGGGATATTTTTCATGTAGCAGTAGCACTATCGTCCATAATCTACCCTTTTCCATGAAGAATTTCTAGCCCACCAAAGAGGCTTTTATTCATTTCAGCCCTTTCTCGAAAGCCTAGGCTCCCTTGATCCTTCAGTTTTAAAATCTCAGCCCAACTTATCAGGTGCGCCTTCATCTTTCCCTCTGACTCCCCCCATTTAAAAGCTTGACTCTGCCTATCTAGCTCCTCACACATCTCGAGAGGCGTTCTCCTAGTTTGCATGGTATATGAGGGGATTGGCGAGATTAGCCGCGACCAATCTGTCTATGAGAACGGGCCTTTCCTCCTTGTCATGCGCAAGAAAGAACAATACACAATACATCCGATCCCAAAAGGCCCAATTCGTCAATAGCATATGGATCGAATCGGGGACGTTTGCATTGAGAAACCTTGGATCCCATATTAGATCAGGCCCAAAAATACGTGTCAGTTCTCACTAAATCCGTCAAACAAATGGATTGGATCAGATAAAAAGAATTCTCTAACCCAAATTAACCTATTTAACCTGTTTTTGATCTTTTTCCATGCAATACAAATCTAATGATTCATGCTCAACCCGACCTATACTCAATATATACTTGATCTGATTTATAATATTAATACACTTTTATATTTAACCAAATTCAGAAAAACTCATGCCCAAGTTGAGGTTAGAGCGTTGAATAGACGATTTCGAGATCGAGTGAGGGTGACAAAAAGTAAAGAAAGAGTTATAGAGGTGTGTTGGGTATAAGTCAGTTATGAACTCATATTACACCTCTATTATGTTGAATTTTACTACTCTAAACACATTTATGACCCATTTATTAAATATAACTAACCCATATAACAACTCAACTAATCAAATATGAGTTAAAAAATGGATTTATGATTTATTTTGATAGGTTTAGTTTTCGCTTACTCCAGAACGATGATGGCTCTTCGAGATTCCACTCTGATTTGATTTGATTTTCGTTGTAATGATAACACAAATCACATCTTGCGAATTAGGGTTTTGGGATGGCAAGCGATTCTATAAACGAGCTTGAAAAGCACAACTGAACAACATTAGATCGAAATCGTAGTATATGAAACGTTCCTATCATGCGACATCCTAATGTAACGTCACTTATCTAGTCAAGTGACGCCACTTCATAACACGTGTTTGAAAATTACAATCGACAATATCAATTCATTGGATGAGATTATAAGATTTAGCAAGTTATTATTACCTAACATCATAAGATTTTGAGATCTACTAGCTAAGTGTTGCTTGTACTCTTTACTTCACGAGTTTTGTCTGTAACCATCTTAATTAAACTAGGTTTTGTCTCTTCTTTGCGCGGGAACCGATGTGCCTTTTGGTGCTGTCGGCTGCTGGCGGCAACGTCACGAAGTTTCCTGTCTCGGCTTTTGGGTCGAGAGTTTTGCACATTATACGCATTGATCCTCATTTTGGCATCGCATGTGCTTGTATGGGTTCAAATCGATTTCTTTTTCTTTTTTAATTTGGGCGTTCACTTTAACAAAATTATGCTGACAGGTCCTCAAAAGTAATTAAATTATTAATTGGTTAGTGCAAGGTCCATGTGTAGTCTTGCCGGTGTGATCCACGCTGAACGTGCATATCATTGAAGCTTTTTTTGTCAGGGCTCATCCCGAGAGAGGACAGATTATTCCAAAAGGGTGGAAAAAAAGAGGAAAAAATATTATAATAATAATAAAAACATACTAGTTCTTGAAATGAGCTTCTCTATCTTTCTCATTTCTTTTTACTTATGGCATTTTTTATTGCGAAAAGACAAATCTACCCTCTTTGAGCTTTTATATTATATCACGTTGAATTGTCAAGGTGGAAATACACATTACAAGTAACTTGGATGATTAATTTGTGGCATGCATCCAACATGGAAAATCAACCTAAATGGGTCCCCGAAACGATGTTTATTTGGAAAGGTAGATATGAAAAGAAAATGAAGCGAGATTTTGGGAATCTACTAATTTCCCCCTAAGAGCTCCTGCATGTTTTGAAAATCTGCTAAACTTCCTAATTATGCCCCAGTTTTCTCCTAAGTTCTTGGAGGATTTGTTAGGGGTTATGACATAAAATATAGTCTTAAGTAATTATGACATGAATGCATCCATCAAGGGCTTTTTAACCCAAAAAGATATAAAGTCGTGCCGCGACTTTCGACGGTAAACAAGTAAGAATTAGGAGTTCGAAATTTATTGATTATCTTCCTTCTCTTTTTTGGAAGAGGCGAGAGGGAGGGGGTTGTTTGTGGGGGCCGGATGGGGATTAAGATGAAGACAGAGCTGCATTGCACGAATAAGTGCGGAGTGTCTAAGGGCAGAAACCGATATGACAACTTGCTGTCGTAAATTATTAGATGAGTCGAATCAAATCACAATTCATACAATCTTGGATTGAAGTTCAATTAAATTAAATTCAATTCCAATTAATTGAAGCCCAACCACAATTCGGACAGCGAGATTCGCTCACGTTTTCCAATTTCTAGGGAAAAAAGAGAGGACAAGCATCTCATTCATTTCTTTCGTCATAATCCGTTTGACAATGACATTTAATCTCATCCTTTATTAATTGCATTATTAGAAAAATCAAGAATTTCGAGATTATTATAAAAAAATAATAATAAGATGATTATACAACCATCAATTTAATCTTAAACTTTCGATTTTATCAATTCAATTTTAAAATTTTTTAATAATATGTTAATGAAATCTTTATGGTCAATTTTGAGTCAGGGTTCTCAAGAACCCCTTATTTTATTTTATTTTCATTTTTTTTTTCCAAAAAGATATAGGTGGGCCCCACAAATCAAAGTATTAAATTAACCCTCCAAAAATGGGTTTTTTCTTTTATTAAGATTATTTATGTATATATTTTGTACCATCATGCCAGAAAAAGAAAATTCATAACTGAAGTGAGCGGGATACGGTGACTTAATTTGATGATTGAATTTTTTAAACTTAATTATTTTTGAACGAAAGATTCCACATTCGTTTGGGAGCATATAAAATTCCTCCTGCACATTGCAGGAACTGCACAGAAATTTCTTTTTAAAAGAAAACAGAATACTAATTAAGGACTGACTGAAGTGATTATCATATAAGATTAGAGCCTAATCAGCACTAATAATTTGGCTGTGTTCTTTCCAGATCGCTGCCCAGCTATGCATCTCCCTGCCTCTCTCTCTCTCTAGAATTTGTCTCATGACCGCCATTACTGGCCGCCGAAGGAGATGACATAATTTACAGAGCAATAATAACTAAAGAGAAGTCTGCAGAACAGCGATGGATGTTAAATTGAGTTTTCAATGATCGAACCAGCTATCCGATTCGCTAATGGAGGTCCACGTGCGTCGTAGGGTGGTGTAGTCCCAGTCCCCCAAAGGTTTTAATTTTTTGTTGATTAGTTGTTCAGCAACTTGTATTTACTTTTTGGGGAAATTGAAAAGGTTTATAGTCGATGGCGAGGGGCTATTCATGCGATTTTATATAATGAGACATTATATGTATGATAATCATACATAGTTTATGAACGAAAAACATTTATTCGTTTGTTTAGATGAAAATGGTTTGGAGAAAACTTGCATGCATCCGTGGATGGAATCCACTGTACTATAATGTTTGAATTTCCCATGTTATATGTGGCTGATGGCTCAACTAGTGTTGCTCGGGGACCTCTTTCTCTGTTTTTTTTTCTCGTTGGGTGCATCTCTTGCATATGAAATAGACCAAAAGGCAGTTCTTGTACGTTAACAAAAAAGAGGGGAAGAATAAGGATGCAACTCGGTTCTTTGTCAGTCTTCTCAACCCGGAATTCCATTCGCAAAATCCCATCTAATTGAAATTAGTTGGTTTACCGCAATAAGGATATTTAGCTTGATTTACAAGTCCAATCCATCCATTGTATCGATCACATATGCTCCTGGCGATTGCTATTTCAATTCAAAAGCATAAATCTTCTGAATTAAATGTTGTGGCTTGATTCAGCATAGTTCGATCTAAAGATCATTAGCTGAAATTCGAACTATCTTTTTAAGCATTTTAGGCCGCACATGACAACGCTTCTTGGTTGGGGAAGAGTTTTTTTTTTTTTTTCCAGAAATAGTTCTTTTTTATTTCTATTTCGGAGAACAATTTTTGAATAAAAGAACACGTTTGGTAACTACACAAAATTTCTACTTTTGGAATAGAAAAAGAATAGAAATGCATTTGGTAATGTAACCGTTTCTTTTTTATATTTATTCATTTTTTATTCTTGTTTACGGATTGCCAACCACCGACCGCCAACCACCGACTACGCGCCGCCCGCCCGCTTGCCCCGCCGCACGACCGACCGCCGCCGCGCACCCCCATCAGCTAGCGGTCAGCGGTGGCTCCGAGCAGTTGAAGGTGGTCGCGACAAAAGAGGAATAAAAGAAAAATAAAAAAGAAAATTTGCTTATTTCTAGAAATTATTCTCGAAACAAAAAATAACTTTTTTTTTTTTTTTAGTTTCCGCTCCAAATCTATTCTCGAGTTAACTTTCTATTCCGGGAATAGAAAAACAACTTGGTGTTATCAAACAAATTTCTATATTTTTTTTTTTGTTTCGGAGAACAAAAAAATAAATTCGGAGGAATAGAAAGGCTACCATGCACTACCTTAGTTTCCTTTGTTGGAGCGTTAGGATAGAAACACGTAAATCTATGAATTTGGCCGTTGATAATTAATAGTAGTAACATAAATATGGCCTTTTTCACGGGGTCAAACTTAGTATGGTCCCCACTTTTCTATTCGGTATCATGAAAAGCGGAGTCGCAATTCCAACCGAAAAGTTCCGGTCTCGCTGCCTTCGCCCTCTCGTTACACCCAGTTTGAGCTTTTGTCTTTGTCTGAATGCCACCGCCCTCTTACGTGGCATCTCGCCATTGGACACGTGGAATCTCTCTCTCTCCCCCCGCCCTTCTCTCTCGTCACAAGAAGCGTCGTCTCCAGAGCTAAAAACAAAAGGATGCCACTTGAAAATTAATTCAAATTAGATGAAAAATTCATCCATCCATCATAGTGTCCGATCTTTAGTTCACATAGATTAAAATTAAAATTAAATCTTATATATTCTCCGAAATGACACTTGGCCAAAATTAAACATAAAGATTCATACATGCATCATGGTGTCCGATCTTTAGTTCATAAAGATTAAAATTAAAGTTAAAATTTATATAATTTCTTAAATGACACACTCGGCCAAAATCGAATATAAAAAATTCATCCATCCATCATATTGTCCATCTTTACTTCATATAGATTAAAACTAAAATTAAAATTAAAGTTGAAATTTATATATTTTCCGAAATGACACACTCGGCTAAAATTGAATACAATACACAGGGCGCTGTGCTCCTCCAACCGACCGTTTTTCTCCTCCCTCTGCCTCTCTCTCTCTCTGCCCATTTTCATTTTTTTCTACAAACAAACAATCGACGAAACAAAACAAAATAAACAAAATAAATGAATAAATTGAATAAATTAAATAAAAACCGATCTGAAAGTAGCCCCCAACCAGAATCCATGTACAACTGACAACCTCTGCTGCTACATCTTCGTACTCTCACCTCACTTCACTTCCCCCACCCCCGGCCCGCCAGCATTTGCCGATGGCCGGACGCCGCTCCGCCCTGGCGGCGCTCCTCCTCCTCGCCGCCCTCCTCCTCGCCCGCCCGCCGCCGTCCCTCCAGCAGCGCATCACCGCCGCCGACCTCGCCGCCCTCCTCTCCGTCAAGGACAGCCTCACCGACCTCCCCGGCGCCGCCTTCTTCTCCACCTGGGACCCCGCCGCCCCCCGACCCCTGCTCCTCCTTCGCCGGCCTCACCTGCTCCCCCTCCGGCCGCGTCTCCGTCCTCTCCCTCGGCGCCGGCGGCCTCTCCGGCTCCCCGGGCCTCGCCGGCTCCCTCTCCCCGTCCCTCGCCCTCCTCGCCGACCTCACCCAGCTGATCCTCTCCCCGGGCATCGTCACCGGCCCGATCCCCCCGCAGCTCGGCCGCCTCCCGGGGCTCCGCGTCCTCTCCCTCACCAACAACCGCCTCACCGGCCCGATCCCGGCCTCCCTCGCCGCCCTCCCGTGGCTCCACACCCTCGACCTGAGCGGCAACCTGCTGACCGGCGCCATCCCGCCGGGCCTCCCGGCGGTGCCGGGTCTCAAGGTCCTGATCCTGGCGTCGAACCGGCTCTCCGGCCGGGTGCCGCCCGTCGCGGCGGCGCTCCTCCACCTGGACCTGCGGCAGAACCTGCTCTTCGGCCAGGTCCCCACGCTGCCGCCCACGCTCCGGTACCTGTCGCTCAGCGGCAACGCCATGTGGGGCCCGCTCGACGGCCTAGCATCGCTCTCGGAGTTAGTGTACCTCGACCTGAGCATGAACCGTTTCGGTGGGCCCATCCCGTCCTCCCTCTTCTCCGCCCCGACCCTCCAATCAATGCTCTTGCAACGGAACAATCTGTCCGGTGGGGTCCCCCCCGCCGCCTCCGCCGCCGCCTACGGCCCCGGATCGGTCGTCGACCTCAGCCACAACGCCCTGACGGGGGAGCTGTCGGCGGTCCTCGCCGGGGTCGAGAGCCTGTACCTGAACAACAACCGCCTGACGGGGAGCGTCCCGGAGGAGTACGCCAAGAGCGTGTCCGAGGGCCGCACCCGGACGCTGTACCTGCAGCACAACTACCTGTCCGGGTTCCCGTGGGACCGCGGCATGGCGGTGCCCGACGCCGCGGCGGTGTGCCTGTCGTACAACTGCATGGCGCCGCCCCTGGGGCTCGAGGGCTGCCCCGCCAGCGCCGGGACGCAGCCGTCGCGGCCCGCCTCGCAGTGCTCGGCGTTCCGCCGCGGCGGAGTAGGCCCTCGAGATTGATGGCAATGGTCGGCGGGAATGTGACGCGCCGTTATCAAGGTGATCATACGAGGTTTCCAATACACATTAACTTGTAGATTGGGGGATACTTTGGTTAACTCATTTTAATTTTTTTTTTTCCATTTCCTTCTTTCTTTCTTTCTTTTTTTTTTTACTCAAAGAGGTTGTAACTTGCTTTGATTTTTTTTTAAGGGCTTTTTTTTTTCCTTTAATTTTGTCAGTGTATGTTAATAGACAAAAAGGAAGTGACGGGTGTGATGAATTTGATACGGTATCAATGAAAAAAGGGGTGGTGAAGGGGGGCATTTGCATGAGCCCCGGTTCTTTCGCGTCATTTGTCGCTTCCTTCGTTTCCTCTCGATGTCAAATTGCCTTGCAACGTTCCGGACACAGCTCACGTCTTTCATGATCACATATTTTTCCGGCCAAATTATTTTGTTTCCAAGCAAAAATATCCACGGATAAAGGAGGTGGGGGGTTAAAATTTCAGAGGATGTAATCTGAAATACGAGAAACTTGGAATGGAATGTAAAGGGAAGGCGGATATGGATCCCGCTCGGGACGGAGGCGAGATGATGACTACTGAATTACGCGTGTGATTTCGAGATTGCGACGGTGAAGAGATGAATTTTAGGATGTATTGAGTGAGAGACGCTGCTGGGCATGCGTGGATTGCGTCATCTCCAAATCTTGATTCTTCCAACCTTGGACAAGGCCGTGCGAAGGGGAGTAAATGAAGCGTGAGAACTGTGAACCAGAAAAGAGAAAAGGTGCCTCTGCCATTATTAGTCTTAGTAAATGAGGGAAGGCCCGAACGCATGATTGACAAAACAAAGAGAAGAACCATAATAATTATTTGTTCACCCCCCAAGAAAGGGGTCACGCATGAAAAAGTGAATGGTGGCCTGCGAGTCGTGCTACCGACCAAAGTGGTGGTGGTCCGACGGGGTGAAGAGAAAGACAGAGACCGAGTGCTCCTTTCGTCCCCACGCGTGTGCTCTCTCTCTCTAGCGCACTGGCACATGCTAAGCTTCGGCCCTTTTCTTTGTATTCACGAGCGAGGGGCTTGAGCTGTTGAGTTTTGTAGCATAACCTGGAGTTATATGAACGACCGTTGTCCCTACAAGTACTCTTCAATGTCTTGTCCTCCTCCTCGCCCTGTTGTGATGGCCATCTTCCATGAATCCCACAACGTCTCTTTCAGAACGTGACGATTCGGAACGTGACGATCGATCGAATCGGTTTCCAGCAAAGCCGATTCCAACCCCGTTTTTGGCTCCACTTCGACGCTTATCAGACCATCAACTCACGAGTGTCTGAGCTTCGAACTGGCTACTTCACATTACCAGAAGTCGACCTTCTCAGGGTATATACTATGAGGAGGTGGAGGACGGGGAGAAAATTCAAATAACATATAGTTTGACGGTTACACCGACATTTACCACCGCACAGCTAAAACCTGTTTGGTGAATGAAAGCCATCAAAGCAAAAGCAATAGGCTTGATTGACAGATTTTAAGGGAAAATACTCTTTGAAATTAACTATTCGGGCAATGCGCAACATTCGACAATGAGGATGAAGATGATGAGCTTGAGATCTGGAAGCAATCCCCTTGACAACGCGTGGCAATGTCAGCATCCGTAAAAAAGGTTGCGTTCCTCTCTCTATAAGGTTACATGGTCTTAGAAATCAAGCATCATAAAATAAGCATTTGACTACGACAGACTCTTCTCAGTTTCTCTTGTTTTCAAACAAAACCCTGCATCCGAATCCGGCTCAACTAATTTCCAAGGACATTCTAGAATCACGAGCTTGGCGTAATGGTGACTCTCTTACAGAGAGACAGGCTTGCTTTCTCAGGTCTACCTCCCCCACACCATAATTGCATTGGGAAGACGGAAACTTCAAGCTACCTTCAAACTTTCTCGCTGCAACAAGTTCACAAGCTCTTCCACCCATCAGACAACAGTACATGATGTGGATCAAAAGTTTGTCACCTCATCACTTTAAGAATTTATCTGATTATTCTTCCCGTTCTGCCAGTCAGTACCCGCTTGGTCATCTTTCGAGAAAGATGTATCAAAACCTGACCTGGAAACCAAACACATTGCATGAGAAGCACCAATTGCAATGGATAACACGTTATATGGTCCCAGACCATCATCTTCGCTCAAGAACTTTACTTCAACAGGAGTAGGATGCACCTCTGGCAAGCCAGGAACTCCAAGTTGATAATCTTTAGAATTTCCCCACATGTATAATTTCCCTTCATCTGTTGAAGACAAAAGAGAAAGTAATTAATTACTCTTTCTACCATCAACAATTTACAACAAAATATTTAAAGCTACCTCCTTTAAAACAAACTAAGAGATTCAAGGCCTGAAGCAACAAGATCGACCAATGTAATCAAGCCAAAGTGCACAAAAACTACTGCAAGGGCAACCCTTGAAGGAACCCTAATGTCAGAGAGTCGAGCATAAATTTACAAATGTCTAGGGAATTGAGGATTTTGGTCCCAAGACTATTCTATCATTTTTTTGTGCAATTTCGAGATGATACTTCCCTCTGCCAGTGTTTAACTCAATGAAGGACTCATCTACCCGATTTCATCTCATTCTACAGAAGTGATCCTACCAAATTGGCCAACTGGTCTAAAGCTTCACTAATGCAGGAAAACTGCACACTGCTATGAAGAGAAGGATGATAAGGTACTCAAACATCTCAATTATATCATAAAAGTTAGGTTAATCACAAATGATGCACGAGCACTGTCAAAATCTCCATATCTAGAGTAACTGAATCTATCAATTCAACATTAGTTCTAATTCTAGCATCATATACAAAATTTCGGTCCGTATTTGCCACTGTATCTAGGAGACCAATAATTAACCAATAATCACAACTACCTAACCTGCCCTTAGGTTTGCCATGAAACCTGACGATCTTCCTCGACAACAAAATTTCCAAAGTATTTCTAAACACTCTGAACTGGACAGCCACAGATAATTTATTCTTAGTCTGGAATTTTTGCCCCTGAATTCCTTATCATAAGCAGGTGATGTTCATCCTGTAATCTTCCGCAGAGGTAATTGTAGGCCAAGCCTCAACAAATAAGTATTTCAAACACTGTCAGGAGTTGACATGAGACAATATCCTTACAGAATTAAAACTCTTGCTTACAAATGCTCCAGAAGGAATATTTAGTATTTGATACACCAAAATGTTGCTTCCCATGAAGGACAGAGACTATAAGAAACATAAGCAGCTAACAGATAAATTCACCGGACTTTATGCATTTCTCACTTCTTACCAGTTATAGCTGCTGAAGTTGAACCTTCACAAGCAATAAAGATGACATGCTCGTTAGCTAATGCATCAACCACTGTAGGAACTTTCTGACTCTGGATAGAAGAATGGCCCAACTGACCATGTCCACCATGACCCCAGGAGAGCACCTTTCCATCATCTTATACAATGTACCATGAACATCCATCAGAACCAGAGAAAAAAAGGCAAAGACTTATTTCCATAAAGAAATTCTTCAACTGTCTACCAGTTAAGGCAAGAGAATGATATCCACCACTGGCTATCTGGATGATGCAAACATGTTCAAGGCTTGGGATGGGTTTTGGTTCCCAGCCACCAACTTTGTTACCCCTTCCAAGTTCATAATTTGAGTTAGCTACAGAACACAAAGAACACTCCATCAGTATGACGAGGAAGGACAAGATCAACTTACTCATAATGACATGCTTAAAAATCAATCCCTTACAAGGTATCAATACTTAATAGTTCATATGGAAGGCAGAAGAAAAAACAATCATCAGAAAATCATTTGCAATGAAGAATCGGAAATAATGATGAGCAAGGCAGAAACTCATCTATCCATGTTGAGATTGCGTTTCCCCTGTAAAAGTTGAACTTCTTACAAGAGAAACTTGAGAATCCATCTACTTATTGTGATGGAAAATTAGTAGAACATTTTGGGATGCAAGTTACCTTGCTGAAACTACTATTAGAATGGCCACTTATCTTACAAAATTTAGTCCATACAATAATTTTAGAAATTTTTCTCCTGTTGCAAACCCCCAAATAAAGAACAATAAAGGCCCAGCATGGCAGTAACTCGAACACACCGTTAATGTATAGTGAGTTCCACTACCCCAATAACGCCATATAAACAAAAAAATCTCTCTACCATGAACTGCCTCAATGACAGTCTTAGCTAAATGAGAGTAAGAACTACAATCACTCGACCATGACTTGTCGACTTATGATCAACAGCTCTGGCCTTGCATTATTCTTCTCTCTTATTCCTCGGAAGCTACATTAATTTAAAGTTCTCACTTGTTAAACATGTTCATTTTTTCATTCTTCTGTCTTGCTTCCATTTCTCAAGAATCTTCGAGAAAAGAAATAAGTATACCCTTCTCATCGGGTGCAGGACCCTCCAACCCTCAATGCGAAGTATCCATAAGACTTAAACAAAATACTGGTGTTTAGCAATTTCATAGTGGTTGAGCATCTATCAAGAGATGCACTACAATGTATTTTCTCACTAGGTTATCTTTCTGACATTCTTAATGCATGATAATAGACTATTATACTAGGAGAGAGAGCTAGTTACTAAGGGTCCAGAATGTAGTTTACTTCCTACCCTCAAACACTTGTAATCTTAAAATAGTGCACATCAACCAATTCTCTAAATAAATACCACTTCAGATAAATCTTTTCTATAAACTGGCATAAATAGAAGAGAAAAATGAAAGATCATATTATTTGCATGTTCACTATTCACGTCTTTAAAAACAATAATGCAGAATACCAAGAGAGGCCCATGCTTGAACCAAGGCTTGCCACATGTCATTTTGTGGTTGGCCTGTCCGACTTACTTATTTTTTAAATATTCAGAGTTTATAAAAAAAAAAAGCAAAAGAAAAAAAAAAGAAATCATAGCTAGCGCTGAGGCCCATTTCATATCCTGGAGGCGCTTACTCTGTTGCAGAAAAACCAAGAAAGTTCTTCCCCATGCACCCCAAATTTTTGTGCATGATGTGCTTTAAACCACCTAAACAATCATCAGTAGTTGCAACTTGGACCACCTTGTTTCGATCACCACTCAAGTATATAGCAAAACATAACAACAAACTCATTAAACATTTCACTAATTGTGACAGCCAAAGCACCTAATGCAAAATCAAATAACTAAAAACAATACAAACAAAAATATAAACTTCCGAACCTCCCCAGTTCCAAACTTGACCATCCTTAGTTAATGCCGTGGTGAAAAAACCACCACAAGAAACGGATGACACGGGTACAGGTAGAGCCTTTACTTTGCAAGGAACACTGAGGCCTCCTGCCTGATCTGGTCCCCGACCAGGACCAAGGCCTAATCTACCATCTCCTTCTTCTCGACCCCAGGTATACAGTTCACCTATACATATGGTGAAGAGCAACAACATCAGAGACGTAATAACTTCAAAACCAGATATATACACCACAATTAGCTTTATTCTTAATTGTGTCACAGCATGCCAATTTACCACAGAAAATAAAGATTCATTCACCTTATCAACCAAAATTAAACAAGTTAATCTCTACATTTCCTAGTAATCCAATTCAACAACCTGATTTTGACTGAAAACTTCTGGGTTACAGTCACCTATTTACCTATCTCCCTCACCTCCCCTTGGTGCATTCTTCACTCATAGCATACTTTGCATTACCATTATTACGACCAGATCAGATCCAGGCAGCAACATGACACAGGGATCATCACCAGCACTACAGATCAAAGAGATGATTTGGAAGCCAACAAACACGTCATGATTTTAAATGATTTCTTAGTTCACACAGTGAATTAATTAATGCGAATTTTAATAATGCGCGACACCCTCAGATGTGAAAAGGCACTGACTTTCCAACTAAACATGCATTCTCAGGATTAAACACCAGCAGCTAAGTCATAAAACAATAAAGCAATACATTTTGCTTTACCTGCTTCCGTGATAGCAGCAGTATGGGTGCCACTAGTCGCAATATGGCAAATCCTCCCATCCCACGACCCCTCCACCAATCTCGGCAAGAGCTCTCTATGATACACAGAATGCCCGAGCGCTCCAAAACCACCATAACCCCTGCACACTTCAGAATGCCCAGGACGCTCAAGTCCATCAGAACCGACATTCCGATCAAATTAACAGGAAGAACAACCATAGCCACAGAGATTTCACTCCCAATCACTTCAAAGAGAGAGAGAAGCGACGCACCAAGTGAAGACCCGACCGAGCGAATCCAGCGCGACCGAGTGAAGACCGCCGAGAGCAATGCACCGGACACCGTCCAAGTTAGGATTCAAAGTCGGCAAGAAGACCGAGTCCTCGTGACCGAGGCCTAGGCGTCCGCCGTCGCCCTTTCCCCATATCCACAGCTTACCGTCGGCGACCAACGAGGAATGAAACAGCCCGCACGATATGCCGACCTCAATGGCGGGATCGGAGGCCGGCGGCGAGTCGGTGAGGCCAGAGCCATGGAGTCTGCCGGGGACGGGAGAGAGGGCGAAGGAAGGAGGGAGAATGAGGCCGGCGACGGGGGCTGGATACATCCGGACCTGCTCGATGCCGCCGCCGAGCTGGCCGGAGGCGCCGCGGCCCCATGAGAGGAGCTGGACCGTTGCGGCGGCGGCGGCGGCGTCGCCGTCGAGGTGGTGGTGGTGGAGGAGGGGGAGCTTGGCGGCGGCGGAGGCGGCGGAGGAGGAGGGGCGAGCGAGGGAGGCGAGGCGGTGCCTGGCGAGCGACATGGACGGGTCGGGTTTCGAGTCGCGGTCCCGGGTTGAGTTATGGAGCTTTTTCTGTTAAGAGGGGTTTTGCGAGGTTTTAAGCGGGAGCCCACTTCTCCACCGTAGGATCAATTTGGGATTGTGATTCCGTGCGGTTCAAAGTGTTCTTTTTCTTTTCTTATTAGTGATGGAAAAAACTATGATAAGTAAGAAAAAAAGACCTGCTAACTTCACGGGAGAGCTGATAAATTCGACAAAAATGAGTAATTCCGAAAGAGTAAATTATTAAACTAGTTGATGGTTTTAAAATGACTTAATAATAATTTCTGAAAAGTGATTTGGATAAGAGTAAGTAACTCAATAGTAATTTGTACTTAACGCTTAGTACCTAAACAAGTCAATACATAAAGAATGATTGTTGGGAAATCTATTTGTTTCAACAACTCTAGTAAAAGAAAATGATCGACCACTAGTTTTTGCCGGAATTGGAGGAGCAAGAGATTATTTCAGACAAACTTTTCTTTTTGCAACACACTAGTGGACTTGATCTTGAGATATGTTAAAGACATCCTTTCGGCTAGTATGACTGAAAATAGATTGCATTTTCAAAGGAAGAATGAGAAAAATTCGTGGGTTGGACCGTCCCTCCTTCTAGTCGGATCAAACTAAATTTTGACAATGCCTCTATAGGCAAACCTAATTCTAGCTTCAGTAAGTGGGCTTCTTAATAATGAATTAGACAATTGACTTGTTGGGATTGTGCATACTATGCGTGTGCACTTGTCATTTGGCTCAAAATGGCCATCTCATTAGGCATTTGCAATTGTGGAGGTGAATTCACGAGAGGCCATCATCCTTTCTCAGATTTGGATATTATCATAATATTTCCAATAGGTCAAATCGTACATACTTTAAGAGAAACTTTATATGTAGATTGGTTAACAAATTGAGTACTTCAAACCTATGATGTAAATGACACTTTAATATTAAATAGGTCACTGAGAAGTTTACTTCCTTTATTGATAGGAGGTTAAATTGGATCAAATTTTATTAAGAGAGTAATGATATAAGACTCGGGCTTTACCCCATTTTCTTAACTATGACAAAGTTCTCAATTTGTACAAACCAAGTAACTTCAATATAAATGGATAAGTTATCAAAGATGGCAATTTGAAATTACTAAAATAAACATTTAGTTGGTGACTTAAATAAAAATTAATAATCCAAAATTCTTGGTAATTTCATTAAAAAAATTAATAAATAACTCAAATGGAACTGATAATTCGATATTAGAGTCGGCAATCAATAAAAATCAGTTAATCATTAAAAATAGGGGTAATTCTAATCAATCGAATATATATTGATAAGTGACTCAAAATAAAAGTGATTATTTATTGCTATTTTTTTATAAATTTATCGAAGAAAAGTTGATAATTTAATCAAATTAAGGTTGCTAATTCGTGTAGGAGAAGTTAAATTCAACAAGTTAGAAAGCTCATTGATAAAAGCTCGTAAATTGTTACAAAGAGTTTGTAATCCATAAATAAACAAATGAAAAGTTTTTACCAAATCACAGATTAAGCAACTTTACCGGTCACTTTTTTTTTTACCATCAATACATCAAATATATTATTGCCTCTAGAAATTAAGCCACACAAATGCAAAGACTACAGAAGAATCGTCCCCCATACAAAGATGGGATTAAACAGGGAAGTCTGGATTTGCAATAAAGCAACCTCTCAAGTTCTACTGCAATGTCCTTGGCCGAAGGGGGATAAAGAAAAAGCGGTAAGTAGGGCATCTCTTTTGAGAATTACTCCATAATGCAACCAAAACTCAACTGAATATAGAAATGAGAGAACTAGAGATGCCACAAGACCATCGTCCATCACCAAGAGCCCGTAGAAATATCTCAAGTGCTTCCATTGAGCAATTATCATTCATGCCGATAACACAAGAGTACACAAAAACACGATTTACAAGAAATCCGCCAATATCTCCTACCTATAGCCAGTAAACAAATTCCGGGATGTGCCTACTAACTCAGCCATCAAGCAAAACAAACTGACGAAGAAGAAGAAATGGTAATGACTAACAGTAGATTAATGCACTTCAAGCTTTTCCAAGAATTACTAGAGCCATTCTTTTGGGTTTATGCAAGCATCTAGTAGCTTCCACTCCTCACTTCCTTCCTCTGGTTTCTGCACAGAAACAAAGGAGATATCCAGATTTGAGTTGATGGGCTCAAGAAAGTCTTTTCTGGATCCAAAATATATCTGCACAGACCAGTTAAAAAACCTTACGTGGTCATACTCCCACCGAGCAGTTAATGGAAGAGAAACAAGGATACTCTCAATTCGCCCTCCTGTCTTCAGTCCAAATGTTGTGCCCCGATCATAAACCTACATTTTCAGAAAGGAAAATTTTTACAAGGCTTAGAGGGGAAGAACTGAAAACTTGTTAAATTTTATCAGCTTTGCTTTTCTGTTTTGTTTTCTCCTTTGTTTCATACCAGGTTAAATTCTACATAGCGTCCTCTACGCAGCTGTTGCCATGCCTTGTGCTTCTCTGTAAACAGCGTGTCTTTCCTCTTTTCTATGACTGGTATATAAGCAGGGATCACACTGTTGGCACATTCTGAAAGCGGGGTAAAAATTGTTACTTTCTGTCCAATGGAGACATTAAGAGAAATTCCATAGTGAAACCACAAGAAAAAGCTTCCTTCCCACATTCAAGTGCATTACCAGTTGCAAAAGCAAGAAGCATCTCCTGATCATAGTCATTGAGATCATCAAAAAAGATTCCTCCGAGTCCTCTCCTTTCACCTCGGTGCTGCATATCAACAAATGTCAATTGAGATGGAGAAAAATTGAGACCACCTTTGACAACTGATCACCATAATATGCAACCCTGAGGACAGTCATGAGATATGAGTATTCCTACAGAAGTAATGGTATCTAGCATAAGAAAACCTTTAAACAAAAGTCATGGTAAAAGCGTATGACATTAAATAACTTTTTGTGCAGCATCAAGTAGCCCAACCTATTTAATCAACTCCATGTAACGCAGGAATTCACTGAAGATTCCAGTATGGGAATGAATCCCCACTGGATCAATTGAGAAGGGATTAATAAGGCTAGACTTATACATGATACAGCTGAAGATCAATGCACAATTACGTGCCAGAATGTCAGAGAAGGCACAGAGTCACAAATTTAACAATGAGAAGCTTTGAGAAAGTGTACCTTGATGTAAAAATAATCGTCACACCATTTCTTGAATCGAGGATAGAAGGAAGAATCGAATTTGTCACAAGTATTCTTTTGAACCTACAAAGAAAAATAAAAAAGGTCCTTTCAGCAAACTTATGATTGAAAAATTTAGCAGGAGTGAGTTTCTTTCCGGTAAGATCAAGTGGGACTATCTACCACTTGCAACTAAGCTTCTACAAATGACTTATTAGCAACTATAAGCACACCTATTTCATTGACACGACACATCAAGGTGACTACATCTATTGTGCAGGTGAAAACTTGAAGTCAGCACATACATGGTAAGTATAAGTCGCAGTAGGAACACAATGGGGCAAAAACTAAAAATAAGATTCAGTGAGGGGAAGAAGTGTGTAGAAAAAAACTCTGGCTATGTACCAATGACTGAGCCACCTAAATCTGGTCAAGGGAAGAAGTCAACACAGTGGTCAGTTTTCACAGTAAAGAGTTGTAGAAAATGCACTTCTTTTTTCATGCCACTTCTACCATGCCTATGTCAAACCAAGTTAGAGTATACAAACAAAGCAGTTACAGCCAGTCGCTAGGCCTGGGCTTTCATAAGACATAATCAGCCACTGAATTGCAAGCCTTGCATATTATTTGGATTGAATAATTTGGCCAAGTTAAAAGAACAATCTACCGAATGAAAGTGCTTGACATCCTCCTCAAAGATGTAAGAAGGAGTAAGATCAGTTCCACCACCAAACCACCATTGCCTCGGAGCTCCAGGTGCATCTACAACAAAACATTGACCACTATTTACTAGATTTCAACTGCTAAAGCAAAAAAATGCACATTTATCAGGACATTTCTCAATCTATCCCGACAGAGATCCTAACAGCATAGTTATTCTCAATCAACAATTCTTTATCCCCAGGACCTTCACAATATTCCAGCATGAGTTTCAATGAAGAAGTTCAATAGACATAAATATGTCAAGTTAGCAATTCTACGAAGCAAGTGATTGCGGCCACATTATGAAGGTAGTGAATGGCTTGTGCGAGAAATGTACTTTCCCACCGATTATCCCAACAGGCCATATACATCAAAAGCTAAAACTGCTTTTCAGTTCTTAAACTGTGACAATGTGGAACTGCAGACCATAGAACAGTGAAAATATGCGAATGTCACATGTAAATCTCCACCTGGAAAAAAATTAAATAGGATGCTGGAACAATAATGGAAAAGAGGACACCAAAAATCTGAGAAGAGGTTGGTACCTTTAGGAGCATCAGTTTCGAAATATCTATAGTTGAAGTGCAACGTTGGAGCAAAAGGATTCTTTGGATGTAAGACCTGAAACAAATGAAAACAAAACAGTGAGCAAGTGATGGAGGGTATGGACATGGAAAAACCTCAGTAATTCCTCCACAACTCGAACAGTTTAATGATTTAACAACCTCATTTTTATTAACCTTAAATCATTGAAACCAGGTTTTTTAGCAATGCAAAGTCATTTCTGCAAATTGTTTCAGAAAGATACAATTCTCTAGTGAGCCAAAAAAGAAAGAGTGCATTTTGTTTGCTCTCGTCCTAAATTGAAACTCGAGCAATTATTTTTCCACTAGGCTCGTCTAACACAGCACAATGCCTCTATCAGTTGACAACAGAATTCAAGTTTCAACGCTTTAAGGATTTAACGACTTGAGAGTCTAAGACACCCGTATTCATCCTACATTTTACCACCACAAGTTTCTCTCATCATCAAGAACCAAAATCGACTTGATCAAGATTGGGGGAAAGAACCATAAACCAAGTCACCACAACTGAAGAATCCCCATTTCTCACAGTCTTCATCAAACTAAAACCAAATTCACTCACCGAGCTGATGCCAGCCGCGAAAAAGGGAACCGGACCGGGCTTGTGATCGGAAGCTGCGCCTTTCGCAGCCCTATAAGCCTCGGGCGGCATCACCCCGTACACCACCGAGACGTTCACTCCCGCCTTCTCCCAGACGGCGCCGTCCTGCAGCACCCTGCTGATCCCGCCGCCCCCGCCGGGCCTCGACCACACGTCCTCCTTGAACTTCCCTCCCCCGTCCGCCGCCTCATCGCCTCGCACACCCGGTCCTGCGCGTCCCTGATCATCCTCTCGAACCTCGCCCTCACGGAGGACGGCGACCCCGACGCCGCCGCCGCCGCGGCCGCGCCGTTCCCGCCGCCGTCCGCCTCGCGGAGGAACGTCTCGGGGCGCTCCGTCTCGGGGGTCTCCTTCTCGATCGAGACGGCGCAGCGGATCGGGGAACGGGGGGATGCAATGCCGCCGGGTCGCCCGAAGGTCGTGGCGCGTATCGCGGGTTTGGCCCGGAGACCGAAGGCGAGCGAAAACGTCGACGCTTTGGCTCGGTCGGAAGAAGGGAAGGGGGAGGAGAGGGAGGGGGAGGAGGAGGAGGCGGCGGCGGCGGGGCAGGAGAGAGCGGCCAGCGGTGGCATCTTCGCGTCGGCGAGCGGGACGGGCGACGGCGATGGCGATGGCGATGGCGATGGCGATGGCGATGGCTTATAGCGATTGTGGAGATTTCATGGATGCCGTTTTAGAGAGAGAGAGAGAGAGGAGATAAGGTGGAGGAGAAGCCCACTGGGTCGGGAAATACCGTTGGAGATTACTGGGCACAAGGTGCTGAATCAGGTGAGGTGAGAGGTTTGACCGTTGACTTCTCTGGGGGGTTTTGGCTTTTTGCTGCTTAGATTACCACCACCTAAGCCCACTGATTTATTGGGATTAAGGCTTGAATAGAATATTCATTAGTGATTATAATATTGACAAGAAAAGGAAAAAAAGGAAAAAGGGCTTTCAATCGGTTTTTAAAAAATTCTGCAGAATTCAAGTAAAAATCAGCTACCATCGGTGTCCTTTAGCCTCGCACCGAAGTCCATTTGATTTCATTACCAACGACATCTATAAGAATTATGGCTGATTCCATGTTCTCCAGATGAAGTGAGATGGAAAACCCCAGCCAAAGCTTATGACAGTAGGTATTGTTCTCAAAACTTGACGAATGAGCCTTTTGGATAATGTAAAGTAAAAACTTTAAAAGGAAAAATGATAAAAATATTTTTTAAGCTTTAACCCAATGTGTCCAGTGTACAATATCATTTTTAAATTTTAATTTTTTTAATACAATCCCTGAACTTTTGATATATATTTAAATTAGTCCTCAAATTATATGAAAATATAAAATATTATCCATAAACTTAAATTAATAAAAAGATAATATTGGATATTTTCCTATAATTTAGGAATTAGTATGAATATTTACCAAAAGTTTATAGATCGAACAAATTAAAAGTTTACGACCATTTTTATCATTTTCAAAATATAGGGGAGATTTTTCTCAATAAACCATTGATTGTTTCATAGTCAATTTCATAATATACATGAAGTTTTCTCAACACTTCCATGTTTTAACAACGTATTCACACAGAATAGATGTATTGTTCTAGCAGGCCAATTTGCAAATTTGACTTATATCTATGCAAATGTGGCAACAAAACAGAATTAATTTAGTTGTAGTTTCCGTTAAAGCATATTATCGTCTAATAAGATGCATCACTTGGTTATTACAGATCTCGATTCCAATCAGCACGGATTAAAGTTTGGAGTAATTCTATGCTTCATTCTAGTATATAAATGACCGTACATGATACATGAGTTAATGAAATTGCTATAATTAACGTGTATGTACATTTGATGCATCTTCTAGAAAGCAATTAATGTTGGAGAAACTATACTCGTGTCATATCTACGCTGTACATGATGATATTTACAAATGAACGGTACACCTCCATTGTGGCACCAGGAATCCCTCTTCTACAGTCTGTATATACATTTGATCCTTCAGCCACATTGATTCTAATCTCCTTCCTTGCCTAAACCGCCATGTGGAGGAACTCATAGATATGATGCTATGATCCAGCATATTTTGCCCCGTTAGTAACCAGTTGACTTGCATTTGATATTACCTCGATGCACCACGGACCCGCCACCCCATCGTCGTTCTTTTCCACGTTCTATTACAGACTGCAAAATCTGTAATAGCTCTTCCGCACTTTTTCCAGGCGCCAGTTCCAAATCAGTCTGATATAGTGGAAGAGTTGGATTGCCACAGAGCACCCTCATTCCACTTCGCTTCGCCTGGTGCTGGTTTTGCCTCAAGAAAGCATCTGAACCACATCCAACAACGTGCAAAATCCCATCATTTGCATCAATGTGGATCACACTGTCGAGAAAGATCTCGGTTTCTATATCCCAGTCTGAATCAGCCTCAATGCCTTGAAAGTCAGGGTTAGCATAATCCCCTAAGCTAGGGCAGCTAACAAGAAGTATCAACCTTTCAGTCACGATAACAAATTTACCAGCTTGCTTAAGAGCCCTGCACATGACTAATGCTTCATCCTTGAATTTTAAGCCATCACCGGCTTCAGTGAGTACAGATGTTCCAATTGCTTCTTCCCAAGAATAGGGTCTCAGGGGAAATTCTTTGCTTAGAGGCCTCGGGAGACGGATCCTTCGACGTGTGCCAGTTTGGTAGTGCTTGCTTCTGTTTCTGATGCTCTGAGCCGTTCTCCCAGTTACTTCAAGAATACTAGCAGCCGGTCTTGCCACTAGTCCAGTAAGTCCTAATGCTGCCCCTGCAAAGGAGAATAGCAAACAATATCCGTTAAGTAACATGATCGGTGTCAATGTATTTTAACTAGCAATCTAAGCTCCTATTGTTACCTGATAGGACACCTGGAAGACCGTGCTTCTCCGCTCCTCGTATAGGGGATTGTAGAAGCCCAGTAAGCCCCTATAGCAATAAAGTTTGACCAATGGGTGTCAGAAAATGGACAAACAAATTACTAGGAAAGAAACAGTTTTCTAGGGGAAAAAACTGCATGTAGCAAGACAATTTTCCAAGAAGCTATTTGAAGAAATCACTATTTTGATATAATGGACGATACCACAGCCAAGACCGAGTTCCTAAAAAGAAGTTCTGTCCAATTTCCCAGGGTAATAACTAGGCATTCTGGAGGTTTTACCTCTGTCTATGCAAAATGTAGCATATGAGACCAGAGAGAATTGAAGCTTGAGGGAGGAATATGGGTTTTATTGAGGCTGGTCAGAAAAGGAGGCAGAAACTTTGGCAAATATTTATCTGCTAATAATAAAGATGCACAAAATAAGGACAGTTTTTGGTACCTTACTCTATCCGACCAGTAGAACCAAATCAATGGAGGACACTGTGAAAATGGATTCCAAATCCTATATGCATAAGTGCCACCCAAATCAAGGGAAGGATTTCAAGGAATTGCAACATAACAGGCCATTTTTTCGTAGATCTAACGGTTTAGTAGTTTAATATCGACATTGCCACCAAAATCAATAATGAGGCAAAGATACTTTAGTGGACTCGTGGAACAAAGTAAAGAGAGGAATCGACACTGCAAAATGTTCCTCCACCATTAGAGATTTAGATAGAAAAACTCACTTATGGTTCTTTAGAAAAAGATGTCCCAACTTAGGCTCCATTCGTTTCGTAGAAAAATATGTCATTTCTGGAAAACATTTTCCAGGAAGCCATTTTCCAGGAAAATGTAATTATTTTCTGGCGTTTGGGTAAAACCTAAAAATGAAGTGGAAAATATTTTCCACTGTTCGGTAAGGAAAATCTTTTCCTCCATACACTTTTTTTCAATAATTTTATTATTATTTTATTTTTTAAAATCGATTTTGCATTATTTTTCATTTAAAAAAATCAATTTTTTATTATTTTTTTTTTTTAAAAATCGATTATTAAATTATTTTTCTTTTTCTTTTCTTTGTTTTCCTCCTCTTCTTCAGCCGGTCGCCCACCTCTAGTGAGCTCAGGTCAAGCTTGAGCCTCGCCTGATCAGCGAGCAAGACTCTAGCTCACCGATCTAGTAATTCCCAAGGCCGGCAAGCTCGGGGCTCACCAACTCGTCGAGGCTCGAGGCTGATGAGCTCAGAGCTCACCGATCTAGCGAGTAGTGAGCTTGAGATCGCCAGAGTTGGACAAGCTCGAGGCTCGCTTGTGGTCAGCCGCTGGCCATCGCCGTGGCCAGTGACCGGCTGAAGAAGATGAGGAAAACAGAGAAAAGAAAAAGAAAAAAATAATTCGAATTTTTTTAAAAAGAAAGAAGGGGGGATTGTGGGGGTTTGAGATAAGAGAGAGAAAGTTAGGAAAATGTTTCACTTTTCAAAAATGGAAAACTTTTTCCCCCATTTTGTAAGACTTTTTTTCCTAAAATGTTTTCCCCAAGCAATTCATTTTCCGTGAAATAAATGCTAGAAAATCCAGAAAAGGTTTTTCTAGAAATTGTTTTCTGCAAAACGAACGGAGCCTTGAAAGAGAAAAAAAAAAAAAAAAAGTCATAAGGGTGGAGCAGCCCTAGGAAGACATAAAATCCTCATGTAAAAAGAGAAAAATGAACTTCGAGAATTAAACACTGGATAGGGTACAATAATGATGACAGTTACATACTTCAAAACATGCACACGGAGAGAAGTCTTAGATGTTGTCACTGTCCTTGTTCTCACTCTCTAAGGAACTCATTTACAACTATGCACGTTCAGATGAAAAATATTGATCTGACACCAAGTGGATAGACAGCTGCATACCTCCAAAACTTCATTTATAACCCCTTCGCTATGTGAAATTGCACCCCTTTGTTGCTTCTCGATTCTAGAAAAAACTTGCTCATCAAACGTCAGTGCAACTATACCCTAAAACGAAAAAACAAAAAGTCAGAGTTGTATGGGCATGAAATTTCTCAGAAGCCATTACTCATCAATCTACCTTTTGAGCAGCTCTACTGAACTGTGTGGCAGCATCAGTCAAGGCATAGACTGTGTTGCTTAATAGACTAGTTGTTCCTTGTGCCATACCTCTGACAAGTCCAGCAGGACTCTGTAGAAGCAAATTGTACTATTAAATACAATGATGGATAGTAAAACTTCAAATACAAGAACCCAATATACCTGATTAAGGTTCCTTGCAGGAACAGATAGGAAATCCCTGATGCCAAGCCCCAAGCTCCTGGCAAATCCCATGGGGTTACCTATAACACCAGCTGAACCGAGCACCTTCAAGGACATAAATTATAAGCAACATAAATTATAAGTAACAGAAAAGGCATATACATTAATGCCTTTTGCATTTCCATATTACATATAATTCCACATTCCCTCCAGATATTTGAAGGAATGCTGAAGCTTGTTAGAGATTTCTTCTCAACAATGTAGGTGCAAAGATTTGTTAGAATATTCGTATATCAAATCACACTTTTGTCTTACAGCTAAAAGAGCAGCCAAAGTAATCTCACAGAATTTCACAGGGTACCAGAATAGAAAGTCATGAATTGAAACAATCCTCTTATTTGCCTCCCCTATTACCAATTCCAACGATTAGTCTTATGCCAAATCAAAGCCAACATGCGAAGGGAAGTGTTAAAATATATTAAAAAATTAAATCATGTCTTTTTCTAACAACTTAAGCTTTAAAAATAGTAGTTTATCATCTCACAAAAATTTACATCCTTTTTTATTATGCACTAACTAAATGTAACAAGCAGACGATGCCCACCATATAATTAGTAATTGATGAAGGGGAGGGTAAAACGAAAATTTTCACCAACAGATTTGCCAGTTGTTACACCACTTTGCCTGTTCCATAAGTCAAAAATGTGAAAGCAAATTCTTTATATTCCACAAGATTTTGCCAAATTATTCCCTAGATAATCTAGTAACAACCTGCATTTGCCCAAAATGTCGTACAACAGAGAAGCTTTAGACTTTAATACTCTTTTATTCATTTACACAACAGTACCTTGGAACACAACGTGGGTTTAAAGTTCTACAAATTTTCGTGAATTTCAGACTTGCAAAACATAAAAAGAAAACATGACAACCTTTCTTGAGATAGTAAAGAAATGCATAAGACAATGTCAATAAAATCAGATGGAGTGAAAAGAAACTAGAACACTATAAAATCTACAACTTGACAAATGCCAAATCGAATTGACCATAATAAAACTTCCTCGTTACCAGAATATGCTCAAGTTCTAAGCATTATGACAATGATAAAAAAGGTATCAACCAATTACCTTATACATCTCATGCAGAAGTTGCCTTATGTAATGCCTCAGGAGGATCTCCTGAATGGACTCCCACCCAGCCATGTGATGTACTATTTTCAGCTCTCTGAGATATATTCTTGCCCCTTCAATGTCAGCAAGAGCCATAAGGCCTCTCTGTAACCATTCATTGTCTTATGTCAGCAAAATCTTTAGGAGGGCATGAGTTAAAAATCAAATATATGCCACCAGGGAGGAAAACTCTGAAATTCAACATCCAGTGATGCACTTAGGATGTAATGAGCCAGCCAGTGCAAATAACTGCTAGCTAAAAGAATTGAAACTATTGTTTTACCTCATGCAGAAGAGAGATCAAATTACTATTTTTTTTCTTGGTCACAGGGGAAGAACTGGTGAACATATGTCACATTCATTTAAATAATAAAAAGCAAAAGTCACCAGATATTATCTGCCAACACAGGACCATATATCCTGCATTTTTAGTACTTAAATTCAAGCATTTCGCTTCAAATGTTTCTGTTATAGTTATGGATATCTGACTTGCAGAGTTGACCAAGCCATTCTGATCTGCAGCTATAAGATGTCTACTTTCCACATGTTTGACCCAAAAAAGACAATCACGAATCACATGTACCCAGTGGAATTTAGTTATAAAAATTCAGTGGTAACCGATTAGAGTTCAAAATAATATAAAAAAGAACAGCACAGCAGCTTGCTTCAAAAGTCCTGGCTCAAAAGAAGCTAATTAGGGAAATTCAAACAAACCCATTCAAATTGACATGATATTTTACTGTCCTACATTAATAATTAGATGGTTTGCCTATCCAACTGCATTGAGTTAAAACCCTGCCTAAAAACTATCCAAAGATGACTCACCATAACCCCTGCCTAATAACTGTCCAGGGATGTGAAGTGCACCATAAAGATAGACAGTAAATCCTAGAAAATCTCAGATGACCCAAAGTCAGGTTCAACTTTTTAACAATTGATACCTCAAATTACAAATACTAATAAATCTTTTTTTATAGATATATGCACAGGATTCCAGATAAAACTCAAACCAGCACTTAGCAGTCTACAACTTCACCAGATATTGATAGTAAAAATAACAACTTCGATCAAGAAAGAATGACCCCGGACAGAGCATATCCAGACATGCAAATGAGCAGTATAGACAATCTATCAGCATCAAAATAGCACAGAATCAATTAACTTTATGTGAAGCACAGACTATCGAAACAACCATAATGGTAAGCTAAACATGCATTTATCTAGAAACATGGAAAATCGTGTATATGCACACTGCATGAACAGACTCACACATGTCATATTTCTAGCTCAGGCACAGATAAAAAATCAAAGCATGCATCATGAGTCCAAGCAGGAATCCCTTGCATTAAAGCTGTTACAGCTAGCCAACATAAGATAAGCTACTCACATGCACAAGAGAATCTCCTGACATAGGAATCCCCATTCTAAGCATCCATGGGTCACTGGAAAAACTGCACCGCCAAATTATATCACAGCAGAACTCAGAAAGTGATGGCAATAACCCTCAAAAAAAGGAAAGCGAGGCAACCTGTCACCTACCTTAGAGTGAATTTAATAGCTCCTACATCGAACATTTCAACATATATTTTTCTCTGTCTTCTGGCCAACTGATAAATTTGCTGCCATGGTGCTCCAACTGGAATTACTGAGGGAAATAATACACTGATTCTTTGATTTTTGTTTTGAGCACTACCGATAGGAATATGGGAGTGCGAGTTCCCTAACAGAGGGGTATCATGCAGAAGTGGTAGCAATGTCGGATCGGAAAAGGGCATTGCTCCATTCTGGAATCTCAAGTAAACAGATTTAACAAACTCGGACAAGCCCAAGACCACTTCCTGCTCAAGCTCAAGATGAAACTCTGCCACTCTGCCAGAGTATCCAATAAGTTCTTGATCTTGAAGATAAAAGAATAACAAAGAAACTGATGCTAGTGATTAATACCTTAGCGTTATATATTCAAATGAAATCAATGATATATCTTTCTTTCTCCACTTTGAAACAGCTACATGAATCACCGATTTGCAGGGGTGATCAGTGTGAAGTTGTAAATTCTCACTTTTCTGGGCACCATCATCGTGGTTAGATGAACTACTTCTGTATCCTCGATCGAAGGACAAGATGACAGGATAAGTGGCAGCGCGAACTTGGTTGTCTATTTGCAATGATAAGACCTTCAAAGAAACCTTCTGTCGATCCATGCTCTGAAGCAAATGAACCCCGATGCCCTTTGCACAGGCAAAAAGCAATTCCTACAAAGAAAATGAGCAGTGAAGGGACAGAAAACCACCACATAAATCATGCCATCTCAATAAGCTTCTTCATACATACCTGTGGCGAAGAGTTAATCAAAGAAATACCAATATAAGGTATATCAATTGAGACCTTTTCCTGGTACTCAGAAAAGGTTTCTTGTCTTTGCTCATGTTTCCGGTTCTCAATGGATGGATTTACATGGTAACTTGAATCGATAATGCGAAGAACCTGCAGTAGGGACACAAAAATAATGGTCTAACAAAATTAAGCAAAAAAGATTCATCATTAGTTGAATCATTGAGAATGTGCACCTTTGTTGCTCCCTCAGCTAGAGTACAAATGAGCAATATTCTCTCCGGTTTCTGAAGTCAAAGAAAACCTTAATGTGAGTCAAATACTCCAAAATAAGACCCAATCAGACAGCTCACATAGTGATTCTGCCAAATGATATATAATTTCTTTTAATCTATATAACTCTAAAATAAACAACATGGATCACATGAATCAAGTACTAGCCCACACACACACACCCCCCATATATTGAACCATCTAAAAGCAGTTCTTTATGCACTCGACACTTTCTACTGGCATTCCTTTCTTGTTCATTATACAGATGAGTCATATATTCCTTGCTTAATAAACAGAACCAACTTTCTGTCAATGTGCTTCTAGGACAGGGTTTACCTACACTAGCAAAATGACAAAAAAAAGGATAGAAATTTTAGTCACGCAAAAAAAGAACATCTTGAATGAGTACATGTTTTATGCCAGTGCATGCTTAACATCATGTCATGTTCATAGCATCGTCTCTCCACTCGAATTAATTTACCAATTTTGCAAGATATTCCACATCAAGCGGATACATCAGAAAATAATATACTTGTGCAGAATTATACATATAAATTGATTTAAGTACTGCTATGGCGTCCACCACTAGAGGCTTTATCTGCAATATCTTAAAATTTTGCACCTAATTGCACATCAATGTTAGTTCAAGGTGTTACATGGCTGTGATGATAGGTGCACGAGAATGCGCTTGCATGAGACAAAAATTAAGTTTGGTCAATGTAAGATTTAAATAAAATCATTCAGAAAACTTCGTAAGTGACCCATATATTTTATGGGATTATACAAGGCTCCAAAATGCTAGCATGTGGTGCAATTTCATCCTATGAAAGACTACAATGGAAACCCTATCGTATTTACCTAATGGCTCATAAAGAAAAATGTAAGAGTGCATGAAAGGTGAGTGGACCTTAAGAAGGATTAATGAGTTAATGGCAATTAAGTTAAGGTTTTAGCCATGACATTATTCACTCTTCATTATTATTCATGACAAACGTGCAAGAAGAAGCAAAGGATAGGTAATGACCAAAGAAAGGAAAATGGAAGAAACAAAGAAAAAAGAGAAATATGAGGGTGAAGGAAACCAGGAAAGGATGAGCTAAATTCAGAGGCCCCATTTAGTTGAACTTTCCACTTTTATGCAGCAATACTCAAGTACATTAAGTTCTAAGGTGGTAGATGAAGCTACTATGAGGAATTAGATTCCATTTGAGGTAAATATCTTTCCAATGTTCATATGTGCATGCTTGATTGCCAGGCTTATGTGTTGCCTGCGTTGTACATGTTAGTATTAACAGGTTTATGTGTTACACAATTTTTATGCTAGCAAGGCCAAGCGTGCTCAATATGTCTATACTTCCTATGTTTGTAATACAGATTCCTGAGCTATTTGTGGTATTACTTGAGGTTGCACATTGTCTAGGAGAAACACTATTCAGCGTGGAAGTTTTCCCTATATCCTTTCAACAGGAAGGTTAGGTAAAAGAATAGACCTGCTCTCGGGGTTCATTATTGATGAATCTCTGGTTTGGGTTATTACATTATCACAATCATATCAAAGTCCCAATTCTTTTGCACCTTTATTTCTATTGCCAATTCTACCCAAGACTTATAGCAACTATCCCTCCTAAGAAACCAATCAGTGTTTCATATTTCATTTACATGCCAAACAAAAAATAAGACCCAACTTGGCAAAGATCAGAATAAATATTGGTCCCTCCAGTTAAAAAAAGGAACAGTAAGAAAGTTTTTTCTTTTGATTTGCCATCGGTAGAACATCAGACCTCAGAAGTTGCAGGCAAATGGACAGCCGTGCTCTCCCTTATATCATCAAGAGCATATGATCCTAGCACACGTTCCCCAGGTACCTTGAATATATAAACGAAAGTTGAGTATCAAACATCTTTAAAATAAAAAACTTCTCTGAAAAAGTACAGCACACAGAAAAAACCAAGGGTACCTCAACTATAAGACGGCGTGGATAACAGGGTTCATCCCATGCATACGGGCAAGAATGGTAAGAAGGAATCGTAGTTTCAAAGCTTTCGCATTTCTGTTGATAAACACGTAATCGCTGGAGGAAAAAGAAAAAAAAATATATAGTTAAGATTCTGACTTGGCAAAAACAATTTGCAGTGCACTTCAAAAAAAGAAAGAGATATTGATTTATTAATATAAGTTATATAATATTGAGACAATAACGAACCTCCTTCGAGAAATTCTCTATGCGGTAAGGGATATAACCTGAATCATCATCCGACAACAAAATCAGGTGTGTCCCTGGATTTTTATGAAGACTAACAACAACATTGTCATCCCACATGGAGATATCAGCATTCTGCACTTCAACGCGTATCATATTTACTGCACCAGAGATATCGTTCCGCATTTTCACTTGGGTGTCACCTAAAATTTCTGGCAAGAAACTGCCAGACCATTGCCATCCAGGTTCATCATAACATATGCAAACCAGCAAGTCCCTGCAATAAGTAGCAAAAGCAAAAATAGATTAGCTATTGCAATCATCAGCAAGCAAAGATTTTGTCATTGAGCAACCACTTATTCTGAAAACTTCAATTGTTAGAGAATGGTGCCAATTCCATGCTATATTAAACTTTAGGTGCTCCGAAAGCGTTAGTCAATTGTACCTCAGCCACTGGATACATGAGGTTCCTATGCACTAAAATGAATATTCCCTCAATCCGATGGCTAAAATGCACCAAGAGCAATGCTACTAGAGCATGTAATGATGACTTCAATTTAACCCCACTCAGAAAAGGAAGCTAGTAAGATGGCTAAACAACTCAAGTATGAGAAACAACACATATGGGTTAATGAAATATTGAAATCCAAATCACATAAAGGATGGAAACTTACAAACAAATAAAATAAATGCAACAAAAAATGAACTTGAGACATCTTACTTGGATACCATATAGAACCGGGAGACAACTAAACAAACGATTGAGCTACCTCAAGAAAGCTTCACCACATAATATCATATTTTAATCTCTCCAAGACCTTCATTTGCCAGTGCAATTATTATCAATTCCATAATTCCATTCTAGGCCAAATCCCATCTTACACTAAGAGGGGAGCACAACAACATTCCAATACTATTCCATGTTCTCAACTACTGGCATAAGTTCTTGTGGTGTACACAAGAGAGAAATAACTAGCTACAGTTAGTATCACCAAGGCAGTCCAACATTAGCTAAGAGACTTAAGTGACGGAAATCCTTCTTCTAGTTGGAAGATTAATTGCAGTAATGCATACAATGTCTGCTTGTAGCAATACTATTTCTTAAAATTCATATTAAAGCCAAAACTGTAACATTCTAGAGTGCAGCCTCCTATGGAGCTATTGCGTGCCTACTTTCAACCTATATGCAATAGGGATTCTGCAAAAGCCCCATCTCTTTCCTGATCCTCCCTATACCAGTGGCGAGATGATATCAATTTTCGATGATGAATTACATGATGACTGAAATTGAGATTGTAACTCAACATTATCACACGATGATGTAATTAGTATTATGTTGAGTGTATAATAATTTATTTAACTATAACACTATTTACAATTGATAATATAGCTAATAATAATCATATTATCTATGCTTGATGGGTAATGCATCTATACACTACTATAATTTGATTATAGTCTTTTACATTGTAATCATGTAATTAGGAATTTTGGATATATTATCCCTATTCCTTTGCTATTACAGTGTCAAACAAGGGAAAGCAATAGTTATTCCATCACTAGAACCAAACGGTGTAATAGCTATTACAGTCTTTACTACTAGAACCATGACACCTTATCTATGAGTGCAACCAAATGTGCCATAGATACTGTTACCAACTTCAGAGTGAAATAAGAACCGATGGAAGCACACAAGAACAATCTTTGGAATTTGACATCAGAGAAAAATGGCATTCATGCCACCCAATGTATGTCATAACAAATCCCCTATTCTGTGCAGCTGGCAATTTTGAGCACCACAAAACCAAGAATTAAATACAATTCAAGCATGAGGAAAAAACATAACTTTGTACAATTTAACTCAACATGGTCAGAATACCTTGCAGTATCTGCCCAGTGAAGATGAGAATGCTGCCCTTTGCCCAAATGGAAGATGAAGTCAGTTCCCCTTTGCTTATAGTACAACTCCTTGCTGCAAGCATTACTAATGACATATCTGCAAATAGAGAAGAGATGAACAAGCTAGCAGGATATAGTGCACATCCATGACAATTCCTTTTTCGTGAAGCTGCCATACCTGGGCTGAAAAGTGATGGCCCTTGTCTTCCCAGCAAATGGTTCAGAAAGAACTGATGAAGTTGCAGATATCACATATGCAGCATTTTGCAATGGTTGAGGAACAAGAACACTGGTGAATCCACTAGCAGGAACAAGAGGAAATGGATTTGACCATAAGTTGCTAGACAATTTTTCTTTGACATGTTTAGGCAGAGATCTACATAGCCTAACCATATTATTACCCAGACTTGAACTGGGGTGAGGGGAATATGCATACCCCTTTGCCTTCCCATGGCCATCATCTACAATATTCAAGTTGCTGGAGCTTGAATGGTTGCTCCAATGCGTTCCCTTATTCGGATTGAACAGAGAGATTCTTCTTTGATTTTCCTTACCATCCTTTTCCCCAGTGGAATGTCCTGATTTGATCAAAGGTTTTCTGGCCATCTTCTTACCATCAGTAACCATGTCATTCCAAGTTGGAAAAATAGAATTTTCTGAAGAGTCATGCCAAAGGCAATCAGTTCGTGATGGTGGAGATTCTGAATCATGATCATGATTACAAGATAAAAGGCTGAGGCCCTCCTTCTTGATATGAACTCGTTCTTGTTCAACCAACTCATAGCATGATGGAACAGTGAATAAACTTTCTTTCAGTTCATCAGCAGAGTTTGATAAGCTGAGTGGAAAACCAACACAATTATAGATCAAATAGGGAACGAAGATAAAAAGCTCCCGAGCCCCAGAAAATGCGTCCAAGGTCTTCTCGACAGTAACATATATAGGACCTAATTTATTGAACAGAACATTAATAGCTTATTAATATACAATTGTGTAAAAACACTGCCGAAATATGCCATAGATATGAGTTACCATTGTTGATAAAAGGATCAAAAGTTAAGGTCTCTGACGCTGTAAATTTGGTTCCACTGAACTTGGCTAGGGTAGTGAATGATTCTGCATGAGAAAATCTTGAGACTGAAGGTTTAAATTCCTCCATATGAAATTCAATCCCCAGTTCATGTGAAGGGTCAACATGATGGAAGTTTGTTTGCACCTGAAACTAAGAAATTAATAACTTTCTAGATGAAGCTTCAACAATATGCTGTCATCTATAGAGAAGAACAGAGCACTACATGCAACTTAAACATGTCAGTTTTAGTAGGTGGAATTCAAACCTCTGAAAGCAGTGCTGTGCGACTAACTCCTCCACTTTCAATGGTCAATGACACCACTTGTGGAAGATAATTGTGAACCACCAAAGGAGTACTCAAACTAAGCTGGTAAATGAAGTGTTTACTTGACTTATCAAAGCCAAGTAATGAATCCTCATCATGTTCCCCAGCAGGTTCCTTAGAAATATCTTTTAGAAGATCAGAAACCTTCTTTGGTTTCAAAGATGGAGGCAAATAGATCTTCTTTAATGACAAACAACAGCGGAATGGATCACTACTTGGATGAGAAGGATAGCAAACAAAAGAACGAAGGGATCCGATCTTGCTTTCTAGGGAGAGAATATTTGGGAGATTATGAGGTTCACTCCATACATAAGAATTTCCTAAAGGTCGCCACCTTATACGACCAGCTTCAGCTAAGTGCAAAGGGAGTGGAAACTTCTGCCCAGGATAGATAGGATCCATAATCTGAAATAGTGGAACATAAAAGATAGATTAAATTATGGGAAGAAAATACAGATTGTACAGATTTTTAATTCTTACGCAGATAAAAATCTTCTCCTTTATAGAAATGTGTCTAAGTTCCATACCTTTGGAGATACACCCAATGGAATGTCAAACCGCAACTCCAATGGCACAGAAGTTTCATTGTATAATATGACCTGAAATTTGTAATTATAAGAAGGAAGCGAATAATCAAACCCTTAAAAAAGTACACAAGCAATTTTTCACATACCGTTGAGTATAACCGAATCAACTTACTGAAGCGCTGTACTGAAACATCAAAGACAACTGGGACAATAAAACCTTCTCCCACATTAGTTTTAATGTCCTCTTCCAGATTTGCGTACCTTGGAATATCCAAAGTTTTCTCAAGTTCTAATTTATTTGATGCCTTAGAAAAATCAACCTCAAAATAGCTAAATCCAACAAGATCCATGGAAATTGGCACAGAAGGAACAGAGGTTCCGTCAAGCTTGATTGAAATAAAGTGGTGAGCCACTCCACTTGATTGCTTCTCATTTAGTTGACCAGAGGAACGAGTGGGTCTAAAACGAAGCAACTGTTCCTCAGGAGTCTCATTACTATATATTGGGACAGAACTGCCAGATTGCAGAAGACTCCAACCCTTTGCTTCTTTGGCATCAAGCTTTACAGAATTTCCTGATCCTTGAAAAATACAATATGATAGAGGCAAAGAAGTTAAGTTCTGAAGAATATACGGAGCATATCTTCCTATAGAGGCATCTTCCATATAAGGAGAGTTCAAGAATGTCCGTGTTTCTGAGAGATCAGTTGGTTTCTTTTCATTCCAAGCATCCTTGATCATCTCAAGAGCCCTGCAAACAGACTGTAACAGACAACCGTAATAAACCAAGATGTTGATTACTCACGAAAACCATCAAGCTCAACCCTTGGAACATACTACAGCCCTAAGTGGCAAAGTTAAACAGTATTCGGAAGAAGTACATAAGCTCCTGGCATCAAATTATTACTGAATTTAAGAGGATCAGAGAGCTCCCCATATGAAGAACAAAACGTGCATCCTGTTGATTGAGGTAAGAACAGTTCCTACCATCTTAGCTACACTATTGCCACTGTCACTGACTGATTACCAAGCCATTTTGCATGTTTCAAATTTAGTTTCTTTCTGCAAGTAAAATGACCTTGTGTTCTTTTTCTCTCTTTTTTTTTTGGTAGCATTTTTAATTTTTTAAAATTAAAACTATATTCTTCACCGAAGAAAATATATCTCAATTAGTAATAAGAAATCAGCAACTTGTCTGAAGCTTCCCTCCTACACTAGATTTCCAACGGTTTAAGACATTTCAGCAAATTGTACTTGAAGTAATACATTCTACTAAAGAGTTAATACGCACTAGTGAAATGGAAAGAAATTTAACAACCACCCGAAATAAGATCATTGCATACCTCAAGAAAGGATTCCGTAAAGTTCAAGTTAAGCTGAGCGACAGAGTCAAGATGGATATCCGTGATGATGGAACTATTCAGAAGAATGCTGATCTCACGTTTCCTACTAATGCTAATTTGAAACTTCCAAGGTTCAATGAATGGCTCCCACATGACCTGCAACGAATTTTTACCATATGTTCACTCAAAACTTTTTCTGACAAGTTTGCATTTACTAAACTATTTACCTTGTGAATGTTGTTATAGTTCGCTTCAAGGTCGCTCACAATTGAGCACTCTACTGTAGTTCTACACACATTAGCATGGAAGACCAAGTTCCTCATAAGAATTTCCAGGAGAGGTCCACTGCAACTCCACTGCATTAAATCAGAATGAGATTTAAGACTATAAATGAATCAGGAAAACCCTAGAGACACGTAATATGTGATTAAATATAATGAGAAAGTGAAAAAAAAAAACGATTCATAAGACACAACAATTATCTAAAACTTTTACTAATGGATTGTTAGAATATACAATATTAATCCACGCCTTCTAATAGCTAAAGCTTTTAGAATAGTTGACGGTGGTCCACAAAATCTCACATAATCTCAGAGCTGGAGGTCCTAACTTCGAATCTTTCCAGGCCCCATTTGCCTCCCCCATTAAATTTCCATATTTAGTACTAGGCAAAAACGACTAGGCTAATATTAAATAGTAAATCATGACTTCATCTAACAGCTTGAGCTTTTAGAACAGTTGGCAATGGTCCCACAAAATTCTCACATGGATGAATGCAAATATGGCAATAACATTTACATCAATCATTGCAAGTATTATAAGGCAATAACTAAGCGTAGCCAGACATGAAGCTTCATCAGATCCTATTGGCATGTGAAACTATTTGAACCCATATGTGTTTGACAACATAAGATCATGTACCTTAAGGTCATCTTCAACAGATCTCATCATGCCATTATGCCAGATTATGCAGATACTTGTAAATGCATCTGCTTCTTACTGTTAAGGTTTACACATGTTTAATGCACTCTCAAAGCCAAATCTAATCTTCCTTCCAACGGTATCGTTGCTTCTCCGGACTGTAATCCCTTTAATTGGTCGCAAATTCCTCTTTTTTCATTCTAATTGTGATGCCTCCAACTGAATGACATTCTCAATAAATATGTATCTGAGGCCATCATTGATTAAGTTTCTCCTTGGCAAGCATTTAGAGGGGGCCTGATAGCCAGATTCAGTGCAAAAACAGAATCATTCATCATTCCCATAATCAAACCTACAATAGATATACCAAGGAAACAGACAGTAAATACAAGTTCAGATTTTTCAACATACCCTTCCATCAGTCAGCAGTAGAGATACCTTCCGCACATGGAGCTTCCACTCAAAACAACCTATTGCAAACTGAGAAGATCCTCCATCAGGAACACTTAGGGCAACATCATGCCAAAAGTAGAATACTTGATGTGAAAGCACCAGATCTATATGGTCGCACTTAACATCTGCAGAGACATGTCTATTATCAGTCTCGCCAGTAAGAATTTCTGCCTCAAGACCAATCTTAAAAATCTGGACGAATGGAGACGAGTGAAGGTCACCATCTTCCATTATCTCAACGCTCAAGCTTATTTTCTCCACAACGGATCTCAAGTTGGAATTCCTCTCACTAATGAACAATTCAGTGCATTTGCTTTTGATAGTGAGCACAGCGAATTTGCATTGTTTCTTCCCCAACATGGAAGACGACACATTATGATCCTCAGCAGGTCTGCATTCCAATTTCCCATACTTGCAGCAGAAATTGCACACATCGATGGGAAAATGAAATGCAACTCCGATGTTTTCTAATTTCACAATCAGGAAAAATGTGTCCTGCTTGATATTATCTGATACAACACAATCAGAAGAAGCCAAATTTGGAGGACTTTCAGGAACTATAAGCACTGTATTCTCAACAACATGAGGACCATCATCTGCATTTGCTAATGATGCTTTCCACTGATCTGCATCAGTCATTTCTCCAATAATAGAACTGATCATGTCAACGACCTTCATCCACTTTGACAGCTCCAACCAAATATCAAGAGAAGGAAGAAAAATAGATAGTTCATCTTTAACCTGATCAAATCTGGAGTAAGTAATGCCGAGAACTAATGAAGCTGAATGAGAGGCAGTACATCTTGCTAAGATTACGTCACTATGTAAAGAGTACAAGACCATTGAAGAGAAGCTAAAGTTCAAGAATTCAGTTGTCTCATTTCTCAGTGATGCAGAGCACTTAAACTGCATCTCAGCCCTAGCCACTGGCTCCGAAAGGATTGAGTCTTTTGTTGAGTGACGAAACTTTGCTGACAATGAGTCAATAAAGAGCACAACTTCTGCTAACAGCATGCTTGGGACTACAGGTAAGGAAGTGTTATATTTGTTTATGGATCTCCTTGACTGAAGAAACTGTAGTACATCTGAAGTGAAAAGCTTAGACTCATCTTGGACTGAAGACAACTGATTTATGACACTCAACAGTGCATTGAATCCATCAATAAGCAAATTGTCTGTTCACATAGAAGGTGAAAACCATCAGTAAATTGAACAGAAAAAGAGAGTGACATGCCAAGTTCAGAAGACCTATAGAATGTTCACAAAAAGATAGAACCAGCTTACCATCGGCCATAAGTTCACATTTATATATCTTTCCCATGATGCACATAGAAGCATCAGAAGTTGAAACATTCTCCTGTGGTATTCTCAGCCATACATCAGCATTGAGTGTCTCGATCAAGGTGTGAGTACATTTCCGACCACGTTCATCTAAGCTTAACCTGCAGTCTCCGTCATCCTCGCATAACAAAACTGAAAGCGATAATTGCCGTCCAAACATATTTAAACAATCACTTTCCTTCGAGATTTTGTGCTCTGGGATCAAACATTCAGAAGGAATGTCCTTCAGTAAACCATTCAGAAATCTTCCATCCACAAAACTACAGTACAACTGTGGGATTTCAAATTTTAAAGATCGAGAGCCTCTCTCTCTCTCAATTAAAATTACTGTGGAGTCCAATATCTCGAATTTACACACAAGTGTACTCTCGCTTTCTGCACACTGTTCGCCACTATTTTCAAGATTGAGCTGCTTACTTGAATATGAAGTCCACTCAGGCAATAGAAAGTAACCAATTATTATGGCCAAATATTCAGGAGGTAGAATGCAGCACACATGCTGAATGCCAATGCTCACTTCAAGTTGGGAGCTTAAATGAGAGTTTCCTTTCTTCACACGCACGTTTAAAACAGGAGAATGATTCTCAGAAGAGGGACCCCACAAAAATTCATTTAACCTTTGACTCCACCATGATGATGTGAGAACCAATTCCTCAGCTGAACACACGATATCCATGGAATCTTCAGAGAGGACAATTGCCGAGTTAACTGTAGATAGCAAAACTGTCCCAACAATGCATGACGAATCATGAAAATGCACTTTAACACCACAGAGGTTCAGATTAAGGACAAACTGATCAGTAGAGGATTCAGCAAGTAGAGAACGAGCATCCAGACCACGCAGGGACTTCAATGATGATGTAAGACTAATGTTGGATCTCTTTCTTGGTATGGACTTAGGATTTCTTGATTTTCTAGTTCTTATAGAGAAATTATTCCTCCAATCAGCAACATCATAGAGAAGAGAATTCTCAAGGCTACTCAGATAACCAGAAGGATGGATGGTGACAAATGGAAAGTGACTTAACATAATGCTGGTATGATCAGGGCATCCAGCTTCAATGAAGTTCGAAAAACCAAACCTTTGACTCCCAGAACCAGGTGGTGCTATTGAAACTCTTTTATCTTCAATGAGGGGAGACAAGACTTCAGTGTTATTAGACATACCATACCCAGATAGTCTGTCAAAAAATTCTTCCATCATAGCAAATATGAAAGGGTGACAATGCAGATCACCATTATTCAAGTGTATGAAAAAATTATGGAAACCAGTGGTTTCCTTTCTAGAAGCTTCATAATCTAAAGAAAAACGAAAATCAGCAGATGTGACTGTACTGTCGTCAATTTTGTCCATGTTGCTGGCCCCAATACTGAAACCCTGTTGACAAGGAGCACCAGTAGCAGACATACCGCCAAATGAGCAGACAGTGTGGCTTTTTCTTTCATCCCTCAATGAATAAACAACAATGTTCAAAGCATTCGCACGAATCCGACACTTCAAAATCTCTGTACGATCATACCTGTCAAAAATTGCATGAACTTACCTTTCCTAAAAGATAAAAAGGAAGAATTCTGGCCAGCATAACAATCAAATAGCATTCTTAATTTTATGAGACCCTGGGGGTTCTATTCTCAGATTTACAATCAGAATAAAACAGAGAACATAGCCACCCTACAATGAGTATCTAATTCCATATCACCATTTTTAACTCAAAGTACATTGCCTTCAATTCTTTTCTTTTGATCAACTATAGCTATAAAGAGAACTATGTGATGAAAAAAGTTACTTATGATAATAAAGGAAAAGCTATGCACAGACTCCTACACCTATGTTCTTCCATAAACCCTTATTTTGGGGAAAATTCCAGAAATTTTTACTTTCCACAATCTGTATAAAGCAACACAATTCATGGAAGAGGCATCAAGGGGATGAAACCTCTTTATTTATGAACGAAACTTTCTCCAAGTAAAGAAACAAGCCTTAACAATAAAAAGCTGTTCCGGCACACTAGGAGTATATAAGAACAAAAAAAAAAAGTCAAAAACAAAAAGAAAAAGCACTCTAATGTGTTGAGAACTCAGAAGAGACCATCAAAGGTGCTCAGAAGATAGAAAAACATAAGATAGACATCAAAATTCTTCTAACAATCTTGTTTTCTCATGCAATGCACCTCACAAGACATAAAGTGGCAGCATGCCACTTCTCTAGGAGGATGAAATCCATTGACCAACTTCCAGAAATGAAACAGGAGAAGAATTGTCCTTGGCATCAGCAACCACATGCGAGAAGAGTCAAAATCTACTTCCAGAAGTGATGAACAAAGTTGCAATAAAGAAACAAGGTACGCAATGGCCAAAAAAAATATGAAAAGAAATACTAAAGGAACAAACCAAAAAAGGCACATGAAAGAAGAGAGAAAAAAAATTACAATCAAGCAACACTCAAAATCCATGACTGAATAATGATAACCTAAGTAAATATTAGTTTCTAGCCAAAGGTATGAATTACAAACATACAATGATTAATGATCAAAAGTATGACATGAATATAAAGCCCCCTAAAGAAACTTAACTTTCACATATAAGCCAGTACCTGATATCTAATCCAATGAGAGAGAGAGTGCATGCAGAGTTGTTCTCCCCTTCATTCTCAAGGTTGACATGTAGACTGAATTCCTTCAAATTGGCAGCAATTGAGAAACCAAAGATTAAACTTTTCATATTGTTTGATTTGTTGGCATATGGACTAAGGCGCCTGACTGGTGAAAGTTCATATTGATGATGCACACTATTTACATATTCAACCAGTTCCATTGCTGCAACGTATAGAGAAGGTGAAAAATGTGCGTCAAACCTGGAGACTCTCATACAAACCTGAAATTATACAATAGAGAAGAATGTGAATTTATGATATCTATGAGAACCCCGGGGGGCAAAAAAAAAAAAAACAGTAACATGTCTCTGGCAACCATGCACATAAACTGATGATGATGTTCAAAGGTGCAAATAACACTTATATACCTATAAGGATACAGTATTCAGCAATCGCCTATTGCCAGTGATGATGAGCCAAACAAAAAAATAAAAATAAAAATGAAAGCTTGACTTCTAAAACATAAGGCCAGTGATTTGCATGCAGAGCTCTTAGCATAGAACTCATTGAGGTTTTATATGGGAAATTATAGAGCAGGTCATTTGGGATTTGCTTTTCCTTTCCCTTTGTCTCACTGATATTAAATTTTGCATTAAAACTCCAACGAGACAGAACCCAGTAAATGATAGCAAAAAGGAGACAAGAAGCATATCTTAAGCCTATCAATTGAGGAATTACAGTTTACAGAAGGTTTTGTATGACTTTTCAGGGAGGTTTCCCTTTTTTGGCCTTCAAATGTTTAAGTACAAGTTATTCTCACGTCAATAACTGACCGTGTAAACTGTGCATGTACATCTGCCTTGTTCAACATCATGTTGCTTGAAGCTTAAGAGGCTCCAAAGGCTCCAAGAAACTTATAATCATACCACCACTTCAGTGAAAAACCATTTTGAGTGAAGCCTGTTTTACTGAATGTGAAGAAAGAGATTTGTCTTACCACCCTTTGATTTGGCTAGTGTGGATGGAAGGTATAATGAGAGTTACAGAAGGTGAAGAAAGAGATCTGGTGAGCATAAAAGATCACCATCGAATTTTTTCTTAAAATACTTACAAGGTTGGAGATAGTGCATATTTTAGGCCTACCTGATACTTCTCTTGCAAATGATTTTTGTTCAAGGGCTAGCAACCCCCTTGGTGCCACTTCAGTGACATTTTGTTTTAACTGATGGAAAGACATCGAACATTGAAAAGTACAATAGTGTATCTATCTTTTTACTTGAATTAGGGTGCTCTCTTTTCTTTACACTGATGATGTCCTAGAGCTACTTGTCATGTTACCTGATTTGTTTGTGTCCTCATTCTACATACTACTCACATCATATGATGAATTAATATGTGAAACTGTATTTCTAGTTGATCAAGCTAATTCATCTATTCTCTTTTCTCGCTTGGGGGATTCCTCTTGGACCTTCAGTTGGAATGAGACATATCTCTGGAGTTCGCTGCAAAGTGGAAATATGGCTATGGAAGACTGAAGCACCTACTCTCATCCTTCGATTTAGACAGCTAAGTTCATGCTGCAGTTTAATAACATTGACAAAACTACATTGTTGAGGATCGCAGTACCATTCCTTAAAATGCAGCTGTTGAAGGTAAGTTGCCATTCTAATGTTCTAAAAATTACAAAGTCAACAATTCTAGCCTCTCCACAAACTGTGAAATAGACCCAGCATCTAAGACATTCATCGGCAAAAGCACACAGTGTGCTGATTAAGTTAACTACATGCACAGACGCATGTAAGCATAATCACACACAAGCACTAATCTCACCTACCCACCTACATACCAAAAGGAACTTCAAAGACAAGCTTTCATATGTGAAAAGCATGCACACAGATTATAAGAGGATAAGATTACCTCTAGTCTTTTTGATATTAGTTTATCCATAATGGCACAGGATGCCAGGAAATTAGAAGCAGAGAAATTCTCCAAAACTGTGACTGGTTTAGAATGAGAAGATGAGACTAGTTTCACCTGAAACAGGAAAAACTGACTCTGTTAATACTAACGTTTAGATAACGGTAGGAAGATGAAATGGTCCTTCTTCTGATTAAGAAATAGCAATAAAGAAAAATGCTAAGGGCATCCAAAGGGTGCTGAAAGACAGACCTCACAATCATCCAGCTGGACCTCAAAATAATCACATAGATCTGAAGATTGAAGCTCCAAGAAGTTTGGAAGAGAAGATGACATGCCCTTAGGTGCGTAATTGTGGTCTTCATCCAAAAGGCACTTTGATTTAACAAGAAAGGCTCCAACCTTCAATGACTGAATCACCATGGCAAGAAAGTTTAAGCACAAGACAAGTCAGATTCAATTCCATGCTTAACAACCATGTAAGCACACTCATTGAAGATGCCAATCTACCATGGACAGAACTAAAAGGTCTTCATATATAAAGGAAAAGGAAATTACATTCACATTCTCATTAAGCAGAACAGAAAAGACCCACAAACGAAAACACAACTAATTTTGCTAAAATATTTCACAAATGTCTTCATAAATTTCAAGGTCCCTATGATAGTTATAAAATGCTCCAATAAACACCAGACAATTGCCATGATGGATAGTTGCAGGTTTACACAATATGCGGATCACTCCATTATGCTGAACGAAGATGGTAACTTCAAATGCCAAACAAAACCACTAATTCTGAACAGGAACAATTTTGAAGATCAAAATAAATAATCCAGAATATTTAATAAGTATCTCCCTCCCTCCCCTCAGCTCCTTGAGCACGCGCAACTTAAGCGCTTGTGTCCAGATGGCCACAGATAACAAGTGCAGATCTCTGGCAATCTCTACTCAGAATGTTATATCTTGAATTGTGCAGGTCGTTTGGAACACCAGGTTTGGCAATTCAGATCACCAAGGAAGTAAGTATGTCTCGGTAACACTGAATAACAATTGGGAGCTGAGGATGTTATATCAGGACGTAAGGAGTTTAACATCCAGCACCAGCAAAGGAAGAGATAGATTGCACAATCATTTTCTAGTTGGATACGACAAGAAAGAAGTTCAAATGAGTAATGACTTGCATAAATAAGTTCTATTAGTTATTGATTCTGCTAAGATATAGGTATAACAGTCACTGTGGACCCATTTCCTCACAGCTTGAACTCTTGAGAGAAATGGTTATTCAACATACTATCAGAGCTTTAGATCAAGGGTCAGGACAGCATGATGGTACCTCCCTTAAAGAATTCCCACAGCAATTACTTACAGGTTCATCATTGATCTAGCTAATAGCTTACACTTTCAAATTGAACTTTCTGATATGTTCAAATTCAAAAAACCGACTCAGATGCCATTTATATTTTGTATTTTAACACATCTAACAGCACTAAAATGTGAAAGAGTGAAAGTTGAATCTAAAACCATGCATACAAGGAAAAGAACAAAAAGACAAGAACCAAAATGGAGCTGACGGAGAGATGATTAATGAAGTGCAGTTTCTGCCATGAACATCATGTTCTATGTTTCATATCCAAGACTAACCATTTCCCGTAGTTCTGAGTCTGCACCAGTCCACGGCACATTTAAGATGACATCAATGATATTGACATTCCATGACACTTTTCTGTGACTTGACAATACATATCTGCAAAAAGAAAGATAGATCAATAAAAGAAACTTATGAGGTACATTCAAATGGCTTTTGGAAAGAATCACTTTACAGCTGACAATACAAATTCCTTTGAAAAGACAATAGCACAGGCGAAATGCTATAGAGAACTCACTCAGCTTTAGAAAGTATTCGAGCTCTGTCATCTTCAATGCCATCTAGTGAAGAGAGTATCTGCATCAGTAAAATAATATTTTCATGATTTAATAGATTATATTCCATTATGAAAATTTTTAACTTTGTTGGAGCAGAAAGCTTGGAACAGAAAAAACTCGATAAAACAATGGCCATCTCCAATTAAATTATTAGGCAGCTGCATATATATAAGCTACTTCACAAGGACCAACAACTAAAAAAACTTGAACCGAAACTGATTACATAACCTGAATGCACTAATAGAGCACACTTTTAATTAGCATGAATAATCTTTATTTATGAGAAAGCAAAAACTATCTAAGGACCCTAATGAGCATTGCATTATTTGTACTAATATTGCTTGACTCCTTGCATCAATCCTGGTGGGAACAATGAGGAAGGCCTTGGATGAGGAAGTTCCAAAGTGAAGATAGGGTTCTTCTTTTGTCCTTGAGACAAATTTTCAATGGTCAAACGCTGCTTTCATCTAAGATCGACCAGGGTGGTTCTAGGACAATACTGTTTTCAGATGCCTACAGTGCTAAATGGTGGTGGAATTTACATAAATTTCCTTGAGTTAGGACAGGTTATGCTCCCAAGAGTGACTTCAGACAAATCAGTGCAAGAGCCACAAAGACTTCTTCATTTTTGGGAAGTTTGACCCCACTAAGACTTCTTTATTCTGGAAATTGCCAAATTGTGGCTTTGTTTGACTGGGATGTTTCAGCCAAACCAAAGCTTTGCTGAAAAATTGGTTGAAAAGGAAAAACCTAGTATGCTTAGGTATAATGTTTCAAGGATCTCTAAGGAGGAATATAAGGCAAATGCAATTGTAAAACAAAGGAGTCATGGCGGCTGTGTAGTGGGACATCCTAGCTAGTAATAAACTAGCTCAGCTTTTGAGGATGGGTCAGACTCATTTCCTTGGTTTGGGCAAAACCGTGGAATTCTCTTTCCTAGCTGCTGTCAATGCCTATGTGTCTATTAATAGCAGTGATGTGCCTGTTGATAATGTTCTTGGCCAAAGGATATCTGATGAAGAAGATTTTTGCTACTCAGACACCTTCTCTTCAGATTCGGAAATCTAAAAGGGAAGGAAGTCTCGCAATCATACATGCTCAGACACTTTCTCAAGGGGCAAAGGCACAAGATAGAACCTAGTTGGGGGATGCTTTTGCAATAGAGTGGTCTCGTGAGGAAGCTTCGCAATGGGTTCTTATCAATATCAAAAGGATCGGTGAAGTCTTGGGGATCACTACTAAAGGAAAAATACTAGCTAAAAGGTGTTTTTTTGCAAGACTAAATAGTGTGACTCATTTACTTTAAAAATGTAGCAGGACCAAAGAGATTTGGACTACAAGTTTTGCAATTTTAGATGTAAATTAGGTGACCTCAGGCACAATGCCACACATACTTTGGGCTTGGAGAAGAACAGATTGTAAGATGATTCCTCTCCTTGTTTTATGGTCCATTTAGAGAGAGAGAGAGAGGGACAGGAACAAAAGGACATTGCAAGGATTTGAATCTTCTTAGGATTCTTTTTGGGATAATTGGCCGTACGCTCTTCACTTTTGATATAGCAGGAAGTTCAATTTCATAAATCTAGATTGTTGGAAATGTTAGAAATAGTCTTTTCTGCATAATTTTGTGCATGGATGGCTTTTACCTGAAGCCATCTTCTATAGGGGCGATACCCCCTCGGCACAGCCACATTCAGTTCCGGGTAGATACCGATTAAAACCCATAAGAGAACAATTTAAAAGTTGAATTTCGCATGCAGTTAGGTTTATAAAGCTCATGTGAGTAAGACATTAGAATTACATCACCATATTTATAAACAAATTCTTAGCCTTGGTAGCAGAGTAAGTTTTATACTGTGAGTAGTAAAGCTGAGTTCAGTATCCTTATGCACCCTTTTGACACGTCAGCAGCTTCCAATAGGATTTCGATCTCTTTGTGCTCAGAAAATTAATTTTTCTAAAGCCCAATCAGCATTGACCAGTTCACCGGTTCAAACAGGTCAAATTTGGCTTAAACCATTTTTCATCATAAACAATCTAAACAGAAGAATCAGACCTGCAATGGGCCCATTCCCAACCAGTCATTTATTAAGCATTAACTCTGTAACAAGTTTCAATGAATATGCACTGATGCAGAGTCATCGAGCTGGATGTCAGTACCAAATGAGATAGCTAGCAAATTGCCTTATGACTTCCATAATAGCATGTGATTTTACAGAACAGAGACCAGACATTCGAAAATCTTATATTCAGTTTTCTGTCAGCATTATAGGTGAATTGGAGATGGAGATATTAGAGATAGGTGGCTTAAAAATTTTCATTTCATGGATATCGAAAAATCACCATCTGGCAGTCAAAGAACTCAAAGAACCACAGATAGAGAGCGCATTTACAAGAAAGAACATACAATGCCAATCAATACAATTACGTCCATGTGTAATTTCCGTTCATAGCAAAACCCTGAGATTTAAAATACAAAACCACAAGATTTCCCTCCTTCGAAGGCTTTCTCGTTCTGTTCTCTCCAGATCAGCAAAGATAAGATATAGGAATAGTGGAAATTCAGTACATGTATAAGAAGCTGCCCAATCATTCTCGTCCAAGGACAATAAAAGGAAAAATACGTGAAATGAACATTAAAGAGGCCAGTATACTTGCCTCATAATCAGATGACCCAGTAAGACCAAACTAAAACACTAAGATCCTCTATGTCATAATTTATAAAATGAATTTAATGATCAATATAGACAGGACATATTTTTGTTAATTAACGCAAATACCCTACTAGTCTTTGATTGTCTCAGCCAATCAAAAATTATCATGTGGCATGTATTGTCCCTCGTCACAAATGACAAATCCATGAACCCATTACCTAATGTAGGAGAATGAGTTCTAAGTAGTCAGCCCCATTGATTGAGAACTATAACAGAACCGCAACAAATGACAATGAGTCGTTTTCTTTAGGCATCGCATCTAGGGTTTCTTAAGCATCATATTTAACAAAAGAATTGTACTGTTCAAAAATTCTACTGCTGGTTGAATTAGCAAAACCTCTAAACAAGAAATTAATTCAACTAAAAAACCTCTAAAGTAAACAATACCCTATGGAATACAAAAGGGACACTTCAAATTCCAAAAAAAATCAAATTCTAAAAGAAAGACTACTAGCTGGTGTTCCACTCGACTCTCAATTTTGATAGATGGTGATGCAACAATCTACGAGACAGATGTGGTGTGTGCGTCTGGGTGGCCTGATTGCAATGTGTGTGTGTGTTGGGAAGGGAGGGGAAGAGGAAAAAGAACCGGGGGGGTGTGAGGCTTGGGAGGTCCATGATGGTGGCAGAGAATGCGGGAGGCAATCACCATTTCTGCTGGTCAGGGGGTCAAGAAATTAATCACTGCCAAGTGAGCAGCAGCAAACACAGCCAGCTCCAACAACCCAATACACACACGCGCACGCGCGCATACAGAGTGGTCCGGTACTTGCTTGAGGTCTGGGAAGTGTACTGCCTGCTTGAGAAATTTGTGCATACCATATACACAGAAGGAATAAACAAAAAAGCAACAAATCTAAGAAATTAAGCAATGCATATTAACCAAGGAAATATATAAATTGAGCCCTGTCATAAGGGAATAAGGCAAGACATTAAAAAAATTTAGCAAGACAAAAGCAGTGCAAACGAATGCGAGAACTCACCCGTTCATGCTGAAACTCAAAAGACCCCAATATATCAAGAAACTCAATGCAGTCGAGGGAAAATTCAGTATCAATCACCACTGTGAGGGGTTGAATTGCAACCTAACCAGAGAAGCAACAGAGAAATTACTTAAGCAAATAACTCAGACTTGAGTCTAGTATGAATAGCTAAACAACTGATGACTAGCATAGAAGGTACTCTCCACATGGAGAACTGAAGCAACAGGCCGTACCTTTATTGACAATGCAACTTCTTGTCTTGGTGAAATATCCACTTGTATCCTACAGGAAGGATTGTCAGCATCCTGCAAACTTTCCCCTGGAAGAACCTGCAGTAATTTTAGCAGATGCAAATGAAGGCTATTAATCTCTCTAGATGAGAGTGAAGAATATGCATTAAGCTGCATAAGAAGAACCTTGTCACACGATCTATATTATTGTGCACTTCGCAGATCTTACTTTCATGGAAACAGCAGCTCAATTGATGCATCAACAAAAAAAATGACATGCTAGCAAATAAAGAAAAAGACAGAATATTGGCATGGCATTGGGCTTAATTTTCCATAAAGAAATGGATTGCGATCTAATATGAGATAAAAAAAAATCCACATAGAAAGAGGCCAAAAAAGAGACCTAAAAGGGCATGGAGGAGACAAAACAAAAGGATAAGTAAAACCTTCATCTTACAGGAGGTTTTCAAAACCAAGAACTAGTCCGGTTTCCAGTTTGCAGTTGAACAGGTTCAACCACAGGTTAATCAGTCGCACAGTATACAATGATATTAATCTTACGGATCCAACCCAACATGAGAGCACAGCTCAGATGGCTGAGACAATCATTCCACTTTCTAGAAGACAAGGGGGCCTATTCCCCTTGCCTCCACTCTCTAAATTTTTTACAGATAGATCAGTCAAACTAGTGACGTGCTTGCTAGCTGCCTGGTTAAACCAGGTCAATACTGGCTTTGACCAGTTCTTGTCCAGTCCCAGTAATTGAGTAAAGCAGGAGCAGACTGTGGTCCGGTTCCCACCCCAACTGGTTGAACCGGCCAGTCTAGTTCAGATTCAAAAAAATTGTCTTACAAAAATTTTGAGTCAAAATCAAGACCAATAACGTGAAAGGATTCACACAGCTGACCCTACTTAGTGGGATAAGGCTTCCATGTTGTTGCCGTCCCTGCTGCTGTATAAGAGCCTCAAATTCACAAAAAGAAACAATAGTCTAAGGTTTTGCAATTCAAAAAGAATATAAACTAAAAACGTGTCAGGTAAAGGTTTTATAATTCTAAAATATTTTATTTAGTTCAGATAATAGTCACAATACAATTCCATAAAGGAAAAAAAAAAAAATTAATCATGCTGGTATGCCACGCCACTGTTACCAAGTTCTTCAGCGACAATATGTTACTTTGACCATAGAATGCCAAGCATGATGTAGCAGAGGAAACATATAGAATGACAAAGTCTGGCTAGAGTAGAAGATAGAGAATAAGCCTATAAAACATTCATATAGACTCTCAGAGAAGCAGATAGCTCAATATGATGTAATTCATGGATCTCTTGATATTAAAGCCACAAGCCCCATATGATGGCAAATGTCTCAGGCTGACACTAGGACTATCCCTCATACCCACACTGCACAATGCTAACTTCACACAACTAACAGGAGACACACTCGATAGCCATTAAAGCAGGATTGGAGCTGAAATTAGACAATCCATCTTTACCAATATATTTCACGCATCCAAAATGGTCCGTTTCATATATCTCAATGATTGAACTCTCCAAGAAAGGTCATATTAGTCCTCAACATCCCCAGCCACTCTGCACCGAACCTTATTGGAATCTAATAGAAATCTTATACCCTACAACCCCCATATGATGTAATTCATGGATCTCTTGATATTAAAGCCACAAGCCCCATAAGATGGCAAATGTCTCAGGCTGACACTAGGACTATCCCTCATACCCGCACTGCACAATGCTAACTTCACACAACTCACAGGAGACACACTCGATAGCCATTAAAGCACGATTGGAGCTGAAATTAGACAATCCATCTTTACCAATATATTTCACGCATCCAAAATGGTCCGTTCCGTATATCTCAATGATTGAACTCTCCAAGAAAGGTCATATTAGTCCTCAACATCCCCAGCCACTCTGCACCGAACCTTATTGGAATCTAATAGAAATTTTATACGCTACAACCCCCCCCAATAAAAAAAAAAAAAAAAAAACCCCCAAAAGTCCAAAGGGATTTTATTGATTATCAATCAAACTACTCTAATACGGCAAGCTTCTTGGTTGCCTCCAATTTCTTCTCTATAATCTTGAGTGTCTAACTTATATAGTTGATGGAGGGGAAAGTAACAAAAATTTAACCGACACTCATTAGGATGCATGTTTGGCAGCCAAGTAAATGTGTTTGGCAGTAGTAACTTCCTGCAGTAGCTTTTGGTGCTGTAGATGTTGTATAGTCCAGCAGCCACTAATTAAAGGGAAAAACATTCTAGAAGGTTTTATACGTCCTCCAAAACAATTGGGAAGAGTGCCTTAAATACTGGAGTCATTTTTCATCAAGAAAAATTGTCTTAAAAACCCTCAAAGCCATAGCTTCATAAGACCAACAGGGTGCTTCATAATAGTCCAACCAATTTAATGTGCCTCCTCTACAAATATATGACCTCTTCCACCTAGCCAATCTTCTTTCCAACTTCTCAATGACTGAATTCAACATTCTCTGATCTTCAAATTTAGCTCCTAGAGGTAGTTTCCCAAAAATGTGATCGGAAGACTAACTAGCTTGCACCACATTACTATCGCCAACATTCCCTCGTCTGGCACACAGGATAGATCAATCAACTCCAGTTTCTCCAGATTCACTTTCAAATCTGTCACAGCTTCGGAATGAAGTGAAATCCATCTTACTTATGACAATTTAGCTGTGCTCACTTTCACAGAAAATAATTATCAACTCCAAACAAAGAAGGTTACTTCCAGGTCAGAACAACATTTGGACACACCAAGTCCAGTTATAAGCCCTTCATTTGGTGCCAGTGAAGCTGTAACAGGTTAGTCACAGATAAGTGATAGGGGACTGATACAAAACCTCAGAAAAAACCACACCACCAAAGCTAGCCTTTGAAATGGAAAAGCGTTCAAAAAAATTGGAAAAGCCCAACGACGTATATTAAGGAAGTCACAACTCCAATGTCAGATCCAAGTCTCATAACTTGCAATCAAGATCATGATAATACGCCATGCTTCCACAATCAGGGCACACAAACAGGCTGCCTGTGCACTATTATTATCACTATTTCAAGGAAAACACAGTAATATGGCACCACCAACATGCACTTTGTACGGTTGCAACTAGGAGACACAGTGAATGGCTCTGATACCAGCTTATACATTGAATGTGTTGTCCCAAGGTTCGTATTGGAGACTACCTAGCTCGCAAACCTATTCCAATTTGTCAAGATTCACCTTCAAACCTGTCACAACTTTAAAGCAGAGTCACTTGCATCTAGGATTGACAATTTACTGGCTCAATGCCACAGGATACAACATTATCATCAGCAAATGAAAGATGGGAAACTTCCGGTTAGAATTACTTGGTTGTCTTCATGCCAAAATTGGTTATGAAACCTTCATTGGTTCTCCTGATGATTCCTTCCACCCCCCAGGTAATCCATTATTGGTTATCAGTATTATGAAAAACTAAGGCTACTCTACCTTGAATGGCAGCCCATTCCTCTAATAAAACCGCACCTCATGGTACAGGCTCAAAGATCCACTGAAATTATACCAATTCTTTGACCATTCTCTAAGAGGTCAATCAATGGAGTCTCGCTACTTTGGTCAGATTCTATGGAGTTCAGCCATCGCCTCAGCATGAACCAAGGTCTTACAAATCAGCCATCTGTGCCTCTGGCAAAGCAGTTCTAAAGGTTAGCTCAATGAGATCTTACCTTCCTCATCCTCACCAAATTGTCTTAACACATTATGATGGCCAATTAAATAAACATATTTTGTCTCGACTTAGTTTAGAGCTCCCTGCCCATGTGAGGCAAAAGGCTGGAGAACTGAAGAAACCTAAGTTGGAGCCATTTATCATGACAGAGCCAGCAGCAAGGGTTATGCTTACGATCCCGCACCACCACCACCACACAAAAAACCCATTTTTTATAGCACGTTGTATCGCCAAGAAGTGTACCATTTTTCCATGCCAAATTACACCTTCAGTCCAACTTCTTATAGAACTGACCACTCCATTTGCTATCAGGAACCAATCCATGATTCATCTCCCCTCAAGAAAGGTATTTTGAAAATATACTGCAACTTCAATTAACAATCTTTTTGGCGAAGTTGCAAGCATTTTCACAGCAGTAAAGACTTCCCACCAAACAAACTGATCCAAAATCTAATTGGAATCAACATAAAGTGGCATCAAATCTAACGACAAAATCCAAATATCTCTAAAAGTCAGTGAAGACACACGAAATCCTCTTTAAAAATGTTTCTGCATTTCATAAAGCCTTGTACCATTGCAGCCAGAAACAGCTTGTCTAATTTCTTCTTCAGTTGCCAGTAAAGCTATCAAGTGGCTATTACCATACATCAAAAAGTTTCATCATCTAGACAATTTATTGTCTTTCTATTGATTTAAAAATAGATATAATTATTGTCAAAGAATCCATAAAGGTAGACTGGTTAGGCCTTCAGTTAAATGTATTCATACTTCAATTGCAAAAATAATATGGTATTTTCTGTTTTCACATTTGGTTATTGACATAGATCCCTACCTCCCTCCCTTCCTCCAGGTAGTAATCTATTCTCCCTAAAATCTCCCTTCCACACCCCCCCGGCTTTTTCAAAAATTTCATTCATTCCTTTAATATTATTTTGAAAATTCTCTTGGAATAAAAGATCCACTAAGTAGTCACATCTACATTTCTAATCTAGATTGCGAACTTGATTCAACCAGCATGCTACATGCCATACACTTCGTATAAAAAAGCACCAACCTGCCTCATTTGTACAACAACATTTTTGTTCTGTGGGTAGATAATCCTGAATGTGTTGATGCCAGCAATAGCAAGAGCAGATTCTTCCCACATTGTAAATTCAACAGAAGCTTTGTCAACAAGGAGCTCTGCCACGTCTTTCCCAGATTTCCTGCGACAAAGCATATAATTTAACAATACTAACAAGATGCATAACATTCCATGGGAGTGGTAATCATATCGAAACTATCTAACCACGTTTAAAGGTTCAAACCATGAAAGGTAGGTACAAAAAAATTCATACAGCTCGAAAGAAGGAACAAACAAAAAGCACAAGATTTGTCACACAAATAAGAAAGCTCTTTGACCAAGTGATCAAACATTAAGGTCCTTGAGGTATTGGGAATTACATAAAATGAATCCAACATCACCTTATTTAAATGTGCATGTGCACCTATTAAACATGACAATAAAATTATCTCCCCCCCAGAAAATACTGCCATAATTTTTTTTCAACATTAGGTACACCGGAATTGCTAACACTCGTATACTGAATATTCAGCCCTAAAACTTTTCGGTTGAACAATTAACCCCAAAAAAGTTTGAATTTCTAGTCTATCAAGTCCCACAATAACTTTTCATGGAAACCTATGTGCGGCACTCTCATACACCCCCAGGTGGCACTACCACACTGAATTACATTCTAATTTAACTGAAGAACTAACAAAAGGACATCAATAATAACTTTCCGATCGCCTAATAAAATTATTGCTCCATACAAAGTTGTATGACTAAACTGCACATGTACACGAGTTTCAGGACTCCTAGTGCACATATTCTCAAGTCACTCAATGTGAGCTACATTCTTAAGGATCCAAGAGAACTACCTTTTCTGCATCGCCTTTGGCACAGTAGTCACCACCTTCATTCTTGAGAAAATGTAATCGACACTCATGTTTTCACATAATTTCATTATATGTGCCTCTAACTCCATTGATCTACTTTACTTTCCCATTTTGAAACACCCCCCCAAAAAAAAATTTTAAAAATAATATATAACACGGGCATCTTTTGCCGAACGGATCCATTAATAAAAATACTACCAGGTTGAGATTTTTCCTGCTGGGATTAGAGCTTTTTCCAATCAATTTCTAAGCAGACCCACCAGTCTCTGGTTCTGCACTTGTCCAAATTAGGTTCTTTCACATCCCACTTACACACTTTGGGACTGAAACTATGCCCTATCATACCACCTCCAAATCAGACACAATCCCACACTAGGCAATTTTCCTGTAAAGTCACAGGTCTTCCAATAACATGAACTAGCTTCATAAGGCAAAGATCCCTGTCAACATGTAAATTAAGTTCCAAAGGCGCCTCTTAAGAGTCTTGCCCAAGCTTGTCCATAGAACTTAGACACTCAAGCGGAAATCTAAATACTAACTTAACACGACACCAGAATCAAAAAGTAAAAAAAAAAAAAACTAGTTAAGCACCAAAAACACGAGGAAGCAGAAGATCCGATGCTTAACAATGATCACAAATATATAAACAGCTTGTCAGAAAAGTAAATACAGCCTAAATAGTCAGTAAAATCAACCTGTCTGCCATACATTCGGATGAACAATAATAAAACATATCAACAATAGAAACCTTACATGCTTTGAAGTGTCGCAGAAATTCGATGAATTAAGAACTTGACTTTGCATCTACACACGTTATCACTTGCAATAGTGTCCCCATTGCTTAATGATGGAGGATGGAATTCCGTCGCTTCATATATATCCTGCATAAGTGTCAAAGAGTTTCAAAGACGAAAAATATCATGACAATTTGGAGTAATTGTTTTCACTAAATTAGCCTTAGTTACGCCTTTCGCTAATTTGACACTGGCAGAATAAAGGGATATCACTTGCATTTTAACTCATTCAAAGATCTTTGTTTATGATCTTCCTTTTCAATTAAATGGAAGCAGAAATATAAGTTGCTCATGAGAAAGTTACCTTGATAACTTCATCCGAAACCACGCCAGAAAACTGACCAGAGTCGTCAGTACCTCCAGCACCAAGCATGCCACGAGACAGCCAATTTAACCATCCACGCGACCTGCCTGATGACCGCTCATCATTCCGTGACTTCTCAAGACTCGGTTCCACATGATTATTGGCAGACTCACATAAAAGTTCCTAGAAATAGAATTACTAGATTAAGGACCTAATAATATATTTGCTTGACCAGTCACATGAAAAAAATAAATAAAATAAAAATCCATCAGAACATCAGAAAACTAGTCACTATAACACACACTGCAATCATCACTATTATGAGTACTAAAAAATAAATGGAGCAGATTGTGAGACAAAACCACTATCGTACCTGGAGTTCACGTTCAGCAACTGAGCGATAACTTAAAATATCTTCTATATCAGATGCTCTTTCCATTTGCTCCAACTCTTCAAGAATTTGTTCGTCAACAGACTGAGAAAATCAGACTCCACAATGAGGATTTAACTGGAAAAGAGATCTATTAAAGACTTGCTAGTGGCACGACATGTATTATAAATTGAGAATGTGTGAGTTAACAGGTCCTATATTCTTATAAGTCTCTCTCATTTCTAATTATATGGTCCAAGTAGGATGTTTTGAAGTCAAATCTCCAGGTCCCCCATTTCCTATGATTACAACTTCACTTTCCATGGTCCAAATTCAGGACGTATCTCATCTAGTGGTTTAAGAAGCTTTTAGAAAAATATGCAATGATTTACAATGTTCTACATTAGGGATTTTGCAGAAGGGCTGGAACATGTACCTCCATATAGTTTAAACTAGATAAGAAGTCATGTATTATCACTTAACAACAAAATCGCACCTACGATTTTCCGTAAGATTAAAAAAAGGTGAAATTGAACATCTATGAACAAAATAACTTGATGTTAAAACGTCTAACAAGACAGGATTAGGTGTATTCAGGATTGGCCCCCAATTTATGTAACTCTTTAGGTGACAAAACAAAGTCCAAGATGCTTCACTATCTTTTTATCACAAAAGAAACTTTTAACAGGGGCAAGACAGCATTATGCTTATCCTCCAACTAAGAGCTGTCTCACTAGTGTACGCTTCTCTTCGTTTCCTTAATCATATTAAGGAAGGTAGAATTTCATAAGATGGTGAAACATATTTCCCAGTTTTGATAAGAAATGACACGAGGAAATTGTAGATAGATTGCATATGGTCCATAAAAAGGATTCCAAAGAGAACAAAAATCTTTATTGGGAAATTTCTGAAGTTAATTTCACATATATCATCAAACCATCTATCATTATGAATCTGACCCAGTATTAGTTTCTCTGAAGATCTACAACACAATGAGATAGATGAGTTCTCATCCCCTCACTAAGCCATATAATTCATTGATTGAATTAATGAGAAGCAGAAAGCCCCACAAAACTGACCAAAGACCAACAAAGCAAACAGCATTCTACAATTTAAATTACAAAAACACAATTTCAATGTAATGGCACATAGCAAATGCTGATGCCAAATCCAATGGAAATGATACTCAATACGTCTTAACACATCAAGCCATGTTCCTCTACTGGTTTTTCTATCATTGTTCACCCTACCAAGTGCAGTAGCCAAGACACTTGAGAACATTGAGAGGAGATTTCACAGGGAGAAGGTAGTCGAGAAGGTTACCATTTCAGCCTTGTTTAATGGGGAATAAGTAAACTCCCCATTCTGAAGGCAGTTTGGCTATCAAGTTTTTATTGCATTCCAACAAGGCTTTGTTCTACAAATGGGTTAGGAGATGTATGCATGGAAGAGAACAAACAAAAGAGAATAAATTCATGTCCCAGAGCGATTCAGATCTTTGACAGCGTGGAAAGAGAGTGGAACCCGAGAGATGTTTGAGGGTTTGGATAGTGATTTCGTGAATGCCAAGGACTTGAATCTCTTTAACTAACTTTGTCTATATGTTGATTTAATTGGAAATTTATTTTGTTCAAAGACCTAAGAAAGCAGTTATCTGTTTCAAAAAATTAGTTGGGTGAACATGAGGTGATAAGGTATGGCAATTATATATCTGCATCTTCTGAGGTATAAGGATGTTTTTTATTCCATCAAGCAAAATGTCAATATCCAGAATCATATGAAGTATGGACCTCAGACATCTAAATGACCACCTAGCATCTCAAAAGAAACAGGAGAAATTTCAGGCATTCCAAGCCAAAAAAGCTCCAAAAACATCTATAGGACCTTATTCAACACACAAAAGATGAAAATCCTAGAGGCAGTAAGAAAGGAGAAACGTTACAATAAAATATAAAAATAAATTGTTCATCCATGTTGAGGAACACACCTGCTCCTGCCGAAGAAAAACTAATTTCTTTTTGTACAGGCTAACATATTCCCAACGATTGCTCCTGCAACGGAGTAAAATTTGGCATTATTTGGCATGTTTGAAGATAGCAACGCAGATCAATGACAACCATTGAAAAAGATGCCTTTTAGTTGCAGCAATCATTATCCACAGCCCAGTTTAAATAAATTTTCAGCTCCATGGTCTTCCTTGTCAAATTAAATGTAAAAGAAGAAACTCCGAGCATTCACGCTGAAGTTGTCAACAATTACCATGATCATAGTGAAGCACCAACATCAGCTTTTGAGATTTGGGAGGGCAAAATACTGTCCAGATCTAAAGGGATTTCGATTTTACAGGTAGTTGACTTTTACCATATCAATAATACATTTTGAGATAATCTTGCCAACTCAGGAAGATGCTACACAAGTAGGAAATGCTCAAGAAAGGCGAGCCATAGAGTATTAATCAAGTTCCTGCTTAGGTATGTGCAAGTTATCTGATGAGAGGATGGCCTTTGGTTTTAGTACAAAGATTAATGCTGCCATCATAATGAAAAAACAAAGAGTTTCAGATTCTTCACCTTATGTTCCCTTAACAGCACCTTTTTTCCCGAAAAGAAACTGTACAAACAGACAAGCTTACAGATGTGCATGTATCCCAGTATGCATCGTTGCTTGAGGTGAGAAGGAAAACATAAAGCTTGCCATCGTATTTATCAATCTTGATTTTAACAAGTAGAATTTAGTTTGTCAACTGTAAGATTAGAAACTGTGATGCCAGTAAAGATCAACTTCTCAAGAAGATGAGTTTTTTTTTTGGTAAGGTAAGAATATATTGAGCTTTAACCAAAACTATACAAAAGGTCCGGCACCAAAAACCTTGCACTCATAAAGACACACTAGTCGAAATGAGTGGAAGGGTGCCGAGAGAAACAACAACGGCCGCAACAACAAGGCAGTGGAACAGCCAAAGAAAAGGCAAGGACAGCCAAACAACCGGCAAAAGAACCAAGGAACAACAACAAAGATCAGCCCACTACAGGCTGATGAGTATACATAAAAAAACTTAAAATTGAGGACAACGCTTCAAGATCTGGAAAAACCAAAATACACGATAAAATAAACATTCTAAAAGCAAGAAAAAGAAAAGATAAAGAAGAACAGTATAAGATGAATTGAGATCCACATAAGCAAATTAGTTATCAAGACAAATAGCCACATTTCCAATACTTTAACTGGGAGAGAGGTAGGCTACCCATTTTGTTCATAAAACTTTCTACCTTCTACATGTTTTGTCAAATATAAAAAATAAAAAAATCTCTCATTCGATAACTTTGGTAACCACAAGCCAATTGCTTTGAGAAGTTACTGATTACGGCAAACATTAGATGAAATCAATAGACAAATTATCTTGCACCGTGAGAGAGAGAGAGAGAGCATCAAGTGCAAGTTGCGATGTCAGTATATGAGCATGTAAGAATGGTCTTCCATTAATAAGCAGATTCTTAAACATGTTCTTTGATTCCATTGTATAAGCCCAGTGATCTTTGTGCATCATGTCGAGTTTATAGCGATTTGACCCCTTCTCCATTAGAACAATTTCAAAATATGGCCAGATCTCCCGCCAGTAGAACCAACAGTTCTTTTAATATCTACTTTTACCCAATTAGAGCACCAAAGGGATACAAACCAGTAAAACCACAACGCAATTGAATATCAAATACTGAAACTTACATTCGCTGACCAAAGTATCTCCATGAAGTCTTCCTTAATTTCTTTCGAACATCTGACAGGACAGATTCTTGTGCATAGTGCCACCACAGCTTCTGCCAGTTTTTGAGCTTTCTTTGCAATGGACTGGACCATGGACGGTAACGTCCATACCTACATTTACATGTATTAAATTTGAGCGCGAAAAGGATTTTCTTGCTTTTAATAAGTCACTAGGATTTATTTATCACTGAAAAAAATTTATCAACAGTGAAGTACCATTAATACTGTATGTCATTAGAAGATTGGCCTGGATATATTCCCAATCTAATTAAGTGATAAAGAAAATATGAAACTTTAATGAAACGATCAACAAGGAAGAAGGATTCATAAAGAAAGCAACAATCAATTAAGAAATTGACAATCCCTCCATCATCATGTTCGACATATAGCATTTTGTCACTGCACCACAGTAGATGGACTTTCTCAATCTTCCGTGGTAATAATCTGTCTCAAGAACTATTTATAAATAAAAACTTTCTCAAAATCTAATTATGGGCATTGGCTGTCCTAAGCCCTCAACGAGATTGGAGAATAAACAATCAACTATCCTCAACATGCTAGCCATATGGTTTTCTTTCTTTAAAAAAGAACACCGCAATAAATAAATGAGTAGAGATTCTAGAGCTCAGGTCTGTCAACTACTACACTCAACATACATGTTCTCTGGCCAAAATAACATTAGACAGGACAGGGCGTAAGTAGTTCACCAGAAGCATGACCCTAGCCATCTGAAAAGTGGTTATCATCTATCTCACAGCAAACAACTAGCCATTGTTGATTAATATGCTCCACAAATCAGGACAATGAACAAAATCATGAAACTACACTACATGACTAGAAAATGCAATAGGTAAGCACAAAAAGCAACACCAAGCAAAGTCATGAACTGACAAAGATGTAATGTACACATAATACTATAGGAGCATCTAAATAATAGGAACAAGATAAAATATAAGAAACAAACATTAAAGTTCAAACATACTGTTCTCTTAGTTGACATATAGTCAAGTTGTCCAACAACATCAAGATCTGTCGAAGCTGAAAATCGTCAAGACATATTACCTAATACAAGTTGAGAGAACAATGATGCGTCAAGTATGTCATCTACAATTAATACAATCATTTAAAAGATCACATGCTAAAGATTTTTAGATCACAAACCAACCAAGCTGGTTATTTCAGCCCAGACAGACCATTGTGGAGTGTCTATATCAAGCTTCCCAGGTCGATTGACCTACAACGGAAATAACTTCAACAGTCAGCTGAAAATACAAACAGAATTATTTTGGCCAAAAGAAGAATACATTCTGAGTTTTATCAGTATCACTTCTACATCTTCAAAAACAAACAAATATTGGGGCAACAAAATATCTGAAATTCACGTTGGATCAATGCTATGGTACCACCAGTGAATAGTAGAAACCACTATTAACAGCATAAAGCACGTATTTAAGACAGATCAAACCAGAAGCAGCACAAGCATGATTAACTAAGTTCAACTTTGCAAGCAAACATAAGAAGGCCGCCTAAACGAAGACATACACAGGAACTCAGAACTGATAATGAACAACTGTTAAATGATGAAAACCAGTGGAACAAAACTCCAGTGGAAATAGACAAATACATTATTTTGACTCATTGTGAAATATCACAGGAAGCATGACAAAGCAGCCCTAGTGGCACCTTTCCTGTTAGGCAACGCTTCAATCACTTCTATGAAAAGGAATTTAGGGATTACAACAGGAAAATCTTTTCCTAACTCTATTAGTCGGACCAACTATTTAGTCAATAGAATCTAGAAGCTTACTGAATAACAACCCTCCATTTTTAGTCCCAACCAGCTTTCCCATTCTTTTGAGATAGGATTTCGTTTGTTTACGACCTTCGTATTTGAACACTTTCAAAGACATTTGACTTCCCATCCCCAAAAGAACAACTTCTCTTTTCCCTTCACTTCTCTGTGCCCTTTGAGAAAATTTTAGAGATCCCCAGAGGAACTGTCCAACAATATACGCAATTGAGTCTAGAGTATAGAGTTCCAGACAAAACAAAAGGATCTGATAGATCATTGTAAAATGGAATCAATGCTCTCTTCGTTCAACTTACATATAACATGTTGGAATAAATCCAAATCCCTCCCAAGTTGTTCAACTAGCCAGTCAAACTATTTTCATTGTTTCAAATGGAAAGGAAAAATACTCATGATCTTTGCTCTTCAGTGAAACGCCATCAATCCCTTTAAGAAGAAATGAACTTTAATAACTAATCTGTAAGGAAACTGACTACCCCCTTAGGAGTGATCTACAAAAAACCTTCAGGAGAACCTCGCTACAAATGACATAGCTGATCAAATGATGAATACATCTATCAATCTACTGCCCCATAAATCTCCATGCACTTCATGAAAACAATACCACAATATACACAACTGAGTCTAGAGTTCCAGGCCAAAAAATGGGTCTGACAGATCATTGTAAAATGAAATTGATGCTCTATCCATTTAGCTTATATATAACATGTCAGAGTAAATCCAAATCCCTCCCTGGTTGTTCAACTAGCCAGTCAAACCTTTTTCATTGTTTCCCATGGAAAGGAAAATTACTCATTATCTTTGCTCTTCAGTGAAACAACACCAATCTCTTTGAAATGAGCTTTAATAACTAATCTATGAGGAAACCGGGTTCACTTTTAGGAATGATCTACAAAAAATCTACAGGAGATCCTCAATACAAAGGAACCAGCACCTCCTGACACAGCTAGTCAAATGATGAATACATCTACCTATCTACCACCCTATAATCATCATGCACTTAATGAAAATAATGCCACATTAAAGACAAGTATCACATCGAAAATATTATTCTTAACGATAGCCACTGGATCCTATGGTAAGTACAAAAGGAACTGTAAAAGGAAAAGAAAGAGCATAACAATGATGACAAAAGAAGATAGTGAGACCATACGAATAACATTACATAAGATGAGTTGAATCACGCATTGATTATTGAGGTCAACTAATGATTTCATACTTACATCCTTATCCAAGATGCACACATGAACAAGATTTTTTTTTTTAATTGAAAAATAAGCATAACTACCAGAAACTGGGATGCCATTTTCATGCTGCATATGGTTTAGAAAATCAATTATTTCGAGAATGGTAATAAAAAAAGTGAGGCCAATGATGAAAGAAAAACTGTGTCCATTTACAGCTCGCAGGTCATTCGGGTCATTGAATGCCACGAGCATCAAGGAAAACCAAATTTCTGCATAAGTTACAGGATCGACCACAAATATACTCCTGCGTCTGTAGAAGGAAGGATAGGCAAGATGATGATAACTCATACCGAAAGTGACACGGACACATTCAGTGGTGCTAGAATAGGGTGAAAGTGATTGCTTTCACAACTAGCATTGCTCAGGCATTGACTATCCCGAACATTGTCCCTGAAACTCGAACCTCCATTGGAGGTGTTGCAGTAGACTTCTAAACCCGTGATCTCTACAACTTTGTGGACTTGACCTTTTGTGCTAGGCAAAGGAGAAAAGAAAACTTCAGGTCTCTCGCTAAGACAAAAATCAATAAAACAAGAACCATAAAGCTGTAAAGACAAGTAATAGAAAGAAGAAATAGGCATGTAAGTATCCTAACTTCCAAATGAGTTCAAAAGCAGATCATCAAATAATGGGCCTTCTATTTGTTGAAATACAGTGAGTTTGGCTCTTCCCACATCTCAGGCGGGAAAATGAGCATGCCTCACTATATTGAGCAGTAATGCACATATTTCAGACATCTCACCCAATTAGAAGGGTTGCAGAAAAATGGTAAGATTATAAGCCCACCTCATTAGCAGGATTGTGGAAGAATGATAATGATCATGCAGCGGACATTAAAATATAGCGCAACTGAAGCAAAAGGCCAAAAGCCAAAGCTAATAGGCCCTCTATAGTCATTCCTTCACTCACAGAAAAGCGCATAGAAACATCATCATACAGGCTTGCATTTTATGAAGTTTAAGCTCCCAGGCATTGTATGTTGCAACTTACCACTAATAAGCAATTACTCTTTAACTCACCAGCAACTAAACCATGTCTAAAACCAAGTCAAAGAAAAAGCATATTGATACCTGGGAGAGAAATTTAGCAATATGTCTTACTACAGATCAATACTGTGCCAGCTGGACTTGCACTACCTATAGAATACCTCCCCAGAGAAACACTTTAAAAATTTAGCACACTTACTCAGTTCACCATTATAAGAAATCTTCTTTGCATTGTAAATTACAAAAGTTGTGCACAACTTAATGATCAAAAGTATTGGAGAGTTGTAAGTTAACCACAAAAATACCTGTGATTTGCTCAAAATTGGAAAAGCAATATACTGAACTTCTTTAATGCTGGGTTTGGGAGGGAGAGGAGAAAATAAAAGAAAAAAATTGGATGATATGAATTTTGATGAGAAGAGTACTACTTTCTTCCATGTTGTTTGGAAGCATGATAATGAAAGTTAAGATAGAGTAACTTGTTTCAAATGGAGAAAAAATTGAAGAGAGAAAATATTTGATCGGTGAAATTCCTCTTATGACCCTGAAAGTGGAAAGTTACAACCTATTTCAAGGGGAAAAAAGAAAATCTGTTAATTTCTACCTTTTTCACTCCATCTTTAAGTGATTGCTAAAATGCTGACCCTATAATTTTTTTTTTCGTTCAATTCATTTTGTACATATTTCCTGAAGAAGGGACTATTACAATACCTCCATATTTTTCCTGTCTCCTATTCCTCCCCTCCCACTCTTCCATAGATGGTCTAATTCCCCAATTCCATCTCGAGTTGATGCAAATGCTGGCTTTTCTCTCCTTTTTTATATGCAAATAGCTAAATGTTTCAACAGAGGACACAAAGGGGGTGCCAACATGTACACACAGTTTTTAAAAGTGGACATGAAATACAAGGCTAGTTAATGTACACTATCTGCAAGAACTTGTAAATCCAATCCGACATTTTCACTATGTTTCTCCATAAAGTTATCTCAACCATAAGTAAAACCGCTAAGGAAGTTTCTCTCTTTCAAAAGCTCCAAATGCCTTTCTTATGACAAATAGACGATAAAGAGAGGGATCAAGTTGACTTATGAAGTTTCCTCAGAACAGCAACACATATACTGCCAAGCCCAAAATTCACCCTCTACTGACATCACAGATCCAATCAATTCCCATAAAACCATTTAAGAAAATGAGGATGAGACCTCAACAGTCGATATAAATATTACCTAACAGACATCTGCTTCATAATTTTTAAGCTGGATAACTTCAAACCAAAAATCATCTGTGCCTGTGAAATAAAAAAAGTTGTCAGAATGGATGTCCGGTGAACTTATAGATAAATCACTAGCAGATACAGCGGAGAAACTGAATTCGCATTTCAAGTGGCCACTTATTTAAAAGGGTTATGCCTGTAAGTGTTGGGAATACAGAAGGCATCATGCCCGTAAGTGCAGGGAATAAAACAAACAGAGAGAAATGATGTAATCAGAAGAAATCTGTAAAGCGAAGAAAATTTTGAAGATGAAAATCATTGCCTAGATAGCAACTATCTTTTTTCTGGTCAGACTGGACAGCAGCTTGAAACAAGGTCATACAGTTATCAAAAGAGCAATATTCCACAGAAATATAAGGATGAAAGCAAGTATATCTTCTTCTATACAATAAATTTTCCAGAGAAATTAAAATCTAAAGACTCCATCACGAATTGGGGACATCATGCCCACAACAACGGGGTGGGTATTATTGTGTTGGAGAAGAATGAACACTTATACCAGGACTAGAATTACTGTGTACCATATTAATTTTCTCGAGGGAGAGGAAAACTAGGACAATAAGGGGTTAAGTCAAAAAAGGAAGGTGCTTTCTCTATCTTTTGTAATCCAATATTGATACACCAGTGGTACCTCAAGCTCTAACAACAAATAAATATCAGTCTGCAAGTAAACTGCAACTTCCTAGGGGCTGCCAATGTGCAGTTGCGATCTCATTCCAACGCATCTTACATCAATATATTCATTATTAATTGGCAAAAAAATAAAAAATAAAAAAGATTCTAAATTCCATAGCCATATAATGTTCTATTTCTCTTCTAATGTGAAACACCTGCTAATCACCATATCCCTGTATTTGGGGCTTTTGATGGATTAAAATACCGTGTGTTTCAACATCTGCTAATAAGACAAAATACTAAAGGAGCTTCAATCAACAAGGGAAAATGCTAGGCCCCGGGTTGCTCATCAATATGTAGACATTAAAATGCAATGAAATGCATAAGAACTAGCCATATGGCATAAAATGCAGTATGATGGATACAGTAAAGAGTAGAACTTACGGAAGAACTCTGCAAGTTGTTCTGATTAGCTTGGTATAGAATATGAACATTTCTGATGGAGACTTGAATGCTATCAAGTATCTATGGTGAAAAGGACAAAAAAAATAACCAACGTGTATTAGGATGACACTCCCTCAAAGCACCCTTGGGGTTCTTGGAGCCTAATGTACAAGCGGCAAACTAATAATAAACCTCATTAAATTACCTTTGCACTAATGTAGGAAATAAACGACTGCCCAGCCTCATTATCTGCCACGAACTCCAAAAAGAAATCAGCACAACAAAATCATGTACATACACATAGGAAATGCAGCCAACATTGGCCCAAAATGAAGCCCAGCAGCAACTTTATTCATGCATTCATAGATACATATATTCCGACTATGTCTACTTAAGTCGGGAAAACAAAACTATAACGTCCATAAACAGGCAAGGCAGATCCACAGTTGGTACCAGAAGTGAAGAGCAGCAGCTTATCCGATGTCTAAGGCCACGAAAATGAAAAACTACACTTGTACCGTGTTCAATGTTCAATGACAGGCCAAGGAATATCTTCCCCCTCACCAAACTGTACCGGAAGTGGAAAGCATGCGCTAAGTACAGCACGGAAAGAGAGAATGGGAGACCGACTCGGCTTACCGTTCATGCGTCGCGATAACTTCGCGAGCTCGGCAGCGGCAAGCTTCGCCTTCTTGCTGGCGAATTCTCTCCTCTCGACGGCCTCCGAAGTCCACTGCGACCGCGCCGAAACAGCACGACAACACCGCCATCGTCAGACAATTCGGAATCGCAAGGCGACGGGCTCAAGACAGGCGCACTACTATCAGAACGCGAGGGACTCGAGAGGGGCTCACCTCCTCGTCGCGGCGGTCGGAGGCGCGGACGAAGACGTCCTCGAGGACGATGATGATGGGGTCCCACCCGAGCTTCTTCCACGGGATCCTGATGCTGAGGCGGCCGACGCGGCCCTCCCGGAGGGCGAGGGGCAGCCGGAGGTAGTCGAAGGCCTCGAGGATGAGCTCGACGTTCTCGAGGAGGACCTCCTCGTTCCAGAGGGTGATCTTGAGCTGCTCCCGCTGGATGTCCTTCACGTACCGGCCCAGGTACCCCAGCAGCAGCTGGCGGACCAGGCCTTCGAACATCGCTTCGCGATCTCTCTCCGCGCGCGCGCGCGGAACGAAGGGAAGGGAAGGGAGAACGAGGGCGAGGTTCGATTCTAATGCCCTAATCTCGCCATGGCGGCGGCGGCGGAGGAGATTCCCGGCGACGGCGACGGCGACAGGCGCAAAATGACGTGCGCGCGCATATACACGGCGAGAAAGGGAGAGAGAGGGATGGACGGAGGGGTTAGAGCGAAGCGGCTTCCTTCCCAAGGAAATGGAAACCGAGCGGGGCCTCATCGAAGCGGGTGTGGATCCGAACCGACCCGGATGGGGCCCGTGTTGAGTCGGGCTTCAGTAAAACGGCGAGGTGCTGGATGGATTCGGCCTGGACCCAGCCCAATTTTCGCCTTAAGAAAATGAATCTCTTTCGAACAAAATTAAAAATGCGAATAATAACCGTTCTGCTTCAAAAATCAATTTATGATCATATTTTTCTATTTTTATTCCTCATACGAATTTCTAAGCAAAAATATACATTTGATAACGATACAAAATCTTTATTCTACAAATGAAAATTTATTTAATAACGACACGAAATTTATCTTTCCAAAATAGCCAATAGGTGAACGATAGGTGGTAACGGCTAACAAGCCGTGACTAGACCCGTTAAACGGGTGAGTCGGGTTGGGTTTGGATCGAGTCATAAACGGTCCGACCCAAATCGACCCATTTAACCCGTTTATGACCCATTTATTACAGTGCAAAATTTTTGACCCGTACCCGACCCATACCCGACCTATTTAATGAAACCTAAAAAAGTTTATATATATATTTTAAAAATGATATTGCTAAAATGGTTTTATACAACACAAATTTAATGGACAATTTTTATAATTTTTAAAATAATTATTTTAAAAAAATCGACTTTTAATTATTTTTTATTTTTTAAAAATTAATTTTTTTATTTTTAAGAATATAATATTTCTTTTTCTTTTTTTTTTTTTTTTTTTCTTTTTTCTTCTTTCTTCTTCTTTGGTCAGCCGCCGACCACGGCGAGCCTCGAGCTCACCTAGCTCGCCAACGTTGGCGAGCTCAAGCTCGCCCGATGCCGACGAGCTCAAGGCTCGCCAAATCCGATGAGCTCGAGCTCGCCCGACGCCGACTAGCTCGAGTCTCGCTAGATCGGCGAGGCTCCGATCCGGCGAGCTCGAGGCTCGCCGGCGTCGGGCGAGCTCGAGCTTGCCCTCGCCGGCGTCGGGTGAGCTCGAGCTCGCCGATTTGGCAAGCCTACAGCTGCTAGATAGGACACACAGAACTCAACAAGTTTCTTTCAACTAGCTTCTCCCCAAGGCCACAGAGAAACGTGTAATTACAATTAGGGCAAAGTCACCACTGTAAATAGCTGAAGCAAGTTCGATGGTTCAACTCCCATGAGAAGCTGGAGAAGAAACAATTAAATCAGACGTAATTGCAAATTTATCACCAAGTGATCTCCACAACAATAATATCATTTCATTGCATTTTAAAAGAAACTGCAATTCTTGTCTATCGTCATTAGAAGTGCAATGGCAAATGGCAAATAACGCCAACGCTCATAAACCAACCCAAGATAGAAGTTCTCCATCAACAACTGGGGTGTTGGTAAATGGCAAATAACGCCAACGCTCATAAACCAACCCAAGATAGAAGTTCTCCATCAACAACTGGGGCAACTAGCACCGATGAAAAGAAATCCTGAAATTGGGAAACAAAATAAGATGTCACAAGTTTTAAACATGAATTTGGATTAACAAATGACTTAATTTAGTCAAAAGACAGCTCAGTCTCATGAACCCATAAGGAGTCAACATGAATTTACAGACTCAATACAATTGTAGGTATAATATATTTAAACACAACATGGAAAAGTAGCTAAAACTACATGATGATTATCATCTTATCCCATTACCTTGCAAAGTTGATGCAAAAAGCTATCGGTAGAAAACCACGAATCATCCATTGTCTGCAGAGTCCTTTTGAAGTCCATACTTGAGCTGATAGTAGATCACCTAGAGTTATCTTCCTCATCCTCACGAACTAAGGATGCAACTCTACGTCTCTCAAATTGTTCCGAAGTTGAATATTCTTCTCGATCCTCGTTATCTCTTAATATGTCAACTAATTAGTTGGAGAAAACATAAATTAGAACAAATTCAGGATTGCATGTTATGAATTTAACATAAAGGGTAAAGAATGAATTCATACATGGAATATGGATGTTAATGAAAAACCCAAGTCTCTAGCATCTATCAAAGAATCTGACCAATGAAAAAAGCAGCAGTCATCAAATTCATCCTTACCTTCTTTAGAGAGCACAAAATATAATAAAGACACAGGTGCACAAACTTCCCACTCAAGAAAATGAAAAAAAGTTCAGATCATTAAAATAACAAATGGTTGTCCAACGCCAAAACTCATGGAAGCCAAGTCAGAAGCGAGAAAGACTGCTCAATATCTCTAAGCATTGCTCGCTAAGGCTACCTCGAGATTATCTCAATAAAATTGGGCAAAACGTAGGCAGCATCATTTTGTCCTCCTACCCAACAAACCCATCTTCTCTTTCTACCATACCGACCATGAAACACAATATCCATAAAACATAAGCACAAAGGTTAGCTAATCAGCAATGCTCTTAAACCGTGCTCTGTTCCAAATCCAGATTCCCGCAAAACCCAAATATCATTTCAGTTAAACGCTCCCTAGTCATAAACCCACGAGGCAGACCACAATCAAGAACATCTATATACCCGTACACCCTCTTCAACGACGACACTCAACATGGAACAGATTGACAATAACAAACTATAAATGAAATCCACGAATGCGTGTTCGGACGGATTACCTAAACCAAGCGGCTTTGTCCTCCGACGATGGTTCCGCGAGCCGTTCGCGACGAGCAGACGAGTGTTGCTTTTAGGGTTTTAGTCCAGCTGATCCGCGAGACTGATCGTGGCAACTAGGCGATGATGGGCGGCGGCAAGCGGCGACGAGGCGACGAGGTGACGATGGGCGGCAGCGAGCGGCGACGAGGCGACGATGGGCGGTGGTGAGCGGCGACGAGGCAATGACAGGCGGCGGCGACGAGCGATGGAGGTGGCGCACTGGCGGCGAATCGAAAGCAAAAAGAAATTGTGTGTTACCTTACAGTTACTGCCTACTAGTTCATCTTCAATTCAATGGGTTGGGGAATGGGTCTTAAATGGGTACAAAATAGACCCATTTAAGACCCACTTAATTTAGTCCTTCTATTTTTAAAACCCACTAACGAGTGCCTTGAGAAATAAGCCCGACTCATTAACGACCCATTTAAGTAAAAATAGGTCTATAAATGGGTTTGTGGACCATTTAACACCTCTAGCTGTGACCATGTGGGCAACGAACGGCAAGCCATGATAGGTGAGCAGCCAATTGATATAGAAGGCGAGCGATAAAAAGAGTTTTTATTTCTTTTTTTAGAAATGGAAAAGTTGAAAATTCTTATTTCTCATTTATGTTCCAAACATATTTATGAAATAATAATTTATTTAAAAAATAAAATTACATTACCAAATTGATTACTATTCCATACTTATTCCTGGAAATAGAAAAAATAAAAAAATAGAAAAAAAAATGATTATCATGCACCCCCTTAATATACATGTGATTTAATTGAATCTAACAAGTTGTTGCAATTTGAAATTCTTTGGGACTGATTTTGAAATTTTTAGTTCTTTTTTACTTTAAAGTTTATTGTTTTTTATTACTCCAAAAAAAAACAACTTAGTGTTTTTCAATCAAACCTAAGTCCATAACTATACCTCTATGCTAATAATAAAGCAAACTTTGGAATTCGGTGTCCAACCACGTATTTACAAAAGAAATATATATATATATATATATATTCTTGAATTTCATATGGTTTTATTATGGGTTAATACAACAAAAAACCGTGAGCTGATACATATGTAACAAATTTACCCAAAACTAATTTTATTTATTACAAAAAAAACCTCAAATTTATACGCATACGACAAAGTTACTCCAAATTAATTTTTTTTACTGCCTAAACTCCAAACTAATACATCTATGACAAAATTATTCTTCGTAAATTTGTTAAATTGGAATAATACCATGAAAAACCACAAATCGGTACTTTTAAACAAAGGGTTAAACATCAACCCAAAAAAAAATTGGTTAAGTCTTAAATTGATACACTCGTTAATTGTCACGTGTTATCCAACTCAATAATTTGATAATAAAATTTGACGGAAACTAACGAATGATAAAATTGTCACGAATGTACTAGTTTGAATTTTTCTTTATACTAACCCATTTATTATTTTCTTGAAATCTCTAAATGTGATCAAATATTGACTGTTTGATGTTATTTTGTATTTGAGCAAGACGTGTTATCCTTTATATTCCTTTTCACCAAAGGGTGATATTAAGCATTTTAAACAAATTTGATGACCTAATTGAACAATTTGAAAGATTGATAGTATATCATAATTAAGGACTTGGGATATTAGACATAAGAGTTTGGGTATTTGAATGTTTGCATGTAGAGGTGAGCATAGTTTTAGATAGAAGTGTGCAAAGCAACTGAGAACCACTTAAATTGCCCGAAACTGGACCAGACTAGCCCTGAACCGGTGGTTCCCATAAGGATCAATCCAATTCCCAATTCAAAATTACTAAAACCGATTAGTACCTATCCGATTCCCGATTCTAGGCGTGGAACCGCCCATCCATTCATCATAACCGAATCGGTATATTTATATATTTTATATATAAAATCGCATTGGTGAATAGATGTTTTAAGTAACAAAACATAATGGAGAAAGTGTAGTAAGAGCAATTCTTTCCTTCAATTTTCCCATATTAAGTGACAAGAGGAAGAATAATAGCCAGATTGAAACAAGAAAAGAAAAGGAACAATGGCAATTGATGAACCAATGATGTTTGCTTCCATGGTGATGGTGAAGATGGCTTCAACATTAATTATGGGCGTACTTAGGCTCATCCTAATGCATGCATATAAAGAGGTCATATGAAGAGCGAGGAGGCTCACATCAACGTGTCGGAGGCAAGGAATAGAGGGACCTCCTCATTCTCATTTTTTTCTCCATAACATCCCATACATCAAGAAGATATTAATTGATTAATGTAATTTTGTAAGGATTAAGAACCAATCCAATAAATTCACTCAGGAATTTGACCGGACCAACAATCCAATTCTCGGATAGATCCAAAGAACCAATGGGCAATTCCCAATTCTAATTTTTCAGAGCCAATTATTAATGGACAGCTCTCATTCTAAGGTGGGAACCGCCTACCCAAATTATGCTCACGCATAATTTCAGGGTAGAATCGATAACCAATCTAGTTATAGGTTTTATGGTATGAGAGTGAGTTATAGGTTCAAAAAATTGGGACACTGAAACAAGTCTTTATATTTTCTTTATTCCATGTTTTCGCACAATCTTGTGATAGAGTATCCGATGATAAGTATGTAATTTAGAACCATCCGTCTAAATTTCCATTTTCAATATATTAATAATTGAAACTTTTATTTTGTTAATGTTACATATAATTCGTGTGTCTAAATATGAATTATGATAGCAGTGAATTGTGAGTGATGATTCATTGCAATCGTTCATTTTAGAATACAGTGGAATCTATATAGACGTTAAAACCTATGACAATATAAGTTTAAGGTATATTCCAAGTGGAATCTAAACCAACCTTAAAACCGCTTACTCTTATTTGCATGGAAAGCTGGAATTCGTTATGGTCAGTATCAGGGCAAGAGAGATACTTGTGCTGCCGCTTAGATGACGTGACAAACAAAAATTATTAGCCATCTAGACAACTAATTAAGCACTATTGGTATAAAGACATTTTCATGCTCCGAGAATCAAGACCTATGAACACATCTAAGTGTCTACTCTCACTAGCAATCAAAAGTTTGATTGAAATTTATCGTGTTAGAGTCAAATACACTTAGGAGAGAGCTATATTATATAATTAAGAGGGTACATAGTGTTATACTCCAAAATCTTCCAACATTTGCAATCAATCTTTTTGACTAGTGGATTGGGTGTGATTATCAAATGGATACAAAATTGAAATAGGCACTAACTTGGAGCCAAATCATTGCAAATCAGCTAACATTTCTCCATCTTTCAATTCTTTTACATTACATCGCTATGCGCTTGACGAATTGCTTTTTGTTATTGTCTTTTAATCCTTAAAAAAACCTCTTAACTTTTGATCAAATCCTAATTTTGCCCCAAACTTTTTTTATTTAGAAAACGATTGCAAGTTTTCACTATAATTCCTAATCTGTCTTCGTGTCAAAAAGTTGCCCTTACTTTTTTTCAAAATTATCAAAATCAAGAGTGATTAGAGCTTTATTATCAAAATTTGTGTCTTTACCTTTGTATCGAACAACAACAATCTCTTGATTTTGATAACATTGAAAAAACTCGTTGACTTTTTTGACGCAAGACATATTTGGGTCTAGAATAAAATTTGATGATTTTTTTTAAACAAAAAGAAGTTCTTGAGATTGCATCTGAAGTTATAATTTTTCTTGGGAATTAGGTCATTTATTGTTTGTGCTTAATTGTTGAATATTGGGCTTAATTATTTTATTATCTGAGTAAACACTAGGCCCAAATAAACTCACCCAAACTCAACTATATTTCAAAATAATTAAATACTCCATGTAAAACTGTCTGGATTAGACAAACTTAGGCGAACTAAAGTCCAAGATGGGCCTGAGAAGGGAATACCTTGTTTAGACCCACTTAGGACAGCTTACCCAAAGAGCATGTCCATTCTCTCGTGTAAATTAAATTTCGTTAATATTAATTTCACCCATATATGGGAGGTTTCTAGGGAAATTTTGTAATAAAAGCAGTCGAATTCATTTGGGATTGACCGTGATTAGGGAAATGAATTATTTGAACATTCTTCTTATCACCCACAAATGTTTGAGCATATAAAATAGTAGTATAGTTTTACCAATTTTATTACCAAAAAAAAAGATCGTATTCTTCACTTACTCATTATCTTACACGATAAAAATATTAGAGTTGCATTTGTTTTGTGGAAAATAAATAATTTAAAAAATATTTTCTTAGAAATGATAATTTATATCACTCACAAAAATGGATGGACAAAATACATTTTCATCGTTCACAAAATTTGTATAGATAAATGATCATCAATAATGATGTTGTGGAAAGCGAGCAGTTGAAAAATAAAATAGATAGAATAAGGAAATAAATTGGACACCGGATTTTCCGTGATTTCATCATAGCGACCTATGTCCATAGGAAAAGTAATGACGAATTCCACTATAAATCAAGCGATAGATTGAAAATTATACATTTAAGTCACTTAAATACTCTCAATGTTTTCCAAGCCCTAATTGTATCCAATAACTCACATAATGTTTTGTTTCACAATTCCTCACGATATAATTTCTCAATCTCACGAAAGAATTATACACAAATCTTGACACAAGATTTTATGGCTAGAACACTGACATAATTCACGAATTCCTCTACACGTCTTCGCCCAATAAGCACTCGCACACACAGTGCTTTAAGAAGACCTCTGGATATGCACGGCATAAAAACCACGCTCTGCCTTATCAACTACTCACGCCTAAAATGTCCACAATTTAATATATATAAGCCAAGAATTAACCAACTCCAGCATGGAAAAATGACCCTTGCAATCCTAAGTGAACTTATCGACAAAGTCAACAGTTGGGTTACTTCTTCTATCTTTTATTTATTCACCGACTGCAACTTGTGGAGAAAAGTCCAAAGTCTAATTCTTCTTTTGAAATCTTCTTGACGATAACAATTAGGTAATTGTTATATATTATTTCCTTTTATATTTTATTTCATCGCCAGCTCTAATTAGCCAAATGAAGTTAACTTTGATCAACTTTAAACCTCCACAAAATATCCAATTCAAAATATTCAAAACTCCATAAATAACAATTAATCTCGAATCGGGTTTTTATTTGTCAGGCTCAAACTCGAGATATATATTTAACAATCTCTACCTTGACTCGATGTTGGAGCCAAGTCATAATTAATTTGCAAAATTCAAACTCTGTCATTACTCTCCCAAAGCTTCCGATTGGCTCAATCACTACAAATATTTTTCAAGTCTAAGTTGTACACGAACTTCGCCAGAATCGATGATCTCACTAGAAAACCAACTCTACGTGTACATTCAACCGCTATATAAGGATTTTCTGTCGCAATCTCCCTAACCATAGATAAAAACAAAACCATTATTACATCTATACTTATCAAAAGATTGAACACATACTTTGTCAATATCAGCAGTTACAGCAACTATTGACTCTATATGCCCCATCTCATTATAAGCACCATCTATGTCAATAGCTTTGTTAATACACATACCCACTACCTCAGGAGTTTCTGGTTGCAACTCCATCTCAAGTTGAATATCGTTCAAATCCATATAAACACTACTATAAACAAGAAGTACTATAGACTTGTCAAATATAATTTCTCTATTGATAATAGTTTAATTTAATTCCGGGCACCACAATTGATAGTCTCACTCATCTTGTACATAACGTAAGAACATGCACTTTCGTGTCTTTCCATCGAACTTACCATCACTTGTTCGAACATAACACAAGTAACCAAATATTCTTAGAATAAAATAATCAGTAAATTTATCTAACCACACTTCTTCGAGAGTCTGACATCCAATCATAGTCGATGGAGATCTATTTATCAGGTAGCACGCATCCTAACCATAGCAACACTAAAGAGCATTCTATGGTTCGTCTCTAGTAATGTTTTCCTCATCAATTCTACAACATGATTCATCAGCACTAGTACAGTGTTTTACTTTGTCTTCTTTCATGCAAAACAGTTTTGAGCAAAACTCAATACTACTGTTAGTATGGAAATTTTTGATTATTTTACTAGTCTCATTTTCGATCAAAATTTTCAACTGCATGATTCAAATATCAGCATCAACCTTATGCCTAAGCATAAACACCACGTCTTCATCGAGTAGTCATCAACAACTATTAGCGTAAATTTGACACTCTTTCTTGAAAGAAACCACGACAACCTACGAATATTCAAGTAAATTAACTCTACATTTTCCGTGATTTCTTTAATAGCCCTATTAAACTGCACTTTTCGTCGTTGATCTAAATCACAGTACTTCCATATATTCAATTCGCTAGCAACACAATCACATGGCAGATTTCTTTCATTTAAATCTTTCATGCTTGTCTCATTAATGTGCCTCAAACGCATATCCCACAATTCAAACTCTCGAACAGCTGCATCTAATGTCTCAATGACAAAATTTGTCATTGTCTTATCTTGAAGTTCATATGAGCCACCGTGCTTGATTCATTTCATTATCACAAAGCGACTCGAATAATTTTCAGAATTCTACCCTCCGAAATATATCGATGCCAAGATGAATCCAAAACACTTAAAGAAAATCAAGTTCTTTTTCAACTCCGAAACACGCCTCACTCCAGTCAATGTTCTCACACTACCATTATACATTTTTATTATAACATTGCCAACGCCAACAACATTGCATTCGACGTTGTTCCCTAATTGCACCAGATAAATAGTAAACCAGTTCTTATTTAGTGTAGCATAAAAAAAACAACCAGAATCGATAATCCATTGATGAGTCGTTAGTAACAAATAAAACAAAATCAGTATTATCCGAAATATTTATCAGCTACAATTGTAACATCATTTGCAAAATAAATTATAATTATCTTATCTTGCTTGTTCTTCAATTTAAGACAATTCATTTTAAGATACCCCTCTTACCACAACTCTAACAAACAACTCTATCAATCTTACGCTAACTACATCGGTTCGTGTTTGTACTATTTCTGCTAACATGTGTACTAGTTCTTTCTCTATTTTCACCTATTAAAATAATAGATATAGGTACCACCGCCTGCGGTGGCTTAGTTGGATAAGGCTCCCATGATCCTTTGCGAGGAGGAGAGGAGTTCGAATCCCGCTGGCCGCACGGGATTTTAAGCACAACGTCGGGGTGGTGGGTCCTCCGCTAGCGTCGCCCCAGGGTTTGCCCGCCGGCTGTCAGCTTACGGAGTTCCCTGGGTCATAAAAATAATAATAATAATAATAATAATAGATATAGGTTTATTAGATTATCTTCTACAATATCCCCACTCAGAATTAAATCTCGAACCCTATCAAACGTAAAACTCATTAACCTAGAGGAATTACTAACAATAGTAATAGTAGTATTCTAACTATCATGCAATGAGAATAATAAAATCAAAACATGTACCTCATCTTTAAAGTCAATATCAACTTAACTCAATTAACTAACGGTCACATCAAATTTATTGATATGATATGCAACTAACGCAACTTCGCTTTTCTTTAAATTAAACAGACGTTGCATCAAATAAAACTTATTGATTACATACATATCCGACAGGCCTTTCATTAAAACGGCAATGGTTTTTTCTCCTTTATAATGTTGAACACGACATTACAAGTAACTTGAGCCAAATAATACCCATAGCTCATCTATCAACCAAATCCTAATCAGCTTGCTTTATTGTATCTGGCTTCTCTCTCCATATAGAAACAAGTGCAGTTTTATCTTATAGAGATAATATTCAATCTGCATATTCTAAAAACTAAAATTCTTTCCATCAAATTAATTGATTTTCACTTCCCCTTATTCATTATCATCGATTGGTTTCAACTTAGCTAAACCTAACTCTAATATCAATTGTTGCCGAAAGCAACCGATTAAACAATAAATTAGATAGAATAAGAAAATAAATCGGACACTAGATTTATATGATTCAGTCATAATGACCTACGTCCACGAAGAGAGTAGCGACAAATTCCGCTATATATCAAACGATACAATAGGAATTACAAATTCAAGTAACTTAAATATTCTCAATGTTTCCCAAGCTCCAACTACATCCAATAACTCACATAATGCTTTGCCTCATAATTCCTCGCGAAATAATCTTTCAATCTAACAAAAGAATTATACACAAATTTTGACATAAGATTTCATAGTTCGAACACTGACGTAATTCATGAAGTTCTTTACACATCTTCACTCGGTAAGCACTCACACACATAGCACTTCAAGAAGACCTCTGGATATGCATGATAGAAAAATCACACTCTGCCTTATCAACTACTCATACCCAAAGTGCCCACAATTTAATATATATTAAGCCAAGAGTTGACCAACTTGAGCATGAAAAGAAATCCATGCAATCCTACGCGTGCTCTACCGACAAAGTCAACGATGGGGGTTGTCTTTTCGGTCTTTTATTTATTTGCCGACTACAACTTGTAGAGGAAAGTGGTACATTTATCATTTTTTGAAAAATATTTTCAAAATTATTTATTTTTCCCAAAATAAACGGAATTTAATATAATATATATATATCACTCAAAAAAATGGATAGAGAAAATACATTTTCATCGTTTACAAAATTTGTATAGATAAATGATCATCAATAATGATGTTGTGGAAAGCGAGCAGTTGAAAAATAAAATAGATATGATAAGGAAATAAATTGGACACTAGATTTTATGTGGTTTGATCGTAGCGACCTATGTCCATACGGAAAGCAATGACGAATTCCACTATAAATCAAGCGATAGATCGAAGATTATACATTTAAGTCACTTAAATACTCTCAATGTTTTCCAAGCCCCAATTATATCCAATAACTCACGTAATGTTTTGTTCCACAATTCCTCACGATATAATCTCTTAATCTCACGAAAAAATTATACACAAATTTCGACACAAGATTTTATGGCTAGAACACTGACATAATTCACGAATTCCTCTACACGTCTTCGCCCAACAAGCACTCACACACACAGCGCTTTAAGAAGACCTCTGGATATGCATGGCATAAAAACCAGGCTCTGCCTTATCAACTACTTACACCTAAAATATCCACAATTTAATATATATAAACCAAGAATTAACCAACTCCAGCATGGAAAAATGAGCCATGCAATCCTAAGTGAACTTATCAACAAAGTCAACAATTGGGTTACTTCTTCTATTTTTTATTTATTCACCGACTACAACTTGTAGAGGAAAGTCCAAAGTCCAAGTCTTCCTTTGAAATCTTCTTAATGATAACCATTAAGTAATCGTTATCTATTATTTCATTTCTAATTAGCCAAGGGAAGTTAACTTTGATCAACTTCAAACCTCCACAAAATATCCAATTCAAAATATTCAAAACTCTATAAATAACCATTAATCTCGGATTGGGTTTTTATTTGTCAGGCTTAAACTCGAGATATATATTTAACAATCTCTACCTTGACTCGATATTGGAGCCAAGTCGTAATTAATTCGCAAAATTCAAACTCTGTCATTACTCTCCCAAAGCCTCCGATTGGCTCAATCACTACAAATATTTTTCAAGTCTAAGTTGTACACGAATTTCGCCAGAATCGAGACCTCACTAGAAAACCAACTCTACGTGTACATTCAACCGCTATACAAGGATTTTTTATCGCAATCTCCCTAACCATAGATAAAATAAAATCATTATTGCATCCATACTTATCAAAAGATCGAACACGTATTTTGTCAATATCAACAGTTACGGCAATTGTTGGCTCTATATGCCCCATCTCATTACAAGTACCATTTATGTCAATAGCTTTGTTAATACACATACCCAGTACTCACTACCTCAGGAGTTTCTAGTTGCAACTCCATCTCAAGTTGAATATTGTTGAAATCCGTATAAACACTACTATAAACACTCCTAGCTAGAAGTACTAAAGACTTGTCAAACATAATTTTTCTATCAATAATAATTAAATTTAATTCCGGGCACCACAATTGATAGTCTTGCTCATCTTGTGCATAACCTAATAACATGCACTTTCGTGTCTTTCCATCAAATTTACCATCACTCGCTCGAACATAACATAAGTAACCAAACATTTTTAGAATAGAATAATTAGTAACTTTACCTAACCACACTTCTTCGAGAGTCTAACATCCAATCATAGTCGATAGAGATCTATTTATTAGGTAGCACGCATCCTAACCATAGCAACACTAAAGAGCATTCTATGGCCTGTCTCTAGTAATGTTTTGCTCATCAATTCCACAACATGGTTCATCAACACTAGTACGATGTTTCACTTTATCTTCTTTCATGCAAAACAGTTTTGAGCAAAACTCTATGCTACTGTTAGTATGCAAATTTCTGATTGTTTTACTAGTCTCATTTTCGATCAAAACTTTTAACTGCATGATCCAAATATTAGCATCAACCTTATGCCTAAGCATAAACACCACGTCTTCGTAGTCATCAACAACTATTAGCATAAATTTGACACTCTTTCTCAAAAGAAATTACGACAACCTACGAATATTTAAGTGAATTACGAACATTCAAGTAAATTAACTTCCGTGATTTCTTTAATAGTCCTATTGAACTGCACTTTTCGTCGTTGATCTAAATTATAGTACTTCTATTTATTCAGTTCGTTAGCAACACAATCATATAGCAGATTTCTTTCATTTAAAACCTTCAAGCTTGTCTCATTAATGTGCCTCAAATGCATATGCCACAATTCAGATTCTCGAACAATTACATCTAATGTGTCAACGACGAAATTTGTCATTACTTACCTTGAAGTTCATATAAGCCACCGTGCTTGATTCATTTCATTATCACAAACCACCTCGAATAATTTTCAGAATTCTATATTCCGAAATATATCGATATCAAGCTGAATTCAGAGCACTTAAGAAAATCAAGTTCTTTTTCAACTCTGAAACACGCCTCACTCCAGTCAATATCCTCACAATACCATTATGCATTTTTATTATAACATTGTCGTTGTTCCCTAACTGCACCAGATAAGTAGTAAACCAATTTTTATTTGGTGTAGCATAAAAAAAAAACAATCAGAATCCATAATCCATTGATGAGTCATTAGTAAGAGATAAAACAAAATCAGTATTATCCGAATTACTATCAGCTACAATTGTAACATCATTTGCAAAATAAACTATAATTCTCTTATCTTGTTCGTTCTTCAACTTAAGGCAATTCATTTTAAGATACCCCTCTTACCACAGCTCTGACAAATAGCTCTATCAATCTTACGCTAACTACATATGTTCGTGTTTGTACTATTTCTGCTAACACGTGTACTAGTTCTTTCTTTATTTTCACCTACTAAAACAATAGATATAAGTTTACTAGATTCTCTTCTACAATATCCTCACTCAGAATTAAATCTCGAACCCTATCAAACGTAAAGTTCATTAACCTAGAGAAATTACTAACAATAGTAATAGTAGTATTCTAACTATCACGCAATAAGAATAATAAAATCAAAGCACGTACCTCATCTTTAAAGTCAATATCAACTTAACTCAATTAACTAACAGTCACATCAAATTTATTGATATGATATACAACTAACGCAACTTCACTCTTCTTCAAATTAAACAGATGTTGCATCAAATAGAGCTTATTGATTACAGAGGGCTACTCGTACATATCCAACAGGCATTTCATTAAATCGGCAATGGTTTTTTCTCCTTCACGATGTTGAACACGACATTACAAGCAACTTGAGCCAAATAATACCCATAGCTCATCTATCAACCAAATCCTAATTAGTTTGCTTTATTGTATCTGGCTTCTCTCTCCATATAGGAGCAAGTGCAGTTTTATCTTATAGAGATAGTATTCAATCTGCATATTCTAAAAACTAAAATTCTTCCCATCAAATTTATTGATTTTCCCTTCCCCTTCTTTATTGTCATCGATTGGTTTCAACTTAGCTAAGCCTAACTCTGATACCAATTGTTGCCGAAAGCAACCGATTAAACAATAAATTAGATAGAACAAGAAAATAAATCGGACACTAGATTTATATGGTTCAATCATAGTGACCTACGTCCACGAGGAGAGTAGCGACAAATTCCGCTATATATCAAGCGATACAATGGGGATTACATATTCAAGTTATTCAAATATTCTCAATGTTTCCCAAGCTCAAACTGCATCCAATAACTCACATAATGCTTTGCCTCACAATTCCTCGCGAAATAATCTTTCAATCTAACAAAAAAATTATACACAAATTTTGACATAAGATTTCATAGCTCGAACACTGACGTAATTCATGAAGTTCTTTACACGTCTTCACCCGGTAAGCACTCACACACATGGCGCTTCAAGAAGACCTCTGGATATGCACAATAGAAAAATCACACTCTGCCTTATCAACTTTGCCTTATCAACTACTCATGCCCAAAGTGCCCACAATTTAATATATATTAAGCCAAGAGTTGACCAACTTGAGCATGAAAAGAAATCCATGCAATCCTACGCGTGCTCTATCCACAAAGTCAACAATGGGTTGTCTTTTCTGTCTTTTATTTATTTGCTGACTACAACTTGTAAAGGAAAGTGTTCAAGGTCCTAGTCTTTTTTGAAATCCTCTAGGCGACGACAATTAGGAAATCGTCATCTATTATATCCTTTTATATTCTCTTTCATTGCCGGCTCTAATTCACCAAATGAAGTTCACTTTGATCGATTTTGGACTTCCATAAAATATCGAATTTTAAATATTCAAAACTCCACAAATAACAATTAATCTCAGGTCAATTTTTTATTTGTCGGACTCAAACTTGAGATATATATTTAACAAATGAAATTACATTTCATCAATTAATTATTTCAAGAGAAATTTATCATTTTTTGAAAAATATTTTCAAAATTATTTATTTTTTCCAAAATAAACGGAATTTAATATATATATATATATATATACCCTTCCGAACCAATCGATAGATCGAGATAAAGGCGACGGCTTTAAATCCTCGCAGCGGCAAGCTCACTACTGGCTGGCAAGCAGGGAGTAACACTCACACTCGTCAAAAAGCTGTCTGCTACTAGCCCAAAGCCGCAGGTGTATCTTCATCCTGCCGTCGCATCCGAGTCCCGGAAGCTCATCTCTCTGATCTCTCTCTCTCTCTCTCTCTCGCCGTTCCGCCGTCGCGTCTCCGGCAGCCATTTCCTCGGCCGGACTCCTCTGAGAATCCGCCGGAAGAAGAGGTGCGCAACGAACCCGCCGCCGGTCCTTCGCGCGCGCCCGTCGGGGGGAACCGCGACCCGCATTGGCTCGTATCATTCGCCTGATCTCGAGCCCCGCGCGCGATCCGCTCGCCTGGCGGAGCGCGGGGACCGAGCCTTGCTTGGTGAAGTTTTAAGAATGCCGATGCTGATCGCTCTGTGTCTTCTTTTTGTTCTTCCCGATTGCAGTGTCCGTTCCGTTTATAGCCTGATTCGACGGAGATGGAATCGTCGGCGCTCCTGTTCAACCAGCTCAAGGTTCGGACCGCGTCTTCTTCTTCTTCTTCTTCTTTCTTTAGCCGACCTCGAGGCGATGCGGTATGATTGATAGTTGACGGCTGGAACTCTTTAACAGGCGGCGGATCCATTCTTTCTGTTAGCCGGACCGAATGTGATTGAATCGGAGGAGCATGTTTTGTACATGGCGAAGCACATAAAGAGCGTCGCTGCGAAGTACGTTTTCCCTCTGCATTTTGGATTTTGCGAGCGCCATTGCCTTGGGCGGAAACGAGGACTTGGAGAAAGAAGCTCGTCGCTTGTTTTGTTCTCTAATTAGCTTTCATCATTTGATTTCACCTGACTAAGCTTGCTTCCCTGATAAAATTGATGCCGCTGTACTTTTGTTTAGCAAACAGAGTAAAGATATATGGTCGACGTTATTCTTGTTGTGAGTTGATCCGGTACTTCTTTTCATTGCACTCTTGCAGAGTTGGCTTACCGCTTGTATTCAAGTCAAGCTTTGACAAAGCCAACCGAACGTCGTCGAAATCGTTCCGTGGTCCCGGCTTGGCTGAAGGCCTCAAGGTGCTTTTCTTTTTCTCCTCCTTCTTTAATTGTTTTCCATCTTAAATGTATATCTTCGAATCGCAAGTGCAACAGAAATCGACAATTGGGTTAGGGGTAAGAGAAGAACATCAAGGATAGTCATAGTTGTGCGGAAAATTGAATATGAAATTTATCCATTCGATGCATGTATAGTCCTCAATTGTACGATGCTTGATAATTCTGGTTCTTCTCTCAATCTGCTTGTCACATGATTAATGTTTATTTTTTCGGTTGCGTACAGATCCTTGAGAAAGTTAAGGCAACTTATGACATTCCTATTGTGACTGATGTGCATGAATCAATTCAGGTAATCCTCCCGTTTTCTCATCTTGGTGTGACTTCTCTATGGGAAGAGTGTAGCCTCTTATTTGTTTCAGGCTTGGGGCTATTTGTTCTGTTTCTACCATTATCCTTACGAGATTTCAAGCTGTCATATACTGCTAGTTCATTTTTATTTTTATTTTTCCCTTTCTTTGAAAATCAACTGATGGCAAGGTTGTGCTCTGTTGACGACTATAACCACATCAAGAATCATTCTCACAAAGATGTGACCTAATACATTTATTGACTGCTTAAATGATGCTGCCCGTCGCAGCAAAAGATTTCTCCAATTTGATTTAGTTGTATGGTTCTCCAAGTTTATGTATTAATTTACTACTACAACGTTACTTCTCATTAAAGCGAAAGAATAGAAGAATAGTTCATTTCAGAAACTTTTCCTTTTGATTTTGCACATTTCCAGCTTCATTCAGTGTTCCTAATTAAATACTTTTTTTGGAGTATTGTGTCATGTTGTACTTCTGTTTTAGCATTTCCATTTGATAGCTTCTTTGTTCTATGCTTGTGGTAATTGCTAGTATTGTTGCTGCCTTTTCTTGTCTCTCTGTAATTAGCACATGGCAGGACTGCAGTTTGTGTGAAATACAGCACAAAAGTTGCTCATTGAGAATTTTCTATGCATCAGTATCAATTATCTGTCTTTTTCTTTTGTTTTGTTCAGTGTGAAGCAGTAGGAAGAGTTGCAGATATTATTCAAATTCCAGCATTTTTATGCCGTCAGGTTCTGCAATACAGATGTTGGATATGTAATTCATTGTATTTTGATAATCATAAAGGCTTCTGAAGTCTGAAATCAATTTATTTTTCTCATATTGACAGACAGATCTCCTAGTTGCAGCAGCTAAGACCGGGAAGATTATTAACATTAAGAAAGGCCAATTTTGTGCTTCCTCTGTGAGTGAACATCCTTTATGTCTAAAGTTTAAATCCTCCATAATATTTCTATTGAATTTTTTTTTCTTTTTCTTTTTTTAATTAGGCCGACTGTTTAGGAAGTTTAGGGATCCAGTGCACGGGTTTGAAGTGCTTATATGTACTTGATTGTTTGCTTGACTTGTCGAGTGCAATCCTACCTTTGCTGATATTGGCAGATATGCAGGTCATGGCGAACTCTGCTGAAAAGATTAGACTGGCTGGGAATCCACACGTCATGGTTTGTGAAAGAGGAACTATGTTTGGTTATAGTAAGTGATTCTAGTATTGTAGAATGCTACTGAAAGATTGTCAACTTCGTTCAGGGTTTTGAGGACAATAGATGATTTCAATTGAACTTTATTTGTCAAAACTTGAAGCTTCTGATATCTGATAGGGTGGTGCTCTCTACTTCCAGGGATCTTATAATATGATTTATGAATTGTGTGCATCCTAATTAACTCTTGGTCCCTTTTTATACTGGTACTCAACCAATAGTTGGATGAGTGAACAGCTTTCAATCAAGTTCTGATTATATGACACCTCACTTATCCCCAATGGAAAGACTCTGATTTTCTTTTAGGCTTCAGTTGGCTGATTATATCCCAGTTTACATACTTCAGAGTAATGTCATGATCACAGGAGAGGCAGTTAATCTTCAGAGTTATGTTATTGACTCATTTCTTCAATCTGTCTGTAGATGATTTAATTGTGGATCCACGCAATCTTGAGTGGATGAGAGAGGCCAACTGTCCTGTTGTAAGTATACTATAGTTTATTAGATTGGTGAGTTGCTGCATGCTGCCTGATCTGTCTGGTGCATGCATATAAAATTTTAAGATGATTTTCCTACAAAAGCTACAACTGAAATTTCTGTTTAACTAGTATGGTAATGAACATTTCTTCATTTCTTTTTCCAGAAACCAACAAAAAGAACTTTGTTTTTTGTGATAGCCTTGGCCAATGTCAATGTGCCTGCATGCATCGACAGACATTAATCTGTTGAGGATTGCTTTTTCTTCACTGTGCCTGTGATTTTTTCACTGCTTTGTGGGAATACTATTTGACCTTATGTTGCCCAGGTAGCTGATATCACACATGCACTCCAACAACCTGCTGGGAGAAAGGTATCAACTCCATTTATATAATGTTAAAAGGGGATTCTTACTGGCTTAAACTTAAAGTTTTTTTCATTGAACCTCATGGGAAATGTATATAAAATAATTGAGATGGGTTGCTATTCACTAGCCGATTCCAGTGAAATTGTTGTCATTTAGTATACATACCATGCTATGCTGGTCTTGATGAGAACGCTATCTATTTCATCACTCAGGATGAAAACACGTGCTTTTATGACTTTATATTGTTAGCTGCACAACCACTTGCAAACAGGAGATGGATGCTTCAAGATTGAATAGCATGGTTTTTCCTGTTTTTTCTTGAATATCTCAGAAATAAAGTAAAACTGGTGGCTATGTTACCTTTCATCCTCCCACCACTTTTGCTTGTTTCTTCTCTCCTAAATTTGGTTGTAGAAGTATATTCGGCTTCTCTTATATATGGTGATATAGACCTTAAGGTTGAACTTGTCAGATTGAGTACCTTGTTTGCCTCTATTCCTGTAAATGCATGATATCACCAAAGAGTGTTGTCTGTCCTTAGATCTTCCAGATAGCAGCTTTTACATACCCAGTGTAAATCCCTGTCTGTAGTGCCTCCTCATATTTGAAAAGCAAACAATGTTTTTTCTGTAGTTGGAAGGTGGAGGTGTTGCCAGCGGAGGTCTTCGGGAACTCATTCCATGCATTGCAAGGACAGCAGTTGCGGTTGGAGTGGATGGGCTTTTTATGGAGGTATGCTGAGTCCCAATTTCAATCGGTCATTACAATTTTCTTCAGATTGTGGGAAATCTCCGGACTGGTGCGTGCCCTAATTTTTACTCAGGAATGACAAGCCTTATTTTCAGGGGGTAGAATAAAGGCATAGACTGCAATATTACTTAGAGACCAGCGTCGGAGTTTATTTGCTCATATGCATATTTTTTTTTTTTTGGACGCTGGTTTGATTCCTGCATATGTATGGATTTACTGGCACTGTTTCAAACCAAGAGCTGTTGATTTTCCCTCATCTGGAATGTTCACCCGAGAAAAGCATTTGTCTGTTATTTATCAGCCCTTTTATCTTTGTTAGCCATGGGCTCAACACTATCCTAAATAACTATGCTCTCGACTATGTATAGCTATAGGCGTCTTTCTTGTATCCCTTCTTCTGAATTCAATTGTGTTGGTCTTCTAAGAATCACTTTGGATGTGTTCAGGTGCACAATGACCCTTTAAATGCACCAGTAGATGGTCCAACTCAATGGGTGAGTTCAGTAAATACGTCTTTTTGCTGACGATCTACCTTTTTTCAAAGAAAATTTTGCACTTTTTGAAGGATGTGTGGAATTAATGACCACATATTGCTAAGTTGTGAACTAAACAGTCTAAACTCCTACTGTTTGATGGTGACAGCCCTTACGCCATCTTGAGGAGCTTCTGGAAGAGCTTGTGGCAATAGCTGTGAGTTTTATCTTATGTTTTTATATGATGAGTCATACAACAATTAAGTGCATTTATCTTCATGTATTGAATTGTTACCTTTCAATCTATCATGTTCCAAGGACATCTGCACTTTTTCTAAGTGAGATCACCTTTCAATTGATCATCTTCTGAGGAAACCAGAACTAATACACCAAGCATGATTCACAGAATCCTAGAATGAAATTATGAAATAATGTTATGTATAAGAGTGTAACCAGAAAAGGCCAAATGATTTACATTCCTAATTCTTGATTATGTGAAGGGGTTCTATGCTGTAAATAAAACTTGAAGCTTGTGTTTCTCGTTTGGCACCATGGAGATAGACTGGAAAGCTCACTTCTGTGAAAATTGATGAGAAAACTTATGTCTGCTTTGTGTGATGTGGTTGAAGGAGTAGAATATGTGTTGATCCAGAGAAAATGAAGTTTAGAAGGATTTGACTAACCAGTCTAAAAATTTGGTGATCCAGAGGAAATTCCTGCTGCTAGAAAACCCAGAAGAAAGGCATTGGAAATTGAAAATGCCAATTTTTTACTTCAGAGATCTTAGTGATATTACTGCTTGTGCTGAATGCTGTAAATTATTACTAATCTACAACAGTAAATGAAAACTGGATTTTGTTCGTTGTCTAAGTTCTGTTATTGTCCTCAGAAATCATTGATGGAAAAAGTAAAATATTAGCTTGCTTAAATTGCTTTGGATCTTCTTATGAGTGTACAACATGGTATTGAATTATGATTGGAGCTTTCTTTTTTATCTTTCCAAAGAGGGCAAGCAAAGGGAAGCAACAGCTTAAAATTGATCTTACACCATATCACCTCTAGGAGGACCTCCAGGCTTCTCAGATGGTATGTCAATTTTAAAGTCTTAACTGTAGGAATTTTCCTCTTGGGTGTTGATTGAGCACTTTTGACGTGATTTAGAATCTCTCAGATAAAACAACAATTCATTAACCAGCATTCCTTCTTTTGAATCCTATGCAGGAAATAGACTTGCAGCTCTATGTAGATTTGTCTTGGTGGCTTAGATGCCTTGAAGCAATCAAGTTCGTTCAGGTGATCAGGTGGAATGCCTGTAATGGTGGCTGGAATAAATAATATTGTGCAACGTAATGCTATTCTTTCCTACTGTAATCACCAATGTTTTGCATCTCCGTGTTATTCCTAGATATTGTGTTATTGATTGTAATTGTTTTATTGTTGATGAGAGAAACCAAAGTTGCTTTGAGTAAGTAGAGTTTTGTTGGTGTAGCATGGTCTTTCCAAGCGAACTTGTCCACAGTGTAAAATTGACTGACGAAATTGAAAAGGAAATCTCCAGGCTGAGACAATGATCTTTACCTGTGCGTGTTTTCTCTGTGATTTTCATCAACAGACAAGGTTCTGTACTTTGCTACGGGCTAGGGAAAACACAGTTGAGACTTAAGCATGGCCTTGGTGAAAGTTCGGACTTCAGTGTGTTTGGCATAGTCTGGGATAATACAAGGAAGAGCTGGGAAGTTGGTTATCTTTTGGTATATTGATACTGGTAATCATGATTGCATTAATGCCTGCTTTCAAGGTGATGGTAGTGTATCGGAACAATGGACGAGCCCCAGCGGACTACCATCGGTCCATGAATGAAAATGTTGGCCTTGCTTCTTGAGCTTGGGTGAAACCCTGTCATTCAGTGTGAAATGCGTCGCCCAAGTCTACTTACGGCTGAAAGTAATTCTTACCAAATTCGTTGGACCCGCCCGCTTGTCCAAACACCCTTCTTAAAAAGGAGACTCCCAACTGCATTCCTCATGCCATAAGGCATTTTCCAAGCCTAGCTGACTGTTGGACATGAGATCAAATACGGTTAGGGGAATGGCTGCGGAGAACTCGCGGATTGAGAACCTGCAAACGCTCGAGACGCTGAAACATTTTTTCCTTTGGAGGATCTGGGCTTCGTAGCAAGTCCCTTAAGATATACCTCTGTTCTTCCCTTTTCAATCTCTGTCTAACTGCATATGCTTGAAGAGCGTTAGACAACCATCAATACACCAAACGAATCTTCAAAAATTGTAGCGAAGTTGATAAAAGGGAGTCTCTTCGCCAACACATCTCAAAATCGGGTACCGCCTGAGGACACGTTCATTTCGGTTCTCCAAAGACTGAATTCATCCAACCGTTAACTCTAAAACAGACAATGTAAATCTCGACATGCTTCATGCTCATCCTTAGGAAGGATTCGGGACCGTGGCCAAACGAAAACAATGCATTGACCCCCAAATACCATTAAACCAGAAAAGAAACGTCTGGCCCAAACAAAACTAAACAAGATAAGAATCTGAACAGAAGCAAAGAATAGGCTACCAAATAACCAAAACGCAACTGAGGTGCATCTTTGACAGTCTGCCGCTTAACCCTTTAAAATTTATTTCATTGACCTAGTCAAATAATTTACATCAGACAAAACTTCATTTCTCCAGTAAGGATTCTTCGGAGAAGATCGCGACATTATTTTTCTTCTTTTTTTTCCAGAAGAGAGGAGCAAAGGTAGTGTTGCCAAAAGATGCGGGCCACTGGTGTAGTGACTATGTATTCCTAGAGCTCAAACTTTTAAACGGCCTCGTGCTTTACAACATCATTCAATCACAAATGGTTCCCTCAGAATGCCTCCATATAACATAAATGGACGTAAAAAAGTGCTTTTTTGTACTGCTTTCTTACTCCTATCCACTCCTGGCCTAGTAACATCTGCCGCACGCAAATCATTTGGACCTTCGGCTCTTTCCAGAAACAATGGCACAAACATCCGGACCTCGGTGAAAAATATTTAATCTTCGAGTACCTCACATTCAACGCTCCTTGCTACGATCAAGGGCAAGAACGTTCACCTCTTTGTGAAAAATGTCTTCGCCTATCAATCAGCAGAGGCTGATTAGAATTTACACCACAAATGAAGCGATATAAGATTGAAAATACAACTCCAATTTACGAAGAAATGCATTGAGAGAATGATACCTCTATGACAAATCCAACTAGTGATTCTTATCAGACCGTAAGGTTTTCAAATATGGAGCAACTAGCAGATCCATTTTGACCAACCAGAGCGCAACTGCAGATGTAGTATGGGGAATAATAGGAAAGTGAGCAACAATTTCTTCCCCAGATAAATTGTAACAAGGCACGTTGTTGCACTGGCGCAACCAATCCCTATTAATGGCACTGACAAAATCTGCAAGGACCTGGAAGATTATAAAAATAAAGAAGCATGTAAATTAGATCTTGAACATTCTTAGACAGATGAGGCAAACAGACTTTTTATAAACAACCCAGATAAGCTTCCCAAAAGATACACTAAAATAAACCTGCAAAAGCTCTGCCAATGAGGAGGTTCGTCTGAGTCTCTTTACCCAAAGCCTGTGGGCAGACTTGGTCCAAGCACCAATAAGAGCATCTTCAGGCATTGCTGACTGCAATAACATGGAAATTCCCATTTACTGAGTATGTGGGAATATAATAGTGCAAAACAAAGTCTCTTAAGGGGTCTAACTAGATAACATCTCAACAATGGAGTCAATCTGCTTTACAAATGACCTTCCTCTAATTTTGTTTGGTCAACAGAAGAGGAATGATGAAAACAGAAGCACTGCCCACTCTAGAGGCATACTGTGTTTCCGTCTTAATTCATGTATAGAGTAACAATCACAAACAATTTGTCCACCATAGACAGACCAAAACACTGGAAGGCATCAATCTTAAGAATCAACCAGAATGATTAACTTATTCAATCCAATCCGCAAAAGCCACCGACCAAACCTAGGCAGAAGTAGCAAAAGCAGCACATTCAAAGAGGCTGGTTTAATGCTTTCCATTGTCTTTCTGATAATTCACAGGCAGAACATAATGGCACCTTCAGATAGCAACAGAGTGATGATCAAGGCAACCTTTTCTTTGCTTGACAATCTATCCAACAACTCACTTTTTGATTTTCAACAACCCAGAACCACACCGAATAACAGTTGACAATATAACAAGCAGGAATATCACACATTCAAAATATTTTGCAATTATACACTAGAAGCATCTATATAGACAACAAGAATTCAAGGTAGTCTCTAGAGTAAAAACACATGGGTTGCAGTGGAAATATAAAACATACTCAACATAATGACTCACCTCTATAGCATGAATTGCAGCTTTAAGAGACTGCAACTGTGATGATAGAACTCTGTGCTTTGGGAATGTATCAGTCTCCTCTTTTTCCCTACAAGTGGCTGCATGGATTGCATATCTTTCTTCCAAATCAAAATCCAGCTCAAACGTCGTATGGCAAATCTTACAGTGTTTCTCATCTCTCCAATACAAATCATGACATCTCTCACATCTATTAAGTGAATCATGATAAGATTTTCTTCTATGCCTTACAGCATTCAGTGCTAAGTAGAAAAAATTCCACATCCACGAATCAAATGCTTTGAGGCGGCTCCATCTTTGCTTTAGTTCTTCACCCTTCTCTCCAACTTCAATGGTTATAGCACCAGATGAAGGAAAAGAATCTCCACTTGTAATCAAGCTTGTGCCATTGTCTACATCAGAAATAGGAGAAGAACTTTCTTCCCTGACAGAATCAAGCTCAGTCACATCAGATAGGATCCCTGATCTAACATCAGCTTGACTCACTATACAGCTTGACATTGCTTGGAAGATAAAAGCCTTTCGTTTCTCCAAGGATTCAATAAGAAGTGCCTCCCTCGCACCCCTATCATCTAAAACCGACAATAAGGAGCAGAAAGCCTGCATCATGTACAACCAAAACAGATTGATGAAGAAGAATTCAGTCATAAAGTTCAAGCTACAAGACAATAACAAGAAACTATATTTAGCACAAAAAAAAAGAGCACTGAACTCACCTCTTTGGTATCGATGATCTCCCAGTGCCCATCTTCAGAAGATTCAAAATAAACACTCCTATGTCCCGGATCACGAGCATTGCACGGACCCAGGAAAAGCCAGTACCTATTGTACCGACGATCTGATCCCAGATACACAGACTGCATTGGGTGTGGATAATCAGCTATTTCCACATCTTTTGCTTCGGTTGACTTGCCAGAAGATATCTGCATATTATGCAATTTTGACAGTAATGCTGAAGAATCGATGGGTTGAATCTCTGCTGATGAATTACGTCCATGCCTCTGTTCATGATGCACCCAGGATGACCCTAACGAATTTTGCTGCTTTGATGATGCTCTCTTGATTTTCGCTCCAGAACCAGTATAGAAGGAGCTTGTAACGGTCTCAGTCAATACTTGTGATGAATTCTGCTCAGGCTAAAAAGTAAATAGTAAGCACCTCTACCAAACAACAAAGATGCTACAATATCAAACAATCCATGAGTACAGCATCAACTTGATGCAACCTAAAATGGCATCTGGACCACAATAGGATCTTCCTCAAGATCCACCCATCCAGCATCAACTTGATGCTGCCTAATGACATCAAGAACAAATTTGCATTTCTTCAAGGACAAAGATAAATCGGATTATCTAGGATTCACAGTAGGAAAAAGAAAAAGTATTGTGGTCTTATAAATGGAACTTGCAATGGCAAGTACTTGCAGGACACATGAGTCTAATGGCTTAAAAGAATTCTTGTGCCCAACGGGCACGAATGCAGGAATTGACCTGAAATGGAAAATGCCCTAAGAAAGAGAAGCTCTAATTTGACAAATATATGATTTTGTTGTATAAAATTAATTTGACTTTAAATTCAATATGATCTCTAATCTTGACTAACAAAGATTAAGCAAAACATAAGAAATCTTCTCGAGCATTACCAATACTAACAGATACCTAGGTATGAAAAGAGGCATAGAAGCAAACGAATAGAAGAAAAACCATGGTTCACGAGATACCTCCATAAGAATGGTGGATCCAGCACGAACAAGATCAATCAAGGCCACTAAAGCATTCAACTTTTCTTCAATGCTTAAGTCGGAATATTCACCCTCCATCAGTCCTAACAACCATACTTCTCCAGGATGGCTCTCATCAATCTCTGTATCTACCATTACCATGCTATTTTTACTTTTGTGACTATTGGCACGCTTAAATTTTCTAACAGTAAGATCTACTGAGTCACACTCAGAATCATCACCACCGCTACACACATCATCATCGAGATTCTCAACACTTCCAGAGTCATCTGTATCAGACTGAAGATGTTCAGCATCCCTTGAGGCAAAGTTAATCCGTAGACGATAGGTGGAAGATGAAATCTTTTCAAACAAAGTAATATCACTTGAAAGCATGGAGCATATAGCGTTTTCCAGTTCCTCCCTATTGCTGGAGATGTTCAATCCCATAACCTTTTATTGACAAAGAAAGCATCAAGATAAGTGCAATATACAAGGTGGCTTTTTTCCTTTACAAATTGCAAACTCCATTTATATAAAGTTACCTGTGAAGCCCTTGCCATTTCAGAAACTTTCAGGCCATTATTACCTTGCTCTGACAAAAGCCTAAATAACTCTCCCTTCAAAGTTCCAGGACGCATCCCATACTTCATCATAAGGCTCATTTCCTAGAGGACCAATTGAAAAGGTGTTATATATAACAATATTCTCATCTATGAAACAATGGAAGGGGGGAAAAAAACGCTACAACCTAATCATATCCAGGTGCATCCTTCTCCCCATAGACATATACACACATCCAGATTCAACAGCGGCTAAATGAAGGAACAAAATTAGAAAGAAATTCAAATAAGCTAAGTACTATTAAAATGAGTTCTAACTGTGGGTAATGTCAAATCATCTCCTATCAGCTTTTTACCTTTCAAAACTACTTTGTCGTAATTTGATTTCTTGGAGGATAATTCAAAAGATTTACCAGTCCTTAATGTGGAAGTTAAGTATGAGCCATGTCACTCGATTTTGGAGATCTATCGTAGGAACTTTTGCCATCATTCAATTTCTGTTATTCCAACTAGTTTTTCTACACTTTCGCCTTTCTCTACTTCACTCCTAATTTTTAAACTCTCACAAAATCCATCTGAGGAAAGTTTGAGATTAAAAGTAACTTGAGGAAAGTAAACTAATGATAAGTGATAACCATTTGAAAGAAGTAGACATGCTTAATATGAGCATACCTCGCTAACAGCTTCTCTGTGTGATGTGCCTTTCTTTGATCCAAAACCTGCTGCAACCAATACTTGACGGAGTATTTCCGTCCATGTCAATGGGTTCAAGGATTTTTTCCAGAAATCGACAATCATATCTTGATTCTCAACCTACACGGTGCCACCAAAAGTGCAAAATTTACTATTTCCTCACCACAATCCATCGAGGAAAAAGTGGAATTAACCATAACAAGAAAATTTATTAACCAGCAAAGTGATTTTCAGGCAAAGGAACAAAAGTGAGAAATCAATCAGAGTGGTGTCTTAGAACTTTCACATCTCCATGGTGAAAGATAATATGTCTAAAGATGACATTTGTCAAGCATATGTCAAGAAGATGATGAGATACCAAAGGCAACACTGTGTAAGGAAATTTTTCAAGACTCCAACCATGTTTCTAGAATTCGACAAAAAAGTTCTCCATTAATTGTTGCCCTCCAACATTACATCCTTAGGCAACTGCGGTACATCTCACATAGATGTTGGCTCCAAACTTTTAAAGAATGTCCAGAGTGAGACAAACAATGGTCAAAGTGAAAATCAACATGATTCTCAGCAGCATCTCAGTTCCTTTCCACCGACACAGGTAAATTTGCATATCATTTTTCATACCATATTGTAAGTTGGAGAAAGCCAAAAGCACAAACTAGAAGCAGAGGGAATAGACTCTAGGCCTTTTCCCGGTAAATGTAGTTGCCACATGATCCTTCTATGCTATAGCACCATCCCTAATGAATATCCTCCTTAGGATCCTATTGTCAAGATGCTTGGTAGTGGTATCTACTGATATTTCTTACATTTCACTGATTTTGTTGAGAACACTTAGCTAAAAAATTGTATATTCTCATTCAAGAATCTTGACATAGTCATTTTTGTTCCGGGGATATGACCAGAAATGAGTCTTGATGGTCTCATCCTTGAGCTGGGAAAGATCAATACCATCCCATACACATTCAATTTACCCCCAATTTTATCGAATACTCATCCGCCCATTAAAGTATCTCAAATGGCTAAATTATCTTAAGCATAATGGACTGGTTCTTCTTTATCTTTTAAGCAAAGTAGTGCAAGCTAACTAATAGCCTCGCTTTTTGCTATGTGGTTTATGCGCTTACCCTGTCATTTCATTTGTGTTCATTCTGAGGGGAAGGGAAGCATTGAGAAAAGCATTAAACTGTAAAAGGTTGGTTCTGGACAGAAACAGGGCAAAAAGATAAAAACCAAGCACATTCCTGGTGGTGCTTAGACATTCCTGAAACTGTAACTCACCGAGTGTAGTAATGCCAATAATTTGCAAGATTTGCTCAAGTGATGAAAGGACCCCCTAGTAAGCTCCGTTTCAACATCAAGGAGAAGAAGCTTCAGGAGGGCCACATGAATCTTTCCAAGTAACAAGGAATCCTTTAACAAATATACAAACAAATCAGAAAGGACAAATGTTAGCAACACTTATGGATAGCAAAAGTTAAGCAGATTTGCAGAAATTTTGCTAAGCAGCAACAACGGTAGGAATAGAAGATTACCTTGTCATGAAATGCTTGAGCAAACTCATCAAGAGTAAATGAGTTTATATCAAGCACTGCAGCAAAAGTATAAAGAAAGTGGATGGCCTGCAAAGACACAAATTATATAGATGAATTTCTCCAGTTTTTTTAATCCATAAACTGAGCAATCAACAGTCCAGTTGAGGAATTTCAGTATGTCGCAACTTATCAATTACACGCGTAACATGTAAATGAGGCACAATGTCAATCTACCAAACAAAAAATGCAATTTAGAGAAGTGTTAATTCTGGGGAGAAATCAACTTCGAGTTCAGAATTAAAAGAAGCCAAACCTTTTCTTGTACAAATAAAGATAACATATCTACAAGGAGAAAATGAAGTGCATTTCCCAGCATACAGCGAGTGTATAAAATTTAGTACAAGTGTGGGCCCTATTGGATGCAAGCAGTAATTGAGGATTGTATAACATCCTTATCTGACAAGCTTTTGCAAAATTAAGTTCTGCAGCTTATTTATCGAGAGTTCTTAACAAATTCCAGGATATATTTCCTTGATAGGTAACTCATCCATTGACAGAAAATGGAAAGAAAAAAACATTAATCAACAACTTTTATGTACCTTAAAGAGTTTCTTGACCATCTCCAAAGAATCCCAAGGCTGCATACAGAAGGGCTGCTTCATCTTTACAGAAATTGGAGGGAACTTTGCTAAAAGATCTGGAAACCCCAAAAACGAAAGGAATTTTGATTTACATTGTGACTCAAAGACAGAGGTAACCGGGATACGCGATAATAAGGTAAAAAACTGACCTTTACAGAGGGAACAACCATGTGATCCGTTGGAAGAAATGTGATCTGAACAGCAGAGAGGTTTTGGCCCTGCTCGTAACTCTCTCATCTCCATTTCTTCATCATCCACTAGCAGTGCAAATTTATCAAGGAGTTCTTGGGTAATTCCCCCTACCAACGCAAGGTCGCATTTTTCCTTGCGGGTTTCCTTTGGGATTGAATCCTGATTTAACGGTTTCTGGATGAAAATAGCACCGTTAGAAGTGTACTACGTTTGCAGAACTCACCACCATTACAATGCATATCCCAGCTCACCTGTTTCTTCTTCATCAAAGGCTTCTTTTTTCCTGATGACTTCTCCTTTATCTTCCTCTGTATCTGAAAGACGCCTCAAAGTAAGACTACTTTTTCCTCACAGTGTCCACTACCTCAATAATATGACCAAAAAGACAAAAGGTATAAACCAAAAATAAACATTCAATAATACAGTATGTATATTTGATAACTTGCCATTGCAAGTGTTTGTTGACGATTTATTTTGCCTTGACATGACTTCTTTTTTGATTTAGAAGTCGACACTTTTGATAGAGCACCCGCTCCTCTAACAATATCCACACCAGTAGGAAAGTGTCCACCATCAGGATTGGTTGCTCGCCAAACTGTCATCAAGCCTTTGCCCATGCCATGTCTTTTTGCTGGACCACTATTAAAGCCATCCTGGCCATCTATGATTTCTCCATTAGATACCTACAAAATGGATATCAAACTTTAATCCCTCGCAGAAGTTTGTATCAGATCACCAACTAGAGTTTACTAGAGATACCTTTCTCTTTTTTGGTTCTCTGTGAATCTGTTGGCAAGAAAGTTTATTTCTGGAGCCTAAACATCAAATAAGAGTATGAACCAATTTAGGTATAGACTGACTGTATGTAAGTTAAAGGCCAAAATATGAGAGGCTAGAAACACAAAAGAGAAAGTATAGCAAAAAATAGCTGCAATATGTAAGTATTTTATCACTGAGCACAACAGATTCATTACAAAAGAACTATAGGATCCACATCTAACACCAGGTAATAATGTATAAGAGCAAAGCAATATGCCAAAAGCACCATTCTCTGCTAATCCATTTTATTCAGAAACAAAAGAAATCACAATCTTCACTTTACCATTGCCACCATCACAATTTAGTTTATAAAAGATGACAAAAGCAAGCCAAAAAGAATTTTGTTTTACGGATTATGCGCTGTCTAGCTCAGTTAGTTGGCCAAGGAATTGACAACATAATACCCAACAACTGAAAGCAGAGACTAAGCTTTGCATTGGTCAGACTCTCTACCAAGCAAAACGACAAGAGCAAAAGCTGCTCCCAAATGATTGGTGTTGGAAAAACAAACAACATGACAAGAGGATTATTAACAATGAAATCTCGAGGAAGCAAGATAAATAATGATGGTAGTGCATCCAATAAATAAAACCTAAAAAGGAATCGACACTTGCGAAATAATGCAAACAAAGTTTTTTTTTTTTTCCCTCCAAAAACCAGCTTTACCATGCAAAAACGCCCCTCCAGGAAGAAAATCGAATTCTACACCAAGAACCGGACCATCCTTGCGGAACACTTTCTTCAGAATGTAATCAGGACTGAACAACATATCCTGCAGACAAATGGACTTTTTCCTGCTATTAGCATCAGTAGAAGCTAGATGTCCACAAGTCGAAGGCAACGAATCAGCCGACTGTGCTCCGTCTTGAGCAGAAATACTGAACGGTGCTTCACCATTCCTTTTATTCCGCTTCCTCTTCTCCATGAACCATCCCTGCACTTGCTTGAACGTCAATCCTAACGACGCAGCATAACCTTTCATAGCCTTTTGCGTCGGACACTGGTCCTCTGTAATAAAGAATACAACCATAATGAATGCAGCGGCAGCGGCAACCGTAGAGCAAAGTTTATCGTAAGCGAGGGGATTCCACAATCCCTCCAGGAGGATTCGATAAACCCCTCAAGGCAGCGTGTCGCAGCAGGCCGGAAATGACGAGAATAGCTACAAAGACGACACGCGAGGAAACAAAAAATCGGCGCACCTGAGTAGAATCTCTCCAGCGCCCGAAGCTGAAGCGGAGTTTTCCTCTTCAGTTCCATAGTTCCCTAACGGAATATTCCACAATTCTCAAGCCAAACCGACCGGACCTTCCATTATCTGGCGACGCCAAACAAAAGCGAAAAGGAAGTGAATCAAAAAAAATAAAAAATAAAAGAACTCCGATCATCCCGAAGAAGAAGCGCGAAAGTCAATCCCGACGAAGCGACACTGCGAAACGACGACAGAAAAGTAGCGACTCGCGCATCGAAAGCCGCATTGCGCCGCTCAATGCCGCGCGCGCGGCCATCGCTCCGCCGCTCGAAATTCGCGCGCGGAAGAAGAGACGACGCACCTCACCTCGGCGTCACACACGTCGGCGCCACCATCAGCGGCCGGAGCGTTAACTCCGGCAACTCATTTTCCCGGCCTCCGAGCGAGCTCGGTCGCCAATGGCGCCCGCCTCAGTCCGTCGAGCTGCGAAGAAGCGACCAGGTGCTCCGGCGAGGAGCCGACGAAGGCGAAGCAGGGAGGACGGAGGGCGGAAGGGTGCGAGTACAGAGGTAGGGTTTTAGGTTCTATCTGTATTTTCCCCTTTCATCATTTCTTCTCCTTTCGCTTAGAGGGTTTTTCGAAAATATCTTTACTAAAGGGTTTATGTAAATGGGCCACGTCATCGGCTTCGGCGCGCCGTTTTCCTTGGCCGTGCGTGCGTGCGTGGGTCCGAAGGAAAGCCGCTAGCGACTGTCGGCTTCGGCGGCGGCTCCTCGAGCTCGTTGATTGGGCCGCTCCAGTGGATTTCAGGCCGCTCGGTCCGTTTTGGGCCCCTGATAGGGGCAAGCCCGGCCCATTCAACGTTAAAAAAAACTATGAAATTAGGGACATCAGAGATGAGAAATAAAAAATAAAAATAATACATTAAAATTCAGGAGCATTCTAGAGCTTGAAAACCCGTGATGGCCGGCTGAACCGGCCCTCACATTTTGCAAGTTCTAATCTTACCGGGCCTGGGTATAATATGTCAATTCAATTCTATTATAATTATGTCAATATAGTTCTAAATATTTTTTCAGCTAATTGAGTTATAAATCTTCTATATTTTGTGTCAATTTAGTTTATCTAGTCAATTTAAACTATCTGACACTGATATGAATAATTTGTAATAATATTTTAATATTTTTCAAAATTTTCATTTCCTTTTTCTTCCTTTTATTTTTTATTTTTCCCTTTTTCCTTTCCTTCTTCCTTTTTCCTCCAACTAGTCAATGATGGGTTAGAGGCGGAAAAAAGGGGAAGAAAAAAAGAAAAGGGAAAAAGGAAAATTTCAAAAATTTATTAAAAATTATCCATATTAACACCCATTGATCGATGTTGGCCAAATAAACTAAATTGGCACACAAAGGTTTAGAACTCAACTGAGAAAATGATGTAGGATCGAATTAATATAACTATAATAGGTTCGGAACTTTTTATGGTAAATTTTCTCATTAAATTTTAATTTTTAGGTTTGTTCAAGTTTCCAACTTGCGGAGCTCTAGATGCCATTGACAAAATAAACAAAGGGTGAAGCGAACCATGAAAGATATGTAGGATATGTAGACGAATAGTGAGGACAATGGGAGTCAATGACATCGTGGTATAAAATAAAATTTGAATGTAATCCAATTCATTACTTTCATGACATTGTTGACTCGTATTATATCTTGCTATATACTTTCGCCATAAAAGAGAATTTGAGAGGCCATAAAATTACTAAAAAACATCAAATGCCACGTAGGACAAACTGAATTGTCCTTGGTCCAGGAACTGCCACCTGGGATTTGGGAACGACCCCCCACAAATCAGCAATTGATCCTCTTATCTGAGCCGTGGCACCACGTGGATGGTCCTCGTTGGACGGCCAGATCGTAACCTGATCAGGAAGCCACTGGCCAGCTCCCGCTCGCCTGAATTTCCCGACCCCACTCGGAAGTAGTGGCCTCGCTTCGCCCTCTTGTATATTTCCTCTTCGCCTGGGCATGACTTAGCCATTCTCCCTTGATAGCTCTCCATTCTCCATCTCTTTGTTTGAGCTCCTTAGTTAGGGAAGGAAGCAAATGGCGGCACAAGCTCTTGTATCCTCGTCGCTCACCTCCTCCGTTGAGTCGGCAAGGCACCTGCTGGGGGCGAGGCCCGCCGCTCCCTCAAGGAAGGCCTCGTTCGTCGTTAGAGCCGCTTCGACTCCGCCCGTCAAGGTTTCTCTTGCCTCCTTTTTCTATGAGCACGATCAGTCTGATTGGAAGGGTGTCGTGTTGATCTTATGACATTTGTGCTCACTAGTTTTGATTCGCAAAATTGCTCGCGTAAAATTGGTTTTTCTCAAAAACTCGAGTTTTACATACAAGTTTACGCATTACTTGTGTCATGTGCTGAACTACTTACTCGAGGCCAACGAATAGTATTCAATTTATTCAATTGGAATCACGAAACTCCTAATTTAGTTGATGATGTGTTTAATTCGTGTTATTTTCAGCAAGGATCAGACAGACAATTGTGGTTTGCATCCAAGCAAAGCCTTACATACTTGGACGGAAGGTAATTCCAAGCTCCATATATACTTGCTTTTACATACATTTTTCTTAGTTTTAACCGAATCTAGACCCAATTGTTTTTAGAGGTTCAGCCAATTGGGGGGATTATACTTGGAGATGAAAAATGTTTGGTCTTCTATTAAGAGCACCGATGGAGAAATTTCTCATAAACCATCAAAATTACCCTGACAAGCCTACTTTTTCACGGGATGTGCACAATCGGATGTGTAAACATGGTTTTGGCCCAATTTCTCGCTCACTATATTTCTCTTAAATGATGCAGCCTCCCTGGTGACTTCGGCTTCGACCCGTTGGGTCTTTCAGACCCCGAGGGCACCGGAGGGTTCATCGAGCCCAGGTGGCTAGCCTACGGAGAGATAATCAATGGGCGATTCGCTATGTTGGGCGCTGTTGGAGCGATTGCACCAGAGATTCTAGGGAAGCTTGGGTTGATCCCACCGGAAACTGCTCTCCCATGGTTCAGGACTGGCGTAATCCCACCAGCCGGGACATACAGCTATTGGGCCGACAACTACACGCTCTTCGTGTTGGAGATGGCCCTCATGGGCTTCGCCGAGCACAGGAGGTTCCAAGACTGGGCCAAGCCGGGCTCAATGGGCAAACAGTACTTCCTAGGGCTCGAGAAGGGCTTGGCCGGTTCGGGAGACCCGGCATACCCCGGTGGCCCCTTCTTCAACCCTCTAGGGTTTGGCAAAGATGAGAAGTCGATGAAGGAATTGAAGCTGAAGGAGGTGAAGAATGGGAGGTTGGCAATGTTGGCCATCTTGGGCTACTTCATCCAAGCCCTTGTGACCGGTGTCGGGCCTTACCAAAACCTCTTGGACCACCTGGCTGACCCAGTCAACAACAACATTCTGACCAACCTCAAGTTCCATTAGGGTTTTAAGTACTTCCCTTTTCTGTCACCACCGCCCCCCTTGTGATATCGTAGTTTCATGTGAAAAGAGGTTTGAATGAGGGATCAATGTGGAACCTTGACGTGTAAAGAACTGAAAACCGCACTTCTAAATAGCAGTGCCTCGACAGTTGCTCTTGCATTCGAGAGGAGATTGAGATCAGGTCGAGCTGAACTTGGTTTTCCCTGTATCTACTGAATCACATCTAGGAAGATTGTTTATTGTTCGTGATGGCACGAGTCATGGGTTGTTCATAGTAACTAGAACATAGTGCATGAATGGCAATGGTTCTGATGACTCTAAATGTTTTATTTTAACCAAGCAAATGATAATGAATTGGAAAAACCACAAAAGGTAGATCTCAGCCAATGGATTTTCATTGATAAGCGATATGACCATCAGGCAAACTCAAGAGGAAAGATGACATAAACCGACTCTTATTCACGATCTTATCCCTGCATCAACTTTAAACTGTTATCCACACTAAACAAGCAAATTGGCAATATCAGAGTGACCCGACTCGTTAATCTTCACCAACCTTGACAGAAATCGGAGATGCCGCCCCTACTACTACTTGAAAAGTTCCAGGAGTCAGATGTTTAATCACTTGAGAGAGCCAAATGGACCTAGAGCAACTATGAATCTACTACGCCGCTTCATTATCACTCTCTCCATTTCTAACAAATCTCACGGTATTAAATGAAAATTAAGGAAAGCTCGCAACACAACTTTTTCAGTGAAGCTGTGCCTCTCAAATAATTAAGCCTGTCGCACACAGAAAGAAATTAATTGAGGATCTTCAATTTGCAGTGACGTATTGCATCCATCAGATTCTGTTGAGAGCATACCCTCATATTACACAGCTTGAGCCACAGGTTCAGGTGCACTCGATGTTTCATTCCTGTGATTACAGCAGGCAACATTTTATACATCAGAGAGAGAGAAATGAGCATTTACAAAACAACAATGCAGGGTTGCACACTTATGCTGAAAATGAATTGTACATGTTAGTCATCAGAACTATAGATGCTACCCGATGCCAGCCAGCCAGCCCCACGAGCTTTATTTCTCAGCTAGGTTATAGCTAACCAAGGTTTCCTTCTCACCATCTCATGCTTTAATAAAACATCCTATTTGAAAGAAAAAAGTCATGGAAAATGTTCAAAGGAACATGCTTCCACAAAAGCCTGTTTTTGGCTCGATTCCAAAAGCAGTTCTCTATGCATAGGACAAGCTAATTGAAAACCATCACCCGACCTGGGTCAAAAAGGTTGGAAAAGTCATTGCCTCGCCAATAGGCACACGAACATGTGCAACACCAAAGACAGATTTGGTCCAACCACCCAACCCATCAACCTCTGCAATTTCAACTCCTACAGTAAGCACGAGACCTCAATCAAGTTGCCAGTTGAGCTGTAAAAGCTACCATAATAACACACAGCAGTATTATTTTTAAGCACTTCTTTGAAGTACACTGGGAGATAACTGCTTGATTTGAATTTTCATGGACATTCACTGTTGGCATCAATGGAGGTCCCAATGTACTTTGTTCTAAAAGTTCAAAACAAGTACAAATTTGTCACAACAGGCTGATGCCAACAATTCAGACATCAGATTTTTAAAAATAGAACTTTATCCAACCATAGAATAGCGACCTCAGTGCAATATTCAGAATGTCAAGAATCTTCAGTTAAAAGTACGAAAGATACATCCACTATGTCCATATAGCGACAGTCTGCCTTATTTATTTTTGGATCTTCTTTCTCTGCATTTACAGATGTATCTCTCTAACATGATAGAGCAGCTAATTATTAAGGCTCAATGAAGCTGGGTTCCTGCAGTACAGCAAAGTGACCAAATGCCCAATCGAGAATGAGGTTTTCCCGGTATTGAGGGCACAATCTTAGTACCAAGTAGGGATACAGCCTGAGTCCTACAGAATCTTCCATTCCAGAATAAATAAAGTTTAATGAACAAAAGGCTTGATGATTTCCCGACATCTACTATAAGATATGATAGCACCAACTTTTATAGAACAAAGTCCAATCACAGTAAAACCTTAACTATTGGTCAGACCGCCCAAGAGAAAGATTCAATAACATTGTCCAACTATTGATATCAAAATGTCATTTTTGCAGTGATCCAAGGACAAGAGAAGAGAAATCAAATCACCTCATCCAAATGACAACGCATAAGCATTACAGCGTCCAAGAGATAAAAGATTTGGAGACACCTGCTATCATTGAAATTTAAGAGTCTCATTATCTTAACAAGTGAAAGTAGCTACCTCTGAATTCCTTCTCCAACTTCCATTCTGAAAAAGTTTCCAATCTTCACGGAGGATCCCACTTCCTTCGATAGATTGCTTATCAAAGTCTGCAATACCAAAACAAGCAAACGGTCACTTTTGATAGATATAAATACAGATAATAAGAAACGCGTTGCTGCCTAGCCCTCAAACCACATTGTAAAGTTCGAATTCATTAGTGCAACCACGTCCATTCTTTTTGGATCTCTCAGATGTAATCAAGATAAAATGAAAAGCACCATATTGAAGTCACATGCTAGAATACAATGTTCACAAGAGAATGCAAACAAAAGGATGCTGCTGAAAATTACAGGAGGAGTATCCTTATAAATTTTCCATATATATTTTATCTTTGAGCCAGTGAAACTACAATACATGTTGAATAACCCTACACCAGCACCTGACTCACTTGGTAGTAACTAAAATTAAATTTGGATTCTTTCTTTGGCACAAGTCGACAAATACTTGACTTCCATCTCCACCTATGTCAATCACCAGAGCTAGCATGTTTCTTCTGGAAGGCAGACCATTTTTGCAAACAAATACGTCCAGAAAGAGAAAGGTAATTGGCTTATGGACCAAGATATAAATAGTATAGTTTGATCATTGTATCATTTGATGATAGATCGCCACAAATGACAGAGATACGTGATTTGAAAAATGGAAGAACCAATGAACTCTATTTGGGATTTGCAATCATTTTGCTACTGTTGCAGGTTATAATTCCATGAGAATGTTCTTGTGTTCTCAAAATACAGAAGAATTTTAATACATACCTTCACATTAATACTATCATTCACAACAAACTTTTGCTCCATAAGCACCACTTCCTCCATGTATTTGCGTAGACGACCTTCAACCATCTTGTCTATGGCCATCTGAGGTTTCCCTGAAGTTTCCGCCTGAAGGCACCAATAAACTGGATAAGAAAGCTAGTTTAGACACAAAGAACTAAGACAAATGCCTTGCCAAGCCCAATGAACTAAACAGTCAATGGCCAAACGTGTAAACAGTTTTCCAAGAAAAAAGCACAAGCATGGACAAATTTTCTTTAAGTTCTAGTGGGATCCAACAAATACCACTTTCACAAAGGCACTAGAAAGATTACCTGAGACTTCAGGATTTCCCGTTCACCTTCTAATGCATCGGGCGTGACAAGCTCCTTAGTCAGAAACAAAGGCTTGGCAGCCACAATATGCATTGCCAATTCTGAACCAACTCGTTGCAGTGCATCAAGTTGTGAATTCTTGTCTTCAACTTCAAGAGACAGGATTCCAGCAATACGGCCTAAACCTAATTAAGATCATGCATCCAACCATAAGGCCTTTTTATCCATCCAATGCGGCAACTCTCCATCAAGCAACTACATTTTGCTTCAGGTATGGATGCAATGATGAGTGCACATGAAGAAAAGAAGCATGCTCTCTATCACATTTATCTTCAATCTCTTACGAAGAAAAAAAGGCATCCAAACGCTTCTTACCTGGTTGGGGACTAGTATGAAGATATGTGGAAAGAACACCGTGTGAAGAAGCACACATGGCATAACCTCTTCTAAATTTTACATTCTCTCCCATCATTGCAGCCACTTCTGTAATTGCATTCTGAACAGTTGTTTCTCCACTGATTTTTGGATGCTCGAGCTTTAACTTCAAGCCCTGGTGAAGCCAAAAAGCTTAGAACCCTCTTATGGCTCTTGAAAATTGAGCCTCTGACTTATCTAAATAAAATAGAGCATCTATGAAATACAATAAGATCAAATTGCCACAATAAGCTTAAAGCACAGCCGCATGGTACTTTTAGAGCCACATCATTGCAAAGACAACGGGATATGAAAACACTGCCTGTCCAAAGACAACATCGTCATGACTTGGACAGAGAAAAATCTACTTTTAACTAAAGCCATGATAGTCTCTCGAGAACTGTTTACCCTAGTCATGGTGAATAATCAATTTTGCACTTTCATTGATCTAGGAGCTTGTGAAATGTACTGCTTTGTGATTCATATCTTAAGACAGAATTTAAGCATGGGATCGGATGACAACAACAGACATCTACATAAACAGAGACCGTAACAAATTAAGCTATTTACTTATTACAATGCTAAAGCTAAAGATCAAATATACATAATTCTCACCTCCAAGTGCTCAGGTCCCATGTGATAGATCCCGGAAACTTGGTTAGAAGGATTTTCCACCAGCAAAGCTTGCTTCGCCAAAGCTAACGCCTGAAGTTCATTTTCGTCGACGAGTAACAAGTTACTTCTTCCGTGACGAATTAGTTAATGACTATGAACAAACCGAGTCGCAATATTGGAGATAGCAAACCAAGCAGTATCTCAATCGTCTCGCATGAGGACAGCTCGCTGCTCGGCATGGATTCACGCATTCAAGCAACTAAAGCAGAATCATAAATTATGATCAAAACATGAAAATTTACCAAATGCTGGAAGATCTCGTTTCTAGCGACGAAGTCGGTCTCGCAGTTGAGCTCGATGACGGCGGCCTTGCCCTCGCTCTGCGCCAGAGCCAGCAAGCCCTCCGCCGCGGTCCGCGAAGACTTCTTCGACGCCACCACCTGCCCTCTCTTCCTGAGCTCCTTCTGAGCGGCCTCGATGTCCCACTGGCAATCGACCAGAGCAGACTTCACTTCCTTTATCGGAGCGCTCGTCCTCTCCCTCAACTCCCTGATCAAACTCATCTGCTCCGTGGCGCCGACACCGCCCGCGCCGCCGCCGCCGCCGCCGCTGCTGAACCCTCTCCCGACCGCCGCGCTGCTCAGAAGCCGCTTGCACAGGGCATTTCCGAGAGGAGTCCTCGTCACGCTCCTCAGCAGCGCCATCCCTAGACGCGATTCCACTCTTCGCTGGGAATCGAAACAAAATGCGGGAGCTAACAACAGCGAGGGTTTTCGTCACCGGAGCCGTGAAACCCCTACCGCTGCCGGCGAGTGTGCTGCTGAGGTTTCTGGTGAACGGCGGTGGAAGCTGAGGAAGGCGAAAGTGAAGAAGACGGGGAGGATCTTCGCACGGAATATTTGCGGAGGCTCTGACAGATTGGGCCGAGGTTTGGGCCTCGGCCCGAGCCCGACACGAGGAAGACGACGTCAAAAGGCCCGGAACGTTGAAAAGGCTTAACGTCACCGGGTGGTCCCGTGCATTTTTGCCCCGAAGTCAAAATGGCTTCTTTACTTTCGAACGAAAACAAAATGCTTCTTCACTATTATTATTTTTTTCGAAAGTGTCGCCTTACTTTTTTAAAAAAGTGCCCCGTTAGACCTTTTCATTAAACTTTTTTCTCTTAACGAATGATTTTTTATGATATTGACGCATGAATTATTGATGTAAATGTCGAGATACGCGTGTCATTTTACAATTCATCGATATCATTGCATAATACCAAACATACATCACATCATACGACACAAGTTAAAAAAATGAAATTCAGAGACAGAGAGCTAGGGAGGAGTGTATTCATTGCTTTCAACCATGACTGTACCCTTGAGTTGTGAACTCATGGCGGCTATGGTCATTTAAGCTCAAGCTCATAACTATCATGACCAAGTTATGAGCCTGTCATATCTCGAGTTCTCAGCCATGGCTACTCAATTTGAGCTTGCGGTAGCTATAGCCACTTGCTTAGTTAATATGAGTGAGTGCGGCTCATGGTTTTTTGTGGCATCGTGGGTGTTAAGCACCGTGGCATTTCTCTTTGGTAGGCATTTAAAATAATAATAAAATACATGTCCTTCAACATGTCATTAAATTCCATTTAATATCTGCCGACTAACAACATATCTATAAATTCCATCCCGGAACCAACTTAGGACCACCAATGACACTTTCCAATGTCAATAAATTCTACCATTAACAAAACTTAGCAAAATATATTTCTTAATCAATAAATTTTCAACGAAACAAACGCACCCATATAACATTAGCACGTGCACACTAGGCCTGGGCCTCCGCCAATCAAAAGGGCCCCACTACAAACATGGGCCTCGATGGGCCCAACTCAACTCAACCACACTCTCAACCAGAGTCGCCACGAAAGACGCGATTAACGAAGGTTGGTTAAATGTGGCGTAAAAAGGCCAAAACCCCCACAACTTTTCATCCCCCCATCGTCACCATCATCGTCGTCGTCGTCATCATCGTCATCTATCTCCCCCCTGCTTCCTTCGTCCTTTGATTATTCAATTTCTCCCAGCGCACTCCTCCTCACGTTACAGTACTCGCTCCTCTCCGGTAAAACCAGAAGAAGAAATTAAAAAAAAAAAAAAAAAAAAACGATTTTTTTTTATATAAATATATCGCAGCGACTGTCGTTATTTTACGCGAGATCTGATCTGAGCTGGTATGCTTCATGCGCAGTCAACATCTTACGGCTTTTTCCGGTATAAAGTAGGAGACGATTCAGCCATTCGCGGGAAGAGGGATCGAGTGCGTTGGCGTCGCAGCTGAGGTTCCAGAGGGGAAGAGGAGGCTTCGGGTTTGCTTTTCCGCGATTCGCATGCGCTTTCGGGGGAGCGGCCAGGAGCGGATCTGATCGGGCTGAATTGGATCTAGATCTGAGGAAAGGTACGAATTGCCGTCGTTGTTCGGGCCATGAATGCGTTCCTGTTCGGTAGATCTGATTTGGGTTTTTGGGTAATCGGCGGATTGTGGTCTCTGCTTGGATGTGGTCTTTGATTGGTTATTGTTCGTTTGCTGTAGTCGATTTCGAGTCGGGCGAGGCGATGAATGGTCCGGCTCGGGTGATTAGGTTTTCTTTCGAGGCTCGCGATAGTGACTGTTCGGCTCGGTTGCGTCTCGTCGTTGTTGTGCGCGTGTCTCGACCGTTGGATCCGTGCTGTTTGTTCACTGCTGAAAGGCATCCGCTCGCTTTTTTAATTTCCTTTCGCGGTTTGGGGTTTAGCTCTGCTCCGTCGGCTGTTGTCGGGATCGCGGGTTTTCTATGCTAGGATGAAATTGCTCGTTTCGGATGTTTGTTTACCGTTTGGCTTTTCAAGTGGCGATTTTTTTGATGTTTCTCTGACGGGTGGTTACGGATCGATTGTCTTCTCTCACGGTGGAAATATGCCGTAGCATTACGCTAGTCACGGTGTCGCATGATGATGTCGAGGTGTTTATCTTGTAGTTTTATTCGTTTTATTTTTGGCTTCAGATGTCGAGATCCGGGATGCACTTGATGTGCAAATGGCGTCTGCCTTTGCTGTTGGCTCTGTTGGCCCACGTTTGTAGTGGGTTCTATCTTCCAGGAAGCTACATGCACACGTACTCCACTAGTGATAAGATATTCGCCAAAGTCAATTCTTTGACATCTATCGAGACCGAACTTCCCTTTAGCTACTACAGTCTCCCTTACTGCCAACCACCAGATGGTGTTAAGAAGAGTGCAGAGAATCTTGGTGAACTGCTCATGGGAGATCAAATCGATAACTCCCCCTATCGCTTCCAAATGAATATCAACGAGACGGTGTACCTCTGCACTACGGCGCCGCTGAAGGATCATGAAGTGAAGCTTCTTAAGCAGAGGACTCGGGATTTGTATCAAGTCAACATGATCCTTGACAATTTGCCGGCGTTGAGGTACGCCAAGCAGAACAATGTCAACATTCAGTGGACTGGTTTTCCAGTTGGGTACACGCCACAGGGCAGCAATGAGGATTACATTATTAATCATCTCAAATTTAGGGTCTTGGTTCATGAGTACGAAGGTAGTGGAGTGGAGATCATAGGAACTGGTGAAGAGGGTCTTGGTGTAATCTCTGAAGCTGATGATAAGAAGAAGGCTTCGGGTTTTGAGATAGTTAAGTTTGAGGTCATTCCTTGCAGTGTTAAATTTGACCCTGACAAGATGTCAAAGCACAAAACGTATGACCAAATCAATCCAGTTACCTGCCCGACGGAGTATGACAAGTCACAAATAATTAGGGAGCAAGAGCGAGTGTCATTCACCTATGAAGTTGAATTTGTGAAGAGCGACATTAGATGGCCATCACGATGGGATGCTTATTTACAAATGGAAGGTGCAAAAGTACACTGGTTTTCCATCCTCAACTCATTGATGGTGATCTTTTTCTTAGCTGGTATTGTCTTTGTGATATTCTTGCGGACGGTGAGAAGGGATCTCACAAGGTACGAGGAATTGGACAAAGAAGCTCAAGCACAGATGAATGAGGAGCTTTCTGGCTGGAAGCTTGTCGTGGGCGATGTCTTCAGAGAACCAGAGTGTGCGAAGCTTCTTTGTGTGATGATTGGAGATGGGGTTCAAATTACAGGAATGGCAGTTGTCACCATTGTCTTTGCAGCTTTTGGCTTTATGTCGCCTGCTTCACGAGGAATGCTCTTGACTGGGATGATAATCCTCTATCTTTTCCTTGGAATTGTTGCTGGGTATGTTGGTGTCCGCCTGTGGAGAACTCTCAAGGGAACTTCAGAAGGATGGAGGTCTGTCTCCTGGTCAGTTGCTTGTTTTTTCCCTGGGATTGTCTTCATAATTCTTACGGTACTCAATTTCTTACTTTGGGGAAGCAACAGTACCAGCGCTATTCCCATATCCTTGTACTTCATCCTGTTCGCCCTTTGGTTTTGCATCTCCGTGCCACTCACCCTATTGGGAGGATTTCTAGGTACACGTGCTGAGGCAATTCAATATCCTGTTCGTACCAACCAGATCCCCAGAGAAATTCCTGCCCGCAAATATCCCTCGTGGCTTCTTGTTCTGGGTGCAGGGACACTTCCATTTGGAACCCTCTTCATCGAACTGTTCTTTATCCTCTCTAGCATCTGGCTCGGGAGGTTTTATTACGTCTTTGGCTTCCTGCTAATCGTGCTCTTATTGCTGATCGTTGTCTGTGCTGAAGTCTCTGTGGTCCTTACCTACATGCATCTTTGTGTAGAGGACTGGCGATGGTGGTGGAAAGCTTTCTATGCTTCTGGCACGGTCGCCCTTTATGTGTTCCTATATTCCATCAACTACTTGATTTTTGACCTTCAGAGTTTGAGTGGACCTGTGTCAGCCATGCTTTACCTTGGTTATTCTCTGATAATGGCAACTGCAATCATGTTGTCCACTGGCACCATTGGCTTCCTCACGTCTTTCTATTTTGTTCATTACCTTTTCTCATCGGTGAAGATTGATTAGAGATTTCCACCTTTCCTGTCGTCCCAAAAGAAAGAAAACGGAAACCACTTTTCATGAAGACTACGAGCTAGCTGGAGTCTCTGCCTCTGGTTTGTAGAATGTTTTCTTGGTCCTTGCTTTTGGCTTTCTCCAAGTATCATTTTGTAGCCAACCATGCTGCACTGGATAGAGAGGCGCATGCTATTGCTGATATTATCCACGCCTTATATAATATCTGAGCTCCGTGAGGTTAGAGGTTTTGATGTCGTTATAGTTTCTCAAAATTGTTATAGGCTGTTGGATCATTCTAAACTTTTTGTTCATGGGTTTTAGTTCATGTCAGCGAATATTATTATAGTCAATGGACAGTTTATTTCATATTATGGATGGTTCATATGTCTAATAAATCATCTGATGGTTTGCCCACTCAGCAGCAATTTCCTGATGTGACGTTGTGCTCGTCACTATAGCGGTAAGATGAGGTATATCTCTGGTGAAGACATCTAACCAGAAGCCCTCTTGGAGCTATTTGCTGTTGATTATGGGGGCATAACTTTCACTAATGTTGAAATAGCATATATGTCTGCTTCCGCATATGGTGAGCGTATCTAGATCTAGACCTATCTTTTTAGCATGCGTTGGGCCTCTCTATAGATGCATCGTCTCTGGTCCTCAAACCTGTTTTTTTGTGTCTAATTGATCGCTTATAACAAATGTATGTATACAAAGAAGATTTCCCTCTAATAACAGTCAGCTTGATAGGCACAAGCTGTGAACCCAATCTAAGCATCGAACGAGTTAGTCAATTGATGATGACGGTCTAGGCCTCTTAAATTGAATTTACTATGGAATTGGCAGTAATTTTAAACGGCAAGTGTTCATCCCTTGTACGTCGATATTGCGAATAGATCACCTCCTTCTGTTGTCAGCTCAAAGTCAAGCCCCGTGAGTGTAATTAATAAAGTGAAGATTTTGTCATTTAGACTTTATTCATTTTACGAAAAATGTGGCGTTTCTATAAAATATTTTCTAAAAAGTCATTTTCCAGCAAAAATAATTATTTTCCGATGTTTGGGTGAAATCGAAAATGAAGTGGAAAATATTTTCTAAATCTTTTCTTTCATACACTTTTTTTCATTTATTTTTTTTTTTTATAAAAATCGATATTTATTTATTTTTTATTTTTTAAAAATTGATTATTAATTTTTTTCATTTTTCTTTTCTTTTCTTTGTTTCCCTCCTCTTCTTCTTGGTTGGTTGCCAACCACGGTGATGTCCAGCGAGCGGCCATAGGCGAGCCTCGAGCTCATCGCCGAGCTCGAGAGGCTCGCCCACCTCCGGCAAGCTTGAGCTCGTCGCTAGTCGACCTTGTACCTCACCGAGTTGTGCTCGTCGATTTGGCGAGTGACAAGTATGAGCTTGTTGGAGGTGGGCATGCCTCATGCTCGTTGACGAGCTTCATGCCACCTATGGCCGGTCACCGGCTGTCGTCGTGGCCGGTGATCGGCTAAGGAAGAAGAAGAGGGAAAACAAAGAAAAGAAAAAAAAAAAAAAAAAAATTGAATTTAAAAATACATTAAAAAGGAGGAGGAAGTGAAGGCTTATAGAAGTGTGAGCTAAGGGAGATTAAGCAAGGAAAAGTGAAAATTTTCTTTAATTTAGAAGGCTTTTAAATGTTTTCTCCAAACAATTCATTTTTCATGAAAGAAAAAAGTCTTCTAAACTAGGAGAAAATACTTTCAACTTTTGAAAAGTGAAAAATATTTTCCTCACTTAATCTTTTATCTCACGCCCTATAAGCACTCACTTCCTCCTCCTTTTTTTTTTTTTTTTCCTAATTCAAATTGTTTTTTATGTTTTTTGTTTTCCTTGTTCATCTTTAGTTTTATGTTTTCTTTTTTTTTTTTTAAATTGATCACTTATAACAAATGTATGTATACAAAGAAGATTTCCTATTACACTCAGCTTGATAGGCAGAAGATGTGAACCCAATCTAAGCATTGAACAAGTTAGTCGATTGATAATGACGGTCTAGGCGTCCTTAAGTTGAATTTACTATGGAATTGGCAGTAATTTTCAACGGTAAGCGTTCATCCCTCCTACATCGATATTGCGTATGGATCACCTCCTTTTGTTGTCTGCTAAAAGTTAAGCCCCCTGACTGTAATTAATAAAGCGAAGATTCTGTCACTTAGGTAACAAGTAGCTTCTTGGACTTTGTCACTGTGGCTAAGACCAAGCATATTTGCGGCTATGATTTACTTTGTGCTTCATGCATCAAGCCGAAAACAAGAATTCAGTATGCAATCGATCAGATCATATAGATATCCCTTCAATACAACATAGGTCATCGAAAAGATCTTGGAGACCCACCAAAGCACGAATGGCATGGGCTACTTCAATGTTGTAGCACCTGGTATTCGAACATTGGCTTGGGGCATTTTCTCTATTCCTTCTTACCCTGAAAAAGCAGAGGTGCATTATCTTACGATAACATAGCCTTAAAATGAAGGGCGAGGTTCAAATGAGGAAAGGCTTATGGTAGATACCTAGGCATCTAGAGACGAGGAAGGGCGTAGTAAGCAATGAAATGCTTCGAAGAGTTGAAAATAAGCGTAGATCCAAAAAGCTCTACTAGGCTTGACCGTGGTAAATTGACTTATTAAAGAAAGAATGACATAGGTAGACTAACTAGAAGTAGTAGGAGTTCCCGTTGAAGGGCAAATGATTCATTTAGGAAAGATCAGATGCGGATAAAAGTTATAAAGGAGGTAGGAGTGCAAAGACAATCAAGAGGTTTGCCTAGAAGCAGCCACCCTTGAAAGAGTGTAATAACTCACTAATTGAGCTTTCTTGTCGAAGATGAACGGGGCTAAGTGATCTGCCGAAGCTATGGAATGTAAAAATACATCGAAAAAGGGGGTGACAAGGTTTTTCCTTGCAGCAAAGTGGGAAGATTTCTTTTTCATTCGGCGCGATGAAAAGTAAGTACACTTCTTTAAGTTTAAGCGCCGCATGTAAGCCTTTATGAGTAATTCATCTAATTGGTTAGATCAAATTGACTAGGTCTAAAATAAGAATATCCCTTTTATATGATTTCCTATAGATATCCACATATAGATACATTGACTTTACATTTCATACATCCACACATAGATATCGGACAAGTGGGGAATGTTGAGGTGAATCAGAAAAAGTTGGGTAGGGGATGCTTCCACTTGTTTTCGGACATTGATTCCTCATGGTTCTACTCGTAGGGGCGGAATTCTCGACTATGTTAACTACCAAGGCTAGAGCTTTTGATGTCTCGGAACACCTTCCTACCGTAAAGGAAAATATGGTCCTCTTCCGAGCTTCAACGTAAAAGAGAAACCGCACTTGACTCCCAGAGAGAGAGAGAGTCGGCGCACTTCTCTTAATTCAAAAACAAACTACTAGGGCATATAAGCTAAACATCTGAGGCATTAATTCATAATGAAATGGCAAGACATTTGTACAGAAATCCAGCCAAAAGTAAGGCTAAGGACTAAAAGGAAAAGTGGAAAGACTAATTTAAGCGCCATCCGGCTGGACGAAGGGATTGGCAATCTCATCCGTGCCATCAGTGGGCGACACAAGCATCACAGCAGTTCCCCGGCAGACCTGCGATAAACGGCACAGGAACAGTGTTCATCAGAAAATATAGAAAAGGAAAAGGAACAAAAGATATACAAGGGGAAGGTCTAAAGTTGAAAAGAACATCAATTTGATGATATTTCAGTTGTCACAGACGAGAACGTGATCTATCATACTGGGTCATCCATGAAGCAGGAGGTCTCAAGCAAACTACTGGAGCATTGTATCGGCAGGAAAAGCTAAAAGGAAACTACAGGACTGTGTGGATTCTACCTGCTGCACAATATTGAGGTGCAAAAGGCAATCCGCATTAATTAAGGTGCAATTTTATAGAAAACCTCAGCATTTCATCAATTACCTTGTGCACTACCAGAACTTAGATTAAACACATGAGAATTGGAAATGTAATCCAAATGTAACAGTTTGCTGCAATAAGTCCACAAACCCAAACCACAAAAGTTGTGCAATGTCTCAAAAGATCTTGACCATACAAGTAGGTCAAATGGTCCGGAGATTGCACCTTAATGGTCCAGAGATTTCTAAAGATAGACATCCTGTTAATGACAAGCAGCTAAATCTATGCTTGCAATCTTTAATTCATTTGTTGTAGTGGCTTTAAAAGAGGTCTGCTGGTCAAACCAAGAAACTATAGGGTCCTTGAAATCACAATTTTTGGGTATGTAGTTGCTGAAATAGTTTTGATTTTCAAATGATCCACATTTTTCGCCAGGCCCCCATCCAAAAGATGTCTGCCACACATCTCTGCAATATATTCAGCTTAACCTCACTCATAATCTAAGTTGATTTTTTCCAATCAAAAGCCAAGGGCAGTTTATATTAAACATTCAGATGACATAATGAAAGATATCCTTACTATTAGGCCAAGACGCCTGGTTTGGTCAGTGGTCTTCAAGGGGTCATCAGGATCTGCAGAGAAAGGATAAGAATTTTGCATAGTTAGTTCCCTGAGCACATGAGATTTCAACAAGAAAAGTCCTGCATGGCATCATGTACTCAATCAAGTGAACCATTTAATGCATGGGGAACAGCCAAAAGGTGATAAGAGTACACATGCTAAATGCTGGTTGGCCAACCATTACTTATGCCTAGTCTTGTAAAAGAATTGAAAAAGCCAAAAACAATGCATATGGCAGTATTAAATGGGCCCCAAATGATAATTTCTTGGTTTAAACAATTAACTAATCTCTCTCCATTCTCCACCCTGAAAAAACCACTTGATGACCTGATGCATATACCTAAATCTGGAACTGCAGCAATTCTTTAGTTGTCATAAACTTTTACTTGTTGTCCTTCCACAGTAGGATGGATAATTAATTGGGTTTTCAGTTTTAGCCATTGAACTGCTCCCTCCAGTGCTTTTACACTTCTGAAGGATATGGGCCATAATTCAATTAAATCATACTAATATTCAGTGGCAACGGATATTCCACCTAAATGAAAACTTTTACTAATTCTGTCTTTCCAGAATAGGACAGATAATTAAGTGGGTCTTGTTTTAACCAATGCACTGTTTCCTCCAGTGCTTTTAGACTTCTGAAGGATATCGGCTGTAGTTCAATCATATTTATTTTCAGTGGCGACAATAATTCCACCTAAATGAAATAACAATCTTAAAATAGATGCATGGACATGCTATTTAGGTTGTCATTTTAGCGATTTAACTCTAAATTTGGAAGGGCCTATGATATGCTCGATGACAACATGTGCAATTTTGAACACTGACCAGCAAGGGTTCAAATATATCTATACACAAATGCCTAGAGCTAATCCATAACAAACAGAAAGCAAAGACGGATGAAACAAACCTAAAAGTTCACCTTTTGAAATATAGCTTGGAAAGTGCCGATCCTATGACTAAAAAGCACAAATAGATGAAAACTAAGTGTTCACCTAGGCTTCATGTAAATACCAGTTTGTATGTTTAAATAATATTTTCCCAACAATCCTTCCTTTCAAGGGGCAAAAAAGAATGATACAGCATCAGCCGGCAACATGCATGAAAGATAAATGACAACAGAGCAAAAGTACAAGCCATTATGTTTCAGGTCAAAAAAATGAAATGGCCACAAGACCTAAATGACTTGCTCTATAACTTAATAATGGAAATTTCCATTAAGAGGATATCCACTGTGAAGGCAGTGTCTGCTCCTCTGAGCTCACTGAAGCTTAATTAATTGGTGATGTTTGACTATTCTGTGGCAAGTGCACAACAGCTAACAGAAAATGAGTTGACAATCACGGAGATCATCAGCAGAGAACATAATAAAACTGTTTTCAGCATCGAAGAAGGAAATGCTGGCATATGTTTTCTGGCCAATCTTTTAAACAAGAAATTGCACCAAATGGGGTTTCTTTATTGCACTAAAATCAGAGTTCTAGAAAATGAAGAAGATATCAGAAAGCCAAGCCCCCCACGCTAATACAGTACCAGTTAAAGGTAATGAGACTATTATCATGCATCTGCTTTCATGGTATATAAAAGAAATTGAGAACAAGGAGTCTTTTAGTAGCAAAACAGTAGAATTTTCTAACTTTTTCTATTGAGCTTCTATCACCATAATCAAAGTATATCTATCTTCTCTCCACATCAAAGACACTTCAGTCAAAATGCAATTAGAGAAAATCCATAAGCTGAGTGGAAGAGTGATTACCTCGCAGAAATTCCACAGCTTCATCCAGAACAAGGTTCAGTAACTGATCATATCCCTTTAAAGTACCAGTAACTGTAGAAAAAGAAAAAAGAATCACAAACAAAAAAAGAAGCAAGAGAAAGGAAAAGCTGTGAAAAGAACTCACAACATGGGTTCATATTTAAACGCAATTCATCGTGGGTTTTGAATCCCGACAAGTCTCTAAGTACTTAATTCTCCGTGAAACTGAGAGTTATAGCCTAATAGTACTCACGTCTACGGCTTTTCGCCCACCCCTGGTTTACTTTGGAACTTTCTAATAGAATGGAATCTCACTATCCAGGAACTTTAAACTCGGCAGCAAAATACCAACAGAAACAAGCATATCTATCTCTTCAGACACATCACTCGCATTTCAACTTTTTACGTCAGAAAGAGAGCAAGACAGGAACTGACCTTGTCTTCCACCGGTGAGCTTGACTTGAACTCCCTTATCCACGAACTTGGCCAAATCCAAAACCGTCTCTTTCCTTCCCGACTGCGACATGATCACCGCACAAATCAAAAAAATAAAAATAAAAATCAAGCTAATTCTTTCGCACGTTGTTCAATTCCGCGCAATCACCTGACGCTCTCGGCTGTAAAGAGAAAGAAAGAAAAAAAAAACAGCACGAGCAATTTACCATGCCGGCGATTGCTTTCCGCCGTCACTTGCTCGCTCCTCGGTCGGAACTCAGCAGGGACCCCTGAATGGAACAGAGACGACGTTTTCCACGGGTGAGATCAACGGCGATTCCTCGCGCGATCGGAAGGCAAACCACTGCGCAATCGATCGAGCAAAAATGCCGCGAAAACGAATCAGGGACTGACCTCCGGCGGAAATCTAGGGTTTCGGTGGGAAAAAGCTGCTCGTTCCTGCTGCTCTTCGCTCCGCTCTCTTCCTCTTCCTCTCTCTCTCTCTCTCTCTCTCTCTCCCTAGGTTGCTAGCATAATGCTAGTGCTAGTAGCATTTGAGCGCCACGTGGGAAGCGTCTTGACTGGGCTGGGCTTTCAAGCTCAACTCGGGCCAGAATAAACACGGGCCCCACACATCTAGGCCCTCGTGTCTCTCTGCTGACGTGGAGTGCCAGGTCAGCAGTGATGAGACATGACTTCACTTGTTTTTATGATTTTTGGTGGGTGCATTCGCTTTATAACTATCAATTGGTAACGCCGCAATCAGACACGTGTGAGATACATTAACGTCACTTCATGACTAGAGAAATTTCATAAATAAGATGCATTGTGAAAATTCTTAATTGGCGTGAAAATAAAAATAATAAAATCTTTAAATTGCTGCGTGTAGCGGCCATCATTACTAATGGCGATGAAGATATTTTGCCTCCATCAGGTGAGCGCTCTCTCTTTCTCTCTCATCTCTCCAAATGGAGGTCATGACTTTGACTAAGGTGATTGACTTTGGATAGGGCAAGAGATTACACGCTTCGAAATAGACTTTTGTTTGGGTGTGATGTTGTGTTGGGCAAATGTGGTCACAATTATTGTAAAGGCAGTAAGTAAAACGAGTATGCGGTGACGTTGGCAAATGCAGCAATCGTGCTGATGATAATGGTCGAGTCTTGGTGACAATTGTAGTGGTGAGAACCAAGCCTGTTGATGATTGTCAGTTTAATATTGGTAGTGATGGTGGAGTTTTGTTGGTGTTAATGTTCGAGTACAGTAGCAACGGTGAAGGCAACTGCTCTAGAGCCAATGACTGAAAACAGCAGATGTGAAATGTATATCTTCCTATGATGAAGGGAAGAAATAGCTAAGGAAAGTACCTACACGTCATGGTGTACAAAACTAATGACTGGTTGATATTGTCGGTATCTACATTAGCTAATGTCGTCAAAACTCGAGTATATTCAATCCATATCCAAATGTTCAGGATAAACCAAGTGACAAAGTCTAGATGACATTAAAGAACTAAAAGGTAGGGATATAATCACGACATAACTTTTAGAAAATACTCATTCGAGTCTCAAAAATATACTTTTCTTGCATTTTAATTCCAAACTTGCAAGTTTGATGCATTTGAGTTTTTTCCGGTTAATTTCCATCTAATAACTTGGAGCTGGAGCTAATGGAAAATAAATTGAATAATTACAATAAATTTTAGGATTTACATGAGCAAGTTTTACAGCGCGATTGTTCCGACAAGTCCAGAGTAATCCGAGTGCTATATAAGAGACGAGCGCGTGCTGCGCCAGAAGTCGGAAGCAGAAGATAACGCTAAGAGCTTGCGAGCGTCTCGCCGGCGAATTCGAACGATAAAAATTGCCGTCGGCGCGCGCATTAAACCCTAAACCCTCGATTCCTTGCCCGGGAAGTCGGCGATGGCAGCCACTGGAGAGAGCTCCGCCGGCGGCGGCGGCGGCGGCGACAAGCCGCTGATCGTCCGTGTCAAGCGCAAGGCCTCCCAGTCCCCCGTCGACGCTTTCTGTGAGTTCCGCTTTCTTGTTCGACGGCTTCTTCCGGCTTCCTTTAGATGGCTCATTCCCGACGCGAGAAAAAAAAAAAAAATTTGTGTGGCGGCACCTCTCTCGGTCTTCGCTTCTCTTTCTGCGATGTCTTTGACACGGCTGGATGGTGGTTTGGCAGGGTTGGAGATCAACGAGCGGCCGCTCAAGAGACCGTTTCTCGATTTCGAGAAACTGTCTATCTCAGACGCTTCTGTAAAGGGTACTTGATTCTGCCCTCGAGTTTTGATCGTTTTGGTTCTCGTGTTTTGCCTTCTGAGGGGCATTAGGAAGAAAGTGCTGGTAGATGGTTGCTCTGTTCTGGGATTGGAATCCCTTCAATGGGTAAATTGTCCAGACTACTTGAGAATCTATAGCGGCAAAGTGTTGTCTGGTTGGGTTAAATGTTTATTTGGACATTGCTGTGTTAGTATGGGGACTGGGCTGCCTTGATCGATTATGCTCCTATTTCAACAATTTAGCTTCTAACTGGTGGAGTCATGTACGAAATGCTCGATAAATGTGTTCCATTGACTTATGATTGTTGTATCTTTATATAATACAACCACTGGTTCTGTCGACAAATTTGCCCCGACATTGCTGAGGTTACGGGTTTTTAAATTTGTTATGATGATTTCCTTCTCATTTCTTAATTTTTCTTTTTTCTTGTTGTCTATGTATTTGCAGAGAATGAATTGAAGATTAAAAGGGTGTTAGTCAAGCATGTTGAAAGCACAAACAGCTCCGAGGCTGACTTTGATTTATTGCAATCATTTCTGGTCAGAACCCTCATATATCATGGACCATATGCAATTTGGAAATGCTTTGAGGACTTTCATTACATTTGTTTTACTGACATGTTTTTGGTTCACTTCTTGTCCATCCTAAGTGATCTATCGAAAATATTTTGTTGGGCAGCCTAGATCTGCTGAAGTGTCTGAATCTAATATGGTTATGGAGGGTAGAAGACGCGCATTTAAGAAGGACAATGTAAGCTCTCTCTCCCTCTCCCTCTCCCTCTCCCTCTCTCTCTCCATAGAGGGCAGGAAAAATACTTGGAGAGGAAGTTTTTGGATTTCTATTAGAATTCATTCTGTAGGAGGAGAGGTTGAGTTGAAGTAGGATTTTCAAAGATTGCCATCTCAAGGCATGATCTCACTGTGTATCTTGCACTTTTGTATTTCTTGGCTGTAGATACAAGAGGAGTTGCTGTCTAAAGCGAGAGAGGCAAAAGAGGTATGTTGGAAAGCCGATAACATACAATTAATTTTCGCTAGAGTCTAGGATTTGAAATCCACTTGCTTTTTTGTTCTATTTCAAATTCAAGGATGCCTTTACTGAGGAAAAAAAGAGAGAAATGCTCACTTTTTTCCAATTCATCAAGAAATTTCTCTTGTAGAAATAAATACTTGAATGATAATTTTTCTCTGCATCTACATATATAATGCTTCAAGTACATTTAGGTCTTTGTTTTCATTTGAGAGACGGTGCATTGGATGCTTGGTCTTATACTTGAAATTGTGGTGCTTTACTCGAATTAAATTACTGAGTGAAAATCTAAAGAGATAAGGAGATGAAGCAGACCTACATAATATTACACAGTGTTGCCCACTATTACTTTGATGAGAAAGAGGTATACATAATTACTGGAACTTCAGTATGCTTTATTTGCACGAAGACAAAAACTTAGCTGGATATTATTCCCCTCTCCAATCAATACACAAACTTAAAGAACGTTGGGATCTGGTCATTTATGAACAAATGGTTGTGATTTGGGCAACCACTTGGAACTGCCTAAGCCACATGTAAGGCTGATCACTGGGTATTCTGTTTGTCCCTTTCAATTTCCGTGTGGTTTCATACTTTGATAAAAATGATGATATTCATGACTGTACGCAGTGCTGTATGCAATTGTCTTTGTCTGTCAAACATATCTTTTTCTTGGAATCTGTATTTTATGGAGCAGTAGTGCAACTAACTTTGTGTACAGTCCATAGAAATATCACGTGTTAAGGCTGTAAAATTTTAGGCTATTCTACGAGCTCTATATTTGGTTTCTATTATTATGGACAACAGATGCACTTAGGTATGGGTCGTTTATTTCTTTTTGGTTTATTTCTTTTTGATCTTCCTATTTGCCTTATCTATAAGTGCAAAATTTTAGGGCTTCCTGCTAAGGCCCATTTAATCCGTCTGCCAAGTTATATGTGGTTAGTCGTCAAAGGCATTTTTATAATAAAAGCTCTTAAAAAGAGCTGAAGTTCATTTCCATGACATTTCCTTTTAAATAATGTCTATGTATGGAGCTTTATGCAATTTATTTCTTTGGCTTCATATGGAAATTCAATATGGGTGATCTTGCAACTAACATCAAGTAGAGGAGTCCAACATTGAGAACACGTGAGGCTTTGTGGTTTATTATTCTAGTTCAATTGCTTGTAGACAATTGCCAAAAATGCTCGCTTTGAGCAAATATGGAGGAGACGTAAAGGAAGTGAAGGGGACACGGACAACAAAGCTCTTCATGAAATGTATCAGTTTTATGATGTTGTTCGTGTTGACGGTGAAGAAAAAACCAGCACGGTCTCAAAGGAAGAGTAAGCTCTTGCTCAAATACTGTTTCCTTTTTAACCTCTTCAACAACATTAGAGAATCTTATCTTTTTGATGCAGAGATTTATCGTTGGAGGATCAAAGGATGTTATCTAGTTATCTACCTCTTTTGAGAGAATTTATTCCAAGTGCTGCAGCAGAGATTGAATCCGATTTGAAGGTCCACAAGTCAGAACAAGGTTCTGCTTCATAAATAGTTGTCAGTTATTAGTTTTCCTGCTTTCAAGCATCATTTGTTAGTTTTGTCCAATTTTTTGTGAGAAAAAACTTATGTAAGTTTTTATTGCACCCGCATAGGATATCCTGTCAGGTGTTTTTAAAGTGTTCACTCATCTTTCTCTGTTTCAGGAGCCGCCGATGATTATATATATGACTACTATGCAGTAAATGATGACGCAGACGTGAAGGATGATTCTTTTAGCAAATTTCCGCTGTAAGTATTGCATATGAAGATTTGTATTAGCAACTGCACTTGTCATTATTTTAAATTTTCTCACTTCTGGACTGAAAGTAAAGAATCTTGATTCAGAGTGCAAGTGGATGAGGATGATTTTTTTGATGGGCCTGATGAATCAGATATTGAGAGCGATGATTCTAATGGTATGGCAGTGTTTCGTTTTTCTTTTTCCATGTACTGTTCAGAAAATCCTTTTGGATTGTTTAATAATCTTGTTCTTGGCATCCTGCAGCTGAGAATAATCCTCTGAATGATTATCCTGAAGAGGAATCTGAAGAGGAAAAAAAGAGTGAAGATTCTGATGGTCAATCTGAAGAGGAAGAGGAGGAGGAAGAAGAAGAAGAAGAGAGTGATACGGAATCTGAGGATTCGGTACTGCGTTGTTCGTCAAATATAGATGATTCATTTGAAGATGTGATGGGGTATGATGACAATGTACTTGATCACAATCACGATCACAAGGAGGGTGAAGGTGAGGGTGCTGACTGGAGATGGTCCTACCGATGAAGCTTGGCCACCATGAATCAGAGATTCACCTGTCGACCTGTTGCGTGGAATGGAGTGCTATTAGTAATTGTTGATAATTGTCATGTTCGGTTTGTTACACATGAGAGACAATCTTGCTTAATTAGGAACTCTGGTAACAGATTGTTAATACTGCAGCGATTTGGTGGATCAACGAAAAAAATGCATATAAGTGTCTCTGAATGTATTTGGATAGCGTTGCCAATGTGGTGTTCTCGAATTTCTGCAGTTATGAACTTGGACATGGGATTAAATGAAGGCAGGAAAAAGCAAGAACGCTCACTTTGGCAGAAATTAAACCCGAAGAGGTCTTTCAAGTTTCAGACAAGCGTCCTTTGTTTCCGCGTATGTCATGACACCATCAAAATAATCATTTTCTCGTATTTAAAATAAAATGACTAATTAACTCATTTGATGGAGAGCTAAAGATTCTTTTAGGATGATGTTGTAGGGTGTCCAATCCTTGGAGCACCCAGCTACGTCCTGTCTCTCTTAAGAGAGTTTCATCGGCGATGCACAGACGCAACCTATGTAACGGAAGAATGGTTTGCAAAGGATCATAATCGAACTTAAGTTGGTTTGCAAAGAATCATAATCGCCACCAAAACTACATTCCAAATTTCCAATACCACGAAATGTGGATACAGAAATATGAGGCAGGAAGTTGGTTTGCAAAGAATCATAATCGAACTTAAGCTGAACAAAGGGTCAGCTTTAGTCGAATGACATCAAATTATCAATCCAAAGTTAAAAAATTGAGGGCCTATGCAAGATCTGCAGCCCTAGACCAGGGCAAGCAAATTCACAGCAGCATCTTGAAGATAGCTTCAACTATTTGAATTGTCAGCATGATAGCTATTGTTGGTTCCTCCATTTTCCTGTCGCCCCTCCGTTGAGTTGATTCTTTCATTCAGCAACAAGCAAATACTTCATGTTGGGCATCTGATCTGATTTATCAGATGTTGAAAGTGGAGAATCCCTGATGAGACTGCCGATCCAAGAAGCTGCAAAGGAGGATTGAACTTGTCCTGCATGGCATCTTGTATGCTGGAAAGAAGCATCTGTGGGGGAGAAATTGGCATTTAAAAAAAAAGCCATAAACGTTGGACCACTAAAGAGAAAAGCCATCTTTTGCAGAGATTATTCCAGGACGTCCTGGATGTCCAATTAATAAATGGAAGGTAGTTAGTCTATGATATTCCGAGAAGAAGCAAGTTAGCATGCCTGGAACTTATCAAAGAAAAAGAAGTCAAGTGTTACATACCTTTCATTAACAGTTCGCATAAAAAGGAAAAGGCATGCTACTTCCCGCTAGAAAGAAAGATAACCACAAGCGCAACGATGAAGGCATGATCAATAGAGCCAGGATATATCGTTAATCGAAATTTTCCCCTTCTCACATAAATCTGGTGAAGCTTGTACATAAGGCTAGTCTGCAAGTAAAAAAACAATGTATCAGACAAGGGAACAAGCCAGAGAGTACTTAAACCAATCTGTTAAGGATTAACTGGAACAAGTCATTTAAGCCTCACTTTTAATCCCCAAAACAGTTTTAAGTACCTGGGCGACTATGGAATCACCTTGATAGATTGTGCAAGACTTCTGGAACTTAAAGCCCCTCATCTTGAAGGATGAACCTAGACTGCCGCAGCTTTCACCAATAACAAGGACCTCTAGCTCTGTTCTGGTGAGGGAATTTCGAGTTCTCTGCACGTTGCATATCAACTCTTTCTCTTTGCCATGATCAACTTTGAAGATTTGCCACGACCCATTCTACACTCAACAAAAAGGAACATGAACAAATGACAAGTAGGGATACAATGGGGCCATGAAAAAGAAGCATGACATTAGTCAATTGCCTTTTCAAAGCAACTTGAGATCAAGTACATAAGCTGAGCTGTATATTTTACATGATACATTGGGAAAAATGGTGCCTAACTGACAATGAGATCGACGCCCATGTATCCTACCTTTCTAAACAATGTGTGACCAATTTTAGCTCTTTAGAACAGTACCTTTTTTCCCCTTCAGCTCCCATCATAAGCGACTCAATTTTTCTCTGTAATTTTGATGCTCTTGCATTACCAGAAAGCAAGCACGCGCTGGTCCTACCAAAGGGTCAGATTATTACCAAGAGCAGTGATATACTTCACATGCAAGATAAACTGTCAGTTTTCATTGGCTCCCGAACTTTATCGAATTCAAAACAGTGCCATGGAAGGTAACCGATCGGGCATTGATCCCTATTCAATCACACAGAAACCGAATGTCCGACTCGAAATCTTCCACATTCACAAGTCACACAAATCGGTTCGTCACAAACCATCAGCACAATACTGAAATACAACCTAGGAATCCATCAACATAAACACTACCCAAAAATGAGCACCGCCAAAAAAACGTGTGCCCGTCTGCTACTTCGATCATCAGCTGAATTTACAACAGAAAAAAGCTCCAATTCGCTCGATCACAAGACACGAGCTCCAACAGATTAACCCGCCAAAGGACAAAGAAAAAAAAACAAATTTGACCGTTTCAAACGAGGACCGAGAAGAAGAGATGGAAGGCAGAGGACCACTCACGCGACCGCGAGCGATGGATAAGATGGGATCGCCTGCAGCATCGAGAAGCGATTTCGTGTCACGACGAGGCGGCGGCGACGACAATGACGACGATTTGGGTTGGCGGACGACCCTGAAGACGGGATTACCGGAGGAATCGACGAACCCCAGCTCGCCGCGAGGGAGGTTCTTGTGCTTCTTCGACCCGAACAGATCGATCGGAATCGGCAGGCTCGCCAGAACTGCGGCGTCGGATGCCGGAACTGCGGCGTCGGAGGCCGGAACTGCGACGTCGGATGCCGGAACTGCGGCGTCGGATGCCAGAACTGCGGCGTCGGATGCCGGAACTGCGGCGTCGGATGCGGCGTCCATGGGGAGAGAGAGAGAGAGAGAGAGAGAGAGAGAGTCTTCGGTCTGAAAACGCCAACGTTGTGTTCGTGAAGCGTACGAAATGGAGAATTCTTACTGAAGAGGTTTTTGCTGTTTTTCCTATTCATTCTTGTTGGAAGATTCATAAAGATAAAAAAAGTACACACTTTTTGCACACGCATAAGGATGACGAGGACGGTATTTACTTTTAAACTTTCCTTTCTTCAGTGCAAAAAGTTTGCATATTATCCACAACTGCTTTTACATGCCAAATACCAAAAGAAAAAACACAATCTTAAAAGTCGGAAAAGTTCTAAACTATTACATTGATGTCAATTTAGACTTAAACCTCTTGATCTAATGCCAATTTAGTTATTATAGCTAATCTTAGTTGTATATTGCTAATGTAGACAATATTTAATAATATTTTAATTATTTAATTCTAATTTTCCTTTTTTCCCCTTCCATACCTTCTTCCTCAGGTCGGTTGCAAGACCTTGGTGACCAGTCAGAGGCAAGGGACTCACTGGCCACTGGCGAGACTTGCCTAGCCTTTGGTGAGCTCGCCCTCATAGGCCATGGGTGAGGCGAGTCTTGACCTTGCCAATGCAATCTCATTGGTTCTCACCTCTAGCCGATTGCTGGCCGGTGACTAGTTGGAGGAAGAAGAAAGGATGGGAGGAAAAAGAAAAAGGAATAAGAAAAAAAGGGAAAAAATAAATATAAATGAAAAGTCATCCACGTTAGCATCGCTTGTGTCGCATAAGCCTATTGGAATCCACATTAACAAAATTCGACCAAAACTAGCTGAAATAATTGAATTAGTATTAAGTCAAAAGGTTTATGATTAAATTAATACTAATAAAAGATTTAGATTAAATTGGTACCAATGGAACTATTAGGATATTCAACCAAAAAAATTTACTACGAATAATTTAAATCAACCTTATAAACATATATAAAAAAAAAAAACATCTTTTATCAACGTGACATGTTTAATCCGGCCTTTCAAATTTAGCTAAAATTGCAACGCGTTTTGCCCCGCATTTGAAAATAGCATATGTTATGATTTCATCGCTCGATGGTCTTGTAGCGGTTAGAAAAGGTATGGGCACTTCTTTTAAGGAAAGAAAGAACCTCTTGATGCTCTTTTAGCAAGAGTAATTTGGTCGAGGAGCCGTGATGAAATCAATAGATGAGAATAATCTGTGGTTGGGCTTGAGAAGAGGCTGGCTACTAGGTGTTATTAGCTGTGAATAATATCACATTTGGAAGAGACAAAATGTTAGAGGACATTATTTTTGTCGTAGTGCTAAGATTTTGTGCGTTTAGATTTCGTGCGTTTTTCCATATGTTCAAAAGATTGTATTGAATTTGACACATTGACAAATGTCGTGCTTTTTTTTTTTCACTACATTTGACAAGTTGTGGTAACTTTGTCATAATGGTAAAATGATTTTTTAATTTATTTTATATTCGCATTTGGCTTACCATTTGTATCATTTTTATTACGGACTTTAATAAAATCTACAAATACAACGGGCTCTTTTTTTTTGGTAACCAAGGACTCCGCCTTGACCCACCGCGCCTGGTGGCGCCGTCGGGTCTAACTCCTATACCTCGGAGGAGATTAGCATCGAACCTCAACACTATGGCCCCCTACTTATAATGCTTAGTAACTGCGAGTTTCGAATCCTTGACCTCGGCGATGAAGGAGAGACTCTAATTCAGCGCTACAACGGGCTCTTTTGATTGCTATTTAATTCTAGATCATCAATGTTAGACAAGAAGAGAATGGTGATCATTCAAGCATTGTAAATTAAAAGAAGCATAAAAATCATTTATCCACGAGTACATTTAATTTCGACATATCACTCATTAATTGAGTAGAATCGAAAAAACATTTTAGCTTATCGATGATGGATCCGCTCATCTCTAATAAAAAGATTTTGTTAACAAGTACCCGCTAAGCAACAGATCATCGAAATTAACGTTTTCAATGAGAAAAGAAATTAAGAAGAAGAAGAAGAAAGAACGAAAAATGGGACTAAAAGGAAATAGAAATAGACGAGAGCGCAGCGAAATAAAAATAAAGCAGGACGCAGCGGATCATCGCTTTTTTCCCTCGAGCATTAAGCAAACTTAAGAAGGAGAAGAAGAAAAGCAAAAAAAAAAAAAAACTCAAGTCAAAACTAGCCGTTGGCATTTAAAAGACCTTTCGCGAACGCTCCTCCTCCTCCTCCTCTTCTTCTTCTTCTTCTTCTTGCTTCGTTGGACCTCGCAACGTCTCTCGCCTCAAGCCATCTTCATCTTCTTCTTCTTCTTCTTCTTCTTTCTTTCTCAGTCCCTCTTTCTGTTCTTCACGCACGCGTGTTATCCGTCCGCGGAGATGTTCACGGAGGGGCTGGACGAGGGCGCAATCAGCTGGGTGAAGCAGGTAAGCTCCCGGCTCTTCCGCTTTTCTCGTCCACGCGGGCCACGGACCGTGCTTCGGATCTTCCGGCTTTTTCTCGATTCCGCCCCCGCGGCGTTCTTGCCATGATTAGTGGATTTGAGGGAAAGTTTGTGAAATCCGACGCCCGATCTCGAGGTTCTTGTTCTTGAATCTTGACAGCCAAGAGCGTTTTCTCGCTCATCTGCAGCTAATCTCGCGTTTCGCCTTTCGAGATGAATTGTTGCCTATTTTTAGTAATATTGGAAAAGATCAGTAACAGAGAGACTATAGTGACATCTCAAACGGAAAAAGGTTCAGTTTTTGTCCTTCAATTGCCTCGGAATATCATTTTCTTGATCAATGGCTTGCAGGGATCAGATGTAGGAGAAGCACCGGCTCGCTCTCCCTTGACGGAGAAGCTCCCCGGAGTAGACCCATTTCCTAAATCTCCTCTAGGGTTCAGCAGCAACAGTTATATGTCAACCCACAGTTTACCTCCACTGAAATTCCACTCGGGTCTCCTCACGCCTCACAGCATCGTAGCTCCCCCTCTGGGAAAAGGCAGTGACGACGATGATGATTGGGGAAGCGATGAGGAAAGTGTGGCTTCTGTCCCGGAGGATATGGATTGCTCCTACACTGACGAAGAAGACGATTCATCGAAGCCAGTCCTCTGCCGATACGACGAAGAACAAGTATTTGGTCATATGCCCCCCAGCAGAGCGAAATGCGGCACGGGGCGACCTTTGAACAGAGGGTCGGCGATGGAGGATCTCAAAATTGAAGTGCCCGGGACTTGTAGAAGGCATACATCAGATGGGGGATTAGGAATGAGGACCTGTGCTCCGAGTGGTCTGACATCTGCACCTGCAAGCAGCCATTTGCTTCGAGAGCGAGTTCTACTACGAAATGTGGGTGCAAGATGATCCTCCAAATCACTTAATCTGATTTATATATCGACGATATAGCCGTTGGGCTGATTGTTGTCAATTTGTAACTGATTGCAGAGAAACCCAACTCATGTGAATGTTGTGGAAAGTGGCGTATCAGACTTGGGGACTCCTAGTGCTCCTCCTATAATGGATGACGGGACTGAAGAGAAGAGCTTTCTAGCTGAAAGTGAACATGAGGAAGCTTTCAGAGGATCGGTAGATATTGACAAGACTGGTAATGGACCACGTTTTTCTGAAAACTCGGAGGTTATTGAAGATACAGCAGATTGGGGAACGAGTGAAATACCTCAAGAGGTCGGCGAAAGGTACTTTGTGGATGTAAAGTCCACTTAAGAATTTTATCTTATTGTCTACCATTTTGTGTACTGGACACTTAACAAAGATTTCATAACAAAACACAGAGTGAGAGATACCATTCAGGATGAGAAGGAAGTACAGATACCGCACCAACAGACCAACTCACTTGAACATTCACCTCATTACAGTGCCAGGTATGGTTCCCATTCTCAATTCACAGTTCACATCTTCTCATGGTAGAGATTATATCTTGAGCTCTTCTGGTTTCCACTTGTTTAAGAGAATGTCTGCTTCATATTAAGTATCAACTTATTTTAATTCCTTTTCTATGACACACCAGCTTCTACCAGTCCCCAGCATTGTGCTAAATTGATACTGCTTTATCTTTCTGCAGGTCAGATGTTATCTGTTTCCTAATGGCATTGTACTTGTTCTTATTGCAGTGGTCAATATGCTTGGCAAACACTCGTAGCATATGATGCATGTATTCGCTTATGTCTATATGCATGGGCAAGGGGCTGTACAGAGGCACCTGAATTTCTGCGGGACGAATGCCTTGTCCTCCGCAATGCCTTTGGGTAGCCTAATTTTAGCTTTCCTCCAGATGCTATTTATTTATGTAACTACTCTATTCACTGTAATCTCAGTTCAAAATCTACTTTGAAGTCTGAACTGGCCCATGTCCATCATCCTTTAATTATGCAGATTACAGAAGTTCTTGTTGCATCCAAGGGGTGTAAAATTAGGAGAAGGGAGGAGTACAAAGAATGTGCAGTCTTGCCCTTTGAAGGGAAAAAAGATTGTTGGCAAGATAAGAGTTGAAGGTTTGGTTTGATGTTTCCATTACAGTAACTTCAAGAATATATGCCTGTCAAATGCAGATCAACTTTGAAAAATTGTCACTCCAGTTCCTTCTCTTCTCTAAATTGATTTTTCAAATACCAAAGTCTGGAGAAAAATTTTGTCCACATGCCTGGACCTTGTGGATGACCAAAACTAAATAAAAATAGACATCTTCAATTCAACATAATCTATAGCAATCAATCAATGTAAAGATGCGTGCGAGACTGAAGCGTGTATTTGTTTGATGTGTCAGTTAGAAGACTTCGAATTGTCCCAAGGAGGAAGCTTAAGAGCACATATTCACAGCGAAGTGCTATGTATCTGCAAGCAGGAGCAGAGTACGTCAGACACGTTTCCTCGCTTGTCAAAACCGGCATGAATTCTCTTAAACTAGCCTCATTTACAGTCACACCAGAAGGTTCGTTATCTTATAATGAGAATTTCAACACATGTTGGTTTTTGTTTTTAAACAGCATGCTGTGATTCAAAACTTGTCGTATAATTAATGTCCGCATATGCATAAGACTAAAATAATGAGCTTCAGCATATGTAGGATGATTTGCAGAAATACAATAAACAACTTCTATGGGTTTCATTTCTCATTAAATTCTAACTTTTGCATCAATCTGAACAGCAGAATTTCGTTATGCAACAAAGAAGCGTAAGTGAGATTTGAGCAATAAATGGTAGTTTGAGTTTGCCATGGCAGTAATTAATCACGATGTCAGGAACTTAATTCATGAGTTTCTGATGATGTGTAAATGATTTTTTTTTCATCTTTGCAGAGCCCCTTTCTTGCTTGTTCCAACTCAAGAGTTCTTCAGATGATCCTCAAGCTGAAACTGATTCTGGAATTTGCTTGCACCCTGGATGTGGAGATTACCATGTCTTGTAAGTGGTTGCTTTTATCTTTTTAAGTTGTGGATTCTAGGAGCGCCGAAACTTATATGTCTATAACACAGTGGAAATTGTGGTAATGGGTACATTAATTTTATTGACAATGGCCAAGGTAGTAGTATGATTATTTATTTATAGATGCGGTCTTTGGCTCGTTTCAGCTTCCCAGAGAGTCAAGGCGATGCTCTTTTGGTGGAAGTGCAAGATACGAAAAAATCAGTCCTTGGTCGGGCTACCATTCCAATTTCATCCTTGACTGACAATCCTGTATGCATATTTTATCTTTGTCTCAATATCATGCGCTATTCTTTGCTTCCACTACACAACTTTAATTATAAATTTTGCAGAGTGACAAACTACGATGGTGGCCGATATACCATGATGATCATGAATGTGTAGGGAAGATCCAACTTTCCATGGCTATCACCAGTACATCTGATGAGACTCACCATATAAAGGTTTGTGTTACCTCTTAGCATAACGTGATTCAATTTTCTCATCATTCTTTTTTCATTTCGATTCTTTTTCAAGTTGGAAAAGGGTTAATTAACAACAGACAACTTACATGAGTAACCTTAAATAAACGTAGCGCTTTCAAGTTCGATTCGTGTAACTTTTGCAGACCTGACTTGCTAAGAGCATTAGTGAATATGATTAGCACAGTCAATGCCTAATGGCCCTTAAACAAGATTCCTCCCCCTTTAGGGCATAGCCAGATATGATGTAGATTGGAATATGTAAATCACCAGACATCTACATAGATCAATTGATAGTTAAGGGACAACTCCATCTATTACAATACCTTTGAAAGATCATTTTGATAGAAAAACATGAGTAATTGCCAAGTACATATCCAATTGATTGTCCTCCACAAGCCTAAATTTCCTTATTGCATCTGCAGTAACAACAGTCGACTATAATTTTTACGTTGCCACAGTAATAGTCGTTCATACTTAGTGTGCACCTATTTGGGCTTAACGAAATTTTACTCTTTGTATGGGGGGGTTCAAATAGTGCTTTTCCAGTTAAACCGTGTGCTGTCATGGAATGTTCACTACAATTTAACAAAACACTAGGAAAGATATACAAGACTTTGTTACATATATCCTTCTTTGAGCAAGAAGCAGCACACCTAGTTGGACTTGAGTGACAAAGAATATCTTCAGGCAAATGCTTTCCAATTTTATGATTTCTCAGGACTTGGGCAATGAAGAGTATCTCTCGATTCTCTTCTATCACTTACTCATGTGCATTTATGCATGTCCCTTCTCTGATAGGAAGCACTTAGACTTGGTCATGTTGAGAAGACAAAAAAGGAAAGAGGAGCAAACATAATGAAAGGTTGAGATCAATTTGATATTTTGGAAGGAGAAAAAATTGAAGAAGATAACAAGAGAACTCATACCCTTTCTCCCTTCTTTCATGATATATTGGTACTGTTGTGCATTTGAATACCAAAGTTCCCTAAAAGCACTCTTGCTGATAAACTGTGGATGCAACTGTTTAAGTAAATGTTTCCAAATTCCAGAGCGGACCTGTTGTGGAAACTTTAGCTTACGATTTAGTGCTCGATGCTGCTATGCGGGCACAACACTTTCATTCTGGGAACTTGCGAATTGATGGGCCATGGAAATGGTTGTTGGCTGAATTTGCAAATTATTATGAAGTGTCAGATTCTTATACTAAGTTGAGGTAACAATTGAGTCCACTTCAAAGCAATATTTTGATCTGTATTTTGCTTTCTACTTTCTCCTTATGCTAATTTCTCTCCACTTCCTCCGAGTTTTCTATCAGATATCTTTCACAAGTCATGAATGTGGCAACTCCCACAAAGGGCTGTTTAGAGCTTGTGAATGAATTACTTGTACCCATTACAAAGGCGAAGGGTGAGAAGAACCTGACAAGGCAGGAGGTGAGTTTCTTTAGCAGATATTAAACTTCCTACTCACTACTCGATCTGTTTAGGCTGATCATTAGGGTCAAGTCTATCTTACAAAACATTATTTGGGAGAGCACCCCGAGAAAGCCTTATATGTTGCATCTTTCACCTGTACTGCAGAAAGGTATTCTCTTGGATTGTGAAACACAAATCGAGGGTCTACTTACAAGTGTTTTTGAGAACTACAAATCGCTGGATGAAAATTCAACCACCGGTTTGGTAGATTTGCTTGGTCCAATGCAAGATTCCGCTGCACCAGCTCTTGCTCCTGCAGTCCAAGTCTTTACCCTCCTTCATGATATTCTAGCTCAAGATGCACAGAATATGCTGAGGAACTATTTGCAGGTAAATAGCGTTTCATTATATGAGGTTGAAATCTAGAGTACTAGATCATTAGACTCAATGATATGACCTACAACTACAGCCACACATTATGAAGTAGGGGGATTCAGCTCCTTACTATGTTTTGGCAGAAAACCTTGGGTTTTAAATCACACAAGGGAAGTTTCACTTATTAGGATGTTTATGGCCTAATACAAGGGGCCAGGGTATAGGTCGTTGTATTCGAGATAAACTTTCTACTTAGATGTCATCAATTTGTTAGATCTGCTGACAAATATGCATTATCATGGCTTCATTTTGATTCGACCTCTTACAGACTGCTGCAAAGAAGAGGTGTCGGAAGCATATGTTGGAGACAGACGAATTCGTGTCAAGCAACTCTGACACTTTTCTAGTTGATCAAGTTACCATATCGACAGCATATCTAAAGATGAAGAATTTGTGCATCAATTTAAGTAAGGAGATACAAGCAGATATCAAGATCCACAACCAGCATGTACTTCCAAGGTACTAAAAACTTTTGTGACTCTCCTCAGAAAATTACCACTGAGAGTAGATGTGATTTATAGTTTGGATATAATCAGTGAAAAGGAAGGCACTAGACAGGAATGAAGAAGCAGACAGAATAATTGATATTTTTCACTGTCATTTGATTTTTTTGGTTATGAACTTACGGTATCGATCGATACAAAGTTTTGTGGGATGCAAGGTGTGCTTGAGATCATAAATTCAGATTAATATAAGCTGGAAAGTTTCATCCAGATGGTCACCTGCCGAAAGTGTACATACTGCTTATGTCGTTGGGTTTCTAACATAATTGCTCTGTTCCAGTTCAGTTGACCTGTCGAACATCACAGCTGCTGTGTACAGTACCGAGCTTTATAGGAGGATTAGTGCTTTTCTTGCTGCATGGCCTCCATCTAGTCCACTGCCGTATGTAAATGAACTATTAAAGGCAACTGCTGATTTTGAGAGGGATCTCGAGTCATGGAACCTCAGGTTTGTGAAAGGAAATTTTCTCTATCATAGTAAAGATTTGTGCAGTGAGGAAAAAGTAGGAGCACAGCTCACAAATGCATCTAGAAATCTGAGGAAGTAACTAATCATATACCCTATTAGAAGATGGAATTTTTGTTTGACATGTTTGTGGTGCAGTCCGGCACAAGATGGACTTGACTCGCGGAACTTGTTCCATGGTTATATCGTAGTGTGGGTACAGGATATGCAACTGAACTTGCTGGAACTCTGTAAAGCAGAAAAGGTATCTTTCTTAAGATGTATCAGCTTAATTAGCATTAGCATATATGCCGATCTCTCTAAGCCGGCCAAGTTTTTTGTTGTCGTTTGAAAGAAGTTACTTATTTTTCAATAAATTTCATTTGATCCATATTTGCAGGTTCCATGGTCAGGAGTAATAACAAATCATTTCACCTCGCCTTTTCCAGAGGAGATGTATGAGAAGATGAAAAATGCTCTTACTGAGTATGAAGTAGTGATCAATCATTGGCCGCAGTACTCTCTCATTCTGGAAAATGTAAGCACTCTTTCTGTCCTAGAGAGCAAGTCTCAGATACGAATGCAAATTTCAGCCAAATGAAAATGCAATAAATAACAACTTGCATGCTACCTTGTGACAATCGTATTAACTGATGTTTCTTTGACTTCCTTAAAGGCCGTGGCAGATGTGGAACGGGCAATTATAAAAGCACTGGAGAAGCAATATAATGACATCTTGACTCCGTTAAAAGACAGCATCCCAAAGAGGTTGAATATGCAAGTTCAGAAGCTGACAAGACGACAGTCAACAGCAGTATATTCTGTTCCCAGCCAGGCAAGTACTTCTAAAAGTATACAAGATATACATAGTAGTTACTGTTAAATCAAGTTTTTCTGATAGAAGGGATTACCTCCACTACTGGGCTGAGAGATTGGAATGTGGTTCTTTTTTCAGCTGGGGATATTCCTGAACACCATAAAGAGAATTCTAGATGTTCTACACTGTAGAGTGGAGGACATGTTGAAGTGTTGGGCATCCTATTTACCAGTGACTGGAGATAAGAAGTCACTGTTTGGAGAACAAATGAATGGAATCACAGTTCTACTGAGAACAAAATACAAGAACTACTTGCAAGCAACAGTTGGAAAGCTTGTCAGCAATGTAAGTGGCTCTTACTTTCCCTGAAGATGGAAGTAGTTGAGGAGAGACATGTCAAGTCGTCCAAGAAACTCTCATATCTATCAACTTTGACTTGGCCTAGATAACACCCAGAGGAAAGAACTCAAAAGTATTAAATTTGATGAAGTTATTTTCTTGGTTCCACTAAGTTCACTGCTCCAAGCTTTTCTACTTGGGTGTTTAATTACAAGTAAAATCCTGAAGGACGAAAATTTGAGAAGGGCTACAATTTATTTGAGAATCTTTAAGCTTCAATTAGATACTAAACTAATGCTTTTGTATAGATGCAAGAAAACCGCAGTACACGGTTGAAAAGGATTCTAGAAGAAACGAAGGAAGAAGATGGAGAGGTTGAGATCCGTGAAAGAATGCAGATGCTGAGTTTGCAACTCATTGACTCGATAACGAACTTACATGAGGTCTTCTCGAGTCAAATATTTGTCGCAACATGTCGTGGGCTATGGGACAGGATGGGGCAGGTTAGCACATTTATACTCGATATTAATGTTTTGAACAATTTTATGATAAATTAGATGCGAGCTGTATTTATACTTCTATGTTATGGTGCTGCCATGCCAGATTGTTTTGAAGTTTCTCGAGGGCAGGAAAGAAAACCGAGTATGGTATAACGGATCTTATTATGCTCTTGTGGTACGTGCCTTTATCTATTTTCAGATCCCATCTTTGTATGCCATTGCCAAACTGCTGGAAAATTTTCATTGAGTACAAAACTTTGACTTTTTCTTAATTCCTATGTGTAATTGCTCAAACAAATGTCTAGTACATATCAAATGTCTCTGACGTTCTCCGTCTGTGTTCTAAAGAAAGGGCTATTCGACATTCGAGATTCTTACGATGTTCTTTTTACTTTTCTTTCTACACTGCAGATATTGGATGATACATTCGCTTCTCAGATGCAGCGATTACTAGGAAATGCCCTTCAAGAAAAGGATCTTGAGCCCCCTCGTTCTGTGACTGAAGCTCGATCAATACTCTGCAGAGACACGGCAAATGCTGCAGATTCATCGAGCTACTTCTATGTGTAGATATTATACCACCCCCGGGTGTCAATTTTTTGGAAATCTGTCATTTCATTTGTTCATTTTAGCAGAGTGTACAGGACCACACTTTAGAGCCCGAGCTTTTAGAAGGTTCTTCTGTATGAGATTAAAAGCTTGTATCATATGTATTGTATCATCCAAATATCACAAATTTTTTATGTCAATAAGGGGTCATTTTCTGGTTGCAGTGTGGTGACTTTTCTGCATGATGAGCAGTACTCGCAACCATCAAAAGCCATTGTTTAAACTCTGCCAAGCTTTTCAGCAGAACAAAAGGGGAAACACGCATGTAGCTTATTTGATTTGTGCATCATTTCTTATAGATTTATATTAATCCATGGCATCGAGACTCTGAGACTGCAGAATGCAGACTTTATCTCTTCACCCATAGAAACAGACCTGGTGAAATTGAGTTTTACTACGATGACCAATCAAAGGAAGGACTAACGAAATTTAACCAGATGAATTGAGAGCTTAAAGGACCAAAATGAACAGACTTATAACTTACTAAACCAGCATCTTGTCAGTAAAGCAAAAAAGAGAGCACATGATCATCACCGCAAGAAGTAACAGCAGATTGACAATTATCCAGGGGAAACCTATACTTAGTGACAATATATACTGCGTTATTGCCACGCATACCGCTTCATCACCCCTTCCATGTCCTTAGCTGACCAGCATTTAAGCCACCTAGTTATGTGTTTGCCTATCTAAGAACCCTTGTTGCCTTGTTGGATCTGCTGAAGAAGAGCAGCTGCAAGCTGCAGCGTTGCTTGGAGACGTTTCTGGGGATCTGCTTCAGCTTCTAGCGAGCCAGTACTAGACACCTGTTGACTCCCCTGAGCTCCAGCCTGAACTTCTTTCGAGGCAGCAGATAGGTTTAATAGATGCTGCGGATGCTGGTGGTGGTGGAAAGGCTGGATTTCGCCAAAATGAGACACCGGAAGCTCAGAGGAAGTTGTCGTTACATCCTGTGAACCATAACCATCTGATTTTCCTCCAGAAATGTTTGGAACACTTCCAGATTGCCTCTGTTGTCCAAGAAGAGATGCCAATTGAGAAAGTTGTTCTGGTTGTAGGCTAGGAAGAGGTGTTGATGATTGAACCAGGGTTTCCCTTTCCCGAACAGGCATATTGTTATTTCCAGATAAAGGAAGTCCAGAGTTTGCACTCAATTGCACCATCCTTGGTATAGAATCAACTGCACTGCTTGGAAGTTGCAATTGTGCACTTCTTGTGCTTGATGAGGTTGCCAGATAGTGCAAGTTTGATTGTGGAAGATTTTGTTGCTGGGGCAGATATTCATCCCTGTCCTCACTGTGAGTGTCATATTTACTAGTTCCAGCATTCAATGGTGTTGAAAATGTAACAGATGGAATGCAAGGAGCTGCATCAACGGCAAGATACCGATTCCTGGGCCCCAGTTTACCTGTTTCTAGAAATTGTGTCCCTGAAGGTGTTGATGGCTTTGGATATAAAGAATCTGCACGAAAGGGCACTAATTTTGGGTCTTTGAGCTCATCTGGGTGGTAAACAGCGCCAAATTTGGAACTAGGTTGCTCTAATCTCAGTATAACACCAGAAATGCTTAATTTTCCAGGTACTTTTAGTACCTTTTCAGAGAAATCAGATGGAGGCACAAGAAACAAAGTATTTCTTTCATCTAACTTAGCGACAGCTGCTCGCTGCTTCTCCTCCAGATAATGCATAAACTCATTATAGAACCCAATATCAGCATCAGTTCCAGGGACAAAAAAGACAACCCAAGTAGCGGATGCTTGATAATAATGCTTGGCCAGCATCTCAAGACCAGTCCTAGCTGTGCAATCCAAGAATTTAGGCCTGCATTACAAGAATATCAATTAAGATTCGAGATGCAGTGAGACACATAACAGAAAATTGACAGCAAATCCTTTAGAGCACTATTAGGGTAAATTTGGGTTAAAGGGCATGGGCGCAAGAACCCCAAAATATGTCAGGGGGTTCTTCGCTTAGCAGTGTAAAAATTTCACAAAGTAGACATCATTGACTGAGAAAGACAATGTATGAGCTCCTTATCTAGGAAAACATAACTGGCTGACTATACTTTTTTAACTCCGAAATAATTTGCTTATCCACATTTCACAAAAGGCAGAATGCAATTTTGATCAGTGAGATAACTCTTGGAAAGTTTCCCTTTTATTCATTGAACAAAATATCTAAATTTGACACCTTCATTTTTAAATGAATTTGCTTCACAAAAATGAGATCATATAATTTAGAGAAGATAGAGAAAGTTGAGTTTAAAAGCTTTGTAAGCAGAAAATTAGTAGGGACCACAAATTCTCAAATAATAAGCGCAGTTGAATTTAAGAGGCAACTAGAAGCCAAACAGTATTGAAAACATAGACTTCAAGATCCAATAATAATAGGGTTAATACCACAAAAAACCCTAAGCTAGTACACCCATGACAAATTTATCATAAACTAATTTTTTGACAACATAAAACTCAAAATTGGTACATTGATGACAAATTTTACCGAAACTAACTTTTTGACCACCATAAACCCCAAACTGATATATTTATGATAAATTTACCCTCCCTTAATTTCCATTAAATTAGATTAATACCACGAAAAACTATAAACTGATATACTTGTGATAAACAGAAGATAAAGCCCCAAACTAGTACACCTGTCAATTGCTACGTGTCACCCAACTCAACAATTTGACAGTAACATTTAATGAAAACTATTGGGGGTAAAATCGATCACAAGTGTACCAGTTTGGGTTTTCGTGGTATTAACCCATAATAATATGCATGCCATGTTATGGTTGCCAATCTCAAGCCATCATTCTACTAAAGTGGGATCCAAATTGCAAACATCAGGCAGTGCCGGAGTAAGCTGCATGGGCAGCTGAAAAAAACCACAGCATTACCCAGTTAAATCAGAACAACACTATTACAGATTAATACACTTACAGCACGATGTCAAGCACTTTTCCCACGGGAAAGCATCGAGCACGACATACAGGAGATCCTCCCTTTGCTATGGTGCCTTCCCATTTCCACTCTTTTGTTGAAGACTGTTTAATCTCTGGAGTAATTCTTTTCCTCTCAACATTAGCTGTTGGCAGTGAACCAGAACCTATCTGGATATTTTCGTAAGAGGCTCTTGGATGGTCGCTCCCAACCATAGGCTCATACTCAATGCCATAGGGATCAGATCGAACAGAGTCAGATAATACATGAGAAAAGACTTGATTCTCACGTCTTAAATCAGAGAGTTGAAACTCTGGTAGCTCATTGTCAGGAGGATAAGCATCACCCTTCAGTCTCTTTGGCCCATGAAGGATGTCGACTTCCTCCGGTATGTCCCATTGATCTTCATAAAATGCACCTGTTTGAGAAAATCCTTGAGTAGTATACGGCAGGTGAGCATTCCAATCTCTCTTTGGACTGCCACGGAATTCATACACACTATGTGATGGCCTCGATTCAGACTCCTCTTCTCCAAATCTTCTGTGCTCCAGGGAACTAAAACCACTCCTCCTCAAATTACCCTTTCTACTGAATTCATAACCATCATGACCTTCAGAATCCAAGTCTGTGAAAGTATGAGGAGACCTGACACTAGGATTTCCAGTTAAGCTAGCGTTGTCCCTATCATGCCAAAAGCTCTCCATAGATCCATGGCGACCATTGGATTGGTAACGGGGAGAGAGAGGACCAGTTATTGAGCTCCTTCCACCACTGGACGAGCCTGATTCATTCTTTGCAAAACATATATGCACACGGGGATTTCCGAATAACTTTCCTTGGAGAGTTTCTTTTGCCCTGCAAGCAGATATTAAATTTATAAACCGAACAAAGGCATAAGTGCGCCCTGGAAATGTGGTGATCTTCTCAATCTCACCAAATGGCGAGAAGGCTCTTCTTAATATTGTTTCATCCACCTTCAACGAAGCTGGAAATCCTATCCATAAAACCTCGCTAGGTTCTGCAGCTTTATCATTCATCTTGGGTCTATCCAGATGAAATGGATCAGGACTAGCATGGCGGACCCTAGAGTCCTTATGCGAGAGAGGAGATTCCCTCGACGAAGGGCGTTGTTCACTATGATGTTCAAAATACTCTTCATTGTGTGACGAGACAGAGGACTTATCCTGAGATAAGAAAATGATGTCAAGTCAGAAGGAAATTAAACATAATTCTTCACCACTAAAACATAAAATAAAAAATTAAACAAGAGACATTCATCGTAAAACGGATTATTGTGTTAAAATAGCAAATGAAAACCTTGAAACTGAATGAGAGAGCCAATAAAGGAACAAATACAATCAGGACACATGTCACCAGACTTTCTGAAGAAGCAATTGCTCTCTTTAACTACCTTGAATAACTGAAAGAAACTAGCTTGGATAAGTAGATCTTCTATTGACCAGGCGAGAAAAGCATCAAATAAGGGGGGAAAAACTATCAAACGAGATATTAGTTCTACCTTTCTCGTCTTTAGCCAGTACATCAGTATGGAATTTTGTAAGGCGTCAATAGAGAAAAAACTGTTCAAAAGAAGAAATAAGGAAGCATGTTTAATCAGAAGGAACATCTGTTCCTTTTCATCTACTTGCATCAAATGGAGAAAGTCTCATCAGTCTTTTCCAGAGGAAAGAATGCTGAAAGCCTCTAAAAGTTTCCAAAGGGTAACACTAAGGAATTGCTTAAGAATCTTTGCATGACACTGAAGGTGAGACTATTTCTGTAGAGGAGTACAGTTAGCAATATTATGTATTGCTTGATAATGCTAACCACAATGTGAGTTATCGGGAAAGTTCAAATTTGACAGCCATCTTACTCGCCAGGAGAGTGTCTGACCGGATTTTAACAAAAAAATAACCTTAAAAAACAAAATTGAGATGGCTCTATTTTTTTCTTGGCAGGAGGACATGAACTAATATTACAAACTCAGACATGTTGCCAGATAAACAGTGTGGTCTCTGGTTCTTCTCCTGCTAAAAGTGAATAGACCATATGTCCACAGTAGTAGAACATTAATAGCACAAAGGTTTTTCCAGCATAACCTCCATGTCAATGCATCCTATCCAGTATCGTGTCCTTCACTAGGGACATATATCTAAGGTAATTTGATATAGTTTCCATACATGATAAGGTATTCATCAGGGATAGGGACACTACCCTAGGAATAAGGATTCTCTTTTGGTGCATATGCATGTCTACTAAGTATGCAACACAACTCTGTGGTAGGCCTACAATCAACTTGTGGGTCATATGTGTAACCCAACCTCAATTGTTACAAACCCCTGACTTCTATAGTACAAGCAGTGGAACAGGGGACGGATATTCCTCAAAGGTTCTTAACAATAATCTTATAAGACTACTTCTGCACAGAAATGAATATCAACCTAGAAGATTGCAGCTCATTAATCACCGTGTCATCTGAAGATTGATACAGATTCTTTAGAACACCTGACTTAGAGGAAAGTGACACTCCCAAAATGCATCCCCTGAAATTGATAGCTTAAATTCTTTGGGCAACAAGCAACAGAAAGGATCATTAACAAAAACTACAGCAAAGACACTGACTTTTCCCATAGAAAAACAGCTTTGAGATTGCGAGTAATTCAACCTTTTCACATCATAAGTTCAGCAGCGCACTTAAGCAAGATATCTTGCTTTCAGTTGTTTAATATGGGGCCCCTCCAAATGTCTTGCTATTACATCCTCGATGAATAAACCCAAAAGGCATCGTCTTAAATAATCACTAACAAGTTCGTTATGACACATACTGATCACAACTGGATAATTTTTTCATGGACCACCAACAGAGAGAACAGGAAACACATCTTTGTTCAAGAACAGGGAAGAGCACCCGGTGACTTAAGAAGAAAAACTCATGAACTTAAACACATTCAGCAATGTCATCATGGTCAACTAATAAATAAGACCCTAGGTTTTGGAAATAAGACTGCCAGACAAACAAAAAAGTTCAGCTGAATCATTCAGAGAAAAAAGGCTTCAATTCGTTAAATAAATTTTGTTGGTGAACTGCACCTTCTCTCCTTATCTTATTAGAGATCTCGGACAGTTATTTACGATAGTTTCAACATGTAAAACGGTTTTAGTCAAAAGAGACAAAGGCAAGCCCAGGGGCCTCTCGACGATTCTCTTCCGTCGCTGCTTTCACTTTCAAAATGCAATTGTAGTTCGAATTCATAACCATTCAAATATTGGAAGGAAGTGCATGAGTCTATTAAACTAATGCAGCAGTAGTTCAACAAACATGTTCATAATCAATATTGGAAAAAAAGTTTGCCTTGTCCACACCTAAATAGCATATGAAGTACACATACTTTAGTTCTGGCTGATGATATAACAACACATGCGCATAGGCAGAGTACAGTCTCGGCCATATGAATTTAACAGGGGAGCTGATAAACAATAGGACACAAATGTTGCCATCCCCACTAAAAGAAGAGGCTTGGGTAGCTGATGGTTGGTTGGTTGGTTGGTTGGTTGTTGTTGTCATTTTTTAAAGTTAAAGAGACTATCATAGCGAAGCTCAAGAGTTGGAAGTCAGAAGTTTCCTCACCACAAATGAACCATTTCTATCTAGGACTCACTAATTAGAAAAGCAGTTGCTTCGATACAGCTAAAGAACAATCCCCACAGTACATTGCTATAAGATATAAAAACCGTGACTAAACTAATAACAACCAGCATCTCATTACATCAGAATGTTGAAATTGGAAGGATAAATCCAGCACGCCTTCCCTCTAGCACCAAAAGTGGAGTAAAAAAGATAATACTCATCTTGTATTACACTCAAAACAAAGGGTCAAAGCAGGATCCCCTTGGAAAAGCTTAGTTTAAAAGAATAAGCAATCGACAGATGTCAAAATCAGTGACACTAAACCATTAACATAGAGGCATCTATAATCAACGTAGAAAGGCATAACCTAAACCAACTGTTGCGTCCAGACAGGATTAAGCCATCTGACTACATAAGCTGAGACTAGGCCACGGACAATGCCAATGTGTTGTGATCCCTCAAAAAGTGATACACAATCGGTAAGGCAGCTGTAATCTAGAATCACAACCAAGTGCTATCCCCTTCATGACTCCATCATAACACATGTAAGACGCCCTTGCACACGTGTAGAGACTGTTAAACTTAATGTTGAAAATAGCATACTTTATCTCGTGAGCAACTATAAGAAACTAAAATGGTCCATAAAATAGATGTTTCGCTAAGAATGTTTTTACTAGTTCTTCACAAGTAACCTGATTCCCTTTGGCTGATGAGATGCAAAAAATATTGAAAAATACGACTCCAAGCATTCAGTTTTATATCACTTTCAGTTTAGGAGCAAACGGTTAGGTAGTTGAGGCTCCCAAGCTCAATAAGTTTTTAGGTCCTCCTGGAGAACCACATCCACCCATCCATCGGCTCAACATATCATGGAGAAACAACATTTTGGGTGGATGACTTTTTTTCAGCAGAAGCCTGTGAAATGCATAGCATTCTGTGCTCCATCTTTGGTTTGGTGGACGAGTGTCATGGTCCTCCTGGAACACCTGAAAACCTCTATTTAAACTTCTTAGAAGTCCCAAGTCTTTCATACAGTGGAAGTTCATTTACCGGCTCATTTAGAAGTTGGGTAATCATCTAGAAGTTTAAGCGATTAATCCTTATATAAGTTTAGCTAAATGCCTCCTTTTCAAGCAAATGGAACTTTTTATTGTTTGATAAGCTGCTTCATGCACCTTTATATCTTCGTTAAAATGCAAGTTAACATTCAATTAATGACTATGCCACTTCAACCCCAAACACAATAAAGCATTTGGATGGCAACTCTGATCATGCCCATTATTCTCTTATCTTTTTGCATGCATATTGTGAATGCAGATATACTAAATGCACATGATAGGTGTTATGGCTTGTCAAAAAAATATGCACAACAATGTAAGTTTAAACTTTTGCGAATATGAACATAGTAATGACTCCAAATCCTGTTTAAACTTTTGCAAATATGAACATAGTAATGACTCCAAATCCTGACATACATATACATATACATACAAACATGCATATTCTGACTTTCTATTCCTGGATTTTACTGTCAAAGTTTGTCTAAAAAATATTGTATCCTTAAAGTTATGTTACAGTAGTCATGTTAATATCTAGCATATGACATTAGAGTTTGGCTTACGTGTGAAGAGAGTGTAAAGAAATTATATCTATGTATAAGAGCTTAAGGTTTTTTAAATAACTAATATGCTAACATGTTTCAATAACAAGGAAAGAGCATTTAACTAGGACTGCTCATGAGAATCCAGATTATAGTCTGAAAAAGATTTGAACATAGCAAACTCGCTTTGTTTTCACAATTGGCTACAGAATTTCAAGTCATGATTAACAAATGAGGTAACTAAATCGTCACAAATTGCAACGGTCCAATTCATGAAGAGAAAGTATGAAATGTGCACTCACAAAACTTTTGCACTGTATTTTATTCTGCACTGCATATATTTGGTGACTGGTAAAAATTTCATAAGTTAACTAAGTAATGCATCATCAGTGGCAAGATAATTATTTTATATAAGAAATGTATGTAGGAACTGTAACAGCATATAGTATATCTCAAGATTTCTAGGACTTTCTCTTCCAGCTGAATAATGAATTCATAAACTCAAATATAGCTCAAGTTGCCTACCGTATGAAGAATAAGTTCAACGGACCAGAAAAAAACTCCATTTTTATCACTTATGTCAATCAGTGATAACATTGAGCCACCTTAATGCGCCACTAGGACTGGAGCACACTTGCAACTAATTGGAAGAAAATATTGGAGAGGTAGCGTTGGTTTATTAAATCAGATGCCGGTTGGCTACAATTATTTTGGATATCTGAATCTCTCTTGCATGCTTGGAATTTTGGTGCTTTTTATTGTTATGGAGCTGCTTACGGTTCATTTGCAAAGCGATAAACTCACTGAGTTTTGGCGTTAAGAACTTGAGTGAGTGACATGATTGGTAGTTATATATGATGATGGCACCATCAACAGATGCTCAAGAAATCCAGATTACTTGATCTCAGGAATATCCTTAAGTGGATAATTCTTTCAAAGTCAACCTTGGTGCTTTACTGAAAGTTTACAACTTGAACTGCTAAATGTATGCTGGAACAATATTTTTGTCTCTGACCTGCATCTGTGACAATTGATATTACTTCAATAGGATTACCCAGCTTATATACTACATACTACAGCTCCCTTTGTCTTTTTTCATTTTGCTTTGGTTGCTATCTGGATTCTGACTGAACACTTGATTTTTTTTCCCCACCATGTTTCTTCAAAGTGTGTCTCCCAATTTTCTTCTACATTCTTTAAGGTCCTTTTCCTCAGAACGAAGTGAAAGTCGATAAAAGAAAGCAGTTATTTCGTTCCATAAACCCCCGATCTAATGTCCAATCCGATTGTTTACATTGTTGCTTATGCAAGAAAAGTAGTGATTGAGTGGATGATCCTTTCATTCAATTTGGGCTCATATTGTTGGCCTTCAATTTAAATAACAGTTAAACTTTATGTCTCACCAATGTTATAGAAACTTTATATAAATTTCAACACAATTTCGTAAAAGCATTCACAGTTCCAATCCCAATTAGTGAAATAAGGCTTAATTTATTGTTTTGTTGTTTGTCATTGTTGTAGTGTAGGCTGGGTCATTTTGAGTCTGATGGATTATGGAGAAGGTCAAGAGTTTAAAACTTGATCAAAGAACTAGTAAGCCTTTACTACTGATCATTATGCCATATAGCTGGCCACAAACAGATGGTAGAGTTTATGAAGGACAAGAACCACGAGCGGATGCAGCAAAGTTCATTATCCTCAATGCTGGAGCTGATTGGGTTTCAGTTAGGATTGGTTTTGATTCCTCCCTTGTTTATGTTAACTGGAGCTTTCTGCACTTGCTGCAAATCCTTTTTTGCGTCTGTATCTAGTGCAAAGTCTGCTGTACACTGAAACTAGCCATATTTCTATAGTAATGGTTCAATTGTCCCCAAAAAAAAATAAAAAAAGAAGAAAATCCCCTGACAGGACATTATCAGTTAACGCACCACGAATGTATAAGTAGCAGTTCAAGTGAGGTTCTTTTTGAATGAAAAATGGGTGCATGTACAAGCAGATCACAGATGGTTAACCTTTGATTGAGAACAAAAGATAATCATAACACTATTTATACCATGTGTGAACATGGGATGACAAGCTTTTGCTTCAAATACTTCCCAAGGTGATTCTCCTTACATTTTGCGGAACGTCTCATTATCTTTAGGCCAATATGGGTGAAAGTCATAGCTTGACAAAATTTTAACTAATTAATGCCGTGCTTCTCATATTTCTTCGCAAGATTCTTCCTGGCCTTCTAATTGGAGCTATATGCATGTTGTGCTGACATTGATAACTTTAATGAAGGTAAAAGCACATATTTAGCATGTTGTGCTGCAGTTTTCATTCCACCTCTAAGCAAGAACAACCAAAATTTCATTGTTGTGAGTTAACATCAATGCAATGTGCATCCGATCAAATTTCCCCTTTCTCCTGTAACTGAGTGATGGAATGGAGATCATTAACAATTTTTTGACCTGTAATCAAGTGCACTTTGAAAAATGCAACACTTTCTTTTCATGATTTGTAATGGAGCAAACCTCTTGAGATACGCAATATGTGGATTAGGTGGACATGTTAGATTTTAGAGATGCTGTATGGTTGTGAAGATATTGTTGGGATAGATTCTTGATATGGATTTGTGAAAGAAACTGAGACACTTAATGGTCATTAGGCAATGGAACCATTTGATTGGTTGAAAACAAATACTTAAATATACAGTCATAAATACATACACAACAAGGCGCTTGAAGTTTAAAGAGTAACAGAGGTTGGGCACAAGACTAACCACCTTTGCAAACTCAATTCTAAGTGGACTGCCAGCAAGAGGAGAGCCTCGGAGTGCTTTCAGGGCAGCAATTGCTCCCTCATCAGTTTTGAAGTTAATGAAAGCATAGCTACGTCCTGGTTGAAAAGCAACACTGTCAAGCTCTCCGAACTGCAGAAACGGACGGACGAGATCACCTTCTGAAATGGAGTGAGACAAATTCCCGACCCACAGATGTCTAGACGGAGGCGCACTGCTCTGCCCCGAGGAGTTCCTATCCTCAAGCCTCCGCGACCTCTCCCTTCCTCCTCCTATCCGGCCACTCTACGCACAAAACCAATTTCAAAGCAATCAGACACCCACCAAAAATCATCGCAGCAACACCATCAAATCAAATGGACTGATCTAGTAGCTTAAAAGTGCCTAATCTAATAATCACAATGAAGCAGCCGACAACCGGCAAACAAAAGCAAACCCCCAATCCGGAGCATCCCCGAATCCCACAAAGATCGAATCTTTCGCACAAAACCCTAGACGACAACCTCGACCAATCAAACTCCCACTACAATGAATTCGACTGAAGCCATCGACCATCGCCAACTCAACAAGGACACCAACCGAACGACGAGACCCCTAGGACCCGACCGATCGGAGCTAGACACAAGCCAAAAAGGAAGGCGCATCGGATGGCGAATGCTAACCATCTTCGCAGGAGAGGCAGCTTCATGAAAAATAAGATTGCAATGCGGGAAGGAGAGACGAGGTCGCGATCGGAATCAATGGCGGCGATTTCGAATTGTCCGCGTTCGAATCGGAATCGCGCCTCGCCTCCTCACTGCTCGACGGTTGTTGAAGCGTTGGAACGATCGGCGGGTTGAAGAAGAAGAAGAAGAATCTACACAGAGAGAGAACGCACCACTCCTACTCGAAAAAAGTGGCCCAAAAAAGCTGCTGCTTTATTTTTTTTTCTAGGGTTCGAGAATTTGGGGCAGTGGCTGGTCAGATGCTGACGTGGATTTGATAAAGTGACGTGGCGCGATGATTTTCGTACCGCTCCTTTTGGAAGGTCCTCCTTTTGACTTCTTCTTTTTCTTTTTTGACAATATATGTTCGCACTATATTCGCCTGGATAATTTCATAATGAACGGTGATATATGTATATATATATATATATATATATATATATATCTATAAAATCATTTATGAAAATAATACGGTGATTGGTATGACAGAATTTTATTAGATATTCGATAGGGTTTGTGATATAAATTCCCACTTCAAGTTTATCTTAATATATTCAATTCATAACATATTTCACAATATATAAATTTTTAAATGACGAATTTAGTTGTATAAAAATCAAGGATATCGATCAAATGTAATTTCAATCGCCAATGATGATTTCATGCTTATTCTCTCCCTTGCCACCCCCATTGTGTTGGGGTCCTTTCAGAAATGAAGTAAGATTGCAAGAGAGCATCTCATGTTCGATGCAATGCTCTTTATTTTTCTTTTCCTTCTCCTTTTGCAAGCTAAGAAGGATTTGAGTGGAATTACGATTCATCTCACCTGTTGTCGGTGTGTTTAATGAGGTGATCATCGTTGCTTAGGACAATCAGGGGGAGATCATCGCTCTCCTAAAGAGGACAACCACATCAAATCAAGTGGTGGTCTAATTGTCATACTCAAATGAAAGAGCACTTAGAAATTCACAAACAGCTTTGATTAATTGGAGTGGCCCCTTCTCTTGGGTGAGTAAAGCATTTGCCATCGGTATAAGTTCTAAGAGTGTGATAAAGTGAGGGAGAGTGTTGTGGTCCAATTTTTCCCCATACCTACGTGGGCTTAAAGAGCATGGTTTTGAATTGAGGCAAAGCCTAGAAGATGCATAATAGTACAAGTAGTTAATGGGAATGAAATTAGAGTGTTTAAGCTAAAAATCCAGAAATGAGATAATTATCATTTTAAAGGATCTATACAGGTAAGGTTGGTATTTATTTTTAAAATAATCAATTTTTTCCATAGTCAAACCGCATTTATACAATAAAAAACAACTCTTCGATAATTTTGCAAAACAAACGAAAAAATTTATCTAAACCTTACAAAACGGCGTCGTAGACTCTTTTTTTTGGGTAAAGAAAAGAAAAGAAAAAATAAAAAAGGAGAAGCAAACTTTGAATTATGTGTTCTCCCTGGAGAAGCAGCAGGAACGAGGCGGGCAACTGAGAAGTTCGAACCCGCGGCGTCTTCGAATTCCGTCGCCGGAGCGCGAGCGATTCGGATGCCGCGCCGGAAATGAGGGTCGAGACTCGGAGGAAATCTTTCCCGAAGCCCTCCGCCGCCGCCGCCGCCTCCCCGATGGGGGCGCCTTCCGCCGATCAGGTTAGGGTTTCGTCTCCGTTCCCCCGCGAAAGGGTCTTTAGTCGGCTGCCGCACGAATCTTTCCGATGGGGCGTGATCGGTAGGGGAGCTTTTAATAGTTCTTCTTGGGACGCGCATTGAGTTTCGACTTCAAAGCCGTCCTCTCGGCCTCCTGAATGTTTTTTGCCCCCTTGTTTTGTGTGGATGGTGATTGTTATTGTTTTTGTTCCTGTCGTTTGTTGTTATTGTACATTCAGAATCGAAGTTTAGGACGTGATTATGGATAGAGAGCATTGTTGGATGAATTGGGAGATGCAATTTTTTGATTTCAGAGGTCTGAGGGCAAAGTACGCGAAATCGTGCTCTTTTGAGGGGGCAAATTGGAGCCATTTCGTGGCTTTTTGTCGCTTGGGTTCTGCTCACTTGAACTTGAGGCGAAAAGGGTGATCCACTTCTTTTTCACATTCTGAACTGGTCGAGGTGTGGATCCAGGGCTGTCGGTTTCGGCCTCATTCGTCTGGCTGTTCTCTACAGGTTTTCAGGAGTGAAGCATGACTTGTTGGAGGAGATGAGTCATTGTTTAGAATAACGAGAGATGGCTCGAAACTTTTGTTATTAGCCGACTATATTATTTGGCCTGGTGTGTGCGGGTTTGTAATGTGGGATGCACTTTGTCTTTATATTTGTTCTGTTAGAGGGGCTTGCTACAAGTTTTGAGGGGTGAAGCATGGCTTGGTGGAGGAGATGAGTCTTTGTTTAGAATAAGTAGAGATGGCTTGGAACGTTTGTTATTAGTCAACTATATTATTTGGCCTGGTGTGGATGAGTTTGTAATGTGGGATGCTCTTCATCTTTATATTTGTTCTGTTAAAGGGGCCTGCATTGTCTTTGACTGACTTGCGATGGGTAGCACCCCTTGGCGTTCTTGTTTCTTTGCTAAAAGTATTTGTGCCTTTCACTCTTGCCCATGTTGAGTTCTAAAGCTATTGGGTTGAGTTAGATATTTTAAGTTTGCATGTTATTAAAAATGCTCTTGAAATTTCAGGAAGTGACAATCTGGATAGATACTATGTGTCGTGACTGATGTGTGTGGTTTGTTTCTCAGTCAAGAACTCCATGCTGTCCAGAGAATGTAGCTAACAAAGAGGATGGTGTGCTTGGCACAAATGAATGTAACGTCAGAGTTGAGCAGCATGGAGAAGAGGTTCCCGGCACAGACCCTGCAGAGATTTTACCTGTTGAGAAATCTCAAAATGGAGGCTTACGAAATGCTAGTCAAGAAAGTGAGGACATTCATATATTGGAAAAGAGGACTTGTTTAACATGCAATGGACATGGCCAATTGCTAGTCTGTAGTGAGCCTAGTTGCCCAATTGCTATCCATGAGAAGTGCCTGAGCTGCAAACCTCAATTTGATCATTTGGGGAACTTCTATTGCCCTTATTGTTCATACAAAAGAGCAGTGGTGAAGGTTCATGAATTGAGAAGAAAAGCCATGTTGCGCAAAGAGGCTTTATCCAATTTTCTTGACAATGGGGTAGTTGATAAGTGGCAAAGGGAGCAGAATAGCAGGGTTGATAAGCAGGGAGACCTCGATCTATCTCCATCTCCAGGACATGACAGTTGCCATGACGATGTGAGTAAAGAAAACTATGAAGGGCAACATCAATCTGATCCTGTAAATCCAGTCTACAGTAAACATGAAGCATTGGTTGAAAATCAAACAGACACATCGGCTCCTAGTGTCCATGTTCAGAGAAATTTAGTCTATCAAGAAGGGTTACGAGAAGGGGAATCAAGAGAAGCCACTGATAACCACTGCAAGGAAGTTTATGATCAAGAGAAAGCAGAGACGGCTGATGATCATACTTCAAAAAAAGGGGCAGCTGAGGCAGCTGAGGATGCTGTACTGTCTAAATCTTCTGAAGGAAAAAGGTATCGTAAAAGTATTCGCAGAAGTCAAGGGCTAAGTAGGAAACGAAAACGGAGGAAGGTCCAGCCAGGTGATGCTACTGTCTCTTCAATTCAAGGAGATTTTGCCACTGATGTGAACCAAGAAGCAAATATGGTAGATGAAGTATGTGATTCTGATGCGGAGGCTGGTTTCATGAACAATGGACATTCTCCAAGTGCAAAACCTCAAGGCAAGGCACCAGTGGAGGAGGTTGTTTCACCAAGAAATGGTTCCTCTGAACCAGGCATCACTATTACAAATCAAGGCAAGGCCACTCTTACTGAAATGACAAGACAACAACGACAGTCTCCCAGGAAATTGTGAGTGATTTTGATTAACTTGAGAAAGTTTACTGAATTATAAAATTCATCTTTTTAGAATTGAAGCAACGAACTGGATTTATGGGGAGTCTACTGTTTATACAAATGCAGACCGAAGCCACCACTTCCCAATGTAAAGCGCAGATTAAGATGGTCACCTGAAGAGGAGGAGATCCTAAAGGCAAGTATCTTTTGTCGTAGAATCCTTTTCTTATTTGTATCTTTTCAAGTTTCATGTATTTCCTTCAGAAATGGCCAAATCCTCAGCCATGCTCATAAAATTTGGAAACAAGAAACCATGTTTAGTCTTCAGAATGATGATGATACGATATAAAGATCCACTGAGTCCTTTAAATTGTCTTTGAATTTTTTTTTTTTTGGCCTACTCCTGTACTTTTTACCGCGAATCTGAATAGCTAGCTTACACACAGAATGTATATCCACAGATGTATCTATTCATAGAAAACCATAACTCCATTTCAAATAGATTGAACTGTAGTCTCTAGTGAATTGCTGGATGTTTCCTAATTTTGGGCATAGTGATTCACCGATTGGCAACTTCGTTCAATCAACCTATTTCTTTTTTCGTTTTTTTTAACTAGTGAAGGCCTTTTTTTGAGAAATCAACACAAGAGAAAGAAAATACAAATAAGTACCAAAAGTGACGCTAAGACTAGGCAAAACTGAGCAAGATGACAAGGATGAATAGAAGAAGACTGGAAAAAGATGGCAACAAAATTTTCAGTTCCCTCAAATAGCCTTTTCTTAAGCTCTATCCAAATTTCATTGTCCTTTTAGCATTTCTTTTTAACTTCTTTCATTGTTCTGATCGAGTTACTCTTGTTTTTATAGACTAGAATTTACTATTAAAGGCTTTTATTGAGCTAGAGATGCTGGAAAGTGTTGTGACTTGTTGATTTCGAATTTGATTCATATGAAATGATGGGCTGCAGGAAGGAGTGCAGTTATTCTCAAGCAATGCGAACAAGAATATCCCTTGGAGGAAAATTCTGGAATATGGTTGTCGTGTTTTCAATCCAAGTCGCACACCTGTTGATCTCAAGGATAAATGGAAGAACATCGCTACCAGAAGATAGCGATATCAGTCCATAGTTTTTGAAGAGGGCAAAAGTCATTCAGAAGACGCTAGTATTTTACTACTATCTTTTCCACCCTCCTCTCTCTCCATGAGGATTTAGTAGGTTTTTGGTGGGGGAAGAAGCCTCTCTTGTAGCTCTGGATGGCAGCATTTGTACATAAGTAAGCTCCCTTATGATGAACTGATGTTCAGTCATTTGCAAAGGAAATTGGCTGTGACCATTATAGAAACGGCATCATGAATTCCGCTGTCGGTCACTCAGAATCGTGTACACGAATAATGGTCGGATTGGATGGATTAGTTTTGATGTTTTATCTGGACTTGGGCAGGAAATGATATCCCGCTGAAATTGTAGGAATCAGTTCAGTTCCGTCCCCATAGAATGAACAGGAGTCGATTGCTTGCCGATGCACGATGTGGACTACTTATCTTCTTCAGTCTTGAAAGCCTCTGAAATGAGATCTCCATCAATTCCAGGCATGTAGTCATCATCTTCAAATTTTTTCCGATGAACAAAACAGAGAAATGAAGACAGTCCTATGGGTGATTTCTGCCCAATTAGAGTAACGGAAAACTGCTAAACCGAAATATTGCAGATTGTCATACACTTGCTTACCTCACTTATTAAGAAAAAAGACCTTTACATCGTGAAGTATTCAAGTCCTCTCTTCCTCTGTTAGTTACATTTGGTCGCACTGAGATATACATCACAGGTCTAGTGGGAGAACCATGGAGCTACCTTAAAGAGATAATGACTTCCAGTTGCATCACTTTCTCAATGCAAAGCTTTTGCTAGATCGCAATTGCACAGTTTCTAAATCACGGTTCCGCTGGGAAGCAAAGCATCCTTGATCACCGTGACAATCCCACTCTTTATGAAGTATCCATCTGTTTCTCTTGCAGCTTCTTGAACGTCATCGCTGTTAATGATCTGGACCATAAAGCAATACCAGTTAGCCTCCAAAATGCAAGGACAAAAAAGGTCATAAGACCAGTTGCATGCTAAGTGATCGTGGTTGAACTAGTCAATCATAGTGAAAGTGAAGAAACAAAAGAATGGTGATCGGAATGCAAGGCTACCTTCACATTGTCCCCTATGCGGGCATTTTTGTCGATAATTGCTCTCTTAATATGCGAATTCTTGCCGATACCAATTGGGACACTGCCCTTGGCAGCCAGAAATCTCCTATCAGCATCCGTCTGGAGCAAGAAGAGATGGGGAAACAAGTCAAAATATGCACCAAAATACCTCGCCATAACAGGAGAATGGTGAGTAAATCTAAGTGCAGAGCTCGATTGAGAAAACCTCAATCCTTCAAGGGTGATGATTACCTCATAATAATCTGCGCCCATTAATAAGGTGTCTTCTATTATTGCACCTTCCGAAATGCAAGATCGAAGTCCTATCACTGAATGGTGGATCTTGCAGTTCTGTATTTCAAGAACATGGAAAGGTAATAATCGAATGATTTATCTATTTCCTTTAGCACTACTCATAGGATAAAATGTCATTCATTGTCAGCTAATTCAGAAGACCAATGGCTTGAAGAAGATACCTTAATAACACATCCTTCACCAATAACACTGTCCGTCACATCAGCATCTAGCATCTTGGAAGGGGGCAGATAACGTGGTTGGGTGTAGATTGGAGATGAACGATCATAGAAACTGCAAAAGGAATGCATTGGTGTCAAATCATTCGTCTACACGGTGTTCTGTCAAGAATATCCAGAAATGTGCAGAACTCAGAAAGGTAATCTACAATTTTGTTATCGAATGATCATTAACTGAGAGAATTTAGAACGGGAACCACCTGAAATCCGGCACTGGCTTCTTAGTGATCCCTAGGTTTGCATTATAGAATGCCTCAATTGTACCTATATCTTCCCAATATCCATCATACAAGTAAGCTTGCACCTGTTAAAGCAGGGAAAAGATATGATTGAAGAACTTGTTGAAACGAGTAATGTGAAAGGGATTGGAGGAAAAAGGAAGTTAAAAAAAAAAAAAAAAAAAAAAAAAATCATACTGTACTGCAATTCCAAAATGGCGTATTGTTGCTAAAGAAAACAAGAACCAGTTTGAAGGCGAAACTATCCAGGTCAATTTGACAAGAAGTCAATGTTATAACACTCACTCTCATCCCAACAGAAGTTGCGCCGGGAATGACTTCACTTCCAAAGTCATTGGCTCCAGGAAACTTGTCTCGGAGAAGATTAAGCATCACATCTTTGCTAATCACGTATATACCCATGCTCGCAATGTAAGGCATCTCCTTTGCTCTCTCATCGTCAAGACCTAAGATAGTTGTGTCAACCTACAAAAGGGAAACAAGTTAACTTAAAAAGAACTGAAACCATAGAAACCAAGCACTTCCTTTGTTACTAGCAGAGAAAGATGACGCAGAGATCGATGAGAAGAATTAACCTTCATCGCTTTTAGTTGCTCTCCTTTTGGCTTCTCGGCAAATTCAATGATACGTCCTTCTTCATCTATCTTCATCAAGCCAAATGCAGTGGCACGTTTTTCGTCCATTGGAAGTGCAGCCACAGTGATGTCAGCATCAGTTTCTCTATGGGCTTGAATAAATCTCTCATAATCCATTCTGTACAAATGGTCCCCAGCAAGAATAAGGAACTCCAAAACATCATGCTCCTCAAACAACCACAAGTACTGTCTGACAGCATCGGCAGTGCCCTGTCATCACGTATCATTAGATCATTTTAATTGATAGGAACCACTTTCTCGAGAAGCTTAAGCTATTAGAAAATGGGCCCAATATATGCATGAAGCATATTAGTAACGACTGCCCTCATGTGCTAGCCAAACGGCAGCTAAGTCAATCATGTAGACTTTTGACCCAAAAAAATAAAAAAAAGACACAAAATCACGTAGACCAGTGACTCCAGCCAGAATGACCCCAACTTTGCTCCAAACTTCTTGAACCGTTTTCAAATTGTGAACAACTCAGTCACAGCTGTGTCAATTAATTAGACCAGCGGCTCCAGAGACATTGATCAGACATTTCCAGAAAAAGATCTTCAACCAATTAGTCATTAAATATTGAGCGTCTCAGTGTGAAAATGACAGACTCAGCCACAAAAATTTTAAGACTGGTTCTTTAATTACCTGAAACCAGTTAGGATTCTCCGGGCTCTGCTGGGCAGCAAGAACTTCAACAAAACCTTCATTTTTGTAACCACCCATGTTGCTGGCATAAGCCCGAGAAAGGTGACGGTTGAGAGATGCAGAATTGAACTGCGTGAGGACATAGATCTTCGATACGTTGCTATTCAAGCAATTGCTCACTGGAATGTCAATCAGCCTGTAATTTGCTCCCAACGGCACGGCGGGTTTTGCTCTCTTCTTAGTCAGGGGGTAAAGACGGGTCCCAGCCCCACCTCCCAGTATAATTCCAAGAACACTCTAGAAAACCACATCACAGACAAAGCATCCAAAGTGAGATGAAACCTCTTCGATTCGGTTTCCACACAACAGCGAGGAGTATAAAGCGACTCAAAAGAAGAATCACAAAAGTACAAGAACTGTGAAAATGATTGACATCGAGATATCTCCTTGATGTCTACCCAATAAACTACGCTTAAAGAAGTCGAACACCCAAAATACGATCCAAAAGCTGCATCGAAATCCCACCGCGAGCTAAGCACTTCGCGGCAGCTCCACCGAGCTGTATTCCAATGACAATACGCAGAAAACCAGACACTAACGGCAACACTACACACGTAACTAGCAAGGGGAAAAAAAATTCAACAATGATTGTAGAGAAATGCTCGCTTTTTGCATTGGCACTCGAAAGTTCGCATCAGCAGGCCTCAACTTGTCCCGCAAAAGATTCTAAAAATAAGCAGTTCAACCGGAATCCCATCCACCGTCTAGTTGCATCGAATTTCAATCGAAGGCATCGCATTTATCGCTAGATTTTTCGCGCATCAGATCGTAATCACATCGAGTCCTTCCAATGCCAGAGAAGAGGATGAGCACTAGATGGACGAGAAGAGGAAGAAGAAGAAGAAGAGAACTAACGCGGCTGGCGTCGGGGTCAAGGCACGTCTGCGAGTTCCGGGAATCGGAGACGGCTCTGGGAGACACGACGACCGGAGCTCTCCGCACGCTCTTGGAGGCAGCGGCGGAGGCCGGGGCGATCTTGTCGCCGGCGACCTGCGAGGAGGCGAACGACAGGGCGGAGGAGCTCCGGCCGTGGCCGTTGCACCACCGCCGCCGGTGGCGCGACTCGGAGGCCGCCGGAGAAGAGGAGGAGGAGGAGGAGGTAGGCACCCTGATCGCGCCCACCGCAGCCATGCTCGCCATTGCCGCCGCCGCCGATGTCGAGGCGAGAGCTGGCGCTGACACACTGCGGAGTGAAGAGAGGAGAGAGAAAGTAGAGAGAGAGAATTTGTGGAGGAAGGAAGGATGTAGAGGAGGGGAGTGGGGGAGTCGATGATCCGATGGGACTTCGGGATTTGTAGTTTTCCTGCTCCCGCTCGCTCAGGAGCGGAGTCGATTTTACGGAATTGGCCCCTCGGGATTCGTAGCCGTCCCTTGCCTAGCTCATGTATTTAATCAAATTGTTCTTTAGAGTATGATTTAATTTAAGAGTGTTCTTTCGTAAAATAATAATACATGAATCGAATTCAAGCATTTTGAGATGGTTCCTAAACTTTGACTCAATATTCGATGTTATTCATGAACTTTTAATTTGTTCAATGTAATCTCTCAATTTTCACTTAATGTGTAATGTGGTTCACAAATTTTTAATTTGTTCGATGTAATTTTTGAATTTTTAAATAAAGATATTCAATGTCGTTTTTTTAGATCAATATTAAATATTTTCATATAGCTCATTGACTAAATTGAACATGTATTAAAAGTTCAAGAGTTACATTAAACATATTAAAAATTAAGGGACTATACTGCATATTAGACTTTCAAGAATGATATCGAACAAATTAAAATTTAGAGATCATATTGCATATTAAATTAAAATTTAAGAACCATTTATGTCATTTGCCCAATTATTATATTAATCTTTGTAATCATATTTGTAATTTACATTGCAGCCTTTCTTTTCTTAAATATTTTTGGGAGCAAGCTTATGAATTGTCATAAGTATAAAGTTTGGTCTCCTTGCGGAATCGGTTCCCTTTCCAATTTGCTTTTAGTGGATTTAAGCTCACGAAATTATGAAAATCTAAAGAAAAAAAAACGGCTGAACCAAACCAAATCTTGACAAATGGTTTGCTTCCAAACTTCAATCGGTTTAGTTTAGTTCGGTTTATATTTATGAGATGTTTTAAACCATTTTGTGATTTTCTCTTCTTTTTATTAAAAAATGCATAACTCATGAGGGGATTCTAACGAAAGCAATTTCCGACCGTCGATTAGATTTGATGGTTGCCTTTGAACGGTGGATCTCGAAAGAGTCGGAGATCGAGAAGATTTTACCTCGTGCGTAACGCGCTTGAAACCTCACGTTCCTACGTTAAACATACTCTACATGGACGACGATAATTGATCCACTTTGGCCATGCAAGGGTAGTTTAGACATTTCGCAAAATGATGGACCGCCATCCACGTATGATTATTTTATTATATCTAGGTTTGAGGAAAAAATAAATAAAAATCTAGCGAAAGATAGAGAGATATTATTAATTTGGTGGATGTGAATTGACGGTAGGAGATTGCGATGGGGTCACATGCCCTTGTCGACTCCTTTTTCCTTTTCCTTCTTTCTTTCTTTCTTTCTTTTTCTTTTTTAACCTTATTTCGTAATTTCATAATTTCGCTTTTTTGTGGGTAAGACCACGGGAAGGAACCGGCACCGTTGAATTTCTTTTTTTAATTGAATTTCTTTTCTTTTTTCTTGTCGATATTTTGGCAGTTCATGATCATGATTCAGATAGAGAGAGGGAGAGGGTTGAGAAATTCACGTGATAAGATGGTTGGAGCCCATGATCACCGTTGAATTTGGAAAGGAAGTATTAAGACACTTCATATAGAGCTAATGATAAATGATTAATTAACCCGATATGATTACTAGAAAATTCCAGGCGGCCGCACGTGTCATTTTCTTATGAATATTAAAATCTTCCTAAGCGAGCTCGTTTTGTTGTTGGAATAGACTCGACCGATGTAACCTCACTATCCACGCAATTGGTGCTTCGATGATCATATGATCGTCCTGATTAAGTAGAAAAGCAAAAATAAAAAAAAAAAAAAAAAAATTATGCATAATCAAGATTGAGTACATGAACAATTTCAGTACTCACATTGGAATTTTTCTACATACACTCAATTTGTATCACATCAAGATAGAGCCTTGTAAATCAAGCTAAGAACACTACAAATTTCTGACAAAGTCATGTGATTGAATCATGACTTGACTTGACTTGCACTCGATTATTTAATAATATCGATTGAAAAGTTTCAAGGCAAGACAAGCGATGAGAATGATCATTGGATTGAAATATTCAACAACTATATTCTTTTGAATCTTATTTATTGGGTTGTTAATTATTTTTACAAATATCAAGGTCATCTTCTCAATAGGAAGAAAATATTCATTGCACTCAGAAGATTTTATGAAACGAAGTGCTGGGCATTGAATAAATCTCACTATCATGAAATTGTGCTTATAGCCATTGGGTTGTTCTTTCACCGATTGTGCACTTTTACCTCATTTGCTTCTTCTCATGTTAGAATTCAAATTCAATATGTTATAATTAGCTAAATAGGATAAGTTTTGGGGCAAATTACATTTTGCGCCCTAGTTTTTAGGGTTGTCGCATATTGACCCCTGCCAATTCGATTTTTGCAATCGGTCCCTTGGATTTTTGGAGTCATTATAGAATGCCCCTTGATAGTGACTTTGATCGAAATTTGCTGGAGTTTCGACCACATGACAACACGAGACTGATTGTCAAGGGAAAACTAGTCATATAAGTATATACAAATAAAGAACAATGGAACTTTGAGAACTATGTTGCACGTGAGAGTGCGTGATCAACATTTTGGAGAGAATTTGATTATAGTCAACACTAGAGTCAAGTTGAAATACAATTTTGAAATATATCTATATCTGAGCTATTTTTTATTTTTTATTTCTTTCACATACATAAATGATAAATGATCAATCTGTCCTCCATAACTAGTAATGTGCGATCACGTGATGAGAGCGGCAAACGAAACTTGCTTGGAGTCAACAATATAAGAATTGGCGACCGATATTAACAAGTTAGGGCGTAATTTGCAAAAATTGAAAGTCAGAGGACAACTTGTCACCATACAATAAATTTTGGTATCAAATATAATTCGCCCTAAGTTTTGGGACACGGCATGGCAAATTGGAATTAGTCATGTCTACATGACGTCAATTAAATTGCGAATCATTGTGCCTTGAATTCTTTTTGTGATCTTATTGAAGATTCAATTGCCAAATCAAGTATGCATTCCCAAAAGATCATGATATTATGCATTTTTATATCTATTTACCACGAGCACATGTGGAGGCTAGTTACTCGTTTAGATAGACTTGCTACCTGCACGCTGCTGCATGGGCCATTCAAAAGTGCACTTGCGACATGACTCGGACTCATGATGTCATGGAAGATAGATGATCTCTTTTTCATCGGGCCAACCATAAAAGAAAAGGAAATTGAAAGAGAAAATGCCCATAGTGCCTTACATTGGGCTCTTGCTGAGAACGTAATGACCATAACTCAACCAAGACTCATTCGGCCCAAAAAAGCGATCATGGGCCTTTGTGTTGGGCCAAAGTGAAAAATCCAGCCCTATCAATAAATCAACCTTGGGACAAGAAGTGGGCCGGGGTCTAAAGATAGGCCCATGTAGTTGGAATCCATCCAAAAAGCCCTAGCTACATAGCTCGTACAATTTGGCTGCGTCTTTCAATAATGTTTCACTTAGGACTTGGGAGTCAATCCCGACAGCAAGCAGTGTTGATTTCTGCAGAAGATCTTGTCGTGCGAAGGCTAGAGTTAATGTCATTATGTTTGCCATATAGGCAATGTCCTGGAATTGTCGAGTTAGGTAGATGCATGGCTAAAGGAGGATGGTCCTAGATGGACAATTCGACATCCTCCATTAGATTTTGGTGTAATTACTCATGGTGTGAATGGTACTTGGTGATCCATATAGTCTCAAAGGGTTTGCTCGAACGGTAAGATGTAAGCATGCTCATCTTTCTCTCTCCACATTTGAGTTTGAATCGCCGGACTTACGCTATTTGTTTTGGACACAACTTGGTATTTAGGGGCAGCCTCTAGGAGCGTAAGGTTCTAATAATTACCTATTGTTCATGGCACATTGAGTCAAGTGCCACAACCATGTCTTTCTTACTCTATATCAGAGTTCGAGTCACGACAATTATGTGATCTGGTCTTTAGACAACTTGGTATTTGGGACGGCCTCCGAGAACATGATGTTCTAATAGTTGCCTATTGCTCATGGCAATTTGAGTGGGATGTTGCCCGGAGTATCAAATCGAATGCACGAAGGACTTCAAATTATTGCATCTTCACAACCATTCTCTCACCGACATGAGAAATTATTCCATAAACTCAGTATATGTATTAAAATTAATCTAGACCACTGAAATTAATGGGTTTGGATGAATATTTCGTGAGCTTCAGATTGATCTCACCATATTCAACGTCTCAGATTCACTTCACTTCAATAATTTCTCATTGCCGCACTTTTCCACTTTCCCTTTAAACCCACTTCCCGCTTACCACCATGTTTAATCCAATCAAGCAACAATAAAACAATAGATAAATAAACAAGTGATTGGATTCATAATTCAAGCAATAATTAATCATAGAGCATAGGGGACAGAATTCAATCAACGGTGGTCGTACGGTTGCTTCCCTAGCTATGTGGCTATGGCGGACACAGAAAAGGCCAACGCCACTCTCTAATAATGGCGGTTTCTTTCGGGCTACAGCTTTGGAAATACGTTAGTCTCTAATCGCTGGTCATATAGGCGTAGGGGCCAACGACCATATTATTGTATTTGCGTGGCCAATCTAGGGCAAACAAGAGCTTTCTCGATCTGCCGCCCCGCGTGGTCCAACCACTCCGATCTCCGCCTCGGAATGTTTGTCGTCTATATGCGGCTGAATTGACATCTTGGAAATTTTTATTGTGAACAGAACCCGATCGCACAAGAGGTGATGTTTATTCTCGATTCCAGGCAGAAAATAAAGGGAGTTTACACGTAGGATTGATCGACACCGCATAAGCCCGATATATATAGGATATTCCTTTGGTTCTTTGCCTTTAAACGAGTCCTCTAGTGTTGCTTTCTTCTCCACCAGTCCTATCTCCAGCTTCTCTCAGAGAGAGAGAGAGAGAGAGGGAGGAGATGATGGGCATGCATGTTTAATTGCAGGTGAGAGATGAAGCAGTGGTGCGGATGATCTGCCTGGCTCCCTGAATGCCATCTAAGGAGGTGGTTCCAACAGTTGACCAAAGAGAAGGAGGATGTTTGACTTCTTCTTAGTTGGCATCAGAGGAGTCATGCAGGCCCTGATACGCAGCACCACCTATTTCATCATCTTCTCCCCTCACTTGCTGAACTCTTCACTTATGATTCCATGTATATCATGTAAATCATCTGATGTTCTCACCCTTTCTTTCTGCTCTCCACGTTCCTTTGTTTTGTCACATGTTTTGTGGAGTTCCTCAAGCATATATGCATTTCTGGAAGACAAATCCTTGTTTTTTGCATCTTTTTATCAGTTCAATATTACAAATTATTCTCATCAGTGTTTCCTATTTACTTCGGTTTTCGAATGGGGTTTTACATGGGTTATGTAAAATTACAAACAGCTAGAAACCACCGTCAGATATCGACGTTTAACCCTTGGAAACTGTGCTGATTTATTCTTTCTTGTTGCGGCGATTGAGTGAAACTTCTGTGCTCTATGTTATTGTCGTGGTCGTCGTCCGTCTCTCTGATTTTCGTTGAAATATGAGGAGACCATGCAGCGAGGGTGAGGTGAAACGACCACCTACGGGAAGGAACATACGAGGATAAAGGCAAGAGCCGCTACGGGAGACGACGAAGAGAAGATTCTTGCTTAAAAGTAAGTAATCAGTGACTGATTCAAACCGAGGTCAATCCTTCATGGATTGGCCAGTATGTTGTTTTTTCTCTGAAGGAACATCGATTTGCCCAATTTATGTATGCCATCGTAGAGGAATTAGAGCCAAGTAGATCTGATGCGTTGGTACAGTGCGTTTCAAGCTTAAAAGTCACAAGCATCACAAGACATTGACGGACAAAGTTCTTTGCTATAGCTTGATTCCCTAAGAAACTGCAGACATTGGGAAGCAAATGTATCCAATAGTTAAAATCAGAGAGGAGTAGTCTTGATCGTAGTAATAGCACCCTCACAAAGTTCAATCTCAATGAAAATGGGCAAGCGATTTTATTCCTTTTTGAAAACTGTGTCTGTAAAAGAATTAAAAAAACCATCGATGCCGTACATTTATGTAAGTCATCATTGCCAACCCTTATCGATCCTAAATGATCGAGCATGAGGGTTCGCTGTAACGTGGGCATGGATCCACGAGGTAGGCGATTTCGCAGTGCGGGACTCCACCAACGTACGATGACTCGCTTTCTTTCTTGTCTTTCTTGCCGGCCTTGCTCACTGTCACTATCTCTGCATACCCGACTTTCTTCTTAAGCAAATTGGTGAGGTTGATTGCATCGACATCTCCAGTCACCTCGATCGGGTCTCAGTCACCTACAAGTGCCACAGATTGAACTCCTAGAGTAAAAACAACAAAGGAAATGAATCGATTTTGAATCAAAAGAGGTTCTTTCTTTCCCCACTATTCTCAATCTCGCAACCCCAAAATAATATATTAGAGATACACCTAAATGGTCGTTGAGATATAAATTTTTTTTCTAGCAATCTCCTCGGAAGCCACCCACAAGTTTCAAAGCTTTGAGTGAGGGCTTTGGGGGCCGAAACAATAAAATCCCGAGGTATGGTTGTTCATAGATACCTTGATCACGAGTTTTTGCTGCAAAACAAAAGTCAAATTGAATATAAAAGAACGGATCATGGTGGCGAATTAGCATGCGATATAAGGGGAATTAAGTCACGATTTTTTTTCATCGTATTACCTTCATGGTGCTTGCTTCGTTAGGAATTTAAGCAACTATGAACTAGTCAATTTGTTGGAAGAATTTTGAGAAAATATGGAGGAGGATGAAGACGAACCGAGGGACAAATCTCCCATTTATAGCCTCTCCTTGGAAGAAGAGTCAATAACTTAAAACAGAGGCTGGGTAGACATTATTCAGAAGTCAAAATCCAAATGTGAAGTTGAAGGGTTGAGCAGACGACCTGCGAGAAGGAATGATAGGATAGGACAAGGCAAGGACCGTTAAGAGAAAATCATGGGAATGTTCATGGTCAATCCAAAATGGTCAATCCAAAGTAATGACTGATTTGAACCATATTCAATCATCGGTTTGTTGACTTACTTTTTTCTTAGTGAGCTATAGAAAAGAAGCTTTCACACTTTCCGTGTACAAATTAGAGAGTTGACCGTCAATGACATCTCTAACCAAAACATTCGCGTGAAGTCAAAATTAGATGTGCTGAAAAAAATAATATGATGTTTCCCATCATGAAATGAAATTATATAGCCATACATCTACATATATATATGGTCATGGATCTTGCCCCCTAACTTGTTCTATTTATGTAATATGATCCTTGAGCTTTTCATTTGTGTAATCAAATTTGGTTAAATAAAATAGTGGTGTGATTGCCATTGACTTGTTATTCGTTTTACACAGGGCTAATGTAACACATAGTTTTGCGACGCAAGCAAATTAAAGAGAGTTGGCAAGTCACAGTAGCAATCCCCTATGGGGAATATCTTAATGTCACACTACGGGCCCTCCACTACCGTGGAAAAAATTATTTCATGTTGTCATATCTCAAGAATGTTTTTTTTTTGGTTGAAATTTAATCATATATTATCAGAGTTAGGAGCAGCACGTCCAAAAATAATACTATAATTATCCAATTTCTCATCCTAAATTTAATTTTCATATTATAAACTCATAAATGGTTATTAGTAGATTGATTTAAAAGAAGTTGTTTTAGTACACTTCTTTGCTTATGATATAAGAGGAAAGTCAAAAAGATAATTTCTTGAATTAGATTTGAAAAGTAAAAAGATAAAGACGGAAAAAAAGAGGAATAAACTAAGCTATATAGAGTATTATGTTTGCCTAAGAATAAATTGCCAAATCCCAAAAACACCTTAACTTTTATTCCTAAGACAAAAGTGTCTCGACTTTTGAAATGATACAAAAAACCCCCTTAAATTTCTATCCAAGGAAACCATTATATTCCCCCCCAAAAAAATTGAAATGGTACATAACATGACTAGCAGTGACGTTTTAGAGAAATAGATTGGTAGAGAAAAGAGCTGTCGTGATCTTCTAAAACTCATGCAAAGAAGTTTTATCCCAATTAAGAGGAATCAGAAAGGACGCCATTTTAATAAAAAAACAACATTTTTTTGATAATTATTGACATGTCCGTGACTTCTTTTGATTCATGTTGACATTCTTTTTGGACGCTTTAGCGCTATTAGCCACATTATCATGTACTATATCGGCTTGCATCGGCCGAAAACTTAATAATGGGTAATTGCATCCTTTAAATAAGAGTTAGTGGATTCTTTTAAGTCGCTTGAAAAGTTGGGACATTTTTATCATCCGCTTAAAAGCTTTTGAGTCGTTTTGTGATTTGGCTAGAGTAAAGGGAAAGAGAATTTTTTTGAAAGAATAGTGGAGGCAAACCCTCAGCATCTCTCTCGACTCTTGTGCCTTAGCGCCACAATCGATTGAGAGAATTTTCACCAAAACGAGGCAAAATTATAGCCAATCTTTATTTGCTTCAAAAAATGGTGCCTCTAGAAAACTCAGCTCTTGGTTGAAAGCAAGTACAAGATACTCATCAATCTAAACAACAGTATTACAACGTAGGATGTCCAGCCTGCACCAATTTCGTTATCCTCACTTCAATGTCTTTCAAATTCCCAAGCAATTCACTTTTCTTTGCCATTCATATCGATTTCCACCGTATCCATTTACCCGTTTACTTTCGGAAGCTGGCAAATTTACAGCTGTGCGCACCATCAGATCCCTCTTTGCAAATTTGTTCTGCGAAAATTTCACTCACGTCGTGCTCGACCTAGAATTAGAAAGAGAGTTTGCTTCGTTTCCCCAATCACCCGAAACTCATACAGTATAACGCGTTCCAAGCTCGAAAGTCAAAAGCATGAATAAAATTGACAACAATTTTGCACGATCACAAGGTTCAATCTCAATGAAAATGGGCAATCAATCTTATTCATTTCTCCAATCTGTTTGTGTAATAAAATTTTAAAAAACATCGACGGTGTATATTTATATAAGGCATCATCGTCAATCCTTGTTGATCCTACATGATCGAGCATGAGGGCTCGCTGTAACATGGGTCCATGACATAGGCGATTTCGCGGTGCGGGACTCCGTACGACCACAAGATGGGTTGTGCTGCCTTGTCCTTGCTCTCGCTTTCTTTCTTGTCTTTCTCTTCAGCCTTGCTCACGGTCACTATCTCTGCATACCCAACTTTCTTCCTAAGTAAATTTGTGAGGTTAACCGCGTCGACATCTCCGGTCACCTCGATCCGGTCTCGGTCACCCACCAGTGCCACGGATTGTACTCCTGGAGTGAGGCCAACAAAGGAAACAGATTGCTTTTGAATCAAAAGAGGTTCTTTCCCATCACTATTCTTAATCTCGCAATGCCTAAAATAATTTACTAAAGACACATCTAAATGGTAGTCGACATATAATAAAGAAATATTTAACAATCACCTCGGAAGCCACCTGCGAGTTTCATAGCTTTGGAGTGAGGGCTTTGGGGGCCGAAACAATGAAATCCCGAGGTGTGGTTGTTCATTGAAACCTTGATCACTAGCTTTTGCTGCAAAAAAAAAAAAAAAAAAATCAAATTAAATTAAAAACAGATCAAGAAGGCGGATTAGCATGCGACATAAGGGGAATAAAGTCATGATTTTCTCATAATATTACCTTCATGGTGCTTGCTTCGTTAGGAAATGAAGCAACTGTAAACTTTTCAATTTGTTGGAAGAATTTTGAGAAATTATTGGAGGAGGATGAAGACCAACTGGGGGACAAAACTCTATTTATAGCCTCTCCTTGGAAGGAGAGTCTTAAAACAAAGGCTGGGCAGATGGTTGTCAGAAGTCAAAATCCGAATGTGATGTCAAAGGGTTGAGCAGACGACCTTCGAGAAGGAAATGATAGGACAGGACAAGGCAAGGACGGCTATGAGAAAATCATGGGAAAGTTCATGCTCAATCGAAAGTAATGACAGATTTAAATGAGGTTTTTTTTTTTCTGGTGGAAGATTTAAATCAGATTTAAAAACTGATTTGTTGATGGGATTATTGTCCAAAAAACCCTCAATCTATTATACGATGATTAATTAAAGTCATAAATCTTAAAACAAAGGCTGGGGAGATGGTTGTCGGAAGTCAAAATCCGAATGTGAAGTCAAAGGGTTGAGCAGACGACCTTCAAGAAGGAATGATAGGACAGGACAAGGTAAGGACAGCTAAGAGAAAATCATGGGAAAGTTCATGCTCAATCCAAAGTAATGACAGATTTAAATGAGGTATTTTTCTGGTCGAAGATTAAAACCAGGTTCAAACATCGATTTGTTGATGGGATTATTGTCCAAAAAACCCTCGATCTATCATACAACGATCCATTAAGTCATAAATATTTTAATTATGTTATTTACTTCTAAATTTTTTGACAATTTGCACTTTAGTTCTAAACCTTTTAATTGTGGTAGTTCTAATTTTTTTGATGATTTATCAATTTAATTCTAAACTTTTTAATGAATAGCCAATTTAGTTCATCCAACTGCCTTTGGGCGAAAATCACCGACATGGACGTCGACTGGTCGTTGGCCATCCTCGTGATGTGGCTGATGCTAACGAGGATAAATTATGCAAATTTATTTTAATTTTTTACCCGTTTGTCCCTTTTCTTCCTTTTGGTTGGTGAGGACAACTCTTGCAAGATGTGGCGAGGGATGGCCTATGCCCAGGTCATGAGAGTTGAGCCCTTGCTAGATGCGATGAGGCCAACAACACCCTCCTCTGTGGCTATTTGTCGGCAGTATTGGCCATAGGCCAAAGGAAAAGAAAAGTAGAAAAAATGAAAGTAAAAAAGGGAAAAAAGGGGAAAAAAGAAGAAGAAAAATGATTTTTTTTCTTAAAAATGCAAAATTTGTCTACGTCAATGTTTGGCTGCATCATGTAACATAGCTAGTGGCCAACTGATGTCTACGTCATCGATTTTCGACCAAAATTGACCGAAAGGACCAAGTTAGTAAGTTGTTGAACGATTTATAATTAAATTTGCACAATTGAAAAATTTATGACTGAATTGATCGCGTCTCAAGAGGTTCACAACTTTTTGGACAATTTTCCCATTTGTTGACTTAATTATTTCTTAATGAGCTAGAGAAAAGGAGCATTCGCATCTATATAACTTATATTCGCGGACCTTACCCTCTAACTTATTTTATTTATGCACTTTGATCCTCAAGCTTTCTATTCGAGCATTTAGATTTGGTTAAGTAAAATAAGCATGTGACAACTGTCAACTTCTTGATTTTTTGCCAACATAAGCAAATTAAAGGAAAAGTTAGCAAGTGATGGTGGCAACCACCGGCGCTAAAGACGCTTGACAATGGTGCATCCCCACCTTCACCAAGTAAGCGACAGTTGCTGCCCATGCCATTCTCACTGCAGCAAGAAGGCAGAAGAAGCGATTCTTGCCTCGTCAAATCGTGGCGAGGGCGATTAGATAGCAAAAGTCCATCGAAGTAAAAAACTTCTTTTCAATTGGGTGTCTTCCTCTTCCCATATTGCGTGTTTGGAAGTATGTTTACCTTTCTCATGTAATTATTGTATTAATGAATGAAAGAAATCATCCATTTTATGAAAAAAAAAAAAAATTGTGGTGAGGGCTGCTAAGCCTGCTTGTCCTGCCGCCCCACAGTGAGGGCGAACGACCATTGTTGAGGTAACCATGAGGGTATGCGCACTAGATTCTTTCCCATGTATAATTTGATGGAGTTCAATTTAATTGGGAAAAATGTTAAAAAAAGACTTAAACCTTTTACATTTATGCAAATATAGTCCTAAATCTTTTTACTTCGTGCTAATTTAGTCATTTTTGTCTAATTTTGGCTGGATTTTGCTGATTGGATGCCGGTTGGTTGACGTGGCATGATTAGCATTAACATGGATAATTTTTAATAATATTTTTATATTTTTGATTTTTTGATTTTGATTTTCTTTTTTCTTTCTCCTCCTCCTTCCTCCAGCTAGTCACTAGCTAGAGGTGATGGTTGGCGAGGCTTGAAACCTCGCCAGTGGCTATGAGGGCGGCCTTGCGTTGGGCAGTGAGGCTCACCTTCATCGGATCTGATGAGGCTAGCTCGAGGCCGTCGCGAGGGTGGCCTTGCGCCAAGTTGGCAAGGGTCAAGCCTTACCCAGCCTCTGGCCACGATGAGCCTCGCCAACCCAGCACGAGGCTACCCTCATGGTCACTGGCGAGGTCGAGCCTTGCCCATGGTTGACAAGGCTTGACCCTCGCTAGCTTGGTGTGAGGCCACCCTTGTGGCCACTAGCGAAGGCTTGAGCCTCGCTAGTGGTCGGCAAGGCTCACTAGAGGTCGGCGAGGTTGACCTCAACCTCGTCGGCCATCGCCTTTGGCCGGTCACCGAGGTCCGCTGATTGGTTGGAGGAAGGAGGATAAGAAGGAAAAAAGAAAAAAGAAAAAGAAAAGGAAAAAGAAAAAGAAAATAAAAAATTCAAAAATATTAAAATTTTTTAAAAATTATTCATGTTAGCGTCAATTGTGCCATGCCAGCCGACTGATACCCGACGGCAAAATTCTGCCTAAATTAGCTTGTTGCGATAAATGAGTTTAATGATGAGATACGAGAAAATGTAATTAAGTTGGAGGACCGAATCTTATCTCATGTGGTCTATATATGTTACTATATTAGCAATTATTAAATGGATATATTTTGCGGTTATCAACATCTTAGCAAAAGTTATAAAAGGATTTATAGCACATAAATAATTATGCTATAAAGGATTCCGTATCGGAAGAAAAGATAGATATTATCCACTGAAAGAAAAGGAAATTCATATCAAAAGCACAATCAATACGAACGCATGCTTTTCCCATTACATTGGTGAAAATCAGAGAGAAGTAGTCCTGGCCATAGCACGAACACAGAGTTCATCTCAAAACTTCTTGTGTGAATAAACTCATCACATCGATGTTGTACATTTATATGAGTCGTCATCGTCGATGGTTGTCGATCCTACAGGTGCTACCACCACGATCCCGGGTCGACATAGACGTATTCATAGCGCGGGTATGGCCATACGAAGGGCTTCGCACCCTCTGTTTCTTCAGACTTGTCTTCTTTCTTGATCTCACCCACAGTCACTATCTCAGCGGACCCGAATTTCTTCCTGAGTGAATTGGTGAGGTCGACTGAGTCAACCTCCCCGGTTACCTCGATCTGGTCCCGATCACCCACAAGCGCCACGGATTGAACTCCTGGAGCGAAACCAACAAAGAAAACGGATTGGTTTCGAATCAAAAGAGCTTCTTTTTCTTTTTTGTTTCGCTGTTCTCAATCTCAAAACACCTAAAACCATCACCTCGAAAGCCACTCGCAAGTCTCAAAGCTCTGGAGTGAGGGCTCTGGGGGCCAAAACAAAAAAAACTCGAGGCGTGGCCATTGCCATTCATAGACACCTTAATCACAACCTTTTGCTGCAAACAAAAAAAAAAAAAAAAAAAAGAAGAAGAATGAATAAGAAAAAGAAAAGCAAAACGGTGAATTCGACATAAATTGATTCATGATTTTCTCATCAATCTATTACCTTCATGGTGCCTGCTTCGATTAGGAATATGGGCAATTCGAAATGCTTCAACTTGCTCGAAGAAGGATGAGAAATTGTTGGAGGAGGGCTGAAGAGGAACTGAGACACCACTCCCTATTTATAGCATCTCCTTGGAAGAAGATTCAACGACTTTTAAACAAAGGCAGGACACAATAGTAGTTAGAAGTCAAACTTGAACATTGAGTCTTTGATTTTTGGCTTTATTATTGTTATGTAATTCAAGTACGACCGTTGAGAGAAAATCTGCGGAAACTTCACGCTCGATCCAGAGTAATGACCGGTTCAGACCAGGTTCAATCACTGGTTTGTCACCTCAGCTGTTCGTCAGTTAGTCGGAGAAAAAGGAGCATTCACGCGTTCCTGGGGTCGACCGTTGCCGATGTCTTCGACCGGGCAATTTGCTGCGGGGGTAAATATTGGATGTGCCGGGGTTTTGCTCTATAACACTCGTTTATTTATGCGAATTTGATCCTCTAGCTTTCCTTCTTGTGCAACTAAATTTGGTTAAGATGGGTCGCTCTGCCCAGATTGCTCGAATGCTACACAAACGAAGAATGCTAGATAGAGAGATGCTCGATCCTATGGGACTTGCTTAACGACTCCCTCTAAAGGTTACCCAAGGGTCACACACCCGCAAGATTCGAGTTATTACCACTCCGCACCACTTGCGACCTGAAAATCCAAGGTTGCTGTGTCTGTCGTCATGGCCCAACCAAGATACTAGTAGCCAGAAGACCTGTCCGCACTTGATTCGTAATAGTTAGGCACTGCGGTGCGAGCCGTTCTAAGATTCACTTGTGTTGCAAATAGAATTTGTGGCATGTGACCTCGTAAAAGACAGGGGACCCCTTTACCGCTAGGCCAATCTTCTTGGTGGTGAGCTTATGCACGCAGATTGGTTACACAGCCAATTTTTCAATTGGTCAAAATCGAGTCTATCTAGATGGCTTAGCTCTTGATTGAAGTCTAAGTCTCTTTTATTAGTCATAAAAAATGAAAAGCTGCCCCAGGCCCCATGTACCATATGGGATTCGTTTCACACCAAGCAGAAAGCATAAAATATGCAACAATCAGCAACTACAAAGCTCCTAGAATCGACTACTTAACTCGTGATTCGATCGATCCAGACGATGCATCATGGCCGGTGAAATTTCTCAGCTCCCTCTTGGAAAGGTAGTGGCCATCAATTTCTTGAGGTCAGTCGCGATTAGAGAAGGCATAAAAGGACAAGAGAGATATGGTCTGCTAGGAATTCAAATGACGCGCGAGAACAACTGCGGTTTCACATCGGAAATCATTAGTTTATGTATCCAAGGTTGTCGTTTGTACATGCGTGTCTCTCGTGGTGCATGGACTTCAAGAGCACCCCCCACATCGCTAAAAGAAATTACATTAGGGAAATAAAATAGAACTTGCTCAGCTGTCTTGCTCTTGACTTGATAAGATTATCACGTTACCGTGTTGCATGGTCTGTATTGTTTCCTTATATTTTCCTAAGTGGGACCTTTTTTTTTTTTTTTTTTTGAGCAATGCTTAGAGGATGGTACTGTCACTTTCCATGAAGTGACGGTACCGTCCTGACCACGCCTCCCTAATTTAACTATTGATAAAATCTACTCTTAGACCAAACAAACTCTATTGCTTGACAACACACTTGGGAATATGTGGTTAAAAGAGTAAAGAGTGGAGAGTGACAGTACCGTCTTCTAAGCATTTGTCTTTTTTATTTTGCCGTGTGCACCTTACAAACTAGGCAATAGTTGTCTCAGTCCTTCACTTGATGTCCTTAATACGTGATGTGGTTTAATTTAGTAAGCAAGAAATTCTTGCCCACATCCAAATTTGTCCTAGATCGAGTGCGATCACGTTGGTTTGATTCATGTTGGACTTGCATAATCAATAGATGTGATGGAACCGTGACCCGAGCGGCATTTTGTTTCACTAAAACCAGTCTAGGGCAATATCGGTCACATGTCCAATATCTCGACAACAATGACATTTCAAGATTTGCTCAACAGAAGTGTCTGTCTCTTGACTTGACATGAGGTTTTGTCGAAGATGGAATCAGGGCAAGGGCATGGATGGAGCGCGGTGGGGTGGTGGCCGGGACCTTGTTGCCCATCGCTTGCTTCATGGGGAGGGGAACTAGTAAGGCAACTTTATAAAATGACAGGTGCTTCTCGTTAAGACTAATCAAGTCGATTTTTCATTCTTGATCCCGCAAATTCTACTCCACAGGTCAACCTAACCGAGTCATGTGTAAGACCAAGGTGGGCATATTACGACCGAGTAAAATCATGAAGATTATTCCCTGAAAAGTCAAACATTCCCGTACGGATTCGTATCTCCAGAATCATAAAGAAAAAAGGGGCCTCCCTCCTCCTCCTCCTCCAATCATCACTACCCTCCTCCGCTTCATTCCAACGACGCCAACGACTCGAACTGCCCCAGCACCGATGGCTCTTGCTGATTCAGCTAGCCTATGGAAAAATATTAACAATATAAAAAAATAAGAATGGTTAGAAATCTGCTAAAACAGATGAAAAAAATAATATCAATTGTCTCAGGTTTGTAAATACTGCCCTTAAGAATAATTCTGCTTATCGGAGTACAAAACTTAGTGCACAAAGCTTCAATGGCTTGTAAGAATTATTGTGACCCACATGATATGATTTATTATATAGTTTAATAATTATTGAATTGCTATAAAATAAATAATTATTGGTTATGAGAAGTTGCGACTCTAATAAAATGAAAGGGTATATCGCTTTGATAGAATGCACCTTTTCAACGAACGTATAAATAGAGTCCGGTCCTCTCTCCATCCACAACGAACAACAATAACTGAAAGGAATTTGGTATTCTCTCCTCCATTGATTGAATACAGTAAGGAATAGTGGGTTAAGGGAGAGAAATCGGATTTCTTCATTTGATTCGAGTTCTTTGGGTTGGCTACAACAATCATCATCAAGTGTAGCGATATGGATAAATGTATGTCTTCATCTAATTGTGAAAATCATGAAGATCAAAAGATCATTGTTTACTTTGAATTTCTGCATCAAGTATTAAATGAATTGTCTAACAGTTGGTATCAGAGCATTTGGTTTATGATCTCATGATTTTTCCGTTTAAAGAAATATTATAATTTATGTTTGATGATTCGTTGAACGATCCTGTTTGTATTATTTATTGTTGTTAAAATGTTTTCGGATGATTATGGATAAAGAAAATCCGAATGATGGAACGTTCTTCATGGACGAAAATGGCGAAGAAAAGTTACTGTGCGCGAGTGGAAAAGGACGAAAATGAAAAAAATTCGGAATTTTGAGGGCAAGTAAGAAACTCGTCGGTTCCGGGTAAAATCCAGCAACCCACCGCTTGATTTCGGACCCACACCGTCGCACTGCCATGAGGAACATTAGCCATGAGTTTTTCCGGTATATTGGTGTTCGCCGAAGGCTAATTGAGCGGCGGAAGCCGCGGTGGTGGAGGTTTTGTGTTCTGAAAATTTTGGTTTGATTTGGGGCCAATTTCTTGGTCATTTTCGTCGAAACTTAAACCCATGTGGTCGTGCCGGCATACTCCAGAAAACCCATTATTTTATTTGTGTCTGGGATGGGCTACCGGAGAAAAAACGGTCGGCAAAACCGCGGCGGAACGGCGAAAAACCGGCGAAAAATTGCGTTTGTGCGCGAGGAAGAAGGTGCGTGGGCCTCACGCGCGCGTTGCAGTTGCAGGCGGGTGGACCCATGCGCCACGCGCTCTCACGCGCGCTCAACCGCTGCGCGCGTGGACCCCACGCGCCTGCGCGTTGGACGCGCGCGTGCGCGGCACGCGCCCGAGGCGGATGCAGGTGCGTGCCGAGCACGCGCCGACGACGTCTTGCGGCGCCGTTTTTAATTTAATTTAATTTAATTTAATTTAATTTTTTTTCTGCCCCTGTTTAATTTATAATTATGATTCTGCCATTTCTGATTATTTACCATTTTCCCCCTGGATATTGAATTTATGGTTCTACCCTTATGGAATTATGATTTTATGATTTTGCCCTTATGCTTTGATAAAGTTTTTGTCCTTGTGTGCAAATTTGGTAAATATTTGTATTTTACAATATTAAAAATTCATATTATGAATGGTTTGTTAGTCACCAAAGTGGCCGAACCTTGAAATCTTTTGAATTTTTGATATTGTAAATTAGTTTATTCAATTACCCATGATTAATTGATGCTATATATGAAATTGATATGTTTTATATCATTATTGGAGTTATGGGTATATTGAAGTTCATTTATTATAAGAACTTAGGGATTAACCCAAAGGTTAATTATTTTCTTATAACTCATGAACATGATGGTTGATAATTAACATGACTTGTTAAATTTGTTTGTATATCCAAAGATAACAAATAAATTTTAATAAGATATATTTACAATTATCAAATAAAAGTTATTAGCATCATTATGGTATATATATATTTGTATATCATAGGATCGCCCAAAGGAGAACTATGATGTACATGTGTCGTTTAGTTTGAATCTGATTAGGTGATATTCTCAAAGCATTAATGTATGAATATTTTCTTGCACATTGGCAGTATCTGTACCTGTTTCACTCCATTCGCACGCCTCATCTGTTCCCTTATTCAATGGGGTAAATTTTCCTGATTGGAGTGAACAAGTCCAGTTTCACTTAGGTGTCCTGGATCTTGATTTAGCATTTCAAGCTGAGAAACCAGCTGCTATTACTGATGAAAGTAGCGATGATGAAAAGTCTTTCCATAAAGCTTGGGAAAGATCGAACAGACTGAGCTTAATGTTCATGCGAATGACAGTTGCAAACAACTTAAAGACTTCTCTTCCCAAGACTAACAATGCTAAAGAATTTATGAAATTTGTGGAAGGGCGTTCTCAAACTGCTGATAAGTCACTTGCTGGTACATTGATGAGCACACTAACCACCATGAAATATGATGGTTCGCGTACCATGCATGAGCATATACTTGAGATGACGAATTTAGCAGCAAAGTTAAGGACTTTGGGAATGAACGTGGATGAGTACTTTTTAGTACAATTTATACTTAATTCTTTGCCTCATGAGCAATATGGGTCATTTCAAATGAATTACAACACTATAAAGGATAAGTGGAATGTAAATGAATTGGCCAGTATGCTAGTTCAAGAGGAAACAAGGATAAAGAATCAAAAGGCTCATTCTGTTAATCTCTCAAGTCATCAAGAAGTTCGAAAGAATTTCAAGAGGAAAGGTGGAAGGAGCAAGAAGAAAGGACTACACGTCCTGAATGACTCTTCAAAGGCTTCTCAAATCCACAAGAATGAACACAATCTTATTAAGTGTCATTTTTGCAACAAAATTGGACACTTGAAGAAAGATTGTCTAAAATGTAAGGCTTGGTTCGAAAAGAAAGGTAAGCCTTGTGCTTTAGTATGTTTTGAATCAAACTTTACTGAAGTTCCTCATAATACTTGGTGGATTGATTCTGGTGCTACCACTCATGTGTCAAATACGATGTAGGGATTTCTTACGATCCAAACTATAAAGCCAAATGAAAGTTATGTGATTACGGGGAACGAAAAACAAAGCTCCAGTTGAAGGCATTGGCACTTACCGTTTGATCTTAGATACTGGGCATTATTTGGATTTGTTTCGAACCCTTTATGTACCTACATTTTCTCGCAATTTAGTTTATTTGTCAAGACTTGATGTGGCGGGATTTTATTGTAAGTTTGGATCCGAATCTTTCAGTCTATTTAAGAGTGATACTCTTATTGGAACTGGAACTTTATGTGATGGTCTCTACAAATTTAGACTTGATTATACTTTTGTTGAAACATTGATGACCTTGCATCATAATGTTAGCACTAAACGAAATTTGGTGGATGAAAATTCTGCTTACTTGTGGCATAAACGTTTGGGTCATATATCCAATGGAAGAATGCAAAGATTAGTGAAGAATGAAATTATTCCAAATTTGGATTTTACTGACCTTGGAGTGTGTATTGATTGTATTAAAGGTAAACAAACAAAACACACTAAGAAAGGTGCCACAAGAAGCACAGAGTTTCTCGAAATTATACATACCGACATATGTGGTCCATTTGATGTTCCATCTTTTGGTAAAGAAAGCTATTTCATCACCTTTATTGATGATTTTTCACGTTATGGTTACATTTATCTATTGTATGATAAGTCTCAATCAGTGAATGTACTTGAAGTGTATATTAAAGAGGTTGAGAGGTAATTAGATAGAAATGTGAAAATAGTAAGATCGGATAGATGCGGTGAATATTATGGAAAGTATGATGAATCGGGACAATGTTCAGGTCCATTTGCTAAATTCCTTGAAAGACATGACATTTGTGCTCAATATACAATGCCAGGTACACCACAACAAAATGGTGTAGCAGAAAGGCGTAATCGTACTTTAATGGAAATGGTTAGGAGTATGATGAGTCATTCATCTTTACCCTTATCTTTGTGGATATATGCTTTAAAGACTTCTATGTACTTATTAAACAGGGTTCCTAGTAAGGCAGTTCCAAAGACTCCCTTTGAACTGTGGACGGGAAGGAAACCTAGTTTACGACACCTGCATGTTTGGGGTTGTCAAGCAAGAAGTAAGAATTTATAATCCACATGAAAGGAAATTGGATTCAAGAACAACCAGTGGTTATTTCATTGGTTATGCAGAGAAATCCAAAGGGTATAAATTTTATTGCCCTAATCGTAGTACAAGAATTGTTGAATATGGAAATGCTAGGTTCATTGATAATGGTGACATTAGTGGGAGTGATAGAATGCGTGATGCTTGCATTCAAGAAGTAAGGGTAGAAGTTCCTATACCCAAAGCTTCTAAAGTTGTTGTTCCTGATATTATAGTACAACCTGATAATAATCAAGAACAACAAATTAATGAACAAACACTCCATAATGAAGATGTCAACATTGAACCTCCAATAGCTGAGTCACAAGAAATAGCATTAAGAAGATCTCAAAGAGAAATGAGGTCAGCTATTTCTGATGACTATATGGTTTATTTACAAGAGTCAGAAAATGACCTAGGAATTGGAAATGATCCAGATTCATACTCCCAAGCCATGGAATGTGAAAATTCTAATGAATGGTTTAATGCCATGGAAGAAGAGTTAAAATCCATGCATCAAAATCAAGTCTGGGATATTATTGAATTGCCTAAAGGATGTAAAAAGGTCGGGTGTAAATGGGTCTTTAAGACCAAGCGTGACTCAAAAGGCAATATTGAACGACATAAAGCCAGACTCGTTGCAAAAGGTTTTACTCAGAAAGAAGACATTGACTATAAAGAGACATTTTCACCAGCCTCTAAGAAGGATTCACTTAGAATTATTATGGCTTTGGTGGCTCATTATGACTTGGAGTTACACCAAATAGATGTAAAAACTGCATTTCTTAATGGGAATTTAGAAGAAGAGGTTTATATGGACCAACCCGAAGGCTTTTCAGTTAAAGGAAAGGAACACATGGTATGTAAATTAAAGAAGTCAATATATGGACTTAAACAAGCTTCCCGATAATGGTATCTTAAGTTTAACGATACCATAACTTCATTTGGATTTAAGGAAAACACCGTCGATCGGTGTATATATATGAAGATTAGTGGGAGCAAGTTTATTTTTCTAGTTCTGTATGTTGATGATATTTTACTTGCTGTTAATGATATTAGTTTGTTACATGAAATCAAGAAATTTCTCTCTAAGAATTTTGAAATGAAGGATATGGGAGAGGCAACATATGTGATAGGAATAGAAATATTCCGTGATAGATCACAAGAATTATTAGGATTGTCTCAGAAAGCCTATATTGAGAAATTTTTAGAGAGATTTAATATGAGTAAATGTTCAGCAGGAATAGTTCCAGTTCAGAAAGGTGACAAATTTAGTCTTATGCAATGTCCGAAAAGTGAATTGGAACGAGAACAAATGAAAAATATTCCTTATGCATCTGTTGTGGGGAGCTTAATGTATGCACAAACTTGCACCGACCCGGACATCGGTTTTCTTTGTCGGAATGCTTTGGCGAGTATCAAAGTAATCCTGGAATGGATCATTGGAATGCTGCAAAGAAAGTTCTTAGATACTTGCAAGGAACGAAGAATCAGATGCTCACTTATAAAAGATCTGATCATCTCGAGGTGATTGGATATTCAGATTCAGACTTAGCCGGATGTGCCGATACAAGAAAATCAACGTTTGGTTACTTATTTCTTCTGGTTGGAAGGGCAATTTCATGGAAGAGTGCGAAGCAGTCAATTATTGCTGCATCCACTATGGAAGCTGAATTTGTGGCATGCTTTGAGGCCACAATTCATGGATTATGGTTGCTGAATTTTATTTCAGGGCTTGTAGTTGTCGACAGTATTGCCAAGCCGCTGAAAATTTATTGTGATAACTCTGCAGCAGTTTTCTTCTCTAAGAACGACAAGTATTCTAAGGGTGCTAAGCATATGGAGATCAAATACTTGTTTGTCAAAGAAGAAGTTCAGAAACAAAGAGTGTCAATTGAACATATTAGCACCAATCTTATGATAACAGATCCCTTAACAAAAGGACTGTCGCCTAAAACATTTAATGAGCATGTTGAAAATATGGGCATTATTTGACATCATTAATGTTTGTATTATGATTGTATTGAGTTTATGTATTTGACACTTTGAGCTCACTTACGTGTTTCTGATATTTCCTGTTTTCTATTTAGTATACATTATGGAAATAGATTAATGTTAAACATGATAGTTTCTAAAGAAACATTATGGTTGGACTATTATTGTACTTCTCATTTGTGGATCATGTTAAGTAAATTGCTATAGTTGTAGTACATAGAAGGGATTATGTCGATTAATGACATACAACCGCTATGACTCATATTAGTTTTCTTTACTTAATTGTGATTATTATGTGATTGCCAATTTAATGAAATTTTATAGCATAATCTTATTGTGCACATTATAGTCTTTATTAAATCATGAAAGGAGAATCATATGGGTCAAGTCGGAGAATGTAAGAATTATTGCGACCCACATGATATGATTTATTATATGGTTTAATAATTATTGAATTGCTATAAAATAAATAATTATTAGTTATGAGAAGTTGCGACTCTAATAAAATGAAAGGGTATATCGCTTTGATGGAATGCACATTTTCAACGAACGTATAAATAGAGTCCGGTCCTCTCTCCATCCACAACGAACAACAATAACTGAAAGGAATTTGGTATTCTCTCCTCCATCGATTGAATACAGTAAGGAATAGTGGGTTAAGGGAGAGAAATCGGATTTCTTCATTTGATTCGAGTTCTTTGGGTTGGCTACAACAATCATCATCAAGTGTAGCGATATGGATAAAGGTATGTCTTCATCTAATTGTGAAAATCATGAAGATCAAAAGATCATTGTTTACTTTGAATTTCCGCATCAAGTATTAAATGAATTGTCTAACATGGCTATCCTCCTTAGATGTAACATATTTTCTTTTTCAGTCCGCATTGAATAATAGAAGGAATATGAACATCATTATGTATATAACCCAACAAGAAAAAGAAAAGTAGAAGGAAATGAAATTCTCTTTTCTAATTTAATTGTCTTCAAGGTTGTGGCTTGAAATTTTAATATTCAAATGAAAGGAAGAGGGTCTAAGAAAAACTCGATTTATAATATAACAAGCTATTGAGACAGCTTCAGCCTAAAAATGAGATGCAACTTTACTTTCTATGAGAAGAGTTCTTTCCATATCTTGTAAAGATATGTTTTTCCTCTCTATAACACCATTCTGCTTAGGTGTGTAGGGAGTTGAAAACTAATGCTCAAAACCATTTTCTTTACAGAAAATTTGAAAGTTCTGATTTTCAAACTCACCCCCATGATTAGTTTTAATGCAATGAATGGAATACCCTTTTTCGTTTTGAATCTTTTTGAAATTTTTTGAAAAACAAGAAAATGCTTCATGCTTGTGTGCAAGAAAGAAAATTCAAGTATATCTTGTGTAGTGATCAACTATTACTAAGCAATACCTTTTACCTCCCAGACTTTGTGTTCTTGTGGGTCTAAAGATATCCATATGAAGAAGCTGCAAAGCTCTGTTAGTCTTAACAAAGTTAATGGGTTTGAAAGAGTTTCTTACTTGTTTTCCTAAGGCACAAATTGAGTAGACTTCAAATCTTTCAAATTTAAGATATGGTAATCCTCGTACCAATTTCTTTGAAGAAAGCTTCACTATTTGTTTAGTGCTTATATGTCCAAGCTTTCTGTGCCAAAGATTTGACTTGTCCTCAGTAGTTATATCTAGTAAATAGAAATTTTTGTATCTTCTTCTAGTAAAAGACTACTTTAAATCTTTACTTGTGCCTAAACATTTGTTTTCTTGAAAGCATATTTTGTATCTGGCATCACATAGCTGGCTGATGCTGATAAGATTATAGTTCAGTACTTTGACAAGAGATATATCTCTTATCGTCAGATTTCTAATTTCAACAGTTCATTTGCCAATGATTTTCCCTTGATTGTTTCCTTGAAAGGAAACACTTCCTCCAGAAATTCTTGTGAGCTCAATAAACTTACTCGAATCACTAGTCATATGTCTTGACTAACCACTATCAAGATACCGCTTGTTTTTCCTTCTCTTTGGTACCTGCAAAAATTAAGACAAGTTCAAGTCTTCTTTGGTATCCATTTTTGTTTGGGTCCTCTTTGATTAGAAGGATTGGTCATGCTTAGAAAGTTCCTCCAAATTGGCTTTCAACCTTTGGAACAGTCATTTTCATAATGATCATGACTTCTGTAGATTGAACATTTAAGGAAGTTTTTACCAACAGGTTTTACAAATTGTTTTCTAAAGTGATTTTCGTAAAACACTTTTGGTGGTTTTTGATTTTTCCTCTCTTTGTGAGTCGGAAAATCATTTTCAAAATCCTTTTTGTTTTTACATCCAAGTCCTAATTTATTGTAGTACGGGATTTGAATGGACAAAATGTCCTCCAAAGTTTTTGAACTAATCGGAAACCTTTTTGCAACATCTGAAATTTCATTTTTCAAAGGATCATTTTCTTTTTAAAACAGAATCAAGATTTTCTTTTGATTGGAGAAGATCATTCTCAAGATTCTCAATCTTCTCTTTTTGGAAAGAATCTTGTTGTCTCAATCTTGAGTTTTCCTTCTTCAATTCTGAGAATTTTCTAAGCGCGGCCTTGTAATCGATGAATAATTCTTCAATATAATTAGATACTTCAACCGGAATGTCGAAATTAATTACGTCAAATTCATATTCTTAATAAGATTTTGTTATGAGACAGATATTAGCACATTCCTCATCACTTTCTTTGCACTCAATGTCACTCCAAGTCTTGGCCTTCAGTGCTTTCTTTGTTTTCTCATATTTGTTCTTCCATTTCCTCAGAAGTGGGCAATTTGGCTTAATATGAACTCGCTTCTTGCATTCGAAGCAGATAACTTCTTCATTTTCCTCCTTGTCATTGAAGCTTCTCCTTTGCTCAGAGGTTCTGAAGGTTTTCTTTCCTTTGAACTTCCTTCCTAGTCTGGCCATTCTTTGAAACTTTTTCACCATGAGAGCAATCTCTTCGTTGTCTTCATCATCTTTATCTAAATTTGATTCATTAGAATAAAGATTTGATTTCAAAGCTAGAGTTTTCTTACCTCTGGTGTCTTCTTTGTTTAGATGCTCTTCTTCATAGGATTGAAGTGTTCCCACGAGCTCATCCACAGAGAGAGGTGATATTCTTTGAGTCTCTCGGATGGATGTCTTGATGTTGTTCCACTCTTTTGACAGCCCTCGAATCTTGTTCACCTTCGACCCTTGATACGCCAATCCATTAACAATATCAGTGAACCTACTGAACATGTCAATTATGGATTCTTCTAGTTTCATTTTGAAGGCTTCGTATGGTTGGAGAAGAATATTGATTTTGTCTTATTCACCCCATCAGTTCCTTCGTATGTCACTGCAACCTGTCCCAAATTTCTTTTGCAGATTCACAAGAGGAAATTGGATTATATTTAGATGGAGATAATGCACAATACAATGAGTAAATAGGTTTTGCATCAAGTGCTTCTCTTTTGGTGAGGTCTGCATCGGATGGAGTTGAGGTTTTTGGTTTTTTGCCTTCTTCTTTTGTTAAAGAAGCTTCAGGTCTTATGCCTCTTAGAACGACGTCCCACTCAGAGGGATCCTTGGATCTAATGAATGCTTTCATCCTGTTCTTCCAAATGCTATAATCTTTCCCGTCGAAGTAAGGAGGTCTTGTATCACTTTGTCATTCCATAAGACCTGGTGCAATATTGCTAGCCATAGATAGATCGTTAACTCAGAAGTAGTAAAGCACTTTAATTAAGAGTAACCGTATTCTGATACCAATTGTTATGGCTAAAATATCACCTAGAGAGGGGTGCATAGGTGATTTTTCAGAAATGAAAGAAGTTAAACCAATATTCCAGCGGCACAACTTTTGATGAAGTGGTCGGATGAAAGAAATTAAACCAATATTCCAGCGGGACAACTTTTGATGAAGTGGTCGGATCTTATGGGTGCATAATTCTATTACAGAAAATTAAAAGAGTAAGGGATAGAGAATTGCACACTCAAGATTAAAGTGGTTCGGTTTTTGCAAGCTTACGTCTACTCTCCCGCGCTACAGCCAATTGGCTGAAATCCACTGATGAGAACCGATCAGAGGGTACAAGATCTGAGCTTCGACACTCAAGCTCGTGTGTATAACTTTCTCACACACTCTCAACCTCTAAAAGGTTATACAATTTTGCTCACTAAATCAAATGCAAAATGATCACAAACACCCTTAAGACTTATACTCGTTGAAGCGAATTATTATCCTTCTACTTTGATATCTCCTCTTATACCCCTCCTAGTCCAAGCTGACCGTTGGACATGCCTTCAAGAGGATTATCCAGCCAATTCACTTGTTGGTCCTGGATTTGGTTGAGAAGATCTGATGGCGTGAGGATCGCCGATGTTGAAGCTTTCCGTAAGATTTGCAGCCCATATAATAAGTTGGGTTTCCAAACGTTGAGTGTCTATGTTTATAAAGAATAGCTCGTCTTTGAAGATTGAGGAGAGATTGGAAACATGAGGATTTTTATCAAAACCTTCCTTTTAAAACTCCTCCAAAAAGTGGCAAATAATACTAGCCGTTGCACGAGAGGATTATTCCTTCCTAACCGGTTGATTACATGTCTGAATAAGGAAGTACTATTCATGATTCTGATTTTGATTGCAATCATTAGCCTTTCCTTCCTGAAAAATACTTTTAATCAAAATCCAAATTAGGTAAGTTTTGTTCATCATCGAAACAATTAAGGGAATGTTTTCTCAACAAGTCAAAGGGTAAGTTTTCCTTGGACGATCTGGATTTTGAAGTTTGATCTTTGGTCATGGTATCTCCTTTTGTGAAAGTGATATAAGCAAAAATTTCTCCATAGGGTGCATGAGAAGAATGTTGAAGAAAAGGGGAATAAAGGAAGCTAAATATGCAGAAGTGGCTGGACAGAATTAATATGTGGAAGCTAGGTCTAAAAAGGAGGTAGGTCTGACGCCATGAAAGAAAGTTGAGTAAAGAGATGTTGAGGGAAAAATGTATTGTATATTCTTTCATTTATTAATGATGTACAATATGGGTCCTATTTATGATACATAAGATCAAAAACAAGGAAGAAAAATATACAGAATAAAGGAAAAAAGATTTCCTGATATATAATATTCTAATCAACATTAATTAGAACCAACATCGAGATCAATTTAGAGTTGCAAGATCAATTATTTGGGCAACGTATCTTCAACACTCTAACTTAATCAATCATCCACGTCTGTGTTCTTTAGAGTTTGTTGCTCCGTAGCCCACAAGCAACATTCGCGGTTTCCAACTATCATTATCGAATGGATAGAGGCAAAACATCCCAGTTCACTTACAATTCATTTTGATTAAGTCTCTCTACGTTGACTCATACAAATGATAAATTTCAATTTTCATGCTCGACCTTGCTTGAATTATGCATCAGAACAAAAAAGAGTAAGGAGCAAAAGACAAGTTCAGAATGAAAACAAACATAGGCATCGAAATTCTAAAAAATGATTTTACCTGATATTCAATAAACGTATTAAAACGACTAGAGGCTCTTTTTTGCTGATGGTCAATAATATCCCATGACAAACTACTGTGAATATCTATAGCTGTTGTCCTTTACCATCTTCAAGTCCTCGTTCAATTCCAACGTGGGTGGTAATATCGGCAATTCCAGTTTGGGGATATATTTAATATTGTTGGAAAAATATTAGATAATATGAAAAATAAGAATTGTCAGAAATCTGTTAGAAAAGACAAGAAAAATATTATCAATCATTTTGAGTCTTGTAAGCATTGTCCTTAAGAACAATTTTGCCCCTCATGGTACGAAACTAGGTGCGTAAGGCTCTAGCTTCTATACTCTCAAGATACAACATATCTTATTCTTTATTCCGCACAGAATAATAGAAGGAATAAGAACAATGTTATGTGTATAACCTAGTAAGGAAAAGAAAAGAAAAGTAGAAGGAAATGAAATTCTCTTTTCTAATTCATTGTTTTCAAGGATTGTGATTTCAAATTTTTATATTCAAATGAGAGGAAGAGTAGTTAAAAAGACTTATAAATTTATTGACGATTGATAGATGACTATTATCTTGCTGTCACAAAATGATGAAAGATTTATGAAGAAGTAAATCAAACATTAACTTGGCTGTTGGAAAGCTGTTACATAGACAAACTATTACAAATTGATGAAGGTAAAAAACAGTTATAAAATTAATAGTTTTCAATATTTCAAAATTGTTGAAATATCTAGCAAACAAACTCTTATCGATCCTACATGATCGAGCATGGGGGTTCATAGTAACTTGGGTATGGATCCGCAACATAGGCAATTTCGCGGTGCGGAACTCCGCCGATGTACGGCCATACTATGGGCTGCGCCTCCTTGTCCTTGCTCTCTTTTTTGTCTTTCTCATCGACCTTGCTCACGGTCACTATTTCTGCGAACCCGACTTTCTTCCTAAGCAAAGTGGTGAGGTTGACTGCATCAACTTCTCCGGTAACCTCAATCCGGTCTTGGTCACCCACCAGTGCCACGGATTGAACTCCTAGAGTGACACCAACAGAGGTTACAGATCAATTTTAAATCACAAGAGGTCCTTTCTTTCCTTGCTATTCTCAATCTCGCAACACCTAACACAAGTTACAGAAGATACACCTAAATGGTCATCGGGATATAAAAGAAATATCGAACAATCACCTCGAAAGCCACCCGCAAGTTTCAAAGTTTTGGAGTGAAGGCTTCGGGGGCTGAAACACAAAAATCTTGTGGCGTGGCCTTTCATAGGCACCTTAATCACGACCTTCTGCTACAGAAAAAAGAAAGAAAGAATAAAATAAGAAAAAAATCAAGAAGGTGAATTTGACGTAAATTGATTTTATTACCTTCATGGTGCTTGCTTCGATTAGGAATGGTCAGTCGACATTCTTCAATTTGCTCGAATAAATTATGAGAAGTTGTTGGAGGGGGGCTGAAGGCAAACTAAGGTACCATCCTCTATTTATAGCATCTCCTTGGAAGAAGATTCAATAAAAACAAAGGCAGGACGCATAGGAGTCAGAAGTCAAGCTTGTGGAGCATCGAGTCTTTGCGTTTTGGCTCTATTCTTGTTATTTAATTTTAAATACATCATGCCACCTCTCTGCCTCACCATCTATATGCCTTACATAATTGATGGCATATGCTTTAGAGATTATAATTCTGAAGTATAAAACTTGGTAGAAAATTTCCAGTCATACAATGGAGTTAATCAAACAAATGACTATGTATATAAATTCAATATCCAACCCAAAAAAGATCTATTGAAATTCGATCGATTAAGAAGCATGATTAGTCCAATCCATCATTTTTGTCTTTTTGTCTTTTTTTATAAACAAATTGAAGTTCTGTAGAAAAGGCCTTGTCTCTAGAAAAAGTTCCCCAAATTGACTCTTACCAGCCAAAGTCTCAGATGATCATTGTCATCACCGCCATCATCACGCCTCTCTCTCCCTCTCTCTCGCTCCCCCTCTGCCCCCCTGACTTGAGAATGTGAAGTCAATGGCATGAGCAGACGAGGACGACCAACTTGAAGGAATAAATGGACAAAGCAATGGCCGTTAAGAGAAAATCAAAGGAAAATTCAAGCTCCATCTAAAGTAATGACTGATTCAAACCAGGTTCAATCACCGGTTTGTCACCTTAGCTGTTTTGTCATTTACTGGTACTGGCGTGTAGCACACTCATCTGATGTGCACACTTGGAAAATTTCTTCAAAGCTCCCTAACATGAAACTTCCCTGAGGTTTAAACTCGAGAAGAAAGAGCTCTCTCAATTTGATCTTATGTGGAGGTATTTTGATACGGTAGCTGAAAAGGATGTTACTTCAAACACAGAACTATAGACAAAGGAGCATCCACATTTTCCCGGCACCATTCTGCGACCTGAAGGTCCGAAGTTGCTGTGTCCGTTGTCATAACCCAACCAAGATACTAGTAGCCAGAAGGTCTGTCCACATTTAATATGTCGTGGTTGTGCAGCGCTACATGAGCCGTTCAGAGGTTTTACTTGTGACGCGAATCGAACTCGTGGCTCATGACCTCTAAGAAGACGGGCTGACTCCTTTGTCACTAGGTCGATGCTCTTGTTGGTGAGCCCATGTTTTGATTCTGTTTTTTATTGTACGCGGGGCATATCAGAGTCCCACGCGCGTGGCTATACCGACCGCAAATTGGTCAGAAGAAATTATCTCCGATCCGACCGAGGACTCGGCCAATTTTTCAGTTCTTCAAGAAATTGAGTCTATCTAGATGGCGTAGCTCTTGGTTGAAGTCTAAGTCTTTTTAGTCATGAAAATGAAATCCTCCCTCGTCCCGCGGGATTCGTTTAACGCCAAGCAAAAATCATAAAGTATGCAACTATCACCGGCTGAAGCTCCTAGAATTGACTACTGAACTCGTAGTTTGATCGATCCAAGCCGATGCATGGCCGGTGAAATTTCTAAGCTCCCTCTTGGAAAGGTCGTGGCCATCAATTTGATTAGACCTCGTTTGAAATGGAGAGATCAAAGAGGTCCGATTCATATGTTTCCGTCGTTGCCGTAGTCCATGGGGTTGTAGCCCGCAAAGTACAAGGAGGCATAACTAGACAAGAGGGAGATAATTGCTAGAAATTCAGAAGAGACCAAACAATGTGTCATGCATGGTGCTAGAGATCAATGTGTCTCGTGTGGTGCATGGAGTTCAAAACACACCCTTAACATAAACACACGTAAGTTAAAATGGTCTCTAAACAGAGGAATATATCTATATAACAACATTGAAGCCATGCATCTCATGAATAAACATAATTATTGAATTTCCAACAGTCATGGTTGTCAGAAAAATTACCGTTTATTTAAATGGAATTTCGAAATTATTTAACCATGGCTTTTCATGAAATTCGATTTTTTTTTTTTTTTTGCAAAATTAGAATCTTTTTGAGACGAGTCAGGCCCATACATACAAGTGAGATGTCAAGATTAGGTATAATCAGACCTGTCCTATGCGCAAAGTCCACTCGAGAGCCTACGACTTCAAATGACACTTGCGTAGATGTTCTCATATTAAACCAAGAAGTTTCCTTGTATTTTTCATGCGTAAGACCCTTTTTTTCCCGCGTTCACACTATAAATTTCATAATAGTGGTCTGAGTCTTTAACCTGACGTCCTTGACATGACATAGGGTTTAATTCAGTAAACAAGAAATTCTTGCCTGCACCCAAATCCATCATAGATCAAGTGCAATCACATTAGTTTGATCCGTGTTGGACTTGCATAATCAATAGCTATGATGGAGCTGCGATTCACGTGAATTTTTTTTCTTTTTCCAGTAAAATGAGTCTGAGACAATATCAGCCACATGTTCAATATCTTAATAAGAATGGCATTTCAAGATCGATCAACGTAAGTGTTTAAACGAACTTGCAACGCAACTATCTTGTCTCTTGACTTGACTCGGGGTTCCGTCGAATTCCAACAGTGGAATTAAGGATGGGCACGAGGTGCGACGGGGTTGGGAGGAGACCATGTTGCCCGTCGTTTGCTTCATGTGAAAGGAACTGTACAGGCATTAATGACAGGTCGATTTAATTAAGACAAATTGAGTCGAATTTTCTTTCTTGCTCTTGCGACTTGAAAAGTCAAACTTTCTCGTGTGGATTGGTGTATTCAGAATCGTATTATATTCTTCTCAAGGAAAGATGGAATATTAAATATATTCTGATAATCTTGAAGAAATCATCCAATAATAGAGGAGGACCTGTCGATTTTAGAACAATAAGAAGATGTCGCTTGCACTCATCGATGAATTTTATATTAGTTGAATAGTCAATGAGTCAGTTCTGTTGTCAACAACGCATGCATGGAAATCGGCGGAACTAGGAAGGATACGTTTTCCTAAGTTTGTCCTTGCAATAGTGCCCTGTTGTAAAATCTCTTCCGTATTCGTAGCAGACCTGAAAAATTCTACGAGTAATGTTAGATGTGCTAAGATCGGTATGCAAATACAATATGCTAATAAGAGTGATGTCGCGTACCATAAATGACAAATTGATGGACATGTAACTTATCGCTATGCATTCGGTGTTGATTTCAGTGTCTCTCACCCATCACAGCCCGGACTGAGAGGGCGACCCAGTCTAGCTCACCTGAGGAAGTTCGTAGTGCTTGGACATCACCACCGAGATGCACATCACATCTGTTGCCTTGCGATCCTTGGACTACCTACCTCGTGGCCACTAAAGCATATACCTTGCTCGCTCGTCCTCCTCATCCCTCAGTACCGACCCCCTCAGGGAGCGCCTCGTAGTATGGCATAATCAAGCAGGACGCATTGCAGCACGGCCTTATCGTGGACGAACGGGTCGAAGAGGTACATGAGGATCATCACGACGCTGAACGGGAGGAAGTAAAGGTGAGCTCAATCGGGAAAGCGGTGCGAAAACGACTTGAGGAAGCAGCCCTCCGTTGAGTAGATGTCTCTGCAAACTCCACCAAGGAAAATGGGAGGCTCTCCTTCTTCATACGATTCAATTTTGAACACATGTTCCATTAGCTAGTAACTCCTGCATGTGGTTGAAAAAGAAAAACAGACAAAAAGAACATGGTTAATTTTACTAACATGTACGTATCAAGGAAATGTCAATACTAGTTTGATTGAAATGCATAGTTTTTTTTTTTCTTTTTTTGGGTCAAAACGAACACTTTGTTTCATTAATTCATTCCAAAAAGCAGTAAGTTGATATAAGTGCGTGACAGTTTTTAATCTATTATTAGAATAATAATCTATTTGGGATCACAAAAAGTTAAATCATAAAAAAATTATAAATTATTGTGGGATCACATCTTAAAAAATTTGTGGCTCATAAAATAGACCGTTATTTTCACAATATTCTTATGATTGTTATGTTAGCAAAATCCGTTTCTGAACACAAGATATTCCAAAGGGGTTATGGAGGTAAAGACGACCAATTGCAAGGGGACAGAAAACAACCTTCACCTTGAACAACAGGGCCAGCAAAAGCCTGCCCTCATCTATTATATCTCGTAAGGCCCAAGGGCATTCGGCTTGGCCCATGATAAGCTCTGTCGATGAGAAGCAGTCGGCGTCGACTTCAGTGCCCAGATCAGCCACGTTCAGTTCAGTCCCCGCTTGCAAGTGCAGAAGCGACTCCTTCACTGCTAGTGCTAGGGCTTCCGAGAACAGAGCCGAGAAAGCTCGCACGCCCTTCGCCCTCGGAAACCGGCTAATTGGGATGGACAAGATTTCATTGACAGTACGATCATCAACGAGATCGTTTAGTTCCTGCTCCTTCCCCACCCGCTCCTCCTTGATTGAGTCAGTCACTTTTTGGGGGGTCTCCTTGATTGGCTTGCCCTCCAATTAAACCACATGGCGGCCACTTATCCTCACGAATATCAATGGATTTGCCGTCACCATCGACCAATGAACCTTAGGGTAGAGTGCATCCCTGCGCATGATCAAGCTTTGCCAATCCCATGATGGCCGAGCTCCATTTCCAGCTTTCCATACATCACTTCTAGGAAAATAAATGCCTTTGCGGACTTGACTCCATGAAGAAGAAGGGATTGACCGTTTGGTTCGGCATTTGGAAGAGGCTTTTGGGCACTAAAGGGGTTTGGCCAAATGCAAATGTGTTTGGTTTAATTTTTTGGACGACTTTGGCAAGATGCAATTATATCTCTGAATGACTCTAAGGGCTTTTACTCCAAAGCAGCTCCGGAGGTATTTTGGGAAGTTGCATCTTTGGAATGCAAGTTATGAGTACCGTTCATTTTCTTCGGAAAAAGAATGGAGGCCGACAATCACCGGCCAAGGAGTTACCCGTGTCGGTGACCGTTGCCTGAGGGGTCACCCGACCCCAACAACCACCGCCCGAGGGTCGCGGCCACCCACTGACTGCCGTTTGAGATCGTGCAACCTCAGGCATCGCTTGAGGTTTGTGACCTAGGCGGTTGTCGCCTGGGTTCGTGCGAACCCAGACGGCTGCCTGGGTTGCGACCCCAGGCGTTGCCTCAGTTCGCATGACCTCAGGCGAGGCCGTTTGGCGGCGGCCAGATCTGGCTGCTGATGGCTAGATAATTTTATTTTTTTGAAACTTCTTTTTATAAAAAAATTAGCAAAAACCCTTTACAAAATGTAATTTTTACCAAACGTCATTTTAGCCAAAATTGTTTCGCAATGCAGTTTAAAATTACAATTTACTAAACGCTATTTGCATTTCTAAAAACCCCTTTAGCCCAAAGATATTTGCATTTTCTCAAGGACATTTGCCCAAAGTTGAACCAAATGAGCCGGAGGCAACAAACTTGCTTTCCCAACAAAGCTAAATTGAAGGTGATCAAGTATTTAAATCCCCCGTCTTTTTTTTTTTTTTTTTTTTTTCAAGATTTCCCATTTCTTTCAATGCAAACCCTTTTTTGACTCATTATTTCTCTAACAAAAGGATGCTATCTTTTGTTCAAGAGCTTTGCTCATGGAGATGGAATCTAAAAAATGGACATTGTGTATTAAGGTAATGTCTGCATAACTATTTTAATCAAAATTTGAGATCAAATTATCTTTCCAGCCCTCAAGTTTCATATTAACCTCAGCTAGTATCCAAGCAAACATTTGTTTCCAACGGTATTTCAAGGTACTTCTTGTCTTCTCAATGATTGGTACTCTCAGTTCTTGCGCAATATTCTTCTTTAAATTCGGTGAGGAACAACTACTAAAAAAATACCTAACTTGTTGAAGTTAATGGCTGGACCTGATGCATAACAATATTGATTCAATATGGCAGCTTAGTTCTTGCACTCCAAGACTATCCCACTTGAGAAAAATATAGCATCATTAGCAAATAAAAGTTGGGAAAGAGTAGGGGCATAACCTGTTCAGCTTGATATCTCTAAGACTCCCATCTTTAGATGCCTTGTTTCGTAGCCTAGAAAGGACATTAAAAAAACTAGAGTGATAAAGGATCTCCCCATCTAATTAGATGCGAGGGCTAAAACAAGTGTGAGGGTTCTCCATTAATCTTCAAACTAAATGATATTGTAGTGACATGTTGCATAATTAGGGACACCCAACGTTCATAGAAACCCATCTTAAGCATGCATGCTCTCCGGAAATCCCATTCCATCCTGTAGTACGCTTTTTGTATATCCAGTTTTAGAATTACTTGAAATTTCTTTTTGCTCTTTCTAATCCTCAATTGGTGTGAAACCTCCTAAATAATCAAGATATTGTCTTGGATTTGCTGATCACTAAAAAAGGCACTTTAGCTTGACGGTAATTAACTCACGAAACAACTTTTCCAATGATTAGCCTCCTTAGAAATTAATTTGTAACTAAAATGAAATAAGCAAATTGGTTTGAACCAGCTCATGTTTTCTAGTTTTGGGACTTTAGAATAAATGAAATTAGCGTCTTGTTGAGCAAGGGGTGAAGAGTACCCGATTCAAAGAAAGAAGTGACCATCCGGACCACTCATGATCGGATATCTTCCCCATAGTGATGATGGAATTAACCATTCAAAATATCCGAACCAGGAGCCTCTAAAGCATCCATTTGGAAATCTGCTTGTTTTACTTCCTCAGCCGTGAGTGAGGCAATCAATCCTTCATTCATCTCCTCTCTGACTATACTAGGGCATTGGTCCATAATTGGTTTGAAATCTCTAGAACCCATAGACTTATAAAGGCACTTAAGTTGTTTGGATGGTGAGACAATGATTGTGGAGTGGATATTCCGGCGAGTCACATAGACCTATTTTATTAATAAAATAATGCCGGATTTTCGGCAAGCTCGCTGGAGTTGGTATTTAAGTATTTTATTTTCAATAAAAGTGATAATTAAGTGTGCCTTTTGGAAGTTTTGACACTTATATGTCCTCTCATGCTGACTTGTGTCACTTAGGGTCTTCTTTGCCTCCCAAAGAGCTATATGGCCAATCCTTGACTTGCCTGTCCAGATTCAGCAAAACCAGGACTCTTTTCTAGACTTGCCTTGAGAAAATACATTAAAAGAACAGATGAAAACCTCAGGAGGCCTTCCCCACTAGTAGGTAGCAACTCTACACCATCGATAGAATACCACTACTTCTATTTATCTTTTGTTCGTAGCTTGTTTAATATGACAAGCGAGGCTATATAAATGCATAGGACTGAACCAAATGAGTATGCCATTCAATTTTTGGGTGCCCTGAGGTTTTAGCTGCTTCCAATTCTCCTTTTGGTTAAATCTTGCATGTTTAGATCCCAGGAAAATCAGTTTTGGCTTTTGCAGCCGAGTCTTGTCCAGCAACAGCAGCTTGGATTTCAAACAATTTATTTGATCTTGGGAATGGTCATCTCCACTCATTCCCCTCCATCACTGCAGAAACCTTTGCATCTTAACTAGGTGAAAGCATCATAGGTGACTTTTAATGAGCATCTTTTCAAGAGAATTCTATTTGGTTACCAAGCGGATGTCTTGGCCATTTCTTACTTTATATTTGACATGACGTTTCATCTTGCTTCCAACTTTCAGCATCTTTCTCCATGAGTTGCTTCTGTCCTGTTTTGGCTCAATCTTCCAAACATTACTTCCATTTAACGGATAGACATGGATCCAAGCCACCCACAAAGACCCAGAATGAAGTTGATGACACCAAAGCTCCCTTACAATGCAGGCTGATTTACAAACCTAGTCCCCCTTCACACTTAAGAAAACAAACTTCATTCCGAGAGATTTTGGTCCCATGTGTTTTATGGAAAGAGCCTTTCCACAGGAAAGCAGAGCATTTGCTCCCTGCAGTTTTAACAATCTTCTCTGAAAGGGTAAAAGGTTTGCACCAGAAATTCATCAAGTTGTATACCATAGATTTAATCAACTGCACTCTGCCTGCATAGCCCAGATGCTTGGAGGTGCAGTATTCTATTCTTGAAGTAATTTTGTTAATCAAAGGCTTGCACTCCTTATCAGATAACCCACCTGAGATCAAAGGCAGTCCAAGGCTTTTAACAGGTAGGCTACCCTCTTAAATCTACTTAACTCGAACAAATCATCACAATGAACTCCATCATACCCACGAAGATGTTGTTCAGTTTTGTCTGCATTGAGATTGCCCGGAAAGACTGTGGAACTCATCAGAGATATCAAATATAGCCAGCAAAGAGTTCCCATCTCTTTCAAGGAGGATCATCAAATCATCGGTGACACTAAGATGGACGAGATCAGCCTTAGAACAACAGATGTGGTACTTGATTTTCCTTTCGAGCACAACATCTTTCATCATTCGAGTGACAGATTCAATAACAACAACAAATAGGTAAGGGGAAAAGGGATCCATCGTCTTAATCTCTGCCACCAGTGAAAAAGCCTTCGGAGGCCACCATTGAAGCTCACAGAGAAGTAGGAATTTGGTGATGTGAGCCTTGATCCATTCTATAAATGCCTCAGGGATCTGCTTATTTCTTAAAATAAACATAAAGAAAAACCCAATTTATTGAGTCAAAGGCCTCGATGAGATCTGCTTTGATCATGCTCCTTGGCAAAAAACTCTTTTGCTATGATAATTTCTAACAAGCAAGAAGAATAGACGGAATCAAATTTAAATTTCAATTCAGAAACTTCAAATAGAGAGCGCAAGGCAAATTATTTATATCTGTACAGTTTAAGTCTATGAGTAAACCAAACTATATATGTTGACTCGACTCGTCGCTAGTCGCTCCTTTCAGCATGCCCTCGATCTCTTGCATCCATTCACGAATTGCTCGAGCCCCATCTCCAGCTTCAAGTTTTCATCGTCCAAACCATCATCGCGTTTCCTCTTCTGGATCAAATCAACCTCCGCTTCTGTTGTCGTCGGAACAACTCCGAAGTCCGAGAAATCCGCGGACCCCGCCGTCACCTCCCTCTGCCATGGATTTCCGTACTTTGGCAGAATCACGTCACAGGTGGCAACAAAGGGCATCTTCTCGCGGTGCGAGTTTTGCATCACCATCCTCTCTACACGCTCGGCTATGGTTCGGATGATGTCCTTGATCTGGAGAGGGTCGAGCGAGACATGACAACCCGTGTCGTGGTGGGCGAAGAGACGCGAGCCATGCCGACAGAGCCTATGCTTCAGCGAGAGGAGATCCTCGACGTAACGCCGGCGGTTGCCTCGCTCGAACACGAAGAAACACATCCGAGTGAACTTCAGATAGCCGTTGCTGCTTTGAACGGACTCTTGATCATCGATTGGCACAATGTCCGTTTCTACAGAAGATGCAAATACGTTTATGTGCAGCGTAACTTGACAAGCCATGCTCGATTTGGGTTTGATGAGACAAAACTTCAGGATGTGAGAGAGATTTTCAGGTAGTACGTAGTTTCTTGAAGGGTATCGGAGTGAATGGTGTTTTGATATTGTGGTGAACAAGCCAACTATATTTATGTGGTTCTACGAAAATTACTTAATTAACTGACTTTCCTAGTTAAGAAAGTATGGGATCTTTGATGGGCCAATTCGTGCCACCGTGTGTTCTGTTTTTGAATCAGAGTATGAACCGCCATACTATCTCCTATCTTCCTTGCACAAATCGAAAATAATAATAATAATAATAATAATAAAGGAAGAAACTAATCAATTTTCGTCCGAGGAACGCCCTTGGAACTACTTTCCTTTTTCACCTTCTTAATGTGTTACGACTTGAAGAATTATCTCCTGCATTAATTTACTGAATTTTTCCTAATTGTCTTTGACTTTTTACCCCAGAAAAGTACCCTATTGATTATTTTTTGGCTTTATATTAAGAACTTTGATTTTCATCCGGTAGACAACATTTATTAAACAGCGATATGCAAGGCTTTACTTTTAGTTTCAATTTCTTGAAATATTATTTATTTTTCATTCAACGAATTGAACTACTTGTATGTTATATATAACTAAAATACAAAAAAAGTCCGTTTCTTTTAGTTTTGATCTAAATTAAGTTAAATCAAAGTATCTTGGGTGCTAATGCACAAAACCATAAATCTCTGCCCCTTATTTAATTTTGTTTTTGAAAAGTTAAATTGAAGGAGAACGCTATAACCCAACAAACTAAAACTCACGAAGTTTATTATTATCGACATCTTTGAAAAACTTTGAAGTCAAATAAAAGGAATTTACGAATTAGACTATTTCACAAAACCATAGATGTGTTATGCTTTAAATGTATATTGTGATTGTTTTTCTTTGTAATTTTATAAATTTATTGTAAGTTAAGAAGTTTGATGGTATTGTTGAGGTAATAGGATTATATGTTCCGTTTGAAATCTTATAACTGAAGGCAAGAAATTGATTCCCCAACTTGCACTGCTTAAATAAGCTAAATTATGCTTTAAATTAGCAATAATTACTGAATATCTAAATACGTAGTTAGTTTCTAGTTTCTTGCATTTTGCCATGTTTTAAATTACTCAAATTTCTTTATCGAAAGAGTTTTCTATAGTTAAGGACTTTCATATATTTTATTTGACATTTTACTAATAAACTATAGAATGACTAGAAAAAAACTAATAAACTATAGATGTTTGGTAATGTCTTTGATAAATTTGAAAATTGTGTCTATTGATTCATATTTTGAAATATAAACTTAAATGATAAGTGCACTAAAAATCTTAAAACTTGTCACGAAAGTACAATTGAGTCTCGAAACTTTAAAAATGTGCAATCAGGTTCTAAAAATGATTAAATTGATGCAAGTGAGATCTTCAGTTTATTCCGTTAGATTTCTTTTTTTTTTGTGAAAACCGTGATGTGAACATGTTGTTCTCTTTATTGCAGCTTGGCGATGGTCGGTCGGTTGCATCTTTTCTTGTCGAGATTGCGATGGAAGAAATTGGGATTTGCTTTCTCTGGCAAAGATGCAATGGATAAAGACAAACGCTTGCTGGGCAAGTTGGGGAAAGAAGGATGAAGGAGAGAGGGATAATGCCATGTCTTTGAACATGAACATTGACGGAGTGCAGAGATTGCTTTGTTTCAGCATTTCACTTTTCAAAACATCAACATGGCGAATAAATCCAAGTCCGAGTTTTCTGTTCTCTTCTCCTCTCTTCGCTAGAGTTTTAGTTTTACGCGGCTCTCTTGTGGCTTCCTCTCCCCCACCTTATGCCTCCCGCGACCTCAATGAGACCCCGCGTAGTGGCAGACACCATTATTATGAGATTTTGTGGGACACTGCCACCTCCTGCTCTCATATGTAGTGATTTCACAAAATCTTACATGTTATCAGAATAGGAGGTCTTGAGTTAGAATCTTTTCATACCCCATTTGCCCATCCAATTAAATTTTCACGTCTAGTATTGGGCAAAAAGACTAGATGAAACATGAAAAAGAATGTTAAAATATTTAAATAATAAATCACACATTCATCTAACAGCTTAAGTTTTTAAAATGGTTGGTAGTGGTTAGTGGTCAGTGGTCCCACAAATTCTCACAACCACCATGTGAGCCATGCTGGTAGGTCGCTTATGGTTGGGTGTTCGCCGTACCTTGCCGGTGAAGGTGGGTAAAGGCGCCTCCTCAGAAGAAAAGGTGGTGGATGGAGTTTATTTATGAAATATTACTCATAATTTTATGAGGGCTAACTTTTTAAGGAAAAAGAAGTGAGGCCAAAAGAAGTTTTCAACTTATTTATTAGATAAATATTGTCGGGTTAGAACCAATAAAAACAACTTTTACTTCATTCCCCACAAAGAGAGTTTTTACTTTTCTATAATGAAAGACGATAGCATATTGTTGATCAAAAGTATACAACAATTTAATTATAAAAAATTAAATAGATGAGACAAAGATTCACTTGGCGCCAATCTTTCCTTCAATAATATGAAAGTTAAAGACAGACGAGTAGCTTAATTAAGAAAATTTTACAAAATTTCTTTTCAAAATAATGGGTTATGCTAGCTATTATTTGTAAATTACTAATTCTATACATGCCATCCAAAGGGTCATGACCGTGAAGGAGATTTTCTTCGATTTTCATATTGCTAACTGTACCCCAATCTTGAAAAACATATTTATATACGGCTAATTAGAAATTGGTTGCTAACGGTCAAGTACCTATTAATCATGTAAGATAGGAAAGTCGAACATGAAAAGAATAGTCATACACTTTGGCATCACAGTCGATAGAGGGGTGAATCCAATTTCCAATAAAAGTATAAGTTATTGACAGTAGACCAAATAAAATGTTTTATTCAATCGCAATCTCCTGATCTTATGGGCATCGAGAAACGGCGCAGCGGGCACAAGTTGCTCACGCTCAGCCAATGGACGATACACTCATGGTGAAAAATATGCTTGCGTGACACGCGCGTAATTTCTTCGTCGGGCGATATCTCATCCTTACAAATTACGCACCCGCCATCGCCAGAATCCAAAACCTCGTGGAGGTTTGTTTTCTCAAGCAAGAGAATTACCCAAAAAGTTCTAAACCTATTGTAATTGTGTCAATTCAATTATAAACTTTTTTTTTTGGCCAATTTAGTCCATCCGACAAAAATTGGCCGGCCGGGGACAGCTGGCCGATGAACGCTAATGTGGCAATTTTTATTTATTTTTTTTGAATTTTGAATTTTTTTTTTCTTTTTTTTTTTTCCCTCTTCTTCTCCTTCCTCTAGTCGGCCGGCGCCGGCTAGAGCCTTGCCGGCCATTGGCAGAGGCGAGCCTCGCCCAGCGACGACAAGGTGGCCGTCGCCAGCTTCACTAAGGCTGGGCGAGGCCGAGCCTCGACAGATCCGGCGAGCTCGGTCCTCGCCGGCCACTGGTGAGGGCGAGGGTCGACCTCACCGGTGGCCGGTGAGGCTTCGTTGCCATCGCCGCCCCCGCCGCCTCCCCGTCTCCCCGCGGAGGAGCTCGATCTCGTCCTCGTCCCCCCGATCGTTGGCACGATCTCCCCCTCCAAGCTCAAGCGGCCCTCCCCGATCGCAACCGTCGCCAAGCTCCCGTTCCAGTGCCTTTGGATTGACGAGGATGAGATCAAGCTCCTTCGCGGGGGGACGGGGGAGGCGGCGGGGGTGGCGATCGCGACGGCAGCCTCGCCGGCCACTGGTGAGGGCCGAGCTCTCTTGGCGAGGCTCGCCTTCGCCAATGGCTGGCGGGGCGAGCCTCGCCGGCCCTCGCCTTTGGTCGGTGCTAGCCGGCCAGAGGAAGGAGAAGAAGAGGGAAAAAAAAAAAGGAAAACAAATTCAAAAATTAAAAAAAAAATTTTTTAAAATTGCCACATCAGCGTTTGCCGGCCAGCTGTTCCCGGCCGGCATCCATGTTAGTGCCGACCAGCCAATTTTTGCCAGATGGACTGAATTTGTACAATTGTAAAAGGTTTATGACTAAATTGGCCCAAAAAAAAAGTTTATGACTGAATTGACATAATTACAATGGGTTTATGACTTTTTTGGTAATTCTCCCTTTCTTAAGTGCGTCCGCTAGACTCGTCGGGACCGCTCTAAAGGCGTCTGAAATTTCCATCGATTCCCTAAGGGCCGCCTCCATCTCCCTTTGCTCTCTCCGTTGGAAGGAAACCTCCAAGACCATACGGACCGGTATCTTCCTCAAGTGCAAGTAGAGCTTGGTCCTCCGCATTCTCTCCGCTTCTGCGGCCACTCTTAGCATGAGAAGGTCCGTCGTATGCCGATCCATGGTGACGTGATGACGGGTTTCACTGTCACCGAAGATAATGTGATAACATCGGTGGAGCAATCTTTGTTTCATTTGATGTTCGAGGTCAATTCGAAAATTGAATCGATCGAGAGTGACATGACAAACGCGGGTGAACTTATCAACAGTGTCGCCTCTTTGCATGAGCTTGTGCTCTTCAAATAATGTGTCCCCGTTTGCCCTCCGACAACATATTTGGGCATGGACGTGAATATCTGTGGCCATCGGTGAATCGGGGTGGAAACTGCAAGAGATTTTCTTAGTTCTTCATGAGATGGAAGGGTTAGGGACTCAAGAGGAGTTCCACGATTTGGGTTGTATTGGAATTTTGGAGAGTTTTTATGAGGATAGAGTCGAGTCTTGTGTGCACAAGCTTATACTTTAATAGTGTTACACGGATCGGTCATATCTTTCCTGTTCTAAGTCGAGTAGGATTCTCCCTAAATCCTCTATTTCCCTAATTAAAAAGAAAATTTAAGACTTGATGACCACACTTTCTAACTACTTTCCTTTTCCAACTTCTTCATGTGCCGCTAAGGGCGCGTTTGGTAACGTTTCTGTTCAAAAATTGTTCCAGGGAACAGAAATAGAAAAAAGTGTTTCTGTTCCGGGGAACAATTTTTGAATAAAAAAACGCGTTTGGTAAACTTGTTCTTGGAATAAAAAATGAACAAGAACACGTTTGGTAAATTTTATTCTTTTTTTTTTCTTTTAATTTTTTAATATTTTTATTTTATTTTTCATTTTTTTCTTTATTTTTTATTTTTTTCTTCTTTCGGCCGGTCGCCGGCCTCCGGCGACCGGCCGACGGGGCTGGCAACCTCGCCCCAGATCCGGCGAGGCCGAGCCTCGCCATGGCTGGGCGAGCTCGAGCTCGCCCGGATCCGGCGAGGCTCGGCCTCGCCCGGCCAAGGCGAGCCTCGGCCTCGCCGGGGGCCGGCGACGCTCCGATGAGGTCGCCGACCCTCGACGGCGTCGCCGGCCCTCGACGGCCGGTCGCCGGCCATGGCCGAGGCCGGCGACCGGCCAAAGAAAAAAGAAGAAAAGAAGAAGAAGAGAAGAAGAAGAAAAGAGAAGAGAGAGAAGAAGCGTTTCTTCAAAATTGTTTCTGGAACAAGAAACAATTATTTTTTGTTTCTCATTTCTGTTCTTTTTGTGTTCCGGGAACAAAGAAACAAAAAAAGAACAGAAATGCAACCAAACGCGTTTCTGTTCTTTTTTTGTTCCCGGGAACAAAAAAACAAAAAAGTGTTCTAGAAAAACTTTTTAGGAACGAAAACATGCAGGGCCTAAGTATCCTAAGACTCCAATGATTATACCCTGCGTTTCGATTCAGTCCAGATTGTCGACGGGCCGACAAATGAGGACCACGTTGATTATCTAGGCTTTAAATAAAAGACATTTATTTTCATCCGCCTAACCGTTGGAAAAAATTTATTAAATGGTGATATCTGTGATTTTTAAAAAAAAAAATTTAAATTGTTAGACGGCAATATGTGTGATTTTTTTTTTTTTTTTTTTTTTTTGGTTGAAGTTCTATGACTAAGATTGTTTTGTAAGTGGGATGCCCTTCGGGTTTTCTTTTCTTGATTTCATCTTAAATACAAAAAAAGAAAAAAGAAAAAAGAAAAAAGAAAAAAGAAAAAAGAAAAAAGAAAAAAGAAAAAAGAATCGATTTGTTTTAACCTACTTAACCATTTCTTAATTGAAAATGGTGTTTGGTGTTAAGCGTAAATCTTAGTTATACCTTTTGTTTTAATTTTATATTGTCCCAAAAAACATTCAGATATAGTATAATATTTGCGATATGACATGTTTCCTATAATATTTTATTGGGTTGGTCTAAGGTGAGATATAATGTTTTTTAATTAATCTAATATGGGGCTGAGAATAGGGCATCCTAATGGAATTTTCTAATTATGTTATTTTTAGTTATTATTCTAGATAGTGATAAAATGTAGATATGACGTTCTATAATAAGTTTTAATTTATCATATATATGTTAGATATATGTATTGTAAGTTTAAATGTATATTTATTTTTTCCAATTTTGATGTAACATTGTCTATATATTATGTTTAATTTCCTTACAGTTTAAAACTGGAATTATAGTGAATTGTATGTATAATAGGTTATAATTTCTTGAAATTTTATTTATTTTTTATTAGATGAATTGAACTACTTGAATGCATACAGTAATAGCACATACACAACAATCTGTTCCATTTTTTTTTTTTCAGTTCTAACTTAAGCTAAATCAAGGTATCTTTGGCTAAGGTAATGAACAAAACCATAATTCTTTATCAGATTTCAATCTAATATTCAACTCTCCATTTATCACTAACATATGTTTTTGGCTTCATCATCCACCACTTTTCTTCCATCGCTTATTTGAATCTTCAGAGGCAGTTCTGACCGAGAAGTATATTGCAGCAGCAACCTTGTTTACATGGGGAGTGGTTTCCTCACGAACAAACCCGTTTCTCTCCTTCCAGATACTATGCATAGTGGCATTCCACGCTAGTTTTATCGGGACAATCTTTAAGCTTCTGCCAGTCATGTACTGAAGAGACGCAGAGAACTGATGGCCAATCCTCAGCTTGCTTATTCAGATTCAGCAAAACCAGGACTCTTTTCTAGACTTGCCTTGAAATAATACACCAACGGAACAGATGAAAAATCTTGAGGAGGTCTTCCTCCACTGGTAGGTAGCAAACATACCGAATCGATAGAATATAACTACTTCATTCTGTATTTTGTTCGTAGCTTGTTTAATGTGATAAGCCAGGCTATAAGTGCATAGGACTGAACCAGATGAGTCTATGCCATTCAATTTTTGGGTGCCCTGAGGTTTTAGCAGCTTCCAAGTCTCCTTTTGGTTAAATTTTGCATGTTTAGATCCCAGGAAAACCAGTTTTGGCTTTTCAAGCCGAGTCATGTTGAAGCACGCCAGCAACGGCAGCTTGGATCTCAAGCAATTTATTTGATCTTGGGGACGGTCATCTCCACTCATTCCCCTCTATCAATGCAGCAACCTTTGCATCTTAACTGAGTGAAAGCATCATAGGAAATTTTTTAATGAGTATCTTTTCAAGAGAATTCTATTTGGCTACCAAGCCGATGTCTTGGCCATTTCCCACTATATATTTGACATGACGTTTCATCTTGCTTCCAAGTTTCAATGAGATCTGCTTTGATCATGCCCCTTGGAGAAAAACTCATTTGCTACGATAATTTTCAACAAGTTCATGAGCAAGAAGAATAGACGGAATCTGTTTCAATTCAGAAACTTCAAATAGAGAACGCAAGGCAAATTATTTACGTCTCTACCGTTTAAGTCTCTGAGTAGACTAAACTATGTATGTTGACTCGACTTGTCGCTGGTCGCTTCTCTTAGCATGCCCTCAATCTTTTGCATCCATTCACGAATTGCTCGAGCCCCATCTCCAGCTTCAAGTTGTCATCATCAAAACCATCATTGCGTTTCCTCTTCTGGATCAAATCGACCTCTGCTTCTGTGGTCGGTGGAACAACTCCAAAGTCTGAGAAATCCCCGGACCTGTCGTCTCCTCCCTCTGCCACTGCTGTCCGTACTTCGGCAGTATCACGTCACAGGTCGCGACAAAGGGCATCTTCTCGCAGTGCGAGTTTTGCATCACCATCCTCTCTACGTGCTTGGCTATGGTTCGGATGATGTCCTCAATCTGGGACAGTCGAGCGAGACATGGCAACCCGTGTCACGGTCAGTGAAGAGATGCGAGCCATGCCAACAGAGCCCATGCTTCAGTGAGAGAAGATCCTCAACGTAACACCAATGGTTGGCGTGCTCTACCACAAAGAAACACATCCGAGCGAACTTAACAAAGCTACCGTTGCTTTGAATGTACTCATGATCGTCGAATGGCACAGCGTCCATTTCTATAGAGGATGCAAATACGTTCGTGTACAACATAACTTGACCAGCCAAGATCGATTTGGGTTTGATGAGACAAAACTTTAGGATGTGAGAGAGAGATTTTCAGGTAGTACGTAGTTTCTTGAAGGGTATTGGAGTGAATGGTGTCTTAATGTTGTGGTGAACATGTGGGCAAAAAACACCCCAAGTGCCAAAACTTCCAAAAGGTACACTTAAGTATCACTTATTTTGAAAATTAGACATTTAAGTACAAATTTCAGCAAGCTTACCGGAAATCCGACATGACTTAACTGGTCTACGTGGCTCGTCGGAATGTTCACTTGGCAATCCTTGTCTAAAACGACGTCATCCTCCCTGTTTACTTAAATGCCAGTCATGGTTAAAAAAGAATCACTTAAATATCAAGTTATGGTATAAGTAATCATTTATGTGTCACTTCTAATTAAAAATGAACACTTAAGTATCAAGTTTTGTAGAAAATGATCACTTACCAAAACGATGTTGTTTAGCATCGTCTTGCATAGTTTACGTGGATAGTGTGACGCATTTGCCTTGTCTATGTGGATAATTTTAAATAAATAAATAAATAAATATCATTTCATTGAAATTCCAGTCGAAAAAAGCCAAGTCAGCTATTTGGTCGAAAATTCTTGCTGTTAGTACTTAAATGTTCATTCCTTCTCCAATTTTGGTACTTTCATGTATCTTTTGACAATTTTGACAGTTTTGCATCCTCCTATGCCAATTTATGGCACTTAGGGAGTTCTCCTACCACGTGTTGTTTTAACATGTTTGGCTGTCGACACCAGTTTATGATCATATATTTTCAGCATAGAAATCCCGTAGCCCTGTCTCCTTTGCACGGTAGTTGTGTGGAAGTTCTTGGTATTCCTGTCCTCCCGACTTAAACCAATAAATCCGAGTCTTTATGCGCCAACACATCTCTTCCTGCCTCCAAAGTAATGACTGATTTAAACCAGGTTCAATCATCGGTTTGTTCACTTAATTGTTTCTTATGAGCTAGAGAAAAGGAGCATTCACATTTTCCGGGTGCAAATTGGAGGGTCAACCGTCGATGATGTCTCTAACCAATGTCAGATATCGGACAAAACAATGTCATGTTTTCCATTTTGAAATGAAATTATATTATCACGAGTATACGGCTATATATTTATATAATGTATAGTTACGGTTTTTACCCTCTTATTATATTTATGCAATTGGATCATCAAGCTTTCTATTCTTGCAATTAGATTTGGTTAAATAAATAAAAAAAATGATCGGATGGGACCACCGTTGACTAGTCATTATTTTCAGGCATGGTAAACTTAAACCTATTTCTGCAACATAAGCAAATTAAAGAAAAAGTTGGCAGGTGACGGTGGCAACCAGCAGCGCTAAAGACGTTCGAATAATGGTGCATCACCACCTTCACCAGGTAAGCGACGGTTGCCATCCATGCCATTTCTACTGCAGCAACATGGTGGAAGAAGCGATTCTTGCCTCGTCAAATTCGTGCTGAGGGCCGCCTGCTCGTCCCACCGCCCTATGGCGAGGGCGAACGGCCATTTCCGAGGTAACCATGAGGGTATGTGGACTAGGTTCTCTCCCGCGTACAATTTGACAGAGTTCAATTGAGTTGCGCAAACCAAATATAGATAGCTTCACTGCAATTAATGAGTTGAACGATGAGATATGAGGATATATTATCAAGTTGGAGGACCAAATCTTATCTCGGATGGTGTATAGATGTTACTATATTAGCATTATCAATTCGATACATCTTGAGGTTATGAACATTTTAGCAGAAGTTATAAAAGGATTTAGCAGAAGTTGTCTTGTCTTTCCAAACTCATATTGACTTCGGTAAGATGAACTCGTTCCACTAAATCGATCTGATTAATAAGTTTTAATAAATATTGAGACCACCGTTGTGCAACCCCCTCAACGACACCCTTTAGATCATATTTGGTACAGCAGATGTGTAACAGTGTTGGTCATGGTTTCAGCAAATCTCAATCTTGGAGACCCCATCTAGTCAAAATCAGAGAGAAACTAAGACGGGTGCTTTAAGCGCCAAAAGTTGGCACAAATGGACACTTAAGTGTCAAAAGTTACGAAAGTGATACTTAAATGCCAAAATCGGCGAGAAATTGATCACTTAAGTGTCACTACAGCCAAAATCCAGCCAAAATACTGACGTGCGCAATTTCCGACGAAGTAAGTGCAAAACGGCGTTGTTTTGCACGCTGACGTGGTCAAATAATGCAAAAACGATGTCGTTTTGGTACTGACGTGGTAAAAAAAAAAAAAGGGGTAGGTGAGCCCTCAGCCACCGCCTCCCCCCTTTTTTTTCTAAATTTTTTTAATTTTTTTTTAAATTTGTTAATATTAAAAAATTTATTTTTAAATGATTTAAATAAATTTAATTTAATTAATTTTTATATTATTTTTTTTACCACGTCAGCACCAAAATGACGCCGTTTTGCATTTGCTTTGCCGAAAAATCGCTACCTTATTATTTTGGCCGAATTGACACTTAAGTGATTTATTTTGTTTCGATTTTGGTATTTAAGTATCACTTTCGTAACTTTTGGCACTTAAGTGTCCATTTGTGCCAACTTTTGGCACTTAGGGGTCCCGGTGTCGAAACTAGTATTAGCCATAGCATGATCACAAAGTTCAATCTCGTGATTGATTTTATTCGTTTCTCTAAATTGCTCATGCGAATAGAGTTATCGCATCAATGTAGTACATTTATATAAGTCGTCATTGTATATCTTATAGGGCCCAGCACCAAGGTTCGGGCTGTGGATCCTTGTTGTAGACAATTTCATGGCGTGGGTATGGCCATATGATGTGCTACGCATCCTTTGTTTCGCTGGGCTTGTCTTTGCTCAAGCCTTCTTTCCTGGCCTCACCCACGGAAACTATCTCCACGAACCTGACTTTCTTCCTAAGCAAAGTGTGAAGAAAATAAGAGGATTCAAGAAAACAACGATTCAAAGATAAATTTCCCAAAAGAAGAATGTTCTTCACTGAAAGCCATAATACATTATGTTATTCTACAATACATAATGCTATTTATATTAAGAAGACAACTAGATTTCCTATTCTATATTCCGAATATCTAATCTGACAGATTGACCGAAATCAAATCATATCTACCACTCTAATCTAATATTTCGATAGCAGAATCAAATCATATTTTAATCTAATCTTCCGATGGCAGAATCAAATCATAATCAAATCATATTCTAATCTAATCTTCCGATGGTTTACCAATAATATTATCAATCTTATCAGCCTCCCTCAAACTGGGATTAGGTGGAAAACCTAGTCCTAGTTTGTATCGTAGCCTGCAATGATCAAAGCGCAATAAAGCTTTTGTAAATATGTCAGTAAGTTGATGAGTAGCAGGAACATAGCGAACTTCAAGTAACTTGAGAGCAACTCTCTCTCGAACGAAATGAAAATCAATCTCCACGTGCTTTGTCCTTGCATGAAGGACTGGATTTGCTGTCAATGAAATGGTTGGGCGATTATCACCATAAAGCAAAGTTGGCCCCTTGAGCGGAATACCCAAATCTCTCAATACAAAAGAGACCCATATAAGATCTACTGTGGTAGAAGCCAAGGCCCTATATTCAGCCTCCGTTGATGATCTTGACATTATCGCTTGCCTTTTTGTGGACCATGAAATGATATTTGATCCCAAGAAAGTGCAAAACCCGATTGTTGACCTCCAAGTCTCAGAATAGGTAGCCCAATCAGAGTCCGCATACCCGTATAAATTTAGTGCGCTTTTAGAGTGAAGATAAAGCCCCAGTTGCTGAGTTCCTTTTACATACCGCAACACCCGTTTTAACAATTTGAAATCACCATTCGTAGGAGATTGCATTTTTTGACAAATTTGATTTATTGAATAAGAGATGTCCGGTCTTGTAATTGTGAGATATTGTAATCCACCCACAAGACTTCGAAAAAAGTGAGGATCATGAAAAGGCTCCATGTCTTGTACCGTTGGATGAGTTTTGATAGGCAATGGGGTCTCAATCGGCTTACTATCTTGCAATTCTGCTTTCTGCAACAAATCACCAGCATATTTAGATTGTGTTAAAAATAGAGCCAGACCAGTAAACTTGGCTTCAATACCGAGAAAATAGTGAAGTCGTTCGAGATCTTTCATAGAAAAATTTTTGCTTAAAGCTTCTATTAATTCCCGAAGTAGAGATGATGAACTGCCGGTCAAAATAATATCATCAACGTATAATAATAATACCAAGATGTGCTGACCCGTGTGAAGAACAAATAACGATGGATCGGTAAAGCTGCAATGAAATCCCCGTTCCAACAAAAAGTTGCTGAATTTTTCAAACCAAGCTCGCGGAGCTTGTTTTAAGCCATATAATGCATTCTTAAGTAAACAAACCGAGTTAGGCATCGTAGAACTCACAAAGCCCGGTGGTTGTTCCATAAACATTGTCTCATTTAAAGACCCTTGAAGAAACGCGTTCTTCACATGTAGTTGATGGATGAACCATCCTTTAACAATTGCCACGGAGAGAACAATTTTCATGGTTGCCTGTTTAATCACAGGACTGAAAGTTTTGACGAAATCAACATATTCCTCTTAATGGTACCCCTTCTGTCACACCCCGATCCACGAACGCATGCCCATCTCTCACCTGGTCGATTAATAGCGATGTCCCAGGACGTATCGCCGACCCCTTTCAATTTTAATATGCAAGCGGAAGCATATAATAATTCCCAGACAATAAAACATTGTGATAGAAAAATAGGCCATAATTTTCACAACATGAAAACACATAACTATACTTTTATACAAGGCAAACCACATAGTATATAATACAATACTATTCGTTAAAGGCTAAACTATCACACATTAGTTCTTAGCCTAGGGTTTGCAAATAGGATGGGATCTCAATCCTCATCCGGGTCGTACTCAGGATCCTCCTCAAGATCATCCTCTTCTTCAAAATCTTCCTCCTCTTCGGGTTTCACATTAGGGTTCTCCTCCTCAGGCTCCTCATCAGGGTCCTGAAATGTTATACAATAACCATTGAGACCACTTCTCAGCAAGTTCTACCCTCTAAGACTAGATTCGTAAACCCATATGTTAACCGAGCTGCCTATGCACGCATAGGTCAGAGGACTTACCTTGGCCTCAGATTCCCACCTGCAAATCAGCACAGTTTAATAGGCACCCAAGTAATCACATCACAGATCGATATCTCGATCAATCGATCTAGTCGATTACATGTCAATCGAACCATCTCAAGGTCATTTCCATTCAATCAATGAATTCACAACATCATATCAAAGCAATAATTAATCAACCTAGTCGATTACATGTCAGCCGGACCATCTCTGGGTCATTCCCAACCATACTATATAACCTCCAATAGTATACTTAGTCACAGAGCTACATTAATGCTCTCGGGCGTTGTTTTCGCCAAGGTGACGTATGGAGAAGACAATTACGTGTGTTCTTTAAGGCGTCGTTTTCGCCAGTGATGTCTTTAATCACTGAATCACGTATATCCATAATAATGTATGTACTAGACCGTTACGTGCGTTCTTTAAGGCGCCGTTTTCGCCAATGATATCCTTAATTATCGAACCATGTAAGTTCATAACGATATATGTACTAGACCGTTACGTGCGTTCTTTAAGGCACCGTTTTCGCCAGTGATATCCTCAATCACCGAATCACGTAGGTCCATAATGATGTATGTACTAGACCGTTACGTGCGTTCTTTAATGCGCCATTTTCGCCAGTGATATCCTCAATCATCGAACCACGTAGGTCCATAATATTGTACCTGATTGGTTTTAGCCAAGAGTATTCCCATTTCACTTTTACAATTCTCTCTACTTTAGCCCATCAAAGCATTATTGGCGCTAAATAATTATACTCGGCCATCTACCAATCAATCACTCAATTTCCATTCAATTTCAATCAATTTATGAATAATTCCTCAAATTGCACAATCCATTCAATTCAACACAACGTAGAGCTCAAATAAATAAATGGACTGCACCATGACAATCAGCATAGAATTCCGGTCGTCGGTCATCCCTGCCTAATTTCCGGAAAATAATAATTAATTAAATTAATTTCGAAAATTAATAAATAAATACTAAAAATCTAATTTAGACCTGTAATGCCTAATTGAAGCCCGAGACGGGTCGAGAAAAATCCCGAGATGCATTCCATAAATAATATAGGCTATCATCTAGCTAATTACACAAGTCAAAAGCCTAACATGTATCATAATTAATTAATAATCACTATTCTACTCTAATCTAATCTAACCACATAATTGCACTTAATTAAATCTAATCAACCCTTAAGCATCATTAGCAAACTAAGAAAAAATTAGTGAGCTAAACTCACCCGTTAAACAATCCGCTCAGATCAATTTGATGAGAATGCGACGAGGAACGAAAAGCTCCAAATCGGCGACACCAACGAGGCACAAATCGGGCCCGAAACATGGCCCGTAAGACTCACGGGTTGCTAGATTTTTCCACGGTTGTTGGGGCTGAACCGAATTGCAGGGAACGCAAGGGTTGACTGGTGGACGTTTCTTCGCGGGCGTGAGGCAGCAATGGCGGAGAAGACCAATGAAAATGAAGCTGCGGTGTTGATTGAGCGGTGCGGCCAAACAAAAGAGAAAGAGATGGAGGCTTGTGTGTCGGCCAAATGGGTGTGAAAGTGCCGCAATTTGATGAAAGAAAATAAAGAACAAAAGAGAGAAAGGAGAGGGGTGTGTCGGCAAGAGAGAAAAAGGTGAGGGGATAATAGTGAAAAAAAGTCAAAGATAAGATGAGGAAAGAAAAGAGAGACACGGCAGGGGTGGAAGGAGCGTTGACGTGGGGCTGTCCCGCACGAGAGAGAGAGAGAGAGAGAGAGAGAGAGAGTGCGAGTGAATGGGGACGTCGGCCAAGTGGGGTAGGGGGAAAAAAGAAAATAAAAGGAAATTAAAAGAAATTTCCTAAAACCGAAAATCCTTAGTCCCACTTGCTCTTGTTTAGTTCAATTTGATCCCCAAAAATTCCCATGCTAGAGCACTTGACCCTCACTTGCTTTCTTGCGTCAATTTTCCCTCAAACAACAAATCTCGGGCAACAAAAACGGCCATTTCCTTTAATTCCGAATTTTAATTCATTTTTCTCGGAATCCGATTTTTTGAACAAACAAATTCGGTTGAGACCCACTTTGAATTCAAAAAAAGCCCAAACAACTTCCATTCGCCAATTCACTCACATCAGATGCCAAAAATTCCTTCAAATTGGTCAATCCAAATTTCTATTCATTTTCCGAATTGTCCGCAACAATCTTCCGTAAAAATCCCGAACTAATCGACATATCCTCGAAAGATTAGTCGACGTTCCTAGAATTTATTGTGACATGACAGAATCTTCAATTTTTAAAATCGGACTTGAATTGCCGGTTAATTTCCATTCGGTGCATTTTTAGCGTGACCTAGACTACCGGGTAGTTTTCCGAGATTTTTTGTGCAAATGACCCGTGGTTAATTTTTTTTCGAGCCACTATGAACCCACTCGACTCAATGGCGACTCTTGATCGTCGTGAAAATCTCGAGGATTCAATTACGGACACATGGTACCAAAACGACAGTAAAATCATATTAGTACCAGTCGACGAGAATTTTCCAATTTAGTGGAGTCACCCACGATCGGGCACACATCTTAGTCGAACAGACCTATCTCTGATCTCAAATCGATTTTATACTGTGCCATAATGGCCTTTAAAGATGAACATGGTCGAGAAGTCGATTCCTGGTCGAATTCTTAAGTCTATTGCCTATGGCTTCCCTGGATAGTCTAATTATCTCGAGAGTGATCGGCTCTGAGAACAGTCCTATAGACGTGTCAATGAAATGCCGACTAATTCAGTAGAAAACAGGGTTGAAAATCTGGGATGTCACACCTTCGCCACTAATCGTGCTTTCAGTTTATCAAGGTTTCCTTCCGCATCCAATTTGGCTTTGAACACCCACTTACATCCGACGATATTCATATCTGAAGATCTTGGTACTAGCTCCCATGTTTGATTTAATTCAAGAGCCTCCAATTCATCTATCATAACTTTCTACCAACCTGGATGACTTAGTGCTCCTTTAATTGTTTTCGGCTCCTTTGGAATCTCACGGGCTATGGAGAGAACATACTTCGAATTGGGCTTCCTTATTTCCGATTTCAACCTTGTTTGCATTGGGTGAGTACTCTGCTGTTGAGTAGATGGAACTGGTAAATCACTTGAGACAGAGATTGTTGCTTCTTCATGTGTTTCACAATCTATGCATGGTTCTTGTGAACCCAACTGTGGTTGCTGCACGTTTGTCTTATTAGGTGGCTCATAATTTTGTTGTCCAGAGCTGTTATCATCAAATAGAAATCCCATACTCGGGTGTTGTGATGTTTGTCCTTCACTCACTATTGTTCCAGATTGTCTAGTAAAGAATTTAATCTCCTGTAACCAAGTTTGATACAACTGTGAATGCCCAAGAAAAACGGTCCCCAATTTATCAGAAAATGGGAATCTCGTCTCATCAAATATCACATGACGACTTACATATACCCTTCTTGTTGGCGGATAAAGACATCGATAACCTTTATATCTTTGAATATACCCAAGAAAAACACATGGTAATGAGCGTGGATCAAACTTTGTTGCACCATACGGTCTAAGGTGTGGATAGCACTCGCGCCCAAAGACTCGAAGAAACCCATAGTCAAGCTTTTTACCAAAGAGCTTACCAAATGGACTACTCATTCCTAGCACTGGTGATTGCAGCAGATTGATGAGAAATGTGGCAATCAAAAATGCATTGACCCAATAAATCAATGGTACTCATGCATGATAGAGCATAGAAAGACCCAACTCAACGATATGCCGATGTTTCCTTTGGGCATTTCCATTCTGTTCCGGCGTATATGGGTAGGAGACCAGCATTTTAATTCATTTCTCATTCAAATGATTAATAAATTGGCTGCTATTAAATTCACCTCCATCATCGCATTGGAAAGATTTAATTCGACTTTCAAATTGGTTCTCCACAAGATTTTGGAACATGATAAAGATGGAAAATAACTCAGACTTTCTCTTCATTGGATACACCCATGAGAATCGTGAAAAGCTATCTATGAAGACTACATAGAATTTAAACTGCTAAAAAGATTCTACTGGGGTAGGCCCCCACACATCACAATAGATTTTTTCAAGTGGTTTACTAGCTAGAAACTCCGAGATATTGAAAGGCAACTTGCTACTTTTTCCAACCTGGCAACTTTCACATATTCTCTTTGTCACCTTTGTAGATTTGATCTGATTGTTGTTCTCCGGAAACTTTATTATCTGAAAGTTTGAGTGCCCAAGCCGAAGGTGCCAGACTTCACTACTAGCGATCTGTTGTTTTTGAGAGTACAACACCTGTGTTTGTGCCTGATTTACCTTGTAAAGGCCCTCGCATTTCTTTCCTAGATTGATTATTGAATCCGTCAGATGGTTCTTAATAGATACACCAAGTTCATAAAAGATTAGTGAACAGGGATAATCGTCAGTTAACTTAGACACCAAAATCAAAATTTTCTTAATCTTCAAGACCACTAAAACCTCATTTAAAGGAAATGAATGTAGTTTAGTAGATAAAGATGTTGAGCCAATATGGGTAATGGGCAAACAAACTCCATTCCCTACCATTATCTTGTCTAAACCATAGTAAGGAGAGAAAGAATTGAGATTACCGGTCGATGATGTGATATGGGCTGTTGCCCCAGAATCTGGGAACCAATCTCCTCCTTAATTGGGTGAACAAGAGGCACGAGTACTTACCAAATATTGTGTTATAGAGGTAAATCGACTTGGTGGGACCCTCGCGGTATGAATGTGCGCTCTCTTTTTCGTTCTCTTCTTCTTCTTTCCTTTTTTTGTTTCCCTTCTTTCTATTTGTTGGGCGGCTCCTGGTTAAAAGAGGAGCCGAGCGTCCTCTTTTCCTTTCCTTTTATTAACCAGGTCAACCATCTTTTATTTTTCCTTGTGGACCCTACCTTCGTTTGACTTGGTCAAAATAGGAGATGGCATTGTAGCTACTGTAAAAAAATTATAAAGAAAAAACACCGGCAGTGCGCATTTATAAAAGTCAACCTCATCAATTTATGTCGATCCTACGAGTTTGCATAGAAATGAATAACGAAAAATATTTTTATCGTTCATGAATATATTTGATCATATAGAAAACTTATGCCACCCTTTCTTTGTTTTGTGATTGTTGATAGGTGTGGGTATGGAGTACGTGGTTGGTTCTTTCAGGTGGTGTCTACGGAGCTAAAGGCTCAGGTTTCAGGCGGCGGTAGAGGTTCCCGACCTTTGCTATTGTGGTTGGTTGCGGCTATGGGTTGTGAACGATGGTCAGTAATGGTGGTTTTGCAGGTGGTGGACAACCGTACCAAAGAAAATGGTTGCGGCAAACGGCGCCGGCAGCTGTGAATATAGAGAATCCAGCGGTTGTATCAAATTGGTCCTATTATCAAGTCGACAGTGGTGGTGGGTGATACAATGATGATGGCGATGATGGTCGTGCAACATGTGACGGATGATGGTGCATGTTTGATCCTTTTGTCTCTTATTTTGGCACCCACTTAAAAAACTATAAGTTATTTGGGATAAATCCGAGCCAAACGACCTGTGAGAAGTTCGGGCTTAGCTGGCTAGGACTTCAAGCTCAGGATACATTATTATCTTGTAAAGTTCAGCTTGGAAATTTTGTTTTGCGGACATTTTGATCACTTAGATGTCGAACTCAAATCAGAGAGCGAGCCTGTTGCTTGTTTTTTGAATCGTCTTGAGACTCATGTTGGCTTTGGTAGAGCGATTTCACTTCAACATGCCCATCAAAGATTATCGTATATATAAGTAAAGTCATCCCACTAGATCGAGCTAATTATGTTTCAAGAAATACATTATTTTTCTCAACCTTGAAGGCTCCAAGCTAGTCAAAATTAGATTGTAATCTCGGTCATAGGACGATCACAAAGTTCAATCACAGTGAAAACCGGAAATTGATTTTATTCCATTTCTCGAAACTGCTCCTGTTGAAAAACTCATCATATCGATAGTTACATTTATATAAGGCATCATCGTCTGTCTTTGTTGATCTTAAAAGAACAAGCACCAGGGCTCAGGGTATGGATCCCCGATGATGACGATTTCAGGGCGCGGGCACGGGCACGGGCACGGATATACGACAGGCTGCGGGTCCGTTTTTTCGTCAGACGTGTCTGTGCTCTTGCTTTCTTTCGCGTCGGCCTCGCTCACGGTAATTATCTGCGCGAACCCGACTTTCTTCCTAAGCAAATTGGTGAGGGCGACCGAGTCGAAATCCCCAATCATCTCGATCTGGTCCTTGTCATCCTCAATCTTCACCGAATTAACTCCTGGAGGGAAACCAACAAAGAAAATGGATCGATTTTGAATCAAATGAGGTTCTTTTTTTTTTTTCTTTTTTTTTTCCGCCATTCTTAATCTCGAAACACAGAACAGTTTATAGAAGATACACACCTAAATGGTCATCGACATATAAACAATGAAAAAAGAATAAATCCATCAATCACCTCGAAAGCCACTCATGACTCTTAAAGCTTTGGAGCGAGAGCTTCGAAGGTTAAAACAACAAAATCTTGGGGTATCGTCATTCATGCACACCTTAACCACGATCTTCTGCTTGCAAATAAAAAGAGAAAAGAAAAATCAAGAGTTTGAATTAGCATGCTTACTTAAGGTGAATCAACTCATTATTTCCTCATCAATTTATTACCTTCATGGTGCCTGCTTCGATTTGGAATTTGGGCAATTCGAAATTCTTCAATCTGCTCGAAGAATTCTGAGAAATTGTTGGAGGAGGGCTAAGAGGAACTGAGATACCACTCTATTTATAGCATCTCCTTGGAAGATGATTCAATGACTTTTAAACAAAGGCAGGACACATAGTAGTCAAAGGTGAAAATTTTTTAACATTAAGTCTTTGATTTTTCGCTCTATTTTTTATTGTTTAATGTAAATAATTTATGTCGCTCCACCATCTATATGCCTTACATAATTGACGACATATGCTCCAGAGATTATAATTCTCAAGTATAGGACTTGGTAGAAAATTTCCATCCGTACATTGGAGTTAATCAAACAAACATCCATGCATAAAAATTCACTATAGAACCCCAAAAAATCCATTGAAATCCAATTGATTAAGAGATATGATTTGTCCAATCCATCATTTTTTTTTAATCACTGTTTGAAGTTCAATAGAAAGACTGGCCTTCCATAAGAAGAAGGGGAACTTGTCCAATTAGTCATAAATTTATTGTACGGATGTTAATTCAATCCTAAATTTTCTAATTTTCCTAGCTTATCCCCAAACCTTTGCGTAGAATTCTAATGTAGCCTTTGTGATCAATTTTTGCCGCAACTGATGACTAAACTGTTGTCTCGGGAATTTTCGGCAAAATTTACTGAAATGATTACATTAAAATTTCCCGCAAATATTAAAGATTAAGTTGATTAAATTAAAAAATTAAAAATTGTATTAACATAACATATATGTATCGGGATTGACTGGGTAAAAACTTTCCTCAAACTGAATCTGAACAGCCAAAGTCTCCGGTGATCATTGTATCCCATCATTACCCGCCGCAATGCGGGACCGAGAATGAGAAGTCTATAGGGAGCAGCCGGACCTTCTAGAATTAGAAAGGACTAACAGACGAGGAAAGGACAGTTGAGAGAAAATCAAGGGAAAGTTCATGATCAATTAGAAAGTAATTTTTAATTAGACCACGTTCGATCACTGGCTTGTCAACCAAGCCAGAGAAAAAGGAGCATTTCGCATTTTAACGGCACAACTTCGAGGATGGACCGTGGATGATGCCTTTCGGCCAAACGCTCTTGCGAGGTCAATATTGAAAACGCCAACGAAACTAGAATGATGTTTCCCATTTTAGAATGAAATTATAATATCACAAGCACACGGCTACATATATACATCCATATGTATAGTGACGTGTCATTAATTTCCTACCAATTGTGCGAGGGAAGCATGCCGTGTCGTCCCACAAGTGAGGCCTAGGCGAGGGCTGCCAAAATCCAGAGAGGGCTTCGACCCTCATCTATTTTGGACTAGGTCTAACCTAGGCTATTAAGATATGTCGGGGGTTACACATCCGCAATAAAATGTTCACTTTGAGCCATCACTACTTCACGTCACCTGCAATGCAAAGATTCGAGGGTCAGTGTGTACCTGTAATCGCAGTCCAATTAGTAGTTTGAAAGTCTCCACAAGATATGTGGCCGTTAAACAACGTAACATGAGCCGTTTCGAGATTTGCTCACAATGTGAATAAAATTCGCGACTTTGTAAATGACAAGTAACTTGACTCCTTTACCACTGTTCAATGATCTTAACAGCAAGCCCGTATTTTTTTTTTTTTCATTTGTTGTATTTTGGGTATGTTAAACTTAAAGTAACGTGCGGCTATACCGATCAAAAACTGATTGGAAGAAATGTTCCCCGGTTGAGGAACGTACCATGTGGGATCCGTTTCCCACCAAGCAAAAAAGCATAAAATATGCGACTATCACCGTCTAATAGCTCCTTGAATTGACTACTAAACTCGTGATTTGAACAATCCAGCCAATCCAGCCAATGCATCGTGGCCAGTGAAATTTCTATGCTTCCTCTTGGAAAGGTCGTGGGCTCCATAGAAATTCGTACGACGGAGGTGTTCGTACGTGCGTGTCCCTCGTGGTGCATAGACTTGAAAAACATTACTTTTGGTGAAGAAATTACATCAGTGAAATCAAAGAAGATTGCTTATCTGTTCCGTTGTTGACTTGATATATATACACACACAAAGTAGATAGAGAAGCGTATTAATACCATTGTTTGATCAAAAGAGTTAATTTTCAATAGTCGTGTTTGTCTGAAAAGTTAACATTTATTAAGTAATTTCGATTGTTTGATCACAGTTTTTCATAATTTCCGAATTATCGCAAAAGTAGAAAAGGCATTTAGAGACGAGTCATGCCCATACATCCAAGTGCCCTGTCAAGATCAAATTTGATTAGGTTTGTCTGATGCATAATGTCGCAATAAGAATAATGCAAGTTCTATAACTTATGTATGGCGCTCATTTGAGTCTCATAAATTTTTTTCGCTCACTTAAATGTCACATCGAAATAAAATCGATCATTTAAATGTCATTTCCAATAAATTATTCGACATTAATTTTTTAATTAATTTTCCATCGAAATTTAGAGAGTCCAGTGGTCGCGTCAAATTGGTCCTATTTTGCAGTCGATAGCGGTGGTGGCGGTGGTGGTGGTGGAGCAATGCATTGAAAATGGTAGTGATGGTCGTGCAGATGGTGGTGCATGTTTTTAGAGCTAAGAAGAGCGGTGGTGGTGCATGTTTCATTCCTTTTATCTTTCTTATTCTGGCAGGCAAACTCTTCAAACACTATAAGTTAATCTGGGATAAAACCGAGCCAAACGACCCAGGACACGCAAAAGAGATTAAACTGTTAATATATATAAATAAATTCATCCCATTAAATATCGTGCAAATTATGTTTTAATAAATAGTGAGAGCTCATTAGCGCCGCCCCCCCCTCCCCCGGTGTCGAAACACTTTATGTTATATTTGGTACCTCGTTATTTTCCTGCATATAATAAAGTATCGGTCGAGATTTTGGTAATCTTTATCTCGGAGACTCCATAGAGACGGTTGAGTACGGAAGCGAAAGCGGCGATATAGGCTAGCTAAATGCCCAGTGAGAATACTGAAATGAATAAAGAGAAATCCGAATGACTAGTGGCCATAACTCATTAAGCAATCAACACCTTTTTCGCTTAGCGTTTCCTCTTTCTACCGTTACGAGGAAGCTGCAATATCCACTTCGTTCAGTTACATTAGGGCTTTACCCAACTCTATCTTGGTGATTAAGTTCCGCTGTTTTTGGTGTGAAATGAGCTTCTTCTAGGATAGGAGGTCTTGTCGGTATGGAACCTACCTTTCCGGAGTGAAGGATTGTCATCCTATAGCCGAGTTTTTTTATTTTTGTTTAGAGTCGAGTGATCAAGCTTACGATTCTGCCGTTAGTGAGAAGCAAGTAAACTCTATAGCCCTAAACTAAAGGAGCAGGTCAAGTTTGTTCAGCTTGAGGGATAAATTACATGGCTGAACTGCCAGTCCATCAAATATCGTAGTTTATCCTTAAGAGCAAGAGGTTCCTTGTGTGAAACTTATATTAGGCAAAATCAAGGTTGCCAACTCGGCATTCCTCCCATCTAGGGTCCGCTTGTTCAATAACCTCTGATGGCATTCGCACAATAGTTTTCCCATCTAGAATTTCTGGTTCCAAATACTGCAGTTACAATTTTGTTGCCTTAGCGCCATCTTTCAAGAGGTTAGCCCAATAAAATTACCCGTATTAGATTGTGGTTTAGTGGGCTGCTCTACATTAATCGCGGGCCCCGAAGCAAGGTATGGTGGGTGCCAGCAACTTTCACTTGTTAGGAGTAGGGGCTGAAAAGAGCTCTTTGTATAGCTTGGCTTTGCTGGGCTTTGATGCTTACAACTTAGAGAAAGGGGAAGGTTTGAGAAAGGAGCTTTTTAGCCCTTTTGCTGGATTGTTGGTCCGCGGCTGACGGATGGCTCGACTGAAAGGAGAGGAAGGGAACGAGTTACATTCTTGGAACGAGAAGAGAGGGGAGGGTAAAGGGGTTTACTAAAAGATGGAGGTTAGGGATTTTGAACTTACTTGCTTTAGTAAGCTACTCTTCGTCCCTTCCTCGGAACCACTGGCCATTCTAGAAAGTCAGTCCAACGATTTATCTCATTCAATTGGTTATGGTTATAATTAGCAGACCCACTCTTCTAACTATTGCAGCTAAGCTAGTGCTTGCTCAATTGCATCGACCCTTTTGCGAAAGGTCAAATTTCTCTCCGAACGGACGTAGCATGCTCCCTTCTAAGGCTTCCGCTTCTCTCTAATAACGAGAAAATGACTCTTTCATAAAGCAAAGCTACAACACTTCAGTCTAAGCTATCTAAGCTAGAACTTAAGGCCGACCTCTTTTCAAGAGATACCCCACTTCCCGGTCTAGCTTCACTAACTGTATTCACCACTTTCCAGATCTCGGAACCAGATCTACTTTCTCATCGGCATTCTCTAAATGAATTACGTTATGGTCTTGAACTCTCGATATATCATATGTAATGACAGATCGAGGTAAGCTTACGCGATCTATCGTTGGTCAATTGAAGGTTCAGTTTAGCTACATTGATTCCCATCTTGAGAAATGGATCTTCATCTTTCCCCTTTCAGGGAATTGGAATCGGCCATCTGAGATGACTTTTTGCAACTAATTTTTGAAAACAACCAATTGTTGGTGATGTGGCTCCCTGAGTGATGCCATTTACAAAATATCCTCCATTTTTTCTCATCAGCCGATGGAATCACATGCCCTTTTGGAAGCTTCAATTGCCCATCATTTAGTAGGTGATCAAATATTTTCTTAGCTTTGGTGATGTCAAAAGAATAATCCTTGCCAATCTCGACCATGTTCTCTTGGTCTTAGATGACCGACTAGCATTGCTCTTTGGACTGGACAAAGCAGGACACGCATATGGTTTCCCATTGATCATTTCTGCCACACATACCTCGACCTCATCATTAGACTCTGAGTCTAAGTCTTGCTCGACCATTGATCTCTCTAAACTTGGGTTCCAGTAATAGGTCTCCTTGGAGGAGTTTTCTTGCTGCTCTTTTATCAGTTGTTTCCACTGCTTGAGAATACCCTCATGGTTAAGAAGAAAAAAAATAAGTTTCTAAAGGAAGACAGAAGCAAGGGAGGACCCGAAAATCTTAGACTTTATGTAATTTGATCCCACACCTAGCCTCAAGGCAGATAAAAGGCCAAGCAAAAAAAAGGCCATAAACTATACCCGGCTCTAGGCCAACCTTACCTTAATAGCCGAATTAGCATCGATTGAATCACAAATGGATGTAGTAGCTTGGATAGATTGAAAAAGCTGTGAATAGGGCTTCAGTTCTTCTTTTCCCAAGGTAGTTCACGGGGGGAGGCAACTCAATATAATAGGTAGCTCAAGCCAATAAAGAAGCTCAAAGCAGGCTCAAGGGAAAGAGATGAATGGATAAGAACGATCCCAGATGCCATCCTCAAGTCTGATTAGGATGATGCTTGAACTGGATCCTCTAAAGGGAGTTCCACTGGGGGAAAGAGGAGGTAGCGTTGTCTTTACTAAATAATGATTGATTTTCTAGCAACGAAAATGCAATATCCGATGGGTGGTTTACCGAGGTCAGATGGGAGGGTATCACCACGCTATGGTGAGGGAAAATTGGCGTACTTGTCTCGGTTCCTTCACTCGAGCTAACAGGATTCGTTACTATATTCAGCTGCTTCAAAATTTCTACTATAAGAGAAGAGTGAAGACCGGAAATCCCTTTTTTATAGAGAAGGAAAGTTCCCTATCTCCGAATACCCTTTGAATATGCTAGAGAACAGAACCTACCACCTCTAAATGTACATTTTCAGCGTGACATGATGCCTTCGTTGAACCCTTTTGAAAGTAGTGCTACTCTACCAAGGAGGAATTGAGTCAAGCCTAAACTGCAATCAAGGGTTAGCGCTAATGAGCACAAGTTGCTCAATCCCTTGCTTCTTGCTTTCGAGCCCAAGCTTACGTTTGCTTAGTCAGGTTGCTTTTCTAAAACTATTCTATAATGGCGCCTCGAGGTAGTAGAATCTTTCGACGTACAGACATGAACATATGATGGGCGGTGGGTCCTTTGTTTTGCCGGAATTATCTTCAATCTTGTCTACTATCTTGTCCTCGCTTGTAGACACTAACTCCGCGAACTCGAATTTCTTCCTAAACAAAGAGGTGAGGTTGATTGCATTGACATCCCCGGTCACCTTGAGCTGGTCCTGGTCATCATCCCATGCCACGGATTGAACTCTTGCAGTGAAACCAACAAAGGAAATGGATTGATTTTGATCAAAAAAGGTTCTTGATTTTTCCCCGCTCTTCTAAATCTAGCAACACCTAAAACAATTTACAAAGAATACACCTAAATGGTCATCGAGATATAGAAGAAATCTCAAACAATCACCTGGAAATCCAGCGACAACTTTCAAAGCTTTAGAGTGAGGGCTTTGGGGGCCAAAACAACAAAATCTTGAGATGTGAACGTTCATAGACAACTTGATCACGAGCTTCTGCTGAAAAAAGAAAACAAATAAAAAATAAGAATAGATCAAGAAAACAAATAAAAAATAAGAATAGATCAAGATGGTGAATTAGCATGCGACATAAGATGAATTAAATTCATGATTTTTCTCATCATATTACCTTCATGGTGCTTGCTGGAGAAATTTAAATTCTTCAATTTGTTCAAAGAATTCTGAAAATATATTGGAGGAGGGCTGAAAAAGAACTGAGGTACCACCCTCTATTTATATAGCATCTCAGTGACTTGAACAAAGGCTGGGCACATAGCAGTCAGATAGGTCTTCGAATTTTTTGCTTTATTATCGTTATTTTATTTAAATATATTATGTCCCCAATCCGCCCCACCATTTACGCCTTACCACTAGATGACATATGCTTTAGGAATTATTATTATCCTAAGTATACATCATGGTAGATAAAATTATATTCAAACATGGAGTTGACCAAATAAAGGACTAAATATAAAAATTCTTGAAAATATTCAATATCGAACCGAGTCGAAATTTGACCAATTTCAAATACTTGAATTTTTTTTCTTCTCTAATTGAAGCCCTATAGAATGGCCTTCTCCCCTAGAAAAGGTACCCCAGATTGACTCTTAACAACCAAAGTTTTTAATCATCGTCGAGATCTTAATTTTTACACGTCATTGACCGGAAAGTAATAGAGTTCTGGGGAAGAAGAAGCCTCGAGTGAAACTTCTGTGATCAATCCTGGAATTAAGGGTTAATCGCAGGGAATTAAATATTGTCCCCCTCCTTTCAGGATTGTCGCAAATTACCCCCGACGTTTCAATTTTTGCAATTTGTCCCATGAAATTTAGAAATTAGTGGCGAAAGCGGTGGAAGGAAAATTCAACAATTAATTACATGTGAGAGCTTGTTACGGAAGTTCCGAAGAGAATTTGATCAAAATCAGCTCCAAATGCATAGATCGCCTATAGTTTTGAAATACATTTTTTAATAGAGCCTATATTTCTTTCTTTACATATGTAGATGGGTATATGACTAGTTTCTCTTTCATAACTAATCATGTGCAGTCACTTGATAAAAAATTACGGGGCAAGTTGTAAAACCGAAACGTCAAGAGGGCAATTTGCCACAATCCCAAAAACTCTGGTGGCAAAATGAACTTCTCCCGGGTGATCACGACCATCATCATTCCTCTGTCCCTCTCTCTGAGACTTGAGAATAAAATGATGCTTCCCATTTTAAAATGAAATCGTATCATCATGTTTATACGGATATACCTATGTATATCAATGAATTTTATCCTCAAACTTGTTTTATTTTCAAGCTTTCTATTTGTGCAATCAAGCGTGGTTAAATAAAATGGTGATTTACGGCTGCTCATTCTTTTTATGCACGGCACATATAATACCTACTTGCCTCACCGTCCTACGAAGAGGATGAGCAGCCTTTGCCAAGGTAATAGTGAAGGTAGACCTATCAATATAAGCCAAAGACTCATTCTTAACCCATAATTGATGCACTGAAGCTATATATAAGTTAGTGTTAGTTAATAGGTTGTGAATTGGTTTAAAATGATAAAACACAAAAAATAAGATATTAAATGGATTCATAGTTTACCAAACCCAACTCGCATTTGTAACTATCTCGTCTCTCTCTATGAGAAAATAATGGACTTTCGGGACCATTTTTAATTTAAGGAAGTCTTGGTGGGCCTACAAGATGGGTTGACTTCACCCTTATCAAAAATATCAAGAGGGTTTCTTTTTTTTTTTCCTATTATTTTTATTTTTATTTTTATTAATCTTGTAAGTCTCGTCCATTAGTTATTGGAATATATCTTTCCTTGGTTACATTTGGCATTGTTATTTTTACATAATATTCTAATCTTAGTTCTTGCCATTGCAATCCATTGTTAGCATAAATCATCTTCTCAAATATTTTACATTCCATTTAATTAAAATTTCAATTTCCCCATGTTAGTTGTTGCTGTGATTTTATAAATTCACTAGTAAGTAATAACTTTCTCTTAATCTTCATTGTGAGTCAATACAAAAATTGAAAATTCTATGAAATATTGAAAGTCAATTTTTTAGCATCTTATAATTATAATAGAAAGAGCGAATTTATCCAAATGACATATATTGATGGAGAGCTTAAATTGTCTAAATAAGCATATACAGGTTTTAATAAATGGGTTGGGTAGGGTAAAGGTTGGTTATGGGTTATTAACAAAATAAATGGATCGATTTGGGTTGAATCATTTTTTACCCAACTTGAACCTGAATTAACCCAGCCCACCCATTTGATAGCCCTACATGAGATCTCCCATGCACATTTTGTTGGAGTTCGATGTAACTGCACAAGTCAATTTAACTAGCTTCATTCTGTGAAAAGAGCTAGATGATGAGATACGAATGAAAAAAAGAAAAGAAAAGTAGGAGGACCAAATCCCATCTCGTGTGGTGTGCATATGTTACTATGTTAGCAACATTATGCGCCATTGTTTTACAGGAAATTTGACATTTTTTGAAAATGTCTTTCAAAGAGTTATTTTCCATGATAATAACAGTATTCTCCGGTGTTTGGAAGTGAACTCAAGAGTATCCCCTACTCATTTTTTCACTTATCATGAGCTTTGAACCTGGTTTGAGCCCAACTATTCACTCATTTTTTTCCGCTCCTAGCTCACTCACTTCTCGTTCTTCACTTTTTCATCTACTATTTCCCGCAACTTCGTCGTTCACAGTAAAAATCATCGCTTAATCACGCAAACTCAGATGACGCTAGAAATCTCAGAAAGCCCCACTTCTCTACAATTCTAGATGACCAACCAACCTTGATTGGGGAAACTTCTCGCCGCCTTTTCTCTGTTTTGTAGTTGTTGATGGGTACGGTTGTGGAAAGCAGGGCCAGTTGTTTCAGGTGGTGTCCATGGAAGAGGTAAAGGGTAGGGTTTCGGGTGGTGATGGAGGTTCGCGACCTTTGTTTACGTGGTTGGTGGCGGCTACGGGTTGTGAACGGTGGTTGGTGATGGTGGTTTTGCGGGTGGCGGACTATAGCACAGACAATGCTGGCGGCTAACAGCGGCGACAGCTGTGTATATTAAGAACCTGGCGGTGGTGTCAAATTGGTCCTATTTTGCAGTCCTCGAAATGGGATGATGTGGAAAGAATTTTCATTCAAACATTAATTGGTCGTGTATTAGCAAACGATATTTATATGGGCTCACGATGCATTGCCATTTAAAATCAAGATATTGGAATTGGACTTGTCTATCAATTCATAACCTTTCAAACACAACAAATATCAATTTGAACCCCCTTTACTTGGAGGAGTACATCTCGGATCTGTCGATTGTGCTATGGTAGCAGTCCTACTCATGGTGACTTGGTCGAATTGGGAGAAACTATAGGTATTATTGCGGGTCAATCTATTGAAGTACCAGGGACTCGATTAACATTAAGAGCTTTTCATACCAGCAGAGAATTCATAAGTGGTACTGCTGAACACGTGGGGGGTGGGGATACAACGAAGATGGTAGTGATAGTCATGCGACGGGCGACGGATGGTGGCGCATGTTTGATTCTTTTATCTTTCTTATTTTGGCACGCAATCACTTTGAAAACTATGAAAGTTATCCAGAATAAAACCGAGCAAAAATGACCCGCGAGCAGTTCGGGCTTAGCCTAGCTAGGATTTCAAGCTCAGGATACATGATTATCTGGTAAACTTTTTTGAAGTTGACGGAGGTGGTGGGGGATACGACGACGATGGTGGTGATGGTTGCGCGACGTGTGACGGATGGTGGTGCATGTTTGATTCTTTTGTCTCTTATTTCGGCGCCCACTTCAAAAACCATACGTCATTTGGGATAAATCCGAGCAAAACGACCTACGAGCAATTCGAGCTTAGCCTAGCTAGGATTTCAAGCTTAAAATACACGATTATCTTGTATAGTTCAGCTTGGAAAATTTGTTTTGCAGACGTTTTGACCACGTAGATGTTGAACTTGCATCAGAGAGCGAGCCTGTTGCTTGTTTTTCGAATCGCCATATTGACCTTGATAGAGGGATTTCACTTCAACACGCGCATCAGAGATTATCATATATATATATAAGTAAAGTCATCCCACTCGATCGAGCTAATTATGTTTCAGGAAATACATTATTTTTCTCAACCTTGAAGAATCCAAGCTAGTCAAAATCAGAGTGTAGTCTCCGTCATCGCCCAATCACAAGTTCAATCTCGGTAAAAACTGGCAATTGATTTTTATTCCATGTCTCAAAACCGCTCGTGTTGAAAAACTCGTCACATCGACGGGGTACATTTATATAGTCATCATCGTCCATCTTTGTTGATCTTAAAAGAACAAGCACCTGGGCTCAGGGCATGGATCCCCGATGATGATGATTTCGGGGCGCGGGTACGGGGGGCATTGGCACGGATTTACGACAGGTTGTGGTTCCTTTTTTTCTTTAGGCTTGTCTTCGCCCTTGCTTGGTTTCGCGTCGGCCTCACTCACGGCTATTATCTCTGCAAACCCGACTTTCTTCCTAAGCAAATTGGTGAGGGCAACCGAGTCGAAATTTCCAGTCATCTCGATCTGGTCCTTGCCACCCCCAATTTTCACGGACTCAACTCCTGGAGGGAAACCAACAAAGAAAACGGAACGATTTTGAATCAAATGAGTTTCTTTTCTTTTTCCGCCATTCTCAGTCTCGAAACACATAAAATAGTTTACAGAAGATACACACATAAATGGTCATCGACATATAAACAATGAAAAAAGAATAAATCCAACAATCACCACGAAAGCCACCCGCAACTCTTAAAGCTTTGGCGCGAGAGCTTCGAAGGTTGAAACAACAAAATCTCGGGGTATCGTCATTCATGCACACCTTAATCACGACCTTCTGCTTGCAAAAAAAAGAAAAAATAATAATAAAAAGAAAGAAAAGAAAAATCAAGAATGTGAATTAGCATGCTGACATAAGGTGAATCAACTCAATATTTCCTCATCAATTTATTACCTTCATGGTGCCTGCTTCGATTTGGAATTTGGGCAATTTGAAATTCTTCAATCTGCTCGAAGAATTCTGAGAAATTGTTGGAGGAGGGCTGAAGAGGAACTGAGAGACCGCTCTCTATTTATAGCATCTCCTCGGAAGAAGATTCAATGACTTTTGAACAAAGGCAGGACACATAGTAGTCAGAAGTCTTTGATTTTTTGCTCTATTCTTTATTATTTAATTTAAATACTTTTTGTCGCCCCACCATCTATATGCCTTACATAATTGACGACACATGCTTCAGAGATTATAATTCTCAAGTATAGGACTTGGTAGAAAATTTCCATCCATACAATCAAACAAACATCCATGCATAAAAATTCACCCTTGAACCCGAAACAATCTATTGAAATTTGATCAATTAAGAGATATGATCAGTCCAATCTATCATTTCTTTATTTTTATTTTTTTCATCATTTGAAGTTCAATAGAAAGGTTGGAGGGGAACCTGTCCAATTAGTCATCAACTTATTGTACGAATGTTAATTCAAACCTAAATTTTCTAATTTTCCTAATTTATCCCTAAACCTCTGCGTAAAATTTCAATGTAGTCTTTATGATCAATTTTTGCCACAATTGATGACTGAAGTGTTGTATCGAGATTTCTAGCGAAATTTACTGAAAGGATTGTATTGAAATTTCATGTAAATATTTAAGATTAAATTTGTAAAATTAAAAAGTTTAAAACTAAATTAACATCCACATGTGGATTGATTGGATAGAAACTTTCCTCAAATTGACTCTTAACAGCCAAAGTCTTTCATGATCATTGTCATCACTCCCATCGTCACCCGCCCCCAAACAAAACCAACATCCCCTCCCCCTCCTCTTCCTCCTCCTCTCTCTCTGTCTCTGTCTCTGTCTCTCTCTCTGTCTCTCTCGGACTTGAGAATGAGAAGTGAATGGGGGTGAGCAGCCGGACCTACTAGAAAGGACTAACAGACGAGGAAAGGGCAGTTGAGAGAAAATCAAGGGAAAGTTCATGATCAATCAAAAATGAATCTTAAATTAGACCACGTTCGATCACTGGCTTGTCAACCAAGCCAGAGAAAAATGAGCATTTCACATCTTACTGGTACAACTTCGAGGATGGACCGTGGATGATCTTCTGGCCAAACGCTCTTGCGAGGTCAATATCGAAAATGCCAATGAAACTAGAATGACGTTTCCCGTTTTAAAATGAAATTATAATATCACAAGCACACGGCTACATATGTACATCCAAATGTATAGTCACGTGTTATTAATTTCTTACCAATTGTGCGAGGGAAGCATGCCGTGTCGTCTTATAGTTGAGGCCTGGGCAAGGGCATTGGGAATCCCCTCGCCAAAATCTAGGAGAGAGCCTCGACCCTCGTATAGTTTGGACGAGATATGATCTGGTCTATTAAGGTATGCTTACACATCCGCAACAAAATGTTCACTTTAAGCCAGCACTCCTTTGCGTCAATCGTGACCCAAAGATCGGAGAATCGGTGTGTGTCTATCATCGCAGCCCAATTAGTTATATGAAAGTCTCTCCACATAAGACATGTAGCCATTAAATAACATAACACGAGCCATTCAAAGGTTCATTCATAATATGAATTGAATCCGTGACTTTGTAAAAGATGAGTAACTCGACTCCTTTATCACTGTTCAATGATCTTAACGGCAAGCCCTTTTTTTTTTCTAATTCTATTTTTGGTATGTTAAACTTAAAGTAACGTGTGGCTATACCAATCTAAAACTGATTGGAAGAAATGTTCTCCAGATGAGGACAAAGCCGATTTTTAAGTTGTTTAGGAAATGAGAGTTACCTAGATGGGTTGGCTTTTGGTTGAAATTGAAGTCTCTTTAGTCATAAGCATGAAATTCTATCACGTACCAAGCAAAAAGGCATAAAATATGCGAACTAGCACCATCTAATAGCTCCTTTAATTGACAACTGAATTCGTGATTTGAACAAACCAGCCAATCCAGCCAATGCATTTTGGAAATGGAGAAGATCGACGAGCTCCGGTCCACATGTTTTCGTCGTCGTGGTAGTTGGGTCTCTCTCGTCGTCGATGGGGTTGTTTTCCAGGAATGTCCAAAAGGCATGGCGGGACAAGAGAGTGGGGATGGTCCGTGGAAATTCACACGACGTAGCGAGAACGGCCGCGATTTCGCATCGGAAATCATTAATTTATGCATTAAAGGCGTGTTCGCGCATGCGTGTCCCTCGCGGTGCATAGACTTGAAAAACATTGCTTTCGGAGAAGAAATTTCACTTGTGGAATCAAAGAAGACTTGCTTAGCTGTTCCGTTGCTGACTTGATCTATATGTCTGTGTGTGTGTGTGTGTGTGTGAAAGTAGATAGAGAAGCAACAGTGCATGATTATAATATTTTGTTCCCAGAATCAGTTTCGGACGAGAATCGCATTTGGTAAAATTTTTGTTCCCGAAATCAGTTTGGGACAAGAATCAAGAATAAAAAAAAGTTGATTCTTGTTCCGGGAACAAAATTGAGAATCAAAACTCTTCTTCTTCATCGACCGCCATCCTACGCCGCCACTCGCCGCCGCTTGCCGTTGGTCGTCGGTGACCAGTCCGGCAAGCTCACCAAGCTAGGGCGAGGTCCGGCGAGCTCGCCGATGGCCAGGCGGGCCTCACCTACTGCCAGCAAGGCCGAGCCGACAAGGGTCGGCGATCGGCCTGAAGAAGAATTAGAATAGGAGAAAAAAGAAAAAAAAAAAAAAAAAAGGAAAAAAAGAAAAGGAAAAAAAGGAAAAAATGAAAAAATGAAAAAATTATTTAAAAATTAAAATAAATTGATTTGGAACAGAATCAATTAACACGATATCAAACGCAATTCTATTCCGAATCAGAAATTTTGTACAGTTACCAAACGCGTTCTTTGACTCAAAATCAGTTTTCGGGAACAGAATAAAAAATAATCATTTCTCATCAAAATTTGTTCCTAGGAACAGAATCATTACCAAATGCGCTCTTAGAGATAAGTCATGCCCACTCAAGATCAAATATGATAAGGTCTCTCTACTGCATAATGTCGGAATAAGAACAGCATAAGTGTTATAATTTTTTTTTTTACTCATTCAAATGTCACATCGGAGTAAAATTGATCCTATAAATGTCATTTCCGACAAATCATCCTACATTGAATTTTTTAGTTAATTTTCCATCCAATATGGATTTTTTTAAAATTTAAAAAAAAAAAATTAATTTTCCATTCAAGGGTGAGGCGGCCCTCACCCAGTCTAGCGAGGCCTTTGCAGCTAGTGGATAACCCCTGTTGACCCTAAAAAAAGGAAAGTTAAAAATGAAAATAAAAAAATTGTTTTATAAAATTATTTTCCTTTTTTTTTTCTTTTCTTCCTCTTTATTTTTTTCCTCTTCCTCCTTCCTTTGACCGTCAAAGCAAAAAAATAATTTAAAAATTAGAAAAAAATCGTTAAAATATTATTAAAAATCATTCACATCAACGCTGGCCGATAGATTGAATTGATACAAAAGATTTAGAACTCAATTGTCTAAACAAAAAAGTTTAAGACTACATTAGTACAATTACAATATGCTTATGACTTTTTTCTTAATTTTTCCAGGTAAGAATCATTGTTTAATTTTAGGTAACAACTCAACTATGCCAAGACACACAAACTCAGTTGACGCTAGAAATCTTAGAAAGCCCCACTTCTCTACAATTCTAAATGATTAAACAACCCTGACTGGGTAAATTTGTCGCCGCCTGTTACTTTGTTGAGTGATTGTCAACAGGTGTGGGTGTGGAGTGCGTGGCTGGTTGTTCAGGACCCTTGTTAAGGTGGTTGGTAGCGGCTATGGGTTGCGAACGGTGGCCAGCGGTGGCCGTTTCGTGGGTGGTGGACTGTAGCAAAGAAAATGGTCGAGGCAAACCGCGGCGGCGGCAGCACCTATGAATATAAAGAGTCCGGCGGTCACGTTGAATTGATCCTATTCTGCAGTTGATGGTGGTGACAGAGGAGGAATACAGCAAAAATGGTGGTGATGACCGTTCGACGTGAAAGGGATGGCGATGCATGTTTGCAGAGCTAAGAAGAGGGGTGATAGTGCACATTCGATTCCTTTTGTCTTTCTTATATTGGCATGCAACCACTTCAAAAGCTATGAACAAATCCGGGATAAAATCGAGTCGAACGACCCAAGACACGCACAGGAGATCAAACTCTATATATAAATAAATTCATCCGTCAAAACACACTTTAGATTATATTTGGTACCTCGTCATTAAGCTGGGAATTAAAAAGTATTGGTCGTGATTTCGGTAATCTTTTATCTCGGAGACTCCAGCTAAGTCAAAATCAGAGAGGGCTAGTCTTGGTCATGGCACGATCACACAATTCAATTTCTATCAAGATTTTATTCCCTCTTTCAAAAGTGTTTGTTGGAATATAATACGCAAAAACTACAGGATCTTGTAATTTTTTTTTTTTTTTTTTATGACTCAGGAAACCCCGTACAGCCGCTGGTAGCCGGCGGGCAAACCTTGGAGCCGCACGAGGGAACCACCACCCAATGCAAGCGGTTAAGGCACCAAGCACCTTCACGGGATTTCGAACCCCTCACCTTGAGGGCAAGGACCAACGGGGCCTTATCCAGCGGAGCCACCGCGACAGGTGGTAGGATCTTATAATTTATATCAATGCAAAATCACCAAAAAATTAAACGAGAAATAATAAAGACACTAGAAATTTATGTTATTTGATTCGAATATTAATACCTACATCCACGGGGAGAGCTAGCAACAAATAATCCACTATAATTGAAGAATTAAAGTTTACAATCTTTTACACGCTCAAGTGTTTTCCATACCTAAATTTAATCTAAAACCTAAAATAATAATGTAAACTCACAGCATAAAAATTACTGCACGTTCAAACTTAAGCAAAGCGTTCTATATACTCCAAAAATAATAAAAAATGTCTGCTTGTTCTTCTTCATACGGCTCCGTTGTTCTTCTTTTCCTCGTGCGTGACGCTCCTCAATTTTTTTGTCGCACACCTCAAAGAAAAGAACCCACGTTAGGGTTTTGCATGTGTACTAGAAAAGTCAACATATTTGACCTGAGCCCACCACCTTTTACTTCAACGTAGATTAGGCTTTTGCAGGGAGAAAAGAAACCCTTCATTTTCTTTATATAATTCCGTCGAAAAAAGATAACTTTTACTCTTGAATAAAAATAAATAAAGATAATAAAATATGTAAGCTCATTTTTATCTTATAGCTATACTTATTTTACATGTCCGAAAGAAAAGTCCAAAAAGAAAATTGTTTATTCATCCAATATCTAATTCTAAAAAAAAAAAGTCTTTATCAATAAATTTAGTGTAACAAATCATTATCCGAATTTAAATTTAAAATATTAATTTAACACTTGTGGTAGAAAAACTCGTCGCGGTGATGCTGTACTTCTATACAAGTCATCGCAGTCAATCCCACATAAGTCAGCACCAGGGTCTAGGGTACGGATCCTCGAGATAGTAGAATCTTCGACGCGTGGACACGAACATATGATGGGTGGTGGGTCCTTCGGTTTACCGGGATTATCGCTGGTCTTGTCTACTATTTTGTCCTTGCCTTACGGACACCAACTCCGCGAACCCGACTTTCTTCCTAAAGTAAAGAGGTGAGGTTGATCGCATCGACATCTCCGGTCACCTTGATCCGGTCTTGGTCTTTATCTCATTCCACGAATTGAAGTCCTGGAGAGAAACCAACAAAGGAAATAGATCGATTTTGAATCATAAGTGATTCTTCATTTTTTCCCACTATTCTAAATCTCGTAACACTTAAAATAATTTACAAAAAAATACACATAAATGATTGTTGAGAACTAGAAGGAATATCTAACAATCACTTGGAAATCCAGCCACAATTTTCAAAGCTTTAGAGCGAGGGCTTTGGGAGCCGAAACAACAAACTCTCGAGGTGTGATCATTTAGAGACAACTTGATCACTAGCTTTTGTTGAAATAAGAAAACAAATTAAAAATGAGAACAGATCAAGATGGTGAATTAGCATGCCACATAAGATGAATTAAATTCCTAATTTTCTCATCATAATATCTTCATGGTGCTTGCTTCACTAGAAATTTGGAGAAATTTAAATTCTTCAATTTGTTTGAAGAATTTTGATAATATATTGGAGGATTGAAGAAGAACTGAGGTAACCCCCTCCCCCTATTTATATAGCATCTCAGTGAGTTGAACAGAGGCTGGGCACATAGCAATCAGAAGTCACACGTTTTTACAACATTAGGTCTTCGAATTTTTGGCTCTATTATCGTTATTTTATTTAAATATATCATGTCCCCTCTCTGCCCCACCGTTTATGTCTTGCCACTCGATGACACTTGCTTTAGGGATTATTATTATTATTATTATTATTATTATTATTATTATTATTATTATTATTATAAGCATACATCATGGTAGATAAAATTATATTCACTCTCCAGGTTAACCAAATAAATGACTAAATATAAAAATTCATGCATACATATTCAATATCGAACCCAAAAAAATTTTGTTGAAATTTGACCAATTTAAATCCTTTGAATTTTTATTTTTCTCACCAATTGAAGCCCAATAGAATGGCCTTCTCTCCTAAGAAAGGTACCCTAGATTGAATCTTAACAACCATAGTTATTAATCATTGTCGTGATCTTAATTTCTACGCGTCATTGACTGGAAAATAATAGAGTTCTGTGGAAGAAGAAGCCTCGAGTGAAACTTCTGTGATCTATCTTAGAATCAAGGGTTTATCGGGGAGAAGTACTTGTTGTCCCCATAGTGTCGGGATTATTGCAGATTGCCCTACCCAAGTTTCAAGTTTGCAATTTGTCCCCTGAAATTTAGAAATCAGTGTCTAAAGCGGTGGAAGAAAAATTCAACAATATATTACATGTGAGAGCTTGCTACGAAGGTTCCAAAGAAAATTTGATCAAAATCAGCTCCAAATACATAGATTGCCGTATAGTTTTGAAATGCATTTTTTTGTAATCCCTATATTTTCTTTCTTCACATATGTAGATGGCTATATGACTATTTTTTTTTTTTCATAACTAATCATGTGCAGTCACTTAATAAAAAAGAAAAATTAGGGGACAAGTTGTAAAACCGAAACGTCAAAGGGGCAATTTGCCACAGTCCCAAAGACTTTGGTGGCAAAATGAAATTCTCCCGGTCGGTCACCAACATCATCATCCCTCTGTCCCGCTCTCTGAGACTTGAGAATAAAATGATGCTTCCCATTTTAAAATAAAATCGTATCATCACAAATATATGGCTATACGTATGTGTATTAATGAATTGTATCCTCTAACTTGTTCTATTTGTGCAAACAAGCGTGGTTAAATGAAATTGGTGATGTACGGCTGCTCATTCTTTTTACAAACGGCTCGTGTAATACCTCCTCACCTCGCTGTCCTTTGGAGAGGATGAGCGGCCTTTGCCAAGGTACTATGAAGGTATACATGTGAAAATAGATTAAAAACTCATTTCTTAACCCATAATTGATAAGCTAAGTTAATATATAATTTATTATTGTTAGTAAATGGGCTATAAATTAGTTTAGAATGGTAAAACTAAAAAAATATGAGTGTTAAATGAATTCATAGTTTATCCAAACTCAACCCACGTTTGTAACTCTCTCTTCACCCTCTATAAGAAAACAACAGACTCCATGGACTGTTCTAATCTCAATGAAGTCCTGGTGAGCCCACGAGATGGGCTAACTGCACCCTTATCAAATATATCAAGACGGTTTCTTTTTTTTTCCTATTACTTTTATTTTTATATTTATTAATCTTGTAAGATTCGTATATTAGTTAGTGGAGTATATTTTTCCTTGGCTACGTTTGGCACTGTTTTTTTTTTTTTTCATAATATTCTAATCTTAGTTCTTATCATTGCAATCTATGGACCATAGTAGCATAAATTTTCTTCAATATCTTACATTCCACTTAATTAAAATTTTCAATTCTCCCATGTTAATTGATGCTGTGATTTTATTCACCATTAAGTACTAACTTTCTCTTAATCTTTATTGTGAATCAATACAAAAATTGAAAATTGTATACAATATTGAAAACCAATTCTTTAACAATTTATAGTAGCAATAAGCTTAAATTGTATAGCTAAGTGGATATGGATTTTTGCACGTTGGATTAGATATTAAAGTATTTTAGTAAATGGGTTGAATGGGTACGAATTGGTTATCAGTCACTCATTTTGTATTGCATATAAATGGATCAATTTGGATTGGTCCATTTTCATCCCAATCTACACCCGACCTGGTCCAACTAACCTATTTAATATCCCTACATGAGGTCTCCCATGCACATTTTGTTGGAGTGTGATATAATTGCGCAAACCAATTTAATTAGTTTCATTCTATCAAAAGAGGTAGATGATGAGATACGAACCAAAAAAAAAATGTAGAAGGCCAAATCCCATTTCGTGTGTTGTGCATATGTTACTATGTTAGCAAAATAACGCGCGGATATTTACGGATAATTTGACTTTTTCGAAAATGTCTTTCAAAAAGTTATTTTTCAGGATAAATAAAAGTATTCTCCAGCGTTTTTGGAAGTAAACGCAAGAATATCCCTTACTCATTTGGACACTTACCATGGGCTTTGAACCTGGTTTGAGCCCAACTATTTACTCAATTTTTTCTCTCCTAGCTCACTCCTCCTTGTTCTTTATTTTTCATCGACTATTTCCCCCCTACTTCGTCGATCACAGTAAGAATCATCACTTAATTTTATCTTGTGCTCACCCTTCAATATCGCATGCTCAAAAGTCTTTCATCTCTCATCATGGGAGAACTTGCGCTTAAACAGCTCGCGCTCTGGAGTTTTTCATATGTCAACTGTCGATGGAAAATTATAGACGGAGGGTTAACAGGGGCAGATTAAGGATTCAAGTAAAAGCTGACGGTTTTTTATAAGACAAAAAAATGTTTATGATAGAATTGAGACTGAATCTAAAATTGAATGTTTTTTCAGTGTAGTAAGCTGATTTCTTAGCTCGGCCTTGGAAATTCGTGGTCTCCAATTTCTTAAGGTCAGTAGAGACGTGGATTCGTCAACCGAGTCGAAATTTGACCAATTTCAAATCCTTGAATTTTTTTTCTTCTCTAATTGAAGCCCTATAGAATGGCCTTCTCCCCTAGAAAAGGTACCCCAGATTGACTCTTAACAACCAAAGTTTTTAATCATCGTCGAGATCTTAATTTTTACACGTCATTGACCGGAAAGTAATAGAGTTCTGGGGAAGAAGAAGCCTCGAGTGAAACTTCTGTGATCAATCCTGGAATTAAGGGTTAATCGCAGGGAATTAAATATTGTCCCCCTCCTTTCAGGATTGTCGCAAATTACCCCCGACGTTTCAATTTTTGCAATTTGTCCCATGAAATTTAGAAATTAGTGGCGAAAGCGGTGGAAGGAAAATTCAACAATTAATTACATGTGAGAGCTTGTTACGGAAGTTCCGAAGAGAATTTGATCAAAATCAGCTCCAAATGCATAGATCGCCTATAGTTTTGAAATACATTTTTTAATAGAGCCTATATTTCTTTCTTTACATATGTAGATGGGTATATGACTAGTTTCTCTTTCATAACTAATCATGTGCAGTCACTTGATAAAAAAATTACGGGGCAAGTTGTAAAACCGAAACGTCAAGAGGGCAATTTGCCACAATCCCAAAAACTCTGGTGGCAAAATGAACTTCTCCCGGGTGATCACGACCATCATCATTCCTCTGTCCCTCTCTCTGAGACTTGAGAATAAAATGATGCTTCCCATTTTAAAATGAAATCGTATCATCATGTTTATACGGATATACCTATGTATATCAATGAATTTTATCCTCAAACTTGTTTTATTTTCAAGCTTTCTATTTGTGCAATCAAGCGTGGTTAAATAAAATGGTGATTTACGGCTGCTCATTCTTTTTTATGCACGGCACATATAATACCTACTTGCCTCACCGTCCTACGAAGAGGATGAGCAGCCTTTGCCAAGGTAATAGTGAAGGTAGACCTATCAATATAAGCGAAAGACTCATTTCTTAACCCATAATTGATGCGCTGAAGCTATATATAAGTTAGTGTTAGTTAATAGGTTGTGAATTGGTTTAATATGATAAAACACAAAATATAAGATGTTAAATGGATTCATAGTTTGCCCAAACCCAACTCGCATTTGTAACTACCTCTTCGCTCTCTATGAGAAAATAATGGACTTTCGGGACCATTCTAATTTTAAGGAAGTCTTGGTGGGCCTGCGAGATGGGCTGACTTCACCCTTATCAAAAATATCAAGATGTTTTCTTTTTTTTCCTATTATTTTTTTATTTTTATTAATCAAATAAGTCTCGTCCATGTTGTAAAATATTGCGTTGCTATGTTATAATAGAGAAGAGAAAGCAAGTGAACACCAGAAATAGTAGAGAAAGCAAGAGGAGAGAGTTTTATTTCTAGTATCTCACTATTGTGTTTCTGTTGGTTGTAATTGTACATACTCCTATTTATAGGAGAACAAGAATGTACTTATCATTAATATCAATGTATCGAATGATACATGTACTAGATAAGGGAGATGAACGTTCATTGTATAGGGAGATATACTTAGAAAGTATTATACAAATGTATCATATAAGTATATTAGATAAGATGAATATAATGAATATTCATTCATGTATTTCATAACACCCCCCCTTGAATATTCATTGTATTCATTGCGAATTGTGCATCGAATGATACTGTTTCATTAAAAACCTTAAGCTGGAAAAACCCAGTGGGACAAAAACCAGACAAAAGGAAAAAAGAGTGCAGAGCACAGATGTTATGATCTCTCTCTTTTATGGATGTATTAATTGCCTCATTAAAAACTTTAAGCCGGAAAACCCTGTGGGAAAAAACTGGACAAAAAGAAAAAAGAGTGCAATGCATATATAGCCACTGCTGGGGCTAATCATTCTTGCATCTTGTGAACTCGCCGCATATCAATGCTGCAATGCATAATTCATAATATCTCCCCCTCAATTGAGCCATATAGCCACTTCTGGGGCTCATCAATCTTGCATCTTGTGAACTCGCCGCATACCAATGCCATATACTAATTTCTCAAAACTTGATGTTGGCAATGATTTGGTAAAAAGATCTGCAAGATTATTTATGGATTGAATCTGTTTAACATCAATTTATCGGCTTTCTTGGAGTTCATGAGTATAGAAAAATTTCGGCGAGATATGCTTAGTTCTATCACCTTGATATATCCTCCCCTGACTTGTGCAACACAAGCAACATTATCTTCATAAATTATAGTGGGAGAATTTGTAATCGGTATTAAGCAACAAAAATTATTAATATGTGTTATAACAGATCTTAACCAAACACACTCTCTTCCAGCTTCATATAAAGCAATAATCTCAGAGTGGTTAGAAGATGTAGCTACTAGCGAGTGCTTCATAGAACGCCAAGAAATAGCGGTGCCGTTATAACAAAATAAGTACCCAGTTTGAGAGCGAGCCTTATGTGGATCAGATCTATATCTAGCATCAGCATATCCAACTAAACCGAAGTTAGTGGAACCTTGGAATAATATAATCCTAAATCTATGATTCCTCGGAGATAACGGAAAATATGTTTAATTCCATTCCGATGTCTCCAAGTTGGCTCAGAACTAAAACGTGCCTATAAATTTACCACAAAAGTAATATCTGGTCTCGTACATTGTGCCAAGTACATCAAAATCACAATTGCATTGAGATATGGTACTTCAGGACCAAGTATCTCTTCATCAGATTCTCTAGGATGAAATAGGTCCTTTTGAGGATCTAGAGACCTTACAACCATAGGGGTGCTCAATGGGTGAGCTTTGTCCATGTTGAAACATTTAAGCAATCATTCAACGTATGCTGATTGATGGACGATTATTCCATTTACTTTATGCTCGAACTCTAGACCAAGACAAAGTTTGATTTTACCCAAATCTTTAACTTCAAACTCCCTTTTCAAATACTCGGCAGTTTCAGTTAACTCTTATAGAGTTCCAATTAAATTTATATCGTCAACATAAACTGCTACAATAGCAAATCCGGTTTCCGATTTCTTAATAAACACGCATGGGCAGATAGGATCATTCTTGTACCTTTCCTTAATTAGGTACTCACTTAGGCGTTGATACCACATGCGATCGGATTGCTTTAACCCGTACAAGGATCTTTGCAATTTTATTGAGAATAAATTGCGGGGAGTGCATGCTTCAAGCATTTTGAATCCCTCGGGAATTTTCATATAAATATCAAAGTCTAATGAGCCATATAAATATGCCGTCACAACGTCCATAAGACGCATTTCCAATCTTTCAAAGATTGCTAGACTAATGAGAAAACAAAATGTAATCATATCAATCATAGGTGAATATGTCTCATTATAATCAATCCCAAATCTCTGGGAGAAGCCTTAGGCAACGAGTCGAGCTTTATACCTGACAACCTCATTTTTCTCATTTCATTTTCGGATAAATACTCATTTATATCCAACGGGCTTTACATTATCGGGGATACGAGTTACAGGTCCAAAAACATCTCGTTTAGTTAAGGAAGCTAATTCAGCTTTAATTGCTTCCTCCCACTTAGACCAATCTTGCCTTTGATGACATTCAATAATAGATTGCAGCTCACAATCACCATCCATAATTTTATGAGTAACTAAGAATGCAAAAGCATCATCAATGATGATTTCATTTCGATCTCGGTATTCCCGGGGCTAGTGTTCATTTCATGGGTTTGCGCCTCTTTAGGGGCAATAAACTCTTCAGGAGCAAGCATAACGCCAGGCTCTTCTGGAGCGGATTCCTGATTATTTCCCCTTCGTTTTCGAGGAGTAATATCTTTTGATTCTATCGTTCTACCACGCTTCAAGTGCGAGGGATTTTGATCCATTTTAGCATGTCATTCGAAAACAGGTATCCTAGCTGGAGCATTTGTAGCTGGAATATGATAATAGTGCAAATAAATGTGCATATGTGTCATTACACGTAGATAATAGGCAAACATGGGACCATCTACAATGTGACATCCCGATTTTCCAATTCTATTTTCAATAAAATGAGACGGGCATTTCGTTGGCACGCATATAGTTCTTTTCCTTGAGTCGGCCACTCATGTGAAAACTACTCTATCAGGTGAAGTCGTTAAGAAATTCTAATACATCAGACTCGAGAATTTGACCAGGAAGCGATCTTTCGACCGAGCTTATCTACAAGGGTCATTACGACACAATTAAAAATCGATTAGAGATCGGAGATAGGTCGACTCGACAGAGGCATGTGATCAGGTGTGGGTGATTCCACAAGATTGCACAATTCTTGTCGATCGGCACTGGACCGACTTTTCTATCGATTGGGTACCTTGTGTTTGTATTTGAAACCTTGAGATTACCCCGATAACTTAGAGTCGCCAATGTGTCAAAGATGTACATTGTGACTTGATCAATCACAGGTCAAATGCATAAAAATTTCTAAAGGCTACCCGGTAGGTTGAGCCGCGCTAGTATCGTGCCAAAGTGAAATTAACCGTGAAATTGAAATCGAATTAATAAATTGGAAGTCATGGTGTGTCACTAATCATTTTAAGATCATTGACTCGTCTTTAGAAGATTTTTCATGTAATCAGAATTTTTCAGCAATTAAATCAGAGAATGGCTAATTTGGCTCGAGAAATTAGTAGGCCCGTCTTTGGTCGCGCTTTTGGGACTTAAATTGGTTCTACGGATAAGTGAAGATGTGAATTGAAGTGTGGTGACATTGGATTAATTTTATAGACTTCAATTAGACTCAATTGGAAGAGAATTGAAGGGAATGGAAGAAATTAATGTACAAGATTTTAGGCCCCGGCGGAAAAGTAAATTGCAACCATTGGAAAATGTTTGTGGGAGGTTTGGAGGTAGTGGAGTGGTGGGCCATTTTGTGGGATTAAAGAAAAAGAAAAATAAAAAGGAATGGTCCCATCTCTCCCTCTCTCCTCCCTCTCTCTCCTCCGTCGCCTCTCTCCTCCATGGTTGTTGTGCGAAGATCAAAGAAAAATGCAGAGAAGAAGCTGGAGCAGCCATGGCCGTCCGCTCCCGCTCGCATGCCGTCGTCGCCGCCGCCGCCGTGCGTCTGCCCCGCACCGCCCGCGCGCGCTCGTCGGCCCGCCGTTGCGCTGTCTCCGCCTCCCTCTCGCCCAGCTCGCCGTTCCAGCGAGCTGTTCAGCTCGTCCAGCCCACCTCCAGCCGCCGTGAGACCCCGCCGTCGGCCGCACGGCACCGCTGCAGCTCCTCCGTCCGTTTCCAACTCGAACCGGCACCGGATCTACCTTTTCTCGGCCTCAAACCGCAGCGGACAGCAGCTGCAGAAAATGGGTATGGCAGCTCGGTTTTGGCCCGTTTTGGCCATCTTCCCAAGTCCGGATGCTTGGCCCGCTTTGAGGAAAGTCGATCCTCGCATCGTCCTCGTCGTTTTGGTCCGCTCGGCTCGCTAATCCGGTGAGTTTAGCTCACTAAACCTTGATTAGCGAGTTAATGATGCCTTAAGTGTGTTTAGCTTAAGTTGATTGAGATTAGGTGGTTAGATTAGTTTATTTAGTTGTGGATTAGATTAAAGTGATTTATTAAAGTAAAGTATGTTTAGTTTAAAGGTTAAGTAGGTTTATTTTAATATAAGCCTTGATGTGACTTAAAGGAATTTATTTACGATTTAAATAAATGTTTCGAAATTATTGGATTATTTAATAATATATTATATTCCGAAATTCATTAAAATATTATTATAAAAAAAACTTGAAAAATTATTTTTGATCCTAATTGCTCAGAATTCCGTGTTGATCGCGGCTGTATATTCGGATTTTGAAATTGATGGGTGGATATTATAAATTGAGTGTGGATGGCGAAAAATATGGATATTATTATTTAATTAATTTTCGGAATAAATTTAATTATTTATTAAATTCCGAAAATTTCGTCGGATCTTATTCTCCTGAATTTCGTCTTTGATCGCCTTGTCTTTTAAATTTGAATTTGATAAATGGATGTGGCAAATTGGGTGTTGATTGTGAAAAATAGAGATTTTATTCAAAAATTCCCAAGTGTCGGGTTTGACATCGAAATCGAATTTTGAAGGGTTAATACTGTAATTGGAGTGTGTGAGTGAAATGTGAAATATCTAGGGATCGATTTTGAATTGTCGTGTGTTGGTTGAAAGACTCGGTCGCAGTAGTGGCTAGACTAACTGGACCTTTATTCTTCTAGAAATGCCGTCAATAGAGTGACGTGGCTCGGGTCGCAGTAGAGGCTAGGCCAACTGGACCCATGCTCCTTCGGGAATGCCGTCGACGTACTGACAAAGCTGCGCTCCATGGGGGGAGGCGATGCCTGGCTATATGCCAGTAGATAGCTGAACTGCGAGTAGGCTATGCCCTTGTATGGCAGTGAATAACAATTGGAATGCATGTTGAGTGTTGTTGATGTGTCGGATTATGGGACGGAATTGTGTGGCATGGAATGGAACGTGTCATAACGATTTAATCTTATAATTAGGACCCCCGCGATTGTTGGTTATATGAAAGTGAATGCGTTCCGGTTGTTTAAGTTCTTATTACTACATATGATTGAATGATATGAATCGTGCTAATCTGCATGAATGAATTAAGACGAGGTAAGTCTTTTGTGTGATGTGGCTAGGCCACTCGGGGCGTATTTTCTTTCTAATAGGGGTTTAGAGGGTTGATCTTGCTGAGATATTGTCTCATCCCGGTTTGAGGATTACAATTTCAGGTCCCTGGTGGACGGAGTGGCTAGATAGCTCTGGTTGACCTTGAGGAGTTACAGAAGTGAAGTCATGAGGATTGGAGAATGTGTCCGTCTTGTAGATCGTAGGACAGTTCCTTTTTAAGAGCCGGTCTTTTGTAGACTTTTGGCCGTAGACCTCTGTTTGTAATTCTGTTGAATTATGAAAGTGTTATGTTATGATTTTGCTTCCTGCTTTTCTATCTCGTATTTTATTGTCAGGGGTTTTATAATACGTTCCGCTTGCGCAATAATAAATGAATGGGGTCGGCGACACTACCTGGGAATGTCGCATTTGTACGACCATGGTGGGATGTTGGCGCGCTCGAGGTTCGAGGCGTGACATACAAGATGCGTCCATTAATACCATAAAATATCGAAATGGTCCACTTGGTGGTTGTATAGGTCCATAAATATTACCCTGAATTCTTTGCAAGAATAAAGGAGATTCAAGATTAACCTTTGTTATAGAAGGTTTGATAATGAGCTTTCCTTGTGAGCAAGCCTCACAATTATAATCTTTGGACAACAATATATTTATATCCTTTAAAGAGTGCCCTTTTGTATTTTGAATTATCCTACGTATCATTGAAGTGCCAGGATGACCAAGGCGATCATGCCATAGTCCAAACTAATCAAGGTTTACCAATCTCCAGGATGTGGTGGCGTAGGTTTCAACAGCTTTAATCATGACACAATACAAACCCATAGAAGAAGCTTCTAACTTCTCATAGATGGTCTTCAGGCCCATCTTATAAGAGAAAATGCAAATGTATTCCTTATCTTGCTCATAAATAGTCTCAATATGGTACCCATTACGGCGTACATCTTTGAAACTGAGCATATTCATTTTTGATCTAATGCTTAGAAACGCTTTCTCAATATGCAGGACTATGCCATTTGGCAAAATAATTGTGGCATTCCCAAAACCATCAACAATCGGAATAGGACCTAATATTGTATGGATTTGTGCCTTACGCAATGTCATACTCGAGAAAAAGTGTCTACCACGAAATATAGTATGTGTTGTTGCACTATCAAGCAAACAAGCATCTTCCTTTTTCTCGGTATTTCCATTTGCATTTATATTGACAACTTTAGGTGTCAAGTATCATAAAATTTGCATATAATCCTTGCAAAATCAAATCCTTAAATTAATTAAAAGGATTTCCTAATATCCACTGCCACTTCAGGAGCATAAAGATACCTTTAGATTTGAATTTGGCTTCGGGCCAAGAAAAATAAAAATGAAGAATTGATAGAAGAAGATGAAGTATAAGTTGATTAATAAAAAAAATACCCACCTTGCAAAAATTACTTACTCAATCAGTAGATCTTCGTGCTGATAACGTGTTGTAAAATATTGCATTTCTATCTTATAATAGAGAAGAAATTGAAAAGAGAAAGCAAGTAAACACCAGAAATAGTAGAGAAAGCAAGAGGAGAGAGTTTTATTTCTAGTATCTCACTACTGTGTTTCTGTTGGTTGTAATTGTACATCAAAACTAAACTCCTATTTATAGGAGAACAAGAATGTACTTATCATTAATATCAATGTATCGAATGATACATGTACTAGATAAGGGAGATGAACGTTCATTGTATAGGGAGATGTATTTAGAAAGTATGATAGAAATGTACCATAATAAGTACATTAGATAAGATGAATATAATGAATATTCATTCATGTATCTCATAACAGTCCATTAGTTATTGGAATATATCTTTCCTTGGTTACATTTGGAATTGTTATTTTTTACATAATATTCTAATCTTAGTTCTTGCCATTGCAATTCATTGTCAGCATAAATCACCTTCTTCAATATTTTTCATTCCATTTAATTAAAATTTGAATTTCCCCATGTTAGTTGTTGCTGTGATTTTATAAATTCGCTATTAAGTAATAACTTTCTCTTAATCTTCATTTTGATTCAATACAAAAATTGAAAATTCTATGAAATATTGAAAGCCAATTTTTTAGCATCTTATAATCGAAATAGCGAATTTATCCAAATGACATATACTGATGGAGAGCTTAAATTGTTTAAATAAGTGAATACAAGTTTTGATATGTTGGAATAGATATGGAAGTGTTTTAATAAATGGGTTGGGTAGGGTAAAGGTTGGTTATGGGTTATTAACAAAATAAATGGATCAATTTGGGTTGGATCATTTTTTACCAAACCTGAACCCGACTTAACCCAGCTCACCCATTTGATAGCCCTACATGAGATCTCCCGTTCACATTTTGTTGGAGTTCGATGTAACTGCACAAGTCTGTTAAAAGAGATAGATGATGAGATACGAATGAAAAAAAAAAAGTAAGAGGACCAAATCCCATCTCGTGTGGTGTGCATATGTTACTATGTTAGCAACATTTTGCGCCGTTGTTTTACAGGAAATTTGACTTTTGTTGAAAATGTCTTTCAAAGAGTTATTTTCCATGATAATAACAGTATTCTTTGGTGTTTCGAAGTGAACTCATGAGTATGCCCTACTCATTTTTTCGCTTATCATGAGCTTTGAACCTGGTTTGAGCCCAACTATTCACTCATTTTTTTTCGCTCCTAGCTCACTCACTTCTTGTTCTTCACTTTTTCATCTACTATTTCCGTCGTTCACAATAAAAATCATCGCTTAATCACACAAACTCAAATGACGCTAGAAATCTCAGAAAGCCCCACTTCTCTACAATTCTAGATGACCAACCAACCTTGATTGGGGAAACTTCTCGCCGCCTTTTCTCTGTTTTGTAGTTGTTGATGGGTATGGTTGTGGAAAGCAGGGCCAGTTGTTTCAGGTGGTGTCCATGGAAGAGGTAAAGGGTTGGGTTTCGGGTGGTGATGGAGGTTCGCGACCTTTGTTTACGTGGTTAGTGGCGGCTACGGGTTGTGAACGGTGGTTGGTGATGGTGGTTTTGCGGGTGGCCGACTATAGCACAGACAACGCTGGCGGCTAACAGCGGCGACAGCTGCGTATATTAAGAACCTGGCGGTGGCGTGAAATTGGTCCTATTTTGCAGTCCTCGAAATGGGATGATGCGGAAAGAATTTTTATTCGGTCGTGTATTAGCAAACGATATTTATATGGGCTCACGATGCATTGCCATTTAAAATCAAGATATTGGAATTTGACTTGTCAATCAATTCATAACCTTTCAAACACAACAAATATCAATTTGAATCCCCTTTACTTGGAGGAGTACATCTCGGATCTATCGATTGTGCTATGGTAGGAGTCCCACTCATGGTAACTTGGTCGAATTGGGAGAAACTATAGGTATTATTGCGGGTCAATCTATTGAAGAATCAGGGACTCGATTAACATTAAGAGCTTTTCATACCAGCAGAGTATTCATAGGTGGTACTGCTGAACACGTGGGGGTGGGGATACAACGAAGATGGTAGTGATAGTCATGCGATGGGCGACGGATGGTGGCGCATGTTTGATTCTTTTATCTTTCTTATTTTGGCACGCAATCACTTCGAAAACTACGAAAGTTATCCAGAATAAAACCGAGCGAAAACGACCTGCGAGCAGTTCGGGCTTAGCCTGGCTAGCATTTCAAGCTCAGGATACACGATTATCTGGTAAACTTTTTTGAAGTTGACGGCAGTGGTGGGGGATACGACGACGATGGTGGTGATGGTTGCGCGACGTGTGATGGATGGTGGTGCATGTTTGATTCTTTTGTCTCTTATTTTGGCACCCACTTCAAAAATTATTCGTCATTTGGGATAAATCCGAGCAAAACGACCTACGAGCAATTCGAGCTTAGCCTGGCTAGGATTTCAAGCTTAAAATACATGATTATCTTGTATAGTTCAGCTTGGAAATTTTGTTTTGCAGACATTTTGACCACGTAGATGTTGAACTTGAATCAGAGAGCAAGCCTGTTGCTTGTTTTTCGAATCGCCATATTGACCTTGATAGAGGGATTTCACTTTAACACGCGCATCAGAGATTATCATATATATATATAAGTAAAGTCATCCCACTCGATCGAGCTAATTATGTTTCAGGAAATACATTATTTTTCTCAACCTTGAAGAATCCAAGCTAGTCAAAATCAGAGTGTAGTCTACGTCATCGCCCGTTCACAAGTTCAATCTCGGTAAAAACCAGCAATTGATTTTTATTCCATGTCTCAAAACCGCTCGGGTTGAAAAACTCGCCACATCGATGGGGTACATTTATATAGTCATCATCGTCCATCTTTGTTGATCTTGCATGAACCAGCACCTGGATTCATAGTATGCTGCACCAGGAATCAGGGTATGGATCCCCGAAGATGACGATTTCGAGGCGCGGGTACGGGGGCCATACGACAGGTGGCGGGTCCTTTTCTGGAGGCTTGCTTTCGCCCTTGCTTGGTTTCGCGTCGGCCTCACTCACGGTTATTATCTCTGCGAACCCGACTTTCTTCCTAAGCAAATTGGTGAGAGCAACCGAGTCGAAATCCCCAGTCATCTCGATCTGGTTCTTGTCACCCCCAATTTTCACGGATTCAACTCCTGGAGAGAAACCAACAAAGAAAACGGAACGATTTTGAATCAAATGAGTTTCTTTTTTATTTTTCCGCCATTCTCAATCTCGAAACACATAAAATAGTTTACAGAAGATACACACATAAATGGTCATCGACATATAAACAATGAAAAAGGAATAAATCCAACAATCACTACCCACATAAATGGTCATCGACATATAAACAATGATGAAAAGAATAAATCCACCAATCACCTGGAAAGCCACTGGCAACTCTTAAAGCTTTGGAGCGAGAGCTTCGAAGGTTGAAACAACAAAATCTCGGGGTATCGTCATTCATGCACACCTTAATCACGACCTTCTGCTTGCAGAAAAAAAAAATCAAGAATGTGAATTAGCATGCTGACATAAGGTGAATCAACTCAATATTTCCTCATCAATTTATTACCTTCATGGTGCCTGCTTCGATTTGGAATTTGGGCAATTCGAAATTCTTCAATCTGCTCGAAGAATTCTGAGAAATTGTTGGAGGAGGGCTGAAGAGGAACTGAGAGACCGCTCTCTATTTATAGCATCTCCTCGGAAGAAGATTCAATGACTTTTGAACAAAGGCAGGACACATAGTAGCCAGAAGTCTTTGATTTTTCGCTCTATTCTTTATTATTTAATTTAAATACTTTTTGTCGCCCCACCATCTATATGCCTTACATAATTGACGACACATGCTTCAGAGATTATATTCTCAAGTATAGGACTTGGTAGAAAATTTCCATCCATACAATCAAACAAACATCCATGCATAAAAATTCACCCTTGAACCCGAAAAAATCTATTGAAATTCAATCAATTAAGAGATATGATCAGTCCAATCTATCATTTCTTTTTTCTTTTTCTTTTTGTCATCTTTTGAAGTTCAATAGAAAGGTTGGAGGGGAACCTGTCCAATTAGTCATCAACTTATTGTACGAATGTTAATTCAAACCTAAATTTTCTAATTTTCCCAATTTATTCCTAAACCTGTGTAAAATTTCAATATAGTCTTTATAATCAATTTTTGCCACGACTGATGAGTGAACTGTTGTATCGAGATTTCGAGTGAAATTTACTGGAAGGCACCACCCCCCCCCAACTCTTCCTCCTCCTCTCTCTCTCTCTCTCTCTCTCTCTCTCTCTACGAGGAAAGGGCAGGGCAGTTGAGAGAAAATCAAGGGAAAGTTCATGATCAATCAAAAAGTAATCTTAAATTAGACCACGTTCGACTACTGGCTTGTCAACCAAGCCAGAGAAAAAGGAGCATTTCACATTTTACTGGTACAACTTCGAGGATGGACCGTGGATGATGTCTTTTGGCCAATCGCTCTTGCGAGGTCAATATCGAAAATGCCAACGAAACTAGAATGATATTTCCTGTTTTAAAATGAAATTATAATATCACAAGCACATGGCTACATATGTGCATCCAAATGTATAGTCACATGTTATTACTTTCCTACCAATTGTGCGAGGGAAGCATGCTGTGTCGTCTTATAGTTGAGGCCTGGGCGAGGGCATTGGGAATCCCCTCGCCAAAATCTAGGAGAGAGCCTCGACCCCGTATAGTTTGGACGAGATATGATCTGGTCTATTAAGCTATGCTTACACATCCGCTACAAAATATTCACTTTAAGCCAGCACTACTTTGCGTCAATCGTGACCCAAAGATCAGAGAATCGGTGTGTGTCTATCATGGCAGCCCAATTAGTTGTATGAAAGTCTCTCCACATAAGACATGTAGCCATTAAATAACATAACACGAGCCATTCAAAGGTTCATTCATAATATGAATTGAATCCGTGACTTTGTAAAAGATGAGTAACTCGACTCCTTTATCACTGTTCAATGATCTTAACAGCAAGCCCTTTTTTTTCCTAATTCTATTTTTGGTATGTTAAACTTAAAGTAACGTGTGGCTATACCAATCAAAAACTGATTGGAAGAAATGTTCTCCAGATGAGGACAAAGCCGATTTTAAAGTTGTTTAGGAAATGAGAGTTACCTAGATGGGTTGGCTTTTGGTTGAAATTGAAGTCTCTTTAGTCATAAGCATGAAATTCTATCACGTGCCAAGCAAAAAGGCATAAAATATGCGAACTAGCACCATCTAATAGCTCCTTTAATTGACAACTGAATTCGTGATTTGAACAAACCAGCCAATCCAGCCAATGCATTTTGGAAATGGACTCCGGTCCACATGTTTTCGTCGTCGTGGTAGTTGGGTCTCTCTCGTCGTCGATGGGGTTGTTTTCCAGGAATGTCCGAAAGGCATGACGGGACAAGAGAGGGGGGATGGTCCGTGGAAATTCACACAACGTAGCGAGAACGGCCGCGATTTCGCATCGGAAATCATTAATTTATAAAGGCGTGTTCGCGCATGCGTGTCCCTCGCGGTGCATAGACTTGAAAAACATTGCTTTTGGATAAGAAATTTCACTGGTCAAATCAAAGAAGACTTGCTTAGCTGTTCCAATGTTGACTTGATCTTATGTCTATGTGTGTGTGTGTGTGTGTGTGTGAAAGTAGATAGAGAAGCATATTAGAATACAAGATTTTCAGGACCTAATTTTATAAAACTCTCTCAACAGAAACGCATGGAAAATGGAATAGCGTTTGAACGAAGGCATATGCTTATACAAGAACCATTAAGTAACGTGTTTCGTAAATAAACACAACCGTTGGATCGGGCAAAAGAGTTAATTTCCGACGATCTTGTTTGTCTGAAAAGTTAGCATTTATTAAGACATTTCAATTGTTTGATCACAGCTTTTCATCATTTCCGAATTTTCGCAAAAATAGAAAAGGCAGTAATAGACAAGTCATGCCCACTCAAGATCAAATATGATAAGGTCTCTCTAATGCATAATGTTGGAATAAGAACAAACGTAAGTGTTATAATTTTTTTTTGCTCACTTAAATGTCACATCGAGTAAAATTGATTGTATAAATGCAATTTCCGACAAATCATCCTACATTGAATTTTTTTAGTTAATTTTCCATCCAATGTGGATTTTTTTTTAAAAAAAAATTAAAAAAATTAATTAATTTTCCATCCAAGGGTGAGGCAACCTCACCCAGGCTAGCGAGGCCTTTGCACTAGTGGGTGACCCCTGTCGACCCTAAAAAAGGAAAGTAAAAAATGAAAATAAACATGAAAATTCAAAAAAAAAATTATGTTTTATAAAATTATTTTTCCCCTTTTTTCTTTTCTTCCTCTTTATTTTTTTCCTCTTCCTCCTTCCTTTGACGGTCAAAGCAAAAAAATAATTTAAAAAATAGAAAAAATTATTAAAATATTATTAAAAATCATTCACGTCAACGTCGGCCAGATGGATTGAATTGATGCAAAAGATTTATGACTCAATTGTCCAAACAAATAAGTTTAAGACTACATTAGCACAATTACAATATGCTTGGGACTTTTTTTATAATTTTTCCTGGTAAGAATCATTGCTTAATTTTAGGTAACAACTCAACTATGCCAAGACACACAAATCTTAGAAAACCCCATTTCTTTACAATTCTAGATGATTAAACAACCCTAACCGGGTAAATTTGTCGCCGCCTGTTACTTTGTTAAGTGATTGTCGACGGGTGTGTGGTACGGAGTGCGTGGCTGGTTGTTCAGGACCTTTGTTAAGGTGGTTGGTAGCGGCTATGAGTTGCGAACGGTGGCCAGCGGTGGCCATTTCGTGGGTGGTAAACTGTAGCAAAGAAAATGGTCGAGGCAAATGGTGGCGGCAGCGGCAGGGGCGGCGGCGAATATAAGGAGTCCGGTGGTCACGTCAAATTGATCCTAGTCTGCAGTAGACGGTGGTGGTAGAGGGGCAATACAGCGAAAATGGTGGTGATGACCGTGCGACGTGAGAGGGATGGCGGTGCATGTTTGCAGAGCTAAGAAGACGGAAGGTAGTGCACCTTCGATTCCTTTCGTCTTTCTTATATTGGCATGCAACTTTCCTCAAAAGCTATAAACAAATCCGGGATAAAACCGAGTCAAACGACCCAAGACACGCACAGGAGATCAAACTGTATATATAAATAAATTCATCCGTCAAAACACACTTTACATTATATTTGGCACCTCGTCATTAATCTGCGAATAAAAAAGTATTGGTCGATTTCGGTAATCTTTTATCTTGGAGACTCCAGCGAGTCAAAATCAGAGATGACTAGTCTTGGTCATGGCACGATCCCGCAGTTCAATTTCGATCTAAGATTTTATTCCATCTTTCAAAAGTAGCTCAAGAAAAACTCATCGCGTTGATGCTGTACTTCTATGCAAGTCATCGCAGTCAATATCACAGAGGCCCGCACCAGGGTCCAGGGTACGGATCCTCGAGATAGTAGAATTTTTCGACGCGTGGACACGAACATATGATCAGTGGTGGGTCCTTCGGTTTACCCATATTAACTTTGGTCTTGTCTACTATCTTGTCCTCACTTACGGACACTAAGGGTCTGTTTGGATAACCGGTGCTAGATTCTATTCTTTTATTTACGAAAATAGTTTTAGAACAGAATCAAAAAAAAAAAAAAAGTTAATTCTTATTCCCAAAAACAATTCTAGAATCAAATCCATATTTTCTCATTGTCCCCTTTCTCTTCTTCTTCTTTCCTTTTCTTCTTCTTCATCCACTATCACGATTGTTGTCCGCTACCATCTGCCGCCATCCGCCACCACCTGTCGCCGGCAACTAGTCCAATGAGCTCACTGGAGGCAAGACCAACCACCAACGAGGCTGAGCCTCGACGGGGCTAGGTGAGCCTCGTGATCTAGTGAGGCCGAGCCTCGCCAGCGGTGACCAAGCGGGCCTCGCCAAGCCCCGACAAGGCCTGCCTGCCCACCAGCGAGGCTCGACGACGCTCCGGTGAGGTCGCCAGCCCTTGTCTGGTCAATTGCTAGACCGGCGATCGGCCACTTGAAGAAGAAGAATAGGAGAGAGAATGGAAAAGAAGAAAAAAAGGAAAAAAATAATAAAATTATTTAAAAATTAATAAAATTATTTAAAAATTAAAAAAATTATTTGAAATTGAAATTTTGAACACAATATCAAAAGTAATTCTATTTTAGAATAAAAATTTTGAACAATTACCAAACGGCTTAAAATGCTTAGAAATTATTCCCGGTAACAAAATAAAATAAAAAATCATTTATAATCAGAAATTGTTCATGAAAACGCACCCTAACTCCGCGAACCCAACTTTCTTCCTAAGTAAAGAGGTGAGGTTGATGGCATCGACCTCTCCAGTCACCTTGATTGGGTCTTGGTCATTATCCCATTCCACGGATTGAATTCCTGGAGAGAAACCAACAAAGGAAATAGATCATTTTGAATCAAAAGTGGTTATTGATTATTCCCCACTATTCTAAATCCCGCAACACTTAAAATAATTTACTAAAAAATACACCTAAATGGTCATTAAGATCTAGAAGGAATATCTAACAATCACCTGGAAATCCAGCCACAATTTTCAAAGCTTTAGAGCGAGGGCTTTGGGAGCCCAAATAACAAACTCTTGAGGTGTGATCATTCATAGACAACTTGATCACTATCTTTTGCTGAAATAAGAAAACAAATTAAAATGAGAATTGATCAAGATGGTGAATTAGCATTAAAAATTCATGCATACATATTCAATATCGAGCCCAAAAATTTTTTCTCAAAATTTGACCAATTTAAATCCTTTGAATTTTTATTTTTCTCACCAATTGAAGCCCAATAGAATGGCCTTCTCTCCTAAAAAAGGTACCCTAGATTGACTCTTAACAACCATAGTCATTAATCATTGTCGTGATCTTAATTTCTACGCGTCATTGACTGGAAAATAATAGAGTTCTGTGGAAGAAGAAGCCTCGAGTGAAACTTCTGTGATCAATCTTAGAATCAAGGGTTTATCGGGGAGAAGTACTTGTTGTCCCCATGGTGTCGGGATTATTGCAGATTGCCGTACCCAAGTTTCAAGTTTGCAATTTGTCCCCTGAAATTTAGAAATCAGTGTCTAAAGCGGTGGAAGAAAAATTCAACAATTTATTACATGTGAGAGCTTGCTACGAAGGTTCCAAAGAAAATTTGATCAAAATCAGCTCCAAATACCTAGATTGCCGTATAGTTTTGAAATGCATTTTTTTGTAGTCCCTATATTTTCTTTCTTCACATATGTAGATGGCTATATGACTATTTTTTTTTTTCATAACTAATCATGTGCAGTCACTTGATAAAAAAGAAAAATTAGGGGGCAAGTTGTAAAACCGAAACGTCAAGGGGGCAATTTGCCACAATCCCAAAGACTTTGGTGGCAAAATGAAATTCGCCCGGTCGGTCGCCAACATCATCATCCCTCTGTCCCGCTCTCTAAGACTTGAGAATAAAATGATGCTTCCTATTTTAAAATAAAATCGTATCATCACAAATCTACGGCTATACGTATGTGTATTAATGAATTGTATCCTCTAACTTGTTCCATTTGTACAATTTTATCCCAAAGCTTTCTGTTTGTGCAAACAAGCGTGGTTAAATGAAATTGGTGATGTACGGCTGCTCATTCTTTTTACAAACGGCTCGTGTAATACCTCCTCACCTCGCTGTCCTTTGGAGAGGATGAGCGGCCTTTGCCAAGGTAGCCATGAAGGTATACATGTGAAAATAGATCAAAAACTCATTTCTTAACCCATAATTGATAAGCTAAGTTAATATATAATTTATTATTGTTAGTAAATGGGTTATAAATTAGTTTAGAATGGTAAAACTAAAAAAAATATGAGTGTTAAATGGGTTCATAGTTTATCCAAACTCAACCCACATTTGTAACTCTCTCTTCACCCTCTATAAGAAAATAACGGACTCCATGGACTGTTCCAATCTCAATGAAGTCTTGGTGAGCTCACCCTTATCAAATATACCAAGACGGTTTCGTTTTTTTTTCCTATTACTTTTATTTTTATATTTATTAATCTTGTAGGATTCGTATATTAGTTAGTGGGGTATATTTTTCCTTGGTTATGTTTGGCACTGTTATTTTTTTTTCATAATATTCTAATCTTCGTTCTTATCATTGCAATCTATGGACCATAGTAGCATAAATCTTCTTCAATATCTTACATTCCACTTAATTAAAAATTTCAATTCTCCCATGTTAATTGTTGCTGTGATTTTATTCACCATTAAGTACTAACTTTCTCTTAATCTTTATTGTGAATCAATACAAAAAATTGAAAATTGTATACAATATTGAAAACCAATTCTTTAGCAATTTATAGTAGCAATAAGCTTAAATTGTATAACTAAGTGGATATGGATTTTTGCATGTTGGATCAGATATTAAAGTATTTTAGTAAATGGGTTGAATTAATACGAATTGGTTATGAATCACTCATTTTGTATTGTATATAAATGGATCAATTTGGATTGGTCCTTTTTCATCCCAATCTACACCCAACCTGGCCCGACTGACCCATTTATAGCCCTACATGAGGTCTCCCATACACACTTTGTTGGAGTGCGATATAATTGCGCAAACTAATTTAATTAGTTTCATTCTATCAAAAGAGGTAGATGATGATTTTACCACCAAAAAAAAAAAAAAAAAAAAAAAAAGAGGTAGATGATGAGATACGAACCAAAAAAAAAAAAAAATGTAGAAGGCCAAATCCCATTTCGTGTGTTGTGTATATGTTACTATGTTAGCAAAATAATGCGCGGATATTTTACGGATAATTGACATTTTCGAAAATGTCTTTCAAAAAGTTATTTTTCAGGATAAATAACAGTATTCTCCAGCGTTTTTGGAAGTAAACGCAAGAATATCCCTCACTCATTTGGACACTTACCATGGGCTTTGAACCTGGTTTGAGCCCAACCATTTACTCAATTTTTTCGCTCCTAGCTCACTCCCCCTTGTTCCTTATTTTTCATCGACTATTTCCCCCCTACTTCGTCGATCACAGTAAGAATCATCACATAATTTTATCTTGTGCTCACCCTTCAATATCGCATGCTTGAAAGTCTTTAATCTCTCGTGATGGGAGAACTTGTGCTTAAACAGCTCGCACTCTGGAGTTTTCCATATCTCAACTGTCGATGGAAAATTATAGATGGAGGATTAACAGGGACAGATTAAGGACTCAAGTAAAAGTTGACATTTTTTTATAAGACAAAAAAAAGTTTATGATAGAATTGAGACTGAATCTAAAATTAAATGTGTGTATTGGGCTGATTTCTTAGCTCGGCCTTGGAAAGTCGTGGTCTCCAATTTCTTAAGGTCGGTAGAGACGTGGATTCGTCAATTGGTTGTAGCCCACAAGTTTCGAGAAGGCATAACAAGACAAGGAGAAGATGGTTGCTTGAAATTCAGAGGAGACGAAAAAGACCTAAGATTTCACATCGTAAATATTTATTTATGTTATGTATCAATGGCGTGTTTGTACATGCGTGTCTCCCGTGGCGCATAGAGTTCAAACACACCCCCACAGGACTTTTGGAGGAGAAATTACCTTAGTCGAATTGAAAGGGCAAACGTATTAGAAGTTCTAAAATTTACCGTGAAAATGTAATTAAATCACAAGATCTATCAAATCAGTGTAATTAAGTAATTGGGTAATTTTACACAATTTAAGATTAAATTGGTCAAATTGAAAAATTTAGAACTAAATTAATCAATGACTTTTGGAACAATAATCCTCTTACTAACTCCAGGCCAAAGCACACTCTAGATTATATTTGGTACCTCGTCACTAATCTACCATCACAGATGTTAAAAAGTAGAGGACATGATCTTGGCAATCTCTATCATAGAGACACCAGCTAGTCAAAATTAGAGAGGACTAGTCTTGGTCATACCACGGTCACAAAGTTCAATTTCGATAAAAAAAAAAAATGGCAATTGATTTTATTCATTTTTTGAAAGGCCTCGAGTTAAAAACTCATCACACCGATGTTGTACATTTTTGTGAGTCATCATCCTCAATCTTCGTTGATCCTACAAGGGCCAACACCAGGGTTCAGAGTATGGATCCCTGACATAGATTACTTCGCGCGGGTACGGCGACATGATGCCCTTTATTTCGCCAGGATTGTCATCGGCTTCATTCGTGTCCTCGCTCACGGACACTATCTCTGCAAACCCCACTTTCTTCCTAAGCAAGGTGGTGAGGTTGACCGCGTCGAGATCTCCGGTCACCTCGATCCGATCTTGGTCACCCGTCAATGCCACGGATTGAACTCCTGGAGTGAAACCAGCAGAGGAAACGGATCGGTTTTGAATCAAAAGAGATTCTTTCTTTCCTTACTATTCTCAATCTCATAGCACCTAAAATAATTTACAAAAATTACACCTGAATGGTCATCGAGATATAAAAAGAATATCTAACAATTACCTGGAAAGCCACCTGCAACTTCCAATGCTTTAGAGTGAGGGTTTTGGGGGCCAAAACAACAAAATCTTGAGGCATGGCCGTTCATAGACACTTTGATCACAAGCTTTCGCTGAAAAGGAAAGCAAATTAAAGACGAGAACGGATCAAGAAGGTACGCTAGCATGCCACAGAAGATGAATTAAATTCCTGATTTTCTCATCGTATTACCTTCATGGTGCTTGCTTCGTTAGGAATTTGGAGAAATATAAATTCTTCAGTTTGTTCGAAGAATTTTAAGAATATATTGGAGGAGGGCTGAAGAAGAACTGAGGTACCAATCTCTATTTATATAGCATCTTAGTGACCTGAACAAAGGCTGGGCACATAGCAGTCAGAAGTCAAACGTTTTTTAACATTAGGTCTTCGAATTTTTGGCTTGCTTAGTGTTATTTTATTTAAATATATTATGTCCCCTTATGTCCCCTATCTGCCCCACCATATATACGTCTTACTACTCGATGACATATGCTTTAGGGATTATTTTTATTGTAAGTACACATCATGATAGATAAAATTATATTTAATCATGGAGTTGACCAAATAAATGTCTAAATTTAAAAATTCATGCATACATATGCAATATTGAACCCGCAAAAATTTATTGAAATTCGACCAATTGAAGAGAATGATCGATTGGTCCAATGCATGAATTCTTTTTCCGCGCCAACTGAAGCCCAATAGAATGGCTTTCTCTTTCTGAAAAGGCACCCCAAATTGACTCTTAACGACCATAGTCTTTAATTAATGTCGCGGTCTTCATTCCTACACGGCAGACTGGAAAGCAATAGAGTTCTGTGGAAGAAGCCTGGAGTGAAATTTCTGTGATCAATCCTGGAATTAAGGTGATCATTACGTATTGTCCCCAGATTGCCACAAATTACCCCCCCGACATTTCTGTTTTGCAATTTGTCCTTGAAATTTAAAAATTGGTTGGGGGCTCCAACCACGTGATGGCACGTGACTGCTACTAAGGAAAAATTCATCATATGAGTATGTACATTAAAAGGTAGCGAAAGAGTAATTTGGTTATAAATTACATATGAAAGCATGTGACTAAAGTTCCGAGGAGAATTTGATCAAAACTGGCTTTAAACACATGTTTCGGTATATAATTCTGAAATATAAGTTTTTGAGGAGTCCCTGTATTTCCTTTCTTGACATATGTTGATGGGCATATGACCAGTTTTTCTTTCATGACCGATCACGTGCAATCATCTGATTAGATATGTGATCAAACTTTGGTTAGAGTCAACGTTAGGGTTTCACCTTGCTACCAATCCAAAAAAAAATTAGGGGCAAATTGTAAAAGCTGAAATCTTGAGGGAGCAATTTGCCACATTCCCAAAAACTCCCTTGGCAAATTGAAATTCTCCCGGTCGACTACCACCATTATCATTCCTCTGTCCTCTCCCTGAATTGAGAATGTAAAGTCAACGGGGTGAGAGGACGACCGACGAGAAGGTATGATAGGACGAGGCAAGGACCGTTAAAGAGAAAATCAAGTGAAAAGTCCAAGGTCAATCAAAAGTAACCTGATTAGAACCAGGTTCGATCACTGGTTTACTAAATTGTTTGTTTGTGATTTAGAGAAAAAGGAGAATTCGCATTTTTCGGGTAGAAATTCGGGGTCGACCATCGATGTTGTCTTTGACTAGACTAGACATTCGTGCGAGGTCATTATTGAATCCAACAAAGATAAAATGACGTTTCCCATTTTAAAATGATATTACATTATCATAAATATACGGCTATATATCTAGACACACACACACACACATATATATGTACGGATTTTACCCTCTGATTTGTTTTGTATATGCAATTTGAATCAAGTTTTATTTTTTCTTCTTTTTTTTTGTGCAATTAAATTTGGTTAAATGGAGTAGTGATGTGGTAGCGGCTGACTTGTTATAATTTTTATGCTTGACAAACGTAGCACCTAATTTCACAACATAAGCAAATTATAGAAAATAAGAGAGTATTGCCTCGACAAAATTGGGGAAATTTTCAAATAAGGCTAAAAGTTGAAACATTTTCTCAATAATATAGTTCAAAGTGGACATTGTTTCAAATAATGATTTAAGTAGCAAAATCAATCGATTGCAAAATTTCACTTATTTATTTATTCATTTTTGTGTTTCCAATAGATGGAGAAAAATCTCGTAGAAATGGTGGCATGAATAATCTCTCTAATTGATGTCTATCCATTCAAACAATATGAACCATTTAAAGGTTCTCTCAAGACATGACTCGAACTTGTGATCTCATACAGGACAAGTGACTCTTTATCCTTAAGCCAACCATCTTGATGGTGAGCTCGTGTGTGTTTTTCCTTTTCATTTGTATTTTGGGCATATCATAGCCACATGTGGTCACACCAATCGTAAATTGATCCTAAAAAAAAAATTATCCAATGGAGACATAGTCGTGTTTAATTGTTTAAGAAATGAGTGTATCTAGATGGCTTAGCTTTTGGTTGAAGTTTAAGTCTCCTAGTCTTGACAGTGAAATCCTCCCAAAATCTATGTGATTCGTTTCACATTAAGCAAAAAAGCATACAATATGCAACAATCACCCACTAAAGCTCCTAGAATTGACTAATAAACTCGTGATTTGTTTACTCCAGCCAAATGCACGGCCAGTGAAATTTCTTCGCTCCGTCTTGGAAAGGGTCGTCGCCATCAATTCCTTCAAGGTGAGTCAACATAGACTTCGTTTGAAATGGAGAGATCAATGAGCTTCCATTCGCTTATTTTTTTAAAATGGGTTAGCCCACTAGTTTCGAAAAGGCACAACATGTGCGAGACAAGAGAGGGATGGTTCCTTGAAATTGAAAGGACATGCGATTTCACATCTTTAATCATTAGTTTATGCATCGAAGGTGTGTCTGTATGTGCGTGTCTTGCGGGGAACATAGACTTCAAAGCACACCCGGCCCGACACCACGACCTGTGGAGGAGAAAATTACATCAGTGAAAAGAAAAGAAAAAAGACTTGCTTAGCTGTCTTGATGTCGACTTTGATATATTGTTCTTGTATTAGTAGATAAAGAAGCAAATTAAAATACAAAAATGTCTGGACCCAACTTTCCAAAGTTAACTATATATTTACATATACGTATCTTACTTGACCGCTTACGGACATCACACTTTGTTTATCTTCCATGGGATGCCAAAACTAAGTGTTCATCTTACTACTATTTGTGGTTGTCATAAGAAAAGTGGCACTACAGATGGAGTTTGTTCCGTGAAGGGATGCGGGCGCTCACTTTCCTAAGGCAATAATGCCCTCATAATACAATTTAACGTCTCAAACCCTTTCGATACAAACGCGTGGAAATTGGAATGATATAAGGCATAAGTTTATATATGAATAACGATGAAATATGTATTGACAACGGACGCAATCTTTGGATTTGATCGAGCACATCCGAATCCAAAGATCAAGTCCAATCACATCAGTTGGATTTGTTTTGACTTACATAATCAATAGATGTGATAAACTCAAGATCTAAATATAAATTCTTCTAGTAAAATGGGTCTATTTAATACCATTTTTACTTTCGATATCTTAACAAGAACATGTTTAGATGTATTTGTACTACAACTTCCTTGTCTCGATACTCGGCACAAGGTTCCATCGAAGCACGACAGTGGAATTAGGGATGGGCACGAGGGGTGCGACAGGTTCGGGCACAAAGTTGCCCGCCCTTGCTTCGTGGGAGGGAATTGCCAAGTCATTTTCATTAAATGACACGTCCTTTTCATTAAGACGATTAAATCAAATTGTCCTCCTGCCAATTTTGACTGCACAAGTTAACTTGACCGAGGAGTTTAATCAATGTTAATAGCGCATTACCTCTCTAGAAAAGAAAAGGAGGGCGTGTTTGTACTAATATTTTGACCTAGTAAACGATATTGCAACAAAAAAAAAAAAATTATTTCTTGAAAAAGAAATGGGTGTATCAAACATTCTCGCACGGATTGATTTCTTGAGAATAAAATATATTGAGAATCTTGAAGGAATCATCCGGTGCCAGAGGAGAACTGGTCAATTTTTTCTTTTTTTTTTCCTCTAAAAAAGAAGAACGAAACAAGAAGTCGATCGTGCTTAGGTTCGATAGTCAGTGGCTCGGTTTCGTTGGAAATCAGCGAAACCCTGTCGTTGTTTCTCTTATGTATTGATAGTAGATCTGAAAAGTCCAGAGTAATGTCATATGTGCTCAGATCGGTATACAAAAGTTCTATACAAATGGAGTGAGTTTATGGACCGTCATTAACTATTCAAATAAATGGGACGTCTTAAATGAGGATCGGATAACAAATTGACGAACACATTGCAAACCGCCTCGCATACGGCTTTGATTTCCCGATTGGAGAAACTTACCCCATCCTCCATTGATAACCCGCAGATCTGTCAGTCTTGTGGCACCCACAAAGGCTGACAAGTCGCTAAGGCCCTGCATGGAAACGCTCCAAAAAAGTGTTTCTGGAACACTTTTGTATTTTTTTTGTTTCCTAACAAAAAAGAACAGAAACACGTTTGGTTGCGTTTACATTCTTTTTTTTTTTTTTGTTCCGGAACAAAATTGGAGCAAAAAAAAAAGAAACACCAAAAAGTTGTTTCTGGAGAAAAGAAACACTTCTTCAAAGCCAAAAAGAAACGCTTCTCTTCTTCTCTCTCTTCTCTTTTCTTCTTCTTTTCTTCTTCTTTTTTTCTTCTTTTTCTTTGGCCGGTTGCCGGCCTCGCCATGGCCGGCGACCGGCCGTCGAGGGCCAGCGACGCCCTTGAGGGTCGGCGACCTCGCCGGAGCGTCGCCGGCCCCCGGCAAGGCCGAGCCTCTCCCGCGCCGGCGAGGCCGAGCTCGCCCGGCCAAGGCGAGGCTCGGCCTCGCTCGAGGGGAGATCTTCGGCTAGGGTTCCGACGAGGGGCTCCGGAGGACGGTGCGACGGCGGCGCGGCACTAGAGGCTTCGGGATCGACACGGGCGACGCGGGCAAAGACGGCGGACGGCGTCGCGAATGGCGTGGTGAGATCGGGACGGCGTCGAGCTGCGGGCTTCGGGCGCGGGTGCTCGGCTCGACGGCGGGGCGGCGAGGCTCGGCCTCGCCGCGCCGGCGACGCCGAGCCTCGCCTTGGCCGGGCGAGCTCGGGCTCGCCCAAATCTAGCGAGGCCGAGCCTCGCCCGGGCCGGGCGAGCTCGGGCTCGCCCGATCCGGCGAGGCCGAGCCACGCCCAACCACGGTGAGGCTCGGCCTCGCCGGGGGCCGGCGAGCCTCGCCGTGGCCGGGCGAGGCTGCCGGCCTCGTCGGCCGGTCGCCGGAGGCCGGCGGCCGGCCGAAAGAAGAAAAAAATAAAAAAGAAAGGCAAAAATGGAAAATAAAATAAAAATCTTAAAAAATTAAAAGAAACAAAAAAAGAATAAAATTTACCAAACGTGTTTCTATTCATTTTTTATTCCCGGAACAAACGTTACCAAACGCGTTCTTTTGTTCAAAAACCGTTCCCCGGAACAGAAACACTTTTTTTTGTTTTTGTTCCCGGGAACAGAAAATGAACAGAAACATTACCATGCGGGGCCTAAATCTTGCGATTGAGAAACAGGAAGGGCTTTTTCAGACATGCAATTTGATTCTGTCCATAGGCCTTTCGGGAAACCGCCTGTTCTCAATGCCCGGATCGAGCCTCCTCGACCAAATTGAATGCTCAATCCCGTGGAACACGCATCGTGCCTCTCGGGAGGCCCCTTCGCTAGGAAATGCATCTGCTGCACTGGCATCACTCCCTCAAAGCCGGAATCTCGCCCACTGCAACCCTGTTCGAGAACGCACCCCCGTCTAGCGCATCGCTGAAGGGTAGTACGTAGTGCTCGGATATCACCGGCGGGAAGTCAAGTTTCCTCGGTCAACAAATCCAAGACATTGCCTCAAGATGAGGTAAAGATTCTCCACGAATAAGTGAAACTTGCATAGGTCAAACTCATCGTTGAGCTCCTTAAGAAGTTGCATAACACACATACAAGTTGATATTCAACAAATTTGCAATCATGAGAATCCACATCCCATTGTGGCTCAAATAAAACTAAACTGATCCCAAATTTCATACATGAAGTATAAATCTCATTCACAAACTGGCTTGTCTCATGTCTAAAGTAGAGTATTGGATGGCAAGCAGATCTGAGAGTTCCTTTGTTGTATTGATGTGACCAAATCAAAGTCTCATGGATGGAATTGAAGTGTTTCAAAACCACATTAAAGTTTGATGATTCTTGCTATTCCATGCCTCAAATTATTCAACAAATTTGGCCTTAATCTCACCGATAGTTTTAGTAGGCTCATGAATATTACTAGAGACATGATGCCAAAGCCTGCATTATCCAAAAACTCGATATATCTTGAGCCCATAAAATATAATGTAATACATTTAAAATGGCCAAATGGGTAGCGAAACTTCCATTTTATCCATTACACACACTTTACTAGAGAATAAACAGTAAATTGTATAATCAAAGAGAAAATAAAAGACACTTTCGAGGACATATTTGGAGAAAATGAGGCCAAAAAACAGACTCGGCAGGTTCAAGAACCGATCCAAAATTTCGAAGAGCTGGTCTGAAATCAAATCGGACAGAAAAGGTGAGAACCGGTCTGGCAAAACAATGAACCGATTCGATTTGCTGAGCAGAGGACTAGCTGCAGGCCACACGACAACAAGATTACGTGCCTGCTGATGCGGTAGATGACTGAGTGCTCATCGCCAACATTGACGTGTTGATTATGTCAGCAACCATGCGTGGAGAAGCTTCTGGCACGTGAGAGGCGTGTGGAACCCTAACGCAGTGGCATGTGATGGTGCGTTTCGGTGCGTAGTGGTGCGTGGGGCGGCGGAATACTACAAAATTTCACGTCGGACTTGTCTGAGGATGGCGAGTCTCGTGGTGATGGTTGTTATTGGAAAAGATCAACGAAAAATGTCTAAACAATACCTAAAAAGGGCGAGCTAGCTTGAAGCAGATATCCACGACTGATATTGCTACAAGCCTACAATCACCATGGAAAAAGACTTGATGGACGCTTTCTCAGTCAACTACAACTCTAATACCAAGACAAAAATACGAGGAAGAGAATTGTCTAAAATTTATGTATTTCATAATGAAGAGTTACGTTTAAAGACTTTAAAAGATGACTATTTAAGGTAACAAGATATTACAATAGTAATTACAAATAATTACAAATCAATTGCACATACAAACAATTACGATTAATCAAGCATGTGCACAATTAAGAGAGACATATGCATAATCATGAAAGATATAGAAAATTAGGAATGTATAGAATTTCTCCTAATTATCTCTAACAATACCAATGATATACATCATATAAGTTATCGTCAATCTTAGTTCAACCTACATGATCGAGCAAGAGGGTTCATTGTGATATGGGTGTGGATCCATGACATGGGCAAACTCTCGGTGTGGCACTCCATTAATGTACGACCAGATGACAGGCTTGTTTTCTCTCTCGCTTTCTTTCTCGTCAATCTCACTCACAGTCACTATCTTCGCAAACCCCACATTCTTCCTAAGCAAATTGGTGAGCTTGACCGCGTCGAATCTGTCTCCAGTCACCTCAATCATATTGTCGTCCTCTCCCAACACTGCCATGGATTGAACTCCTGGAATGGAACAAACAAAGAAAACAGATTGCTTTTTAAGCAAAAGGATTTTTCTTTTATCATTCTAAATCTCAAAACAATCACCTACCTAAAAGAATTTACAGAAGATATACCTTAGAGGTCATCAAGAGATATATAGAATAAAATAATTCTACCAATTACCTGGAAGGCTACCCACGACTCTAAAAGCTTTGGAGTGAGAGCTTTGGGGGCCGAAACAACAAATTCTTGAGTTCTGGCCGTTCATGGACATCTTAATCACGACCTTTTGCTGCCAAAAAATAAACAAAATCCAAAGAAAATCGAGAAGATGGATTGTCAAGCAACATAAGGTGAATCAATTCATGATTTCTCAATAATATAGCTACTGCCTTTTCTTTTTCTTCGTGATATTACCTTCATGGTGCTTGCTTGTTTAGGAACTTGCGGAATTTCAGCTTCTTCAAGTTTTGGAGAATTTTGAGAAGATATTGGAGGAGGGTGAAGATGAACAGAGTTACTCCTCTCTATTTATAGCCTCTCTCCTTGGAAGATAACTCAATGACTTGAACAAAGGCTGACATAAATGCCGTCAAGTATGCATGACGTGCCCTCTCTGCCCCACCTTTGCTAAAAGCCTTACGTACTGACTCACGTATATGCTATTAAGTATGCAATATGGTGGAGTTTGTCAAATCAATGACTGCGCATTATTATAAAGTGGAGTGAAGAAACGAAATTCCTCGAGATTTGATCAATCGAAGTATGCGATTTGTCTTATCCATCACGTTTGCTCCCTGATTGGAGTTCAACAAAAAGGCAGTCTGATTCCTCAAATTGATTATTAACGACCGATGTCTTCAATGATCGTCGTGACCTTAATTTCTAGATGTCATGACATGTGATTGTTGGAAGAAGACGCCTCGAGTGGAACTCCTTTCACTGATCCTGAAATTAGGGGCAACTTACACATTGCTCCCCGAATTTTTAGGGTTATTGCATATTATCCCCACCCCCACCCCCACCAATGTTTCAATTTTGCAGTCTGTCCCCGAAGGTCAGAAATCGATTGTAAAGCAGCCCATAGCGTTTAGTCCGATCAAATTTTGCTTGGAGTTCTGACTACGTGACAACACGTGACTGAATACTGAAGGCAAGCTCGTATGTATATAAGTTTATACAATAGAAAAGTAGAAGACTAATTCAGATATATATTGTATGTGAGAACATGAGACTAAGTTGCATCAATATACAGTTCTAAAATATATTTTTGAGTAGTCCCTATGTTTTTTCCTCATACATGTAGATGACTCATGACCAATTTGCCTTTCATAACTAATCAGGTGCAGGTACATGGTCAAATATCTGACAAAAAACTTGTTTGGAGTCAACGTTACGGGTATATTGCCATCAATATCAAAAAGTTAGGGGGCAAATTGCAAAAATTGAAATGTCAGGGGGTAACTTGCCATAATAGAGCAAACTTGGGGCCAAAATGTAATTCTCTTGGTTAAATAAACCTGTTAAAGGGGGAAGTCGAGTCGGAATTGGACAGGTTGAAAATGGGTCCTACCTAAATTGACCCATTTAGCATATATAACCTAGTGCTATTCAACGGCTAATAACTTGATAAACAAGTTTAGGTGAAAAAGCAATCAATAGGGCTGGTCGGCCTGGCGTTATTTGATTACCGGACACGACACAGAATGTCAAATGCATAGACAAAGAGTCCGAATACCCCACCACCACACACCACGCTTAGCATCGTTGGAATTGTTTTTATTTTTCCAATAGATGGAGAAAAGTCTTGTTTTGTATGAATAACATTTCTCATTGACTTCAATGCCAATCAACCAATCTTTTCAAAGCTTATATAGCGATGCTTGCTTCTCTTTCTTGAGAAAGAGATACATCTCATGCATGAAGCTTACTTGATAATCATATTTTTTTCAACCACTTAAGTATCATAACATTTTTAAAACGTTCATCATGAGTGCTATGTTATGTTGGATTTTTGGCACTTGTGTCACGGGCCGATTGATTAGGATTGTGACCGCATGGCGACTCGGGCACTTTAGGATCGGAATGGATTGTTGAAGCACCTAAGCCAAGCCTTGCTCGGTTGAACGCTCACTCGCTTGTTCACCCGGATCGTAGAGAGAGAAAGAATCTAGAGAGAAGAGCTCTGGAAAAGTAGAAGCTTTGTATTGCGGAAGTAGTGGATGCTTACAAATGAAGGAGGACACCCCTTCTTATAGTCGAGGGCCTCGGATTACAACCATTGATCTAGAATTTAACCAGGCGGACGAAATCACACCGCCTCAACTACCGACACTTAACGGTAACTACTAGACATAAATGCCAACTCCTAGCTACCGACATACCAACTACTAGCTACCGACATAAATAGGGCTAGAGTCTTCTAGAAACTTCGGAAGAAGGCTCGTAGGAAATCCGAGCGAGCATAGGAGGTCCACCACGGATGAGTCGCGGTTATCCTCGGGGAACCTCTCGAGTCGACCTTCTTTATGCCCGTGACATTCTCCCCCACTCAATCGAGCGACGTCCTCGTTGCTCTCAGCTTGACAGGCAGCCTTCTTGGTACGAGCGCAGGCTTTGGCACAGGCTCTCTTGTTTTGATTTCGTTTGGTGCGGACGCTCACATACGAAGGACCGCAACCTTCAATGATGAACTCAGACTTGGCACGCGACTCCCTCTTTGGCTTGGACGGAGCACGCGGTGCGCACTCAACCTCGGGGAAGAGTACTTGGATGGGTATGGCGTGTGCTGGAGTAGGATCCAACTCTACCTTCGGCTTCACCTCGGCCAACTGGTTTAGTCGCTTCTCGGACTTCAAGTTCTTGTCGAGGCGTCGGATCGTGGCGATGATCTTGGTGTCGACCATTCCTTTGATCATGGGGATCATCGTTGGGTATTGTGGGTCGAGGATCACAAGGCACTTGGTCCTCATGTCGATCATGGATCTCACACTATTGAAGAATTGCATACCAAGAATGAGATCATAATCATCGAGAGGGATTACCTCAAACGATAGCTTGCCCTTCCATCCACCGATTTGGACACCCACGTCGGGAGTCGATCCTACGCCATGGAGACCATCTGAGTTAATGGGTTTGAACGTTTTCCCAGTCGGTTCCACACGAAGCTTCAAGGCCTTTGCAACCTCGGTCGACATGAACATGTTCGACGCGCCAGTGTCGACCAAAGCATAAAGCGTTCGGCCACACACTTCGACTTCCACGAAGAACATGTCTGTGTTTGGTGTGATTTCTTCTTTGGACGGCGATCGAGCTCGGACAGAGTTGATCATCTTCACACCTCCAAGCCGGATTTGTCATCTTTCTTCTTTGGGCTCCTCCTCCACCTCTTCTATAGCTAGGAGGGCATTGATTCGACCCTTCTTCGGGCACTTTTGGGTCTAGTGCGGACCTTTGCAGATGAAGCAAGGAGAGGGCGGAGGTTGATCGAACTTACTCGTGTAGTCCGTTGGCAATCGACCTCTTTGGAAGGACGGCTTAGAAGTCCCTTCTCCCCACGTTTTGGTTGGGCCGCCTTGATCATATGCGCCTTGGCGAGTGCTTCTTGTGTCGTCTTCGGGTCGATCCGACCTCCAATCTCTTGCTCGGTTGTTCCTCGCTCAACCTTGGTGAGGTCGATGAGAGACTCGGCCATGCTTAGCGCTCGCGCAAGACTACTCACGTCCCGCCGCTTCAGCTCAAGTTGTGCCCATGGCTTTAGTCCATCCATGAATGCTCCGAAAGCCTCCTCTTCGCTTAGGTTGCGAATTTGGAGTTTGAGCTCCGTGAACTCCTTCACGTACTCTTGGATCGCGCCTCTTTGCTCGAGGCGATGGAGCATGCTTCGAGCTTCTTGTTGAGCAAACTCGAGGAAGAAATAGTCCCGGAACTCCCTCACGAAGTCATCCCACGTGTTCACAGGATCGGCGCCGCGTCGAATCTCATCGCACCTATTGCGCCACCACAGCATTGCCGTATCAAACAGGAACATGGAAGCGGTTCGTACCTTGGTCGACTCGTATCGGATGTTGACGGCGCCGAAGTTTTGCTCCATGCTCCACACGAAGTTGTCCACCTCTTGGGCGGACCGGTTGCCTTTGAACTCCTTTGGTTTTAGCACCTCTATCTTGGGCACCGCTTGAGTAGGCACGGCACCGTTCGTGATGCTTAGCTTGCATAGGGCGAGCTCGGTCTTGAGCTCTTGGATCTCCGCCTTCATGGCCTCAACCTCTTCCCTACACGGGCTTACCTCCTCGATTATTTGGACGCGCTCGTTCAAACCATCGATCGATGCTTCGAGAGCTTCGTCTTTGTCAAACAATGGAGCCGTGGCTTGGTTGATGCCGGTCGTGAAGTCCTCACGGAGCGAGCCCTCAACCTCCATGATCCGGTCTAGTACGTCGTCAAGACCTTCCATGAGTTCGAGCACGGCACTCCGGACCTTCCCGATCTTCTCATCGAACGTGGCCGCAGCATCCACCGAGGCATCTCTCTTCTTTGCTTTGCTGCGCGTGTCCTTGACTGGCACAGCCTCTCCAACTAAAGCCGCTTCTTGGCTTGACATTCGCTCGAACAGTTGGCGCTCTTCAATCTCTTGGAAACGGATCTCTCTTTAGCTCTGATACCACTTGTCACGGGCCAATCGATTGGGATCGTGACCGCGCGGCGACTTGGGCACTTTAGGATCGGAATGGATCGTCGAAGCACCTAAGCCAAGCCTTGCTCGGTCGAACGCTCACTTGTTCGTTCACCCGGATCGTAGAGAGAGAAAGAATCTAGAGAGAAGAGCTCTGGAAAAGTAGAAGCTTTGTATTGCGGAAGTAGTGGATGCTTACAAATGAAGGAGGACACCCCTTCTTATAGTCGAGGGCCTCGGATTACAACCATTGATCTAGAATTTAACCGGTGGACGAGATCGCACCGCCTCAACTACCGACACTTAACGGTAACTACTAGACATAAATGCCAACTCCTAGCTACCGACATACCAACTACTAGCTACCGACATAAATGGGGCTAGAGTCTTCTAGAAACTTCGGGAATAAGGCTCATAGGAAATCCGAGCGAGCATAGGAGGTCCACCACGGATGAGTCACGGTTGTCCTCGGGGAACCTCTCGGGTCGACCTTCTTTAGGACCGTGACACTTGGCTATAAGCTTTTAAAAAGTTATAGTACTCAAATAATCATTAAAAATCACGATATTCAAGTGGATATTCTTTAGAAGTCACGGCATTCTAATAATCAAAAAAAAAAAAATTATGACATTCAAATGAATGCCATGTGAAACTTCTTGGAAACGTTACAAAGTGGGATTTTTTGCAAACGGGAGTGGAAGGGGACGAGCAGCGAGATTTAAACCTGTATATCACGTAGAACCTTGTGCAATTGGTGAGACGCGATGCAGAGTATTACATTGTGGAGCGTGGGATCTGCCTTTGCAGATATTTCGCTCTTTAAAATTTACTAGGGGAAGCATGTGCGGCAACTGTAATGGTATAAGGTAATATCGGGAAAAGTGCCAAAAAAGTCCTAAACCTTTTTCTTTATGCCGATTTAGTTCTAAACATTTTTTTGGTGCCGATTTAGTCCTAAACATTTTTACGTTGTGTCAATTTAGTCTTTTCCGGCTAATTTTGGCCGGATTTTACTGACTAGACGCCGGCTGGCTGACATGGTCTGATCGGCACTGACGTGGATAACTTTTAACAATATTTTAATCTTTTTTCTTTTTTTATTTCTTTTTTCTTTTTCTTTTTTTCTTTTTCTTTATTTTTCTCCTCTTCTTCGACCTCGCCAGCCACCTCGCTAGTGGCCGCAAGGGTGGCCTCGCGCGAGGCGGTGAGGCTCAGTCTCGCCAGATCTGGCAACAAGTTGGGGTTCGAGTCAGACTCCGTCAACAGCTCACTCTTCACCTTCTGCGAGCTCGTCTCCAGGGAGTCGTTCTTCTCTCCGAAGAAGGCGGGGTACCTCACCGCGAGGTTGGAATCCACGGTGGAAGCGAAGCTGCCCCCACTGCCGTCAAGGTGAGTGGAGGAGCTCAATGGCTCGGGTCAAGGCGAGCCCGAGGAGCGCCGTGAAGGAACTAGCGCTCTTCGGGGGCGGAGCCATCAGGTGCCGAAGATCCTCGGGGAGCATCGACTCCAGCGCGGCGTTAATGGATCCGACTAGGGTTAGAGTTGTCGGTTCCATCGAGAATCGGCTTCAGGAGCTAATCGAATCGAGTTAGCCTCCTTGTGCCGAGCTGGCGGGCTCACCCTCGCCGCCCAGGCCTTAAGGGTGGCCTCGCCGCCCCGCGCGAGACCACCCTCGCGGGCACTGGCGAGGTGGCCGGCCAAGTCGACCTCGACCTCGCCGGCCGTCGCCTCTGGTTAGTCACCGAGGTCCGGCGACTGGCTGGAGGAAGAAGAGAAGAAGAAAAAAATAAAAATAAATAAATATTATTAAAATATTATTAAAAGTTGTCCACGTCAGCGTCGATCAAGCCACGTCAGCCAATCGGTATCCAGTCAGCAAAATCCGGCCAAAATTGGCTAGAAATGACTGAATTGACACAATGTAAAAAGGTTTAGAACTAAATTAGCACTAAAAAAAGGTTTAAGACTAAATCGACACAAAGACAAAATGTTTAAGACTTTTTTGGCACTTTTCCCAAGAAATATAAGAGAAACCAAAAAGCTACTAAGATTTCCGAACTGTCTATCTTTAAGTTATGGTGCGATCACTGCTCATATCTTATCGAATGATCAACACAGGTTTGTCTTTCTGCATCAATATTGAGTAGGCGCATCGCAAAGAATCAATTTCCCAAATGACTGAGTACAAGCTAGCTTGGATTTTGGCTCTCATTTTACTTGATTTGTGGGAATTCTGTGATATTTCCTTAGTGATGGACTCGAATTTTTGGTTCGCATCTTACTATATCTGCGGGAATAATGGATTGGTATTTCAAGGATGATTCGCTTAGATTTTATTCAGCAATTGGACCCACGACGAAGATGGCAAAGGATGCACTAGAGCAACACGAACCGTCCGGAGATTCACACACAATGATAATCGAACTTGTGACCGTGCACAAGACATGAGACTTATTTATTGGCCATTTGTCTTAATGAAGATAAGCACACTATGAGTGTCATAATTTTTATATGGCACTCTCTTAAATGACTTAACATCTTCTCTTTTTCTTTTTTTTTTAACTACTTGTGTATTATAAATTTCAATCGATTACTTAATTGTCATAACTTTTACAAAACATTCACCCAAATGCCGATAATCAGACGTGACATGAAACTTATGGTAAATATTTTTTTAAAATCATAGCATTCAAGTGATTGGAATAAAGTTATAGTACTTAAGTGAGCAAAATACAAAAGTTATGGCACTTATGTGATTGAAAAAAAGAAGTTACAGCACTCGAGTGAACACCGTACGAAAGTTGTGACACTTACATTATTTCTTGTCTTGGTGGCGAGCTTGTGTTAGTTTTTCTTTTTAACTGTATTTTGGGCATCTTAGAGTCACATGTGGCTATACCAATCACAAATTCGTTGGAGGGAGTGTATCTAGATGGCTTAGCTCTTGATTGAAGTCTAAGGCTCTCCGTCATGAAAATGACATCCTCCCACATACCAAGGGATTCCTTTCTCACCAAGCAAAGGTACACAACAGGCAAGTATCACCTTATAAAGCTCCTAGAACTAACTACAACTAATAAACTCATGATTTGATTAATCCAACGAATGTATTGCCAGTGAAATTTCAAACGGTGCATTTGTTTCGAAAAAGACTTGCTGATAAAAAAATTCTCCGAAAAATCAATTTTCAGAATCATTTTGATATTCGAAAATTCATTTTCCTAATTTAAAACATGCAAATTTTCTCGGATCATATATGATTTTTTGTTGATTGATTATTTCTAGCAAACTAAACGCTTAAAAATCTAGAAAATTGACTTGCGAAAAAAAAAAATTCACTCAAACAAATGAGCCCTAAATTCCACCCAAAAAACAGTCGTGGCCCCCAAGTTCTTAAGGTCACGAGTCTCATTGGAAAGACCAATGAGCTTCGATGCACAAGCTTTCATTGTCAAGGGCTTGTAGACAACAAGTTGCGACAAGGCATAATACGACAGTAATGGGGATGGTTTCTAGAAATTCAAAAGACACGAGAAGACCGAACAGTCTTCATTAACAGATTTTAATGTGCTGAATTACGGCGTACAAAGAAGAGGAAAAAGAAAAAGGCTCTTGTTTTAATAGCTTAGTTAGAGAGATGATGACATCTCTCTCCGAATAGGGTGTGCGAGACAGAAAGGAAAATGCTCTTCAAAACCTGCGATTTCACATCGTAGAAATTTACTTTTACGTATCAAAGGTGTACTTGCGCATTCGTGTTTGACCTTTGAATGCACAATATATGGTATTTCCTTCGACGTTGATTAAAAGGAAGTGAGAAATATTCTTCCTTGACTCATATTCAACTCCTCTCGCTCTCCTCTTGTATTTTCCCAACACAAATATGAGCAATGATAAATTAGCATCGATCCCTTCTCTGCACTCGTGTCTTTGGATTATCAAAATGAAATGGACATCTCTTCTTTGTGATTATCCGATATTTTTCAATTTTTGTCTGCCAATACCATATAATTAAAGCCTTTTGAATTTGACCATAAGGAAGAGACACATACCATCGCATGACATGTCCTTTTCATTAAAACTATTCAGTCAATTTTATCAGATTTTGTGGGATCTAATCCGTCCCTGTTCAATCAGAATATAATGATGACACACATGTAGGTAATTGCCCATCATCCTTTCATTTAACAGTATAAATTTTTATAATAATCGACAATGATCCCACAAAATTTAATATGATATCAAAATAAGAGGTCCTAAATTTAAATTTTTTCAGATCCCTTACACGCCTTCCTTATTATATATTCTATTAGAGGTGAGCACTAGGTCTACTTTTGCCTGGGAACTAAATCGAACTGGCCTGGATCGAGCAGTTCAAGGTCGGTTCTAGGGAAAACTGATTTGCTTTTGTTTTAGAAATGATCGACTTTTGCACCATACGAAAATTGAACTACAATAACAAACAATAAAATAATCACTTGATCAACACATTTTTTTACAGTGAAATGTCAAATTTTTTACATTTCATCTTAAGAATGTGATTTTTTTCCATGGACGAAAAAGACCAAGGTGGTCCTTTTTTTTTTTTTGGTCGAAAGAGATTTCTTTCATTACTTCGTAGGAACAAAACGAGGACATTTACCCAAGTCCAAACATAAAAGAGACGTAAGACAGTGAGAAGGATGAGACAGCCAGTTCGTTGCAAGGGAATCATCGCATCAAGCCTTCGCGATCCAGTCCACGGCCCGATTCGTTTCTCTCAAACTAACGCCAACGGACACTCCAGGTAAAGAGCCCAGCTGTTGTTGACAATTTGCCACCACCGACTAAACAGCCCAGGGAACTTCAGCCCGGCCCAGGATGGCATATGCTGTTGTCGAATTGTCAGTCACGATCTAAACAGGAACTGTTGTACTTGTTTGCCCCTATTCGTTGAACTGAAGACCATCCGTGCGTGTCTTCTCCACAAACAGCCCTTCCTTTAGAGCTAGGGTTTCTACGACAAAGGCAGACGAAGCAAGGACTTTCTTGGCGAATCCACCCACAAGACGCCCGCGATGGTCTCTGCAAATCCCAGCAACCGCTCCCTATTTTGAAGCGCTACACCAAGACCCATCCACGTTCAATTTCAGCTCGCCTATTGTCGATGGTATCCACTCCTCCTCTAGCCAACCTTCCTTTTCCTTTATGTTATGCGTTGTAGTGCCGGAGCTCCATTTTCTGTAGAGTTCAAGATCATAACTGGCTTCCTCCAAAATTTTTTGTGGTTTTAGTCTACTGGATCTAAAAACTCGTGTGTTTATTGCTTTCCATATCGACCATAAAATACCTGCAAGGAGTGCGTTTGATTTCCGCTCATTCTGGTGGAGCAAGTTCTCCGAGATCCATTTATCCATCCTTGTAACTTTCTCGACGGCTGTATTCAATTTAATGCGGGGATCTAACCATATCCATTTCGTCCAAGAACATAAGAGGAGGAGATGCTCGAGAGTTTCTAGGGCATCGTGGCAAATTGGGCAGAGTGGATCAGGTATCATTTTTCTCCTGTAGAGATTTTCTCTTGTCGGCAACGCATTATTACATACACTCCAGAGGAAAAACTGCACCTTTGGGTAGTGTTGGGTTTGCCAAATTGTGGTCCATAGAACTCAGGGTGGTTGATATGACGATGATGCTTGGTTCGCTTTAAGCTGTTTTTTCTGGGGCATATTTTGTTGTAGCCACTTTTGACCGAATAGGAGCCCGTATTATTGCCCGTCCACACTAGTCTGTCCATTGATGGGTTTGAGCTGAGCAGTATTGAAAGGATCTCGTGGATAACATGCTCATCGAACATTTCCTTTAGCTTCGCTACATTCCATTCTTTTTCTTCAGGTACAATCAATTCCTCGACAATCTTTGGCTCATTTAGAGTTGCAACTCCTCCAATACGGCCTCTGGGTAGCCAAACATCTTCCTTGATTCTAATCTGCTTACCATCACCCACCAGCCATCTCATCTCCGATTCAATCACCTCCCTTCCTGTCGGCAAACTTTGCCACCCCCAATGAGGGGCGAGTACCCTTACCAGCATGCCAAAACTCTCCTTGTGGGTAATAAATACCTTTAACAATTTTTGTCCATAGGGAGTTTGGAGCCTGAACAAGTCGCCATACTTGTCTCCCAAGCATGGCCTTATTGAAAGCAACTAAGTCTCTAAACCCCAATCCTCTTGTATCCTTCCTTGTTCTCAAAGATTCCCAATTCTTCCAATGAATTCCTTTTTGATCAACCGTTTGTTTCCACCAAAAGCACGCAATTCTTTTTTCTATTGCTTTGCATATAGATATCGGTATCTTGAAAATAAACATTGCATATTGTGGTAGAGCTTGTACAACTGTTTTAATAAGTACCTCTTTCCCTGCTTTAGTCAACAATTTCTCCTTCCAGCTCTCTAGCTTCGAGTTAACCCTTGTTAGGATCCATGCAAACATATGTTTTTTTGATTGCCCCCAGTCAGACGGAATTCCCAAATATTTGCCTGTCTTGTCTATAATAGGGAGTCGTAATTGATTTGCCAAGTTCCTCTTTAAAGTTTGTGGACAATTTTGGCTAAAGAAAATACCTGACTTGTTTAAGTTGATGGCCTGCCTTGATGCATAACAATACTGGTTTAGGATATTTGCCAGGTTTTGACATTCCATAACCGTTCCATCTAAGAAGAATATGGCGTCATCGGCAAATAATAGATGAGAAATAGTTGGACACCACCTATTTAGTTTGATTCCCCTCAAGCTTCTATATGATATTGCCTTGCTCATTAGTATGGATAGCACATTTGCCATGATAATAAATAAGTAAGGCGAAAGTGGGTCTCCTTGTCTTATGCCTTGGGATGGATGGAACTGTCGCATCGACTCCCCATTAATTTTCACACTGAAGGATACCGTGGAAATGCATTGTTTCACACATTAGACCCATTCCTTGCAGAATCCCATTTTCTTCATACACTCACATAAGAAATCCCATTCAACTCGATCATAGGCCTTTTGCATGTCTAATTTAAGAATTGCATGAACTTTCTTTTTGCCTCTTTCGAATGCATAGTTGATGTAGCATCTCCTGAACTATCAAGATATTGTCATGTATTTGTCTTCCCTCACAAAAGCACTCTGTTCTATTGCAATGATTTTCGAAAGCCATGGCTTAAGACGGTTAGCCATTACTTTAGAAATAACCTTATAACTGAAATTACATAAGCTGATGGGCCTGTATTGAGTGATATTTTTTGGATTTACTACTTTTGGAATGAGAACAATATGTGTCATATTTAGTTTAGGATCGAAAGTACCCGTAGTGAGGAAGCTATCAACCATCTGGAATACATCTTGCTTAATGTTAGTCCAGTAATGATGATAAAATTGCCCACAAAGCTCATTTGGTCCGGGTGCCTTAATGGCTCCCATTTGAAAAATCACCTCTTTTACTTCATCCATTGTTACCCTCCTCATCAAGGACTCGTTCATTTCCGCATTGACAAGTTGTGGGCATTGATCTAGGACTAGTTGAAAATTTCTAGGACCTTCAGTAGTGTAGGGGGATTGGTAAAAATGGCCAATGTGTCGCTTTAGTGCTTTAGGTTCCCGACACCAATGATCATCATCCATTTTCAGCATTGTGATTCTATTCCGTACCCTCCGCTGGACCGTAGTAGCATGAAAATATTTGGAATTTCTATCCCCCCACCTTAGCCAATTTATGCGGGATCTCATACTCCAGTACATTTCTTCCTGCCTCCATAACTGTTCAATCCGCTCTATAATTTGTTGGATTTCCTCCTTGTACTTAGCTCCTTCTAGGCTATTAGTCAACACAGTTAGTCTTCTCTTTAAAAGCTCAATTTGCTTATGTGCGTTCGAGAATTTCGTTTTGCTCCATATTCCCAATGCACCAGCCACCTTTTATGATTTTTGTACTACATCTCCCAATGTGTTATGTGATCATTCCATGCTCCTTTAACAATATCCCTACATTCTGGATCTTCTAACCAATATGCCTCAAATCGAAACTCTTTTTTCCTTCTTAAGATATTCGGATATAGAGTGAGGATAAGAGGACTATGATCAGAGCCTAATGCTGGCAAAGCAATAGTCTCTGCATTTGGAAACTCCACTCTCCATTCTACGTTGCATAACACCCTATCTAGCCGTTCTCTTACCAGATTTTCCCCAACTCTATTGTTTGACCATGTATAGGCACAACCATTGCTTTCAATATCCATTAATGCACAGTCATTTAGCATTTCTCGAAAAGCCACCATCCAATAATGATCCATCCCTTGTCTTCCATCCTTTTCCTAGAAATTAAGAACCTCGTTGAAATCCCCCCTACAAATCCATGGTAGGGAGTTGATATGGTGGATTGCTCGAAGTTTCTGCCATAAACAAGTCCTCTTTTGGAAATCAGTAGATGCATGTAGAAAGGATACTCTCATCAGGGTACCATAAATAGGGTCCCTGCAAGTAATATCAATCAGCTCCTCTGAGTGCTCCTGTACCTCCACATTTACTTCCTCATTCTACATTGCTATTAGTCCCCCTGCCGTGCCAATTGGATCGATGATAAACGACTCCTTGAACTTAAGTTGTTGTCTAACTCTATCCACCACTGTTTTCCTATTCTTCGTCTCCATAAGGAACATTAAGTCAGGTCTATCAAGAGCCACAAGGGCTCTGAGATGTTGGAACGTCAGGGCAGACCCCAACCCCTGACAGTTCCAGCTCAAAACTTTCATTTATCCCCCGGTGACTTATTAGGGCTAGCCACCAAAGCTCATTCATGCGCTCCCTCATCCACTTGGATAGGTGTTTCGAGAAGTAGAGTCTCATCAATCGCGTTTGCATCCATCCCCTGTAAATTGTAACTCTTGGCCCTCTTCAATTTCTTGCTCGCCGGGGGAATATGGCATTTCTTACTCTTTTTGTGTGCTGTAGCTGTACTATCAAGCACTGTTTCTGCCCATGATGAATCCGAGAGAAGAAGTAGAGAACCTGTGTCTCTTTTGCCTTTCACTACTGTGGACTCACTGGCTATACATTTCCCTTTTAACTTAAGCAATTCTGAGGGTTGAGCTTCCATAGGATACCCCAATTGCATCTCATAGTTCTCATTATTGGTAGGGACCTCTATAGTACTAGCCGGTGGAGTTTCCGCAACCGTTTCTTGTTCCTCATAAGGTATCTCTTCCCCATAATACATTTTCCAGAAAGAACTATTTTCCTTAGCTTCCGCTTTCAGCCAATAGCCAAAGTTTCCAGCTACTTCCTCCCCCAGCCTTGGTTCCTCATAAGGGATTTCCTCACAATTTGTGGTATAATGGCATATTTGGCCACATGAATAGCAATAGTAAGGAAGCCTCTCATACTTAAATTCCACCCATATTTGATCATCATCAAAATTCACCAATGCTCCTGGCCATAGGGGGCGTGATAAGTCTAACATCACACGCGCTCTTCCCACCTTACACGGGCTACCATCTTTGCCGTCTATTTTCGGTTCCACCACCTTTCCTATCTTCCCAACCACCTCCAGCATCGTCTTTTCAATGATTCAAATTATCGGAATTCCCAGCACTTGCACCCAAAATGCACAATGAGTAAAAACATGCCGGTGGATAGGTACCTTTGGTTGTAGTTTCTATAGAATGAGCAGGTTCCCCAAGAAACACCAAGGGCTAGCATCCAAGACTCTTTTCAAGTCAGCTTCCTCTCTGAAAGTGAACGAGAATAGGCTCGACTGCACTACCTCACACACTACGTTTTCAGTCTTTCAAGCCTTCTTCATTGTGGATAAAAATGCCTGAAAGTTAACGTTTAGCCTGGAAAAGAGTTTCCCTAGCAGTGTGAAATTACATGCTTTCCATTTATCCTCTAGAATTTCTTCAAACACGTTGGCTACGAAATCCTCTGACCACATTTGCCCCATTCTTCTACATAATGCAGCCAACCTGCGCTCTTTAACTGATTCATTCTCCATTGCTAACTCTTCCTTACAAGTGCAAATTCAGGACATCCTCCAAGACATACCTAGGAAAGTAATCAATTCGAAACCCACTAATACCGAGTGGTGGAGCTAAAGAAGCGTGGATGAAGGGAGCTCTAAAACCGATGCCATCTCTATTTCACGAACATTCCTTTGCCCAGAAAGAACCGGAATCCATCCATTCTCGCAAGAAGCTATATGTATTGGGTGGTAGAAGGATGATGGTAGGATCGTTGCTACAAGAGGAGAGATTACATTGTAGAGATGGATTCGTAGGGTTTAGTGGTCTGTGTCCGGGTTAAGGGATTTTGATCGGCAGGTGGATTTGGATCCATTTAGGTTGGGAGATTTAGGGCTTGGAATGCACTATCGCCATGGATAGAGATGGAACTCTTCCGAGGAAGAGAGGGACTCTTACAGAGAAGAGAGGATTCAATGCATGACTCTTGGGGACTCTTACAATCGCAAGAGCTCGCCCGTCAAAGCTCTCACACTAACTATACCTAGAAAAAATTAGGGTGGTCCTTGAGTAGCTCCAAAACTGACCTGTTTTGTTCCTAGTGCCAAATAATAGGGTCAATTATCAATTTTGGGCTGGGAATTGGCCTACCCAAAAAATTATCCGATGCGGATAAATGAGGTGATGTAAAGCAGTTAAAATATCATAATTGATTTATAACTCATTGGCTTAAGTTTTGATGGACTCAAATTTAAGCTCCCTTTTAGCAATCTCCTTGGGTGAAGGTATCAAATCTTCCGCCATGTTGTTCCATCAGCGTTAGGGTAATCATTTGTTGAGGTCACTTGAGTCTTGAGGAGGCGACCTCCACAAGGCGGTGTCCCAAGAGAGAGAGGTCATGTCTCAAACTTGTTATTGCCTATAAGGCTACATCAACCAACTTCGTCGTCGAATTCTTTTAAAGACAAACTTCCACGTTTAAAGATCCAAAAATATATTTGTAACCTAAAGTTCGAAGAAAACTACGAGAACGACTGATAAGAATATTTCTACAATCTATCCAAGTGGGGATATTTCTTGTGTGGTTATTTAATTCCGTTTCATAAATCATCATTCCATGCGGAGTGTCGGCTCTAATTCATTTGATATGATGAATGATTTCGGAGCAGATGGTCATTTCACCCCTTAGGTAAACAAGACATAATGCTATATTAATTTCTAAAGAAAGCATTGTCCAAATTAAAATTCTTATCGATTTCTTTTACAGGAAAGAATATGAAAATACCTTCCGCTTATAATTTGTACAAATGACTGAATTAGGGTTTAACATTGTGCAATCACATATAAATAGTAAACTCATTTATACTCTTACCTAAGCAGCTAAATATAAATGGCAATCACCACAAGCATAAAAAATTAGCATTACGTACACAAGTAGACACTAGCGAATTATGCAGAAGATAGGTCAAAGAGCAATACCCTAATTGTTATTACTAACTGATTTTACAGATATATCATGAAATAAATAGTACCTATGAAAAAAAAAAATCAATTCCTCTCGCCATTTACAGTAGACCCATTAATAGAAAGTCCAATTAAATAAAGAAAAATGGCCATTTATTCTTGAAGCACAAGTTTTTTTTATCAAAATAGGATGTATTTGTTTCGCGAAAAATAAATTATTTGGAAATTTTCTAAATAATGATCGCTTGTATTGTTTTCAAAAGTGTATGAACAAAAAATATTTATACCATCCATGAAAATGTTTAGACATATATAGTCGTGGATAATGAAAATATTTTTCTTTAACTAATTATTTTAGCAATTTACGTAATTTTTTAAAGAAAATATTTCCAAATCATTTATTTTCATAAAACAAATAGAGTTATAAGGTCAATCATTTTTACCAAATGTCCAAACCATAGAACTTCAATTTCCCTAAACATTTTTTTTGGAAAAACACAAAAAAGACGTCGATGCATATGTTTGTTTTTTTCTCAACGTAAATTCGACGCCGTCCAATCGGGAAACGCCACGTGGGCATATTCTGGCGGAGAAACAAAATGAACGAGAGAAAAAATAGCAAGAAAACACTCAACGATGTGAGAATTTCTGGAGTGAACGTCATCCCCCCGCGGTTTCGGACACCCGACACAGCTCATAGCCTCAAGGATGGAGATTTTTCCGCCAAGAAAACACCTGTTTCCTGCTTCTCCCTCCTCCATTCCCTTTCCTTCTCCCTCTTCTCTCTTTCCTCCTTCGGTATCCTGGCAAAATTCCTCCCTTCTCTCTCTTCTTTTACCTTCCTTCTTCTACGATTCGGTTTCCAAACGTACATGCATTGGACCGCCATGCATTATCGCCTCACCGCCGGCTTTTCCATCGCGACAATGACCGAGATTCCATCTGGCTGTTCGATGCATGTGTTTCTGCAGCTCGTCTCGTGATCCGTAGAGGATATATGCATATGTTTTGACGCGCTCGCCGTCTTATTGGACGCTCCGTTCGTGCAGTTGTTTCGCCTCTCATCATCCATCGAGGTCCTAGAAGATTCATACCTCGGGTACGTTTGCAAGAGAAAGGCCTTGCGAAAGGAGGTTGGATATATACATATGAACGATGTCATTCGACCACACGCATAGGGCAACATCGCTGCCGCCGAGCCAGGCGCCACCTCTGGCAGAGAGGATTACCGACGACCCGGTCACGATCAAGACTGCCCAGAGCACGGTGACGCTGGCGTACCAGGCCAACATCGGCGGGTTCTGGCACAACGTCTCCATCACGTGGTGCAAGAACCTGATGAACCACTCCCTCAGCATCACGGTCGACGGCCTGGAGGGGGACTTCCACTACACCTGCAAGATCTACCTCAAGCCCTGGCACTTCTGGAGCAAGAAGGGGTACAAGTCCTTCGAGGTCGAGTCGAAACGCGTGGACGTGTACTGGGACCTCCGGTCGGCCAAGTTTGCCGGGAGCCCTGAGCCGTGCACGGACTACTACGTGGCCCTCGTCTCGGACGAGGAGGTGGTCTTGCTCCTGGGGGATTACAAGAAGAAGGCCTACAAGAGGACCAAATCCAGGCCCGCCCTCGTGGACGCGATGTTGTTCTACAAGAAAGAGAACGTGTTCGGCAAGAAGACGTTCGCGACGAGGGCCAAGTTCGACGAGAGGACGAAAGAGCACGAGATCACCGTCGAGAGCACGACTTTCGGGCACCGAGAGCCGGAGATGTGGATCAACATCGACGGGGTCGTGGTGATTCACGTCAGAAACCTGGATTGGAAGTTCCGCGGAAACCAGAACATCGTGGTGAACAAGAAACCTGTGCAGGTGTTCTGGGATGTCCACGACTGGATGTTCAAGAGCCCTGGCACCGGCCACGGCCTGTTCATCTTCAAGCCCGGGCTGGTCGAGGCGGAGAGCGACCGGGACGGCAGCAGTCGTGGGGCCAACAGCGACAGCAGCACGGCCAGCAAATACTACACCGCGCGAACGGGCTCAACCGCCCCGGATTTTTGCCTTTTCTTGTACGCATGGAAAGTCGAGTGAGGCCAAGACAATGACGCATTTCCCGGCATTCTATGTTCTTTCAGACAGAACGTGAAATGAATGTATATTTCGCATCTCGTCGTCATCATTATGAATCTGTAAAATGCGTTACGGTCATGTATAAAGATTCGTAATCGTAGATTTTGTTACTATCATTCAAAGTATTTGGGAAGCAAGATTTCGTATTGCATCTCCATCTTCTTTTCTTAATCATCATGGCATTCTCCATGTAGTTCCTAATTTCCCCTTATGCTTTGATTGAAGTTGTTGCTGCTGAATCAATAAAGCAACCAATTCTTGCTGTAATTAGAACAGAATTCTTTGTAATCAAAGAAGAGAGAAATGGCGTATGGCCCAATCCAAACGTCTTTCGTTTCATTGGGCTTGGGATTGGCCCATTGGCGGGGGGGCTCGGCGGAGCAACGCCCGACCCGTTTCGTGGCCCGTGTCGAAACTCGGGTCAGCCCGACCCGTTTCTCGCCGCTGGCTTGCCGATCAAGTTCGACGCTTTCGCCGCCCGGTCCAGACTCTTTCAAGAGCCGCCGTTCCGTTCAGCGCCGCTCTCTCGATTGAGAAAGAAGGCGGAGGAAGGCGGAGACGAGGCCGAGCGTGGAGCTGCGCAATACATCCGATCGAGAGACATGAAAGTCGCTCCGAAGGTGGTTTTCCTGTTCAAGGACCAGGACGGGCTCGGTCCGGCGTTCGCCGCCGCTCTCCGGCCCGACCAGAGCTCCGACCTTCGCCGGCTGTGAGCGTCTCTCCTCTCACTCGTCGATTCTCGTGTTTTCGCTTGGGGTTTTGATGTATCCCGGTTACATTCTGTCGCGATTCGGTGCGTCTTCGTCCCGTGATTTTGATTTCGAGTTATCTTTCGATCGGTCATCGTTTCGCCGCAGGGAGGAGCCCTTCGAGCTTCCGTTGGAGCGCTACGGCATCGGGGACGGCGGAGCTCGCGGGGAAGTCGTTCACTTCGTCGATGGCCATGGGGTTTATCTGGTAATTGCGCGGGTTTCTGGCTATCTGGGGAATGAAGTTTCGCTTGATAGATAGATGGATTGATTATGTGATTTCTGCTGATGATGGCCAAATTTGCGGTGAGATGGGTATGTATGTTGCGGATAGTGGGATTCCGGTGATGCAGATTGAGTGTGGAGTAGGCAGAAAGAAACTGTGTTATAACATCATCAATCTTGATCAAAATGAATACTCGTTTGACGGAGCTCTAGCCTTATTTAAAGGTTGAATTTCAGGGTAGTGGGAGTCTTCATCTTGAGGACTGGAATGGCATTTGCATGTGTACATTAGATGCCAAGCTAGTAATCTTTGCACAGGGTAACTGTTGAGGGAATTTGACAGTTTATTGTTTTATGCACTTGAGGCTGAATTTTCACTGGCAAGAGCTTTTGTTGTCCATCGTTCTCTGGAGCTTAATTCTTGAGTGATTGTAATATGTAAAGTTCCTTTCTAGTTTCTACAATTGCTCAAGTTTCCTGGCAACCAGATATGACAATAAACAGAAATGAATTCCACTTGGTGGAAAATTTGTATCCAGTCCCTATTCTATGTGGATGACCTGGTTTTTTTGTGCTTGATACAGAAGCAGCAGCCCTTCCCACAATTTCCGCCGCTATCGTAATGTACCTATAACTAAAAGTGTGTGTAGTGTTTTTCTGCTGGGAGTCACATTAAAGTGTGGAAACTGGTTGGATCCAATATAATTAATACCTAATAAGAACTTCTTTTTGTGGCAGAGTATATGAACGTCTGCAAATGGAACATTTGTATATTGATGTTATGGGCAGGTTTACAGTGCATGTCTTATGGTTTGTCTGCATTTACCCTTGAGTAACAAATTTGGGTTGCCCTAATATCACCTTTTCATGAAGGAAGAATGAGTACTGTCTTAAGTTTGTTATATCTGGTGAAAAACCTTCAGTGCAATGCCATAACTACAAAAATCTCAAATTGCAAATTTCTCTTATTCTATTCAGTAACCAGATGCATTAACCATTGCACAATTTTTTCAATAACCTTTCATTGAATGAAATTCTGTTTGGAGGTGATGAGGTTATATCAGGGAAATGGGCAGATTTTCTTTAAGGAAATGGCTGTGATGGTACTCTTGTTGTGCTTAGTTCAGTTTCTGATGTCAAGACAGATGGTACATTGACGTGAACATTGTAACCATCTTAGTCTGATTCTTATTCTGTACCCGGTCTTCTTTATGTAAATATTTTGTGTGTACTTAATGCTTTTCTCATTTTTATCAGAAATTTATTCTTCTGTTTTCTTGTTTTAATTTTGGTTTTCCATGTTAAGGTGTCCGTTCTGCAAATGGAAAGTTACAAGCCACCTCTATTGGCTTGCGCCCTCAATGAAGTTTTGGCACAATTAATGGATGAAACATCAGAAACGATGCCTACTCTTCTAGTTCCCTTTATTTCATCATCAACCCTCAAGTCTGAGAAAAGAAGTTTACCCATGGACAGCAGAAGAGTATCTCTTTACGGCCTGCATATAGGGAGAGAAACAGACACCACTTGTGCTATCATGGCTGAAACCCAGAAGCCACCATCATCTTTGGAGATCCATTATGAACCTTTAGCTTGCTTTCTTCAGCTTGTACGTGTCTTAAAGTTGCCAACTGTTATTCTAGTTGGAAGGGTAGGTGAAAGGTTTTCTGAGAAGGGATCGACAGATGCTCTTCAGGTACTAATCTTCTATAATTTTATTAATTTTTGGATCCTGAAAGTATATATATCTTGATTCTTAGTATCACTATCATTGTCATTTGCGCATTGAGTATGAGAACATAAGTATTTAACATGCATTGGAACACCATGGTCCCCTTCCTCTTGAAGTTATTAACTATTGACAGTCTATTTTTATTTCACTGCTGTCCTTTTCTAGACACTTCACGCCATGGGAGAGCTTTTGGCAAACAATGTGGGGCTGTGCTTTTCCCGTGACAAGGTTGTGTGGAGCAACCCTTCAAAGACATCAAAGGATGGAGAAGAGCCGTGGCGTGCCCTATACGGTTGAGTACCTAATATTTGTGATGGCTAAGGTTGGGTATCTGACTTGTCACTTGATGCATCTGCTGTAAGGCGATTACTTAATGACGCATTTGCATAATGTCGAATTAAAGGCTTGGAAAAATTTTCCTGCAGCATATAGCAGGCGCATGGCTTTAACCTTCAAATTCGCTTGAGACACTCAGTGGATCTTGACATTTTTAACCCTGATCCATTTATCCTTTGTTGTAAGAGAACATTTACCAAAGCTATAGCTTTTTGTCTCAACAGTCTGAACTATGAGAAGATCAGTATGGTTCGGGCCCTAATGGAAACGATCCTCCTACTTTCCACCCGGTAGTCGGACTTCGCACGCACTTCCTACTACACTGCACGGACATCTTTTATTGTTCTTTGTTGCCCCTTTTGTGCTTCAAAGCGAGACGAACATTTCGAATTTGCCTCATTTATCTCCTTTGAAGGATTGAGACTTGGTAGTGAGCCAGAACAGAACGGCGCCAAACGCAACGAGAGCCGAAAGCATTGACCGCTTGCAGAAAAAGCTAACCTTTTTAGGCCGACAAGAGAGCAGTTCTACCTTCCACGAGAGAGAGAGAGAGAGAGTCTGCTCATTGTTTGTGCCGTCCACGTCTTGCTATAAAGCGCATGATGTTGAACCTCAGCAGGTTGGCTCCACACCTTGAATCATATGGTCGGTTCTGATCGGTTTGAGTGATCCTGTACCATTTCATTTTTAGCAGGCTCTACACTGCAGAGAGGACGTGCTGCTCTCCTGACGTGCTGCTCTCCTGAGTCCAGCTTTATGTTGTTTTGTTCTCGTACGCATCTCTCTCTCTCTCTCTCTCTCTCTGATGCTAATTGCAAAGCAATATTGCTAATATACTTATCATGATAAATCCCGACAAGATGCTTAATCTGAAATATATCTCAATTTTGGCTTTAGGTTAATTGCTTTTTTCCTACCCCTGGTTTTTGTAGTGGCCCATCCAAAGTTAGGGCGGCAGTTCCTAGCATGATATATTTGCCTAAGAGAAATCCACAACCGACCCAACATTACACAATTCAATAAGAAATCAACAAAAGTTGGTATGCGGTCAGGCCTTTGAAAAAGAAAACACTTTAAGATTACGGTGAATCGCTTTATTGTCAATACGAAGTGATCCGAATAATCCATACGAATGAGATGGCACAACACAAAAAGTCACTTCTACTCTCGATTGGAGTTATATGGCTCTCCAATTAATTCCAAATTAAATCAATTTCACTGAGAAAATTCTCTTTTATCTTTCGTCTGATCGTTTCATCATCTTCCACTTTTATGTAGTGTACTATGTAATTATCAAGAACAAGATGCCCATTATGCAGTAAGCAGTCAAAGCATCATAAACCGGATTGCATTGCCACAGAGGCTCATAAAAGCGCAAGTTCCCCACTTGGAGCACTGGCATGACAATGACCAGAGATACCCACAAGCTCAATCATCCTCTTGGCCTTGGCCCATTTCAACTTTATTCCAACTAATGAATTTGACCATTTCTTTTTCTAAAATAATTTGGGATGAACCGCTGCAGTTAATGACAATAGGGCTTACACTTTACAATGTAGGGACACGTCATCCTTCCTTCTTCACCCTTATTCCATGTTGCTAATGAAAGTCCCCTGAAAAAAGCTCAGCTTTTTAAGTTCACATTGAAAGTCAACGATCGAACTTTCGTGACCTTTTTTACCAAAGAAAATAAAGGGGGGGAAATACCCATAAATAGAAACTCCACTCCTTGTTTATCTCACGAGATTCTTTTAAACTTTTTTCAGAATATCCCACAAAAAATTTCTCAGCGCCCGGTTTTTTCCATGACATAGCCAAAAACAGAAGCAAAAGGGAATGGGAAGGAGAGAAACCGGAAGAGGTTTCTAGGGGAGGAAGGCGGAGAAGGGTTGGCAGTAACGAAGGAAGGCAGTACAAAAAGGCCTGTGTACCTGTTTGATTGCCGCCAAAGCATCAAAAGGCAAAATCCAGCAAGAAGAAAAGCAGCAGTAAAAGCCTGACAGAAGTGTAGAAAAGCGCGAGTAAAAAAGCCTGACAGAAGTGTCTGATTGCAGGTGTAGGTGTAGCTCAGTAAATGGCGCAGAGACAGAGAGAGACTAGCGCGTGTCTGTTGCGGTCGACTCTTTTTTTGGACTAGTTGCGGTTGAGTTGACAGCAAGTAGAAGTTTAGCAAAGCTGAATTAAATAAGGAAAACCAAAGACAAAAGGAAAATAATAAAAGAAGAATGAGAGAGAGAGAGAGTTTTCATAGGAGGGACCGAGGAGGAAAAGGAAAGGGCCTAACTTTTTGCCTTTCGCTAATGGGATCGACAGTTGGTCCCACCAAGACTGCACTTTTTCCCTTGATAATATTAAATTTCTCTCCCTTTCGTCTCTCTCTCTCCCCCGCTGTGCACTTTTTATTACTTTTTGCGTGTGTTTCATCAGCTTATGTCACATTTCCCCCCCTATTCATTACCTTCACATGCCCCCATCCTATCCATCTTGGCCTCTTTCTTCTCTATTTTTCTCCTTCTATCTGTTTCTACAGTTCAGCTGAAAGAGTTCCCCTTGTTTGGACTTCTCTTTCTCTCCGGAAACCTCCGTCGCCCACCCACCTCCGGTTCTTTTTCTTGATCTTGCCTCGTGAGTTCTCTCTTTCTCCGACCCAGAAACGAAGAACACACAAAAAAGCTGATCTTTTTATGACTCTCTGATTCTTTTTCTGTTTTACTTGTTTGAGTTTTGTTTTCTGTGTTTAATTGTGTCTGCTTTTGTTTTTCATTTTCTCTGCCTTCTGCTTAGGTGGGTCTTGAGCTCCGTTTGTGAAGAGGGATGATCGTGTAGTTATGTGTCTTTTTTTCTCTCTCTTTTGCCTTGGGAATTCAGTGTTTTTGTGGTTGATGCAGATGCTTATGAATTTTGGGGTGAATTATCTCTCTAATATATGTTGAATTGGAGAGTTATTGTGATTTTTGTTCCTTTCGTTTGTTTGATTTGCTTTAAGTGTTGTTGTTTCAATTTGATAGTAAATCTCGTGCCGTCTCTTTTATCAAGCTTGTAATTTGTTTTCTAATTACTTTGGGTTTGCTCATCTGCAAGATGAGAAAGCAGTGTAATTGTTATTTTGCTTTTTAAAATTATAATGCAGAACCTGATCGTTGAAAAAGTGGATTCCTGAAGATAAAGTATATATCTTCATGCCTTTTTTGCCCTTTTATCTTTTGGATTCTCAGGTGAAAAAAATGCATACCTTTTTTGTTAAAAACTATTATCTCTACATTCCATCTGAAGCAAACTTTTCTCTCTCTCCGGTTTACACTTCCTTCAAAGTTAAGTCTCCAGTTGTTGCAGGAGTCAGAAACTACCTTTTTTGCCTTTTATGGTCACCGCCACGTCTAATTTCAGAGTTTTCTGTACATAAGAGAAAAATAATTGCAACTGTCGATATGTGTGTTTATTGGTTAAAGATGAATTTGCATCGCAGTTGGCATCATATTGAGTGGTGGAAAGCTAATTGTCATGCACGGATGGTTGGAACTAATTCTGGGTTTCTTTTCTTTTAGGAAAGCATCTTCTTTGGTAACAGCATAGTTCTCGAGGACTGTCAGCATCTCACTGAGTTGAGGACATTTGCACAATATCACTAATATTGGACATATGTTGAGCATCCGAGTTTGAGGGATTCTGCAAGGTTTTGGTTTGTTTGAGAAAGGCCTTTTAGAGGAAATTGGAAGGTAAAAAATGGGGTTCATATGTGATTTTTGTGGGGAGCAAAGGTCCATGGTGTACTGTCGATCAGATGCTGCTTGCTTATGCTTATCATGTGATCGGAATGTCCACTCCGCTAATGCCCTGTCGAGGCGCCATTCAAGAACACTTCTATGCGAAAGATGCAATTCGCAGCCCGCTTTAGTTAGATGCACTGAAGAGAGGGTATCGCTTTGTCAGAATTGTGATTGGACAGGTCATGGTGCTTCTACCGCGGCTTCTGGGCATAAAAGGCAAACGATAAATTGTTATTCTGGATGCCCGTCTTCTTCTGAACTTTCCTCAACCTGGTCATTTGTGTCGGACTTGCCTTCGATTAGAGAATCCAATTGCGAGCAGGGTTTAGGTTCAATGCACATCACTGAGAATAGTGAGAGGACTACTTGGGACACTCTAGACAATAGCACCAGTCTAGAAGCATCGTCTGTTTTGCAAGCCAACAATGTGGCAGATGCTTTGGTAGGTTCATCTTCATTACCTGAGCTTAAATCCATGTCGCAAAGTCTGGACCAGCTGGCTTTACCTGTCAATACATTGAATAAGGTATGTAATTAACTATTGATTTCTTAGTGCCCTTATTTTTATTCTGATTGCTTAGTTGACTGACCTATGTCACCAACTTGAAAGGAAGAATATGTGCTTATGCTGGGAAAATAAAAACTTTGGTTGATAAATCTCTTATGCAATTCAACTAGCCATCTGTTTCTGGCTAATGGCTTAGTATGAAAAACTAGGACTTGGGAGCAAAAAATCAGTTGCTTATAAGTTGTCTGTGATGACTGATATAGTCTAGGCTTAAAATGTGAGGTTGCAGAGAAATTTTCTTACACTTTCCTCCCATTCTTTGTTCACTTTATTTTTTCACTATCATCTGCTGAATTATGTGTGAATGTGCATTGTTTACGCTTTACGTGGAAAAGAAATTGTTGATAATCTGTCGATTCTATCATACTCAAGTACACCTTATGAAGTGTCTTCTGTTTTCATGCCATTCTTCGCAATTCCCAACTCAATTTGTGTTTTACAAAATCCAATGCCTGTCCTGTACCTGAAACGTGAAGTTTTGATATTAATTGAGGACTGGCTTCTTTACCTCGCTGATTAAGAACGCAATTTAAAGGGACAACAACAAAATAGCAGTACCAACAATGACAAAATGAAGCCTTCTCTTTTTGCTAGGTATTGACTATAAGGATTTTTTGTGGAATTTGTCTATCTTCCTCAACGATCTCTTTAAAATACATATTCACTTATGTAACATGTCCTTTCAATAGTGTTTTCTTCTACAGTTTTAGGTTTTCAACCCTTTTGACCCTCCCTTATCTCAAGGCACGTGTTCTAAAGGGGCATCTGGGGTGTTCAGCTATCAAAACCACCTTATACAAGCTTCTCATCTGGTCTAAATCAACAAATACGCAATTTCCTTTCTAATTCAATCTTCCTCAATTGCCTATGCATACACTGAAACATTTGCATCTCAGCCATGTTCATTTTATGTATGTGATGTTGGGCACTAAATGCTCCGTCTCGTAAAGCATTCACAATCAATTTGCAGTGGTAAAGAGTTTCCTTGTGAGTTTTGTTGGCATCATTCTAGTAAGCAAACACCAGAAGTTACTTAGGCATTACCTCCATGCAAGTTGGATCCTTGGGAAGTCTCCACATCCCCCCATGTTTTTCTAAAATGAGTCTAACGTACTGAATTGCTTCACTTGTTGGTAGTTTAGTTTTATTTAATTCATAGGATTGCTTTTTGCACCTTTTGCTTTGCCAAATATGATCCATGAGATGTAACATTTTCTTGAAAAGTATGGCGTTTGCTTTGCTAAATTCACTGTATTTATGCAATTCTTACTGATCTATACGTCAAGATGACATGGTATGTGATTCGCTCAGATGGTAATCAGTATCCATATGTGCACATGCAGAAGCTTAGCCTACTTATGATGAACAGAGAACAAAGCATATTTGACTAGTTGTTAATTAGTTGTGCTTGTGTGCTGTGTAGATATCATGTGATAAAAAGTTAATTATTCCTTTGGAAATGACTGTTATCTAAATGTGTGTTTCCTAACATCTAGGTCTGCTATCCAATGTCAAATCCCGGAGTCTGTGATGATGATCTATATAAGGAACTTAATATGGATGAAGTAGATATGAACATTGAAGATTATGAAGAACTTTTTGGCTTGACTTTAAATAACTCGGAAGAACTTTTTCAAAATGGTGGACTGGATAGCTTGTTTGGCACAAAGGATATGTCTGCTGCAGATTCCAACTGTCAGGGTGACCTTCTTGCCGAGGTATATTGCTCATCAATGATCACACATGTTCCTGTTTTGAATGTTGATGGAAAACCTACTTTATGATGTTAAGAATACTAAGATTTTGATTGTAAATGCGAAGTTTGCAAAAAAAAAAAAAAAAAATCTTGCTTTTCAACCTTGGTGTTCAACATAATGTAAAGGTCTTATAACTGATTTTGTGCATTATCAAGTAAACGAATTCCTCTTGAGTCTTTATGTCAGAAGCAGTAGATACATATGCGCTTTTAACCAGAGTGTTTCTACTCGTCTCCATACTGTACGAGTGCAATAGAGATTGGAAGATTAACAGACAGGATATGTTGGACATCGTGTAATAGAAATGATGCAAGTGATGTGACATGGATACCTGTGTCTCCTCATGTTTAATGGAATTTACCTTTTGAATGACTTGACCAGTAGTGACATATCACACGGAAGATTTGCTCTTTTGTTATATGTTCTTGTCACATCTTGACCATCTAAGAGAAAATGTTCAACATTCCATGTATATGGCTTTTGATCCACTTGTCTTATATCCTTGAATAACTCATGATGTGCCTAGGGGAATGTACACACTAGTTAACATGGATCCTCGGTTTCGCTGTACATGGAAAAAAATTTGGTATAAAACTACAAGTGCGGCAAACTCCATGCTGCAGCTTTATATTTGCTAGTTGTGGGCTGTAGGTTCTGCATTCAACTCTGTCTTTTGTTGTTTGAAGCAAAAGACAAGGTTTCTGGACCAAGAACTCTGGATAAAAATCAAATTGAATTGGACAGCAGGAAGGGCCAGATCTCTAGTAAATACTAATATTCTGATTGGTGGGACAGATATTTGGCCACTCTAGTTTGCCAATGGTTGTGTGTCAATGGAGAATGAAGGTTTGATTGGTTGACATAGTGGTGAGGGGGTGGTTCTGAAATGGAGGATTCAGAACGAGACAGGGCAAGGAAGTCTGGAAGTATGAGCACAGAAAGACTTGCTTATGCTTTGTTATTTGGAAATCTCCCATGGCCAGATGGTCAATAGTGAAGATACAAAACTTCAACTTATGAATCTAGCGAAGAGGACATTCTAGAAAGTCTTGACTATCAATGAAAAGCATTCTCAAAAGTCTTCAACATTAATTTATAACATTCTCACTTGCACTGATTTCGCTGTGCTGAGACTAACCGGTTATGTGACAGTTATGTATCTTCTTCTTGGGTGGTCAAGTACAAACCACTCTTGCATCGGTGCTCAAGTAGTCCTATGTTGTTTTCAGCCAATGAGTAGTCCTGTGGTTGAAGCTTTTCATTTTAGATACCTAGTTTTGATTATTTCTCTTAAGCCAGGTTCATTTCTGTTTGTGGTTTTCTGTCAACTATTACTTTAATACTCTCGAGATTTGAAATTACCTGAGTCCAAAATGATGCTGGGGAGTCTCTGACAAAAACCTCGTCTTGAATTTTCAAGCTAGGCTGACAGAAATCCTAAAGCAAATTACTTGTGATGACCAACCTTAATTGGTTGTTTTGCATCATGATGCCATCTGTCATTTAATATCCGTGTGTAGTTACGTTGTTAGTGCCTATCTCTTTGTAATCACCTAGTTTTTAACACACTGTGGCAGCAGTGGCTCCTTTACCCAAATGACAAACTTTGCAGGCAGTGAAGAGACCATGTATAATGTTATTTTCGTGGCATGCAGTAGATTTCAATCAGTCCAACTTCTATGTTTGCACTGCTCCATTCCTGCTGGCTGATGGAGATTTGTATCCTGGTCTGCTTTCATTCTTTATTCAGGGATCAACTGTTGGAAGACCAAGTGCCACACAGCCGGCTTGCAGTGTGGCATCAGGCGACTCCATCATGAGCTCTAAGACCGAACCTATCCTTTGTTTTACATCCAGGCAAGCCCATTCAGGCATTTCATTCTCGGGTCTTACTGGGGAGAGTAGCGGCGCAGATTATCAAGATTGCGGAGCCTCTTCCATGCTTCTCATGGGGGAGCCCCCCTGGTATCCCCCAGGTGCTGAGAGTTCTGTTCCATCTACAAGCAGGAGTAATGCTGTCATGCGTTACAAGGAGAAAAAGAAGATGCGAAAGTGAGTGCTATTCTATCCTTTAAGGGGATATCCTAGCCTATTGATTTTAAAGGATCATCTATTGCATCTACTGCTGCAAAATAAATGAAGCCCCATATCAATAGTCAAGCTCTCTATTCATGTAGAGAGCAACAACAAAAACACTCTTAAGATTCATTTTTTATTGATGGTACTTTTTTTGTTGACAGTCAAAGTCCTTCATGTCAAATTTAAAGCTTAAATTATGACTTCATCAAGATAGATAAAAAAACAAACAAACAATCATCAGCCCGAACTTGGTTTTTTTCTTGGGAGTAGATATTCTAATTTAAAATGCGGCATGGCATGTATAACAAATAGTTAATTGGTTTTTGAATTACTTATCTTTATCTTACTTATTATCTGGCATATCTGTGTTTGTCAGACTAAAAGCTAAATGTGATATGAGTGATTAATATAGACTATGTATGGAGGATGACAATCATTTTGCATAACACCAAATTTTTTTACTACTAAAGTTAATACTGTGTATTTTTAATATGCTGAAGGTTCCAAATCTAGTGTTTATAACTTACATATTTATTTTGCGTTTGTTCACAAAATAAAATTGATGTTGTATTTGGAAAAAGTTGGATAGGTTTTGAACTTGAATATAACTTTACTAAGACTGCTTCCTTAGATGGGATAAAATGCAATGAGGAAGGGTGTTGAGCCATTCACCTTTTACAAGAAAATACGGGAAGATCCTTTCTTGACTATGGTATCATCATCATTGTATGGTTGACCATATTAAGATGGACTAGTGTGGATCCTCTATGCCTAGACACCCTAGTAATGAACCATTAAAAGCCAAAGGCATGATAAAAAAAGATTGAATGCAAGAGGGGACATCCATTTCTTCACTTGAACTACCTAACATTCGGAACAATACTCCTCTCCAACCGGTCTGGTGGACAGACAAGAGGCAAACAAGATAGCTTCCCCCTCTTTCTTGAATCAATATTCTGAATGTGTTGTGTTCATCACTTTTTCTACATATGTTCTTATAAGACTTCAAAGGCGTGTGATGCTGGAGGTCTGTACATCGTTATGACTTAGAAATATGGTCTGTGTTTGATAAGTCAATGTGTGGCATTGATAAAAAAGAAATAATAATTGGTAGGTTTGAGAAGAAAGTGAGATACGAATCACGGAAAGCAAGGGCTGATGTGAGGAGGCGAGTCAAGGGCCGTTTCGTGAAGGCTGGTGAAGCTTATGACTACGATCCACTCAGCCCAACCAGAAGCTTCTGAGAGTACGTTTTTTAACTATACTTACAGAAAGGAATGATCTGCTCATATGTTAATTGGAAACTATTGGTCATTTTTACCTGGGGAGTAGCAAAATTTTGACACGCCTCCAACATTCAATGATCAGATGTGTTTTTAATTACAGGAGCAGCCTTATTTTAGGACAAAGATGGATGTGAAAAGCTGATGATACCAGAGACATAAATCAAGACTGGGAATACGAAGATGAAGAACTAATGAGATGCGACCTTTACAGACCAGAAGTGGTAGCATTTGCTTTCAAGTACACAGGTTTCTGTCCAAATTCTTTGGACGTTTTTACTGCTGGACTTTTTTGGGCAAAAGGAGCTATACTTCTGGAGTATCCAGCAGATCACATTCTTTGTCCTTTGTAGAAACATCCAACAATGCTTAAGCTTTACCGTAGCTTTTTGTGCCCTGGCTTCTAGAGATTGTCTGTGCAGGCATATGGCTGAGACAACTTCACATAGGTGAAACTTTTTATCAGGCTTCTATGTCATTGGACAGTGTACAGTGATAGGTCTTATATCTCTATGTCCATCAGAGGCTGGTACCCCGGGCCCTCTTATAAGGCAGATCATTTAGGATCATAGTGTATGTTTGAAGGAGCAGTTTGTAAAGATGGAGAGTTTTCGCATCTGAATCTATTGAATCCAACTCCTGGCAGAAAATGTTGTATAGTTATTGAGTTGCCATGATTGGACATCGCAGCGGAGGAAAGATCATTTGCAAATGGTTCGTGTTGTAAAGGGAGTTTATGTTATCTATGAAGAGTCTCTTATCATTTTATATATACAGATGCCTGTTTCTTGATGTGGCCCTTTCCGGAAATCCAGGGGGTGGTGTCCTAGTCGTAATCAACTTGGTAATGTAGAGTTGGACTATATCTTCACAAGCAATTCTATAGTCAATTTTCTGCAGAAGATGAGGAGTCGGTCCTGAGGGAATATGTTGACTGTTTCAAACTCGGTGTTCAAAAGATTGCAAGCTTAACCTGCTGAAGCATTTATTTCCACGCGTTGGTTTTCTTATCCGTCGGTGGAGTTCATGCCTCTCGTGATGGAGGTTATCCAGATGGAGTTAGAAAATTGTCAAAATGATCGGAATTTTTTACTCTGCTAGATGAGTTGAACTACTATGCTATCCAACGCGGTAAATATTAGCCTTTTCGATTTTTGTGACATCCAAGGACAACTTTGTTTGAACGTGGATATGACGTCCACAGAAAGCCCGCAAAAATACTTCAATTGTAAAGATCCAGTGTGAATACCCTCCCTTGTACTAGTTTGAAACCAACGGACATGGCATCCTTATGTTCTACTTCGAACTAGGGAAAAGAAAAGGTGAGGATCAGCTTCCTTAGTGCGAAGTTCATCAATTTGTACGAGGTGGTAGTTCTTCACCAAACTGTTCAAACTAATGCCTTCGTAAATTGGGTATCTGATTGTTCAATCAAAGAAAGTAGGCATAAAGTCTACTGTTTCGACTGAATTGCTTAGACAAAATTCAGACAGCCAAGCGAACAATCAAACGTCTGAAAGGTTTAATCAGAAACTCGGAAGAGACAAAAACTTGGCAAAGTCCTTTTGGCTGCGAATCTAAACCTGAACCGTCCATTTCTCAAGCTCCCAGACATTCTGGTCCGGTGTGGTCATGCAATTGAGTCATCTACAACTATTGTCGCCCAAATACAACTACCAACTCTTGTAGAAGAATAAATTTAGACCGGGCTCACTTTAAAATGCATGACAATCTCCCGCGTGACAAGCACATCCTGGTAATTACTCTCAAATAATGCTGAGGTCCTGTATAGGGAAAAGAAACTTTTCGAAACAGATGATATTTGCAGATCATTGGTACACGAGTCAAAACAATGCTTCTGAGGTCCTGTATAGGGAAAAGAAACTTTTTTAAACAGATGATATAGCATTTGCAGATCGTAGGTACATGAGTCAAAATATAAATTAGACAAAAAGGAGACATCCATGAGAATGATGTCTGATGTCAGATGACCAAAATTTCCGAAGCCAACCCAAAAATTCACCCTACGGATTCTCTTGAAAATAATGCTTGAGGTTAAAACAATTAATCATCGTCCGAACTGCTATCTTCCGATCCTCTCCTGAAATCTTCTGGTTCACTTGATTCCTGCAGTTAGGTTTGAGGTTAGATATGCATTCCCACCAAATGGGAGAGATAAAAATGGAACTTACCACTATACATACATCTGCAATATTGAGTGATAATCTGAAAAACATGAGTGCACAGTATACATGCATCTGCACATGCACGTATCTAGTGAGAGAACTTACCTGCATCTTATCCCAATCCTTTAACTTGGAATTCGTAAGCATGTAATTATCTCGTAATGGAGCCCAGGCAGGCGGTTCACTGTCCGCAGCACCAGTAGATGACTGAACCTGCATTTCATTCAGACCACACAATCGTTCAATTTTGTCCAATCATATTCATTTCACATGCTAGATACTGAAGTGGTATGCCAGCTCCTTGAATAAACAAGAGCAGTACCTCAACAAATAAAAAACATATGGAAGAACCTATAAAAGAAATAAGACTGACAACAGGAAGTGCAAAATAGTATGTTCAGAGGGAAACCCCACCTTAGCTGGAGTTTTGGCTGATGAGAATGATGGTTTGCTCAGTTCAGAAAAGAAGGCTTCTTTCCTCCTCTTCTTTATTGCTGCAAAGTGCCAGTCAAGACCATGTTCAACAAAAATATGCAGCCTATAAAGCACTTACATGAATCACTGATAATAAAAAAGGATAATTTCAGAAACCATCCCCACTTTTATAACATATATCAATTTACAGCTTCACTTTCGAAAACCTACATTTTGCATTTTCAATTAGCATCTCTCGACTATGATCCTTGTCTACTTATTTGCCAAAGAGCCATTTCCCTTCCCAAATTGCCCTCATCACTCCCTTCTCCTAAAAGAAAACCTTGACGCTAAAATGCCTTCCTCTTTATTACTCCTCCTCCTCCCTCTTCCCTCTCAGCCACCACCGCCAAACTCAGCCACCATTGCCAGCACTCAGTCTGAGCCGTCATCTCCAATGGCTCATCCCCATGCAACGTCCTCCACCCTCACTGTTCACCGTATCCCATCCCCCCTCTCACATTCGGATGTCGGCAACAGTCCAACATCCATGACAGCCCAGATCAAGGTCACCCAACCTTGATCCAGACATGGAGCTTGCCCAAATCTGAACATAGCTCGAGCCTGAGCTCCAGGGCCACCATGATCAAACTCTGAACAGAGTTTGCCTTGTCAAAGCTCCACAGAGCTCGCATGTGAGATAAAGGGGGGAGAGGATCCTGGTACTTGGCATGGTGTTTGTCAGCACGGCGCGGCAGGCAGTGTGTTGGTTGGCGGCAAACATGGAGGCTAATTTTGGATTTGGTTATTGTGAACCTTGAACTGCTTAGGTGGTGGTGGATAGTTTTTTTTGTTGTTTTCTATTTGAAAGAGGGGTGAATCAATCTTTTAGGCTAGGGATTTTGCCTGGAGGTGCAAATTGCGGGTTTTGAAAGATGAGAATGCAAGTTGATATAGGTGACAAAAATCAAGTTGATTTTTTGAAATTTTTCCTAAAAAAATTAGTAATTAAGAACAAAGTCAGCTCGAGATAAACTAGATAGGAAAAAAAAAAAGGACCAAGCAAAACATAAATTCTCAAAGCTTTCCGGGATGAGAGGAAGCAGTCCTAGACGTTTTAGATGAATAAACAGAATCATACGGCCATGCAATTTAAGAAGCTGGATTGTATATGAACTTCATCAAAAGACATTTTCAAAAAAAAAAATATATCGGTAGATAAAACTTTCAGATAATAAATACACCGAGTAGCATGCCACCATAGGCAAGAAATTTACAAACATAATAATTTAACATGAGACTTTTTTTTGCCAAAATTTAACACATTTTGTGTAGAATATTTCCTAGATAAGACCAAGACCAGTGCTGGGTACTGGTTGAATAAAATATGAAATGCAACAGGCCAAACAAAAAGATTAGCATTTGGAAGTAACCCATATTTCCAAGCACAAGCACTAAAGTCAAAATTTGATAAAGTCCAAATGAATAGGATTCTCTGCAAGGAGAATAAATGAGTGAGCATCACTATTAGCTCCGCCCATCCCTCATGGATGAAGCTCTTAGCTGGAGAGAAGTTGTTAAAAGAAAAGTACTACTACCAGAACAATCTGGAGGCCAGGTTTCATCTTTCAAAGTAATTGAAGAACATTGCAGTTAAAGACTTGCTCAGGACAATTTTGAAAATGAATTGTCAATTAGAGTCATATGGCAGACTACTTAATCGTTGTTGAAGATTTTTTCAAAACAAGCTTGTTGTTGAACTCAGTGAAATAATGACTTCAAATTCAATAAAAAGGATCGACGGATTTCTATAATAAAACCAAATGAATTTTTTATTTTCCTTGCCAAGAACATATTTCTTAGAAATGGTGAAATGTACATATTTAGGTGGTAGGAACATAATGTAAGAGATTTCTTATCAAAGGAGATGCATACCTAAAATAAAGTACGTGTATAATGCAACATATTTAATGGGCATGAGAGAAAACACAAAGATTAACATGTAACAGTAAGCACACAACTCCAGCACATGTAATTCTGGATAAGAAAAATCTCTACCACCGAATCTCCAAACAGACAAACATGAACCCAGAAGCCAAAATGCATTATAACATGTCAATCATCACTTATAATCAGAACCTTTATCAGGATGAAAACTGATATGAGAAAAACTAATACTAAGCAGTACAAGTTCAGACCTTTTGCATCTTTAGACCTTGAGGCATCCAAGCCTTTTTGCACATGCTGTGCTTTGTTAACCTGTAGGCAGATAAATGAAATGGATTGAACCTTTTTGTAGCAATTTGTTAAATGAAAATTGTTGAGGAGTAATCAGCTTCATTATAGAAAAGGTGCAGTTGGATTCACATATAACTTACCGCATTAAATAGCTTGACCACTGAATCCAAGCAAATGCAAATAGAGTATAAAAGTCGTTAGAAGAATATAAAAAGGTTAAAGCAAGCAATTTTGTTCTGTCAGGTATAAGATGAATACCTCCCTTGGTAGCAACACTTATAAGAAATTTTTCATGTGCATCTAGATAGTTTGCAGGCTTCACGTGCCCCTTTTCCCCCACCTGTTGATTGATCAAAACATTATTAACACCAACTAATCAATGCTAATATGAACTAAAATCAGTGAAAATAAAGTGGGAGTCATATACCAAGTGCTTTTCCTTCTTCGCCTCCCCTTTAGCTTTCCTTTCAGTTTCCTCCTCGGCAAGCTTCTCTGCAACAAGGTTCTTGTGTGCCGACATTACGGGACCCTGCAAGCAGGGGCAATTGAGTGACAAAATTCACAATGTAATTTAAAATTCTGGGATTGCAGTCAAGCTTACAAGGGAATCATCAGACACACTCTTCTTGATGATACTCTGGAAAGCTGTCCTGAATGCTCTAACACCTTCCGTGAACTTCATAATTCCAGGATGGACTTCATCATCTTCTTCCTCATTTTCGTTGTCAGAAACTTCGGGTTCATCATCATCCGAACCATGTGTTTCCAAATTCTTCTCATCGTCAGCCAGTGGAACAGTGTTATCATCTTTAGACGCAGCAACCTCCTCATCTTCTTCATCATCATCATCCGAATTGTATTCTCTTGCCCTCTTCCGGAACAGTTTTCTCATCCTGTTGTCTATCTTACTCTTTTCCCCAGCACCCGGAAAAACATTTACCTTCTTCTTTGTTTTGCGGCCTTTTTTATGCCCTGATTTTCTCTTCTTTGGGATTCCCCCAGCTTCCAAAAGATGAGGTTCTTCAGGCATGGCTGACTAGAAAACTTCTTTCAGTAATGGCAGCAGTTAGACTCTGATAGTCTACAAGCATTGATTTAAACATAAATATTTAATACGGTGTTCGAGAATCCAATAGATGGACAATTTATTTGAAACATGGATTTGTTAAGGGAAACATCCACACCAAGAACTTGATAATTTCAATAAAAACAAACATCCTCCCAACCTCTTTACCATTAACTCATCCAAACATCCAAATGATTCCGCTATAAAATTTTCCCAAACTGAAGTGTGACACCAAATGGTCCTTAAAAAAGAGTTAAGGGACAAGGCGCTCCCGCAAAAATTATATTCATGGAACAGTTCCTCATGCGGAACCAGTATGAGTAAAGCAGTTAAACCTATTCTAATTCATGTCTACATTTCTAAATCATACTATACCCTCAAAAAGTTACCATTATCACCAAACAATAAGAATGGACTCATGCAGCTAATCACATATCCAAATTCTCTAAAAAGTCCCTTTCCTTGAAGTGACAACAAATCTAACTTGTCAGCAAATAGCATTCAGCTCAATGCATTTAAATATGCAATAAAATTAGTGAAACAAGTGCAAGCTAGGGGAAAAAGCTGTTAAACTGGTACCTCTATACAAGGGGAAAGGAAAATTAGCAGAGGAAACTAAACAATGCCTTCCCCACTTTGGCTTAACATCGCCATACGAGTTAGCTTTACATCGCAATATGAGTTAGCTTTGTGGTAATGAGAAAGTATGCGATAGTTGCTTGAGGTTTAGGGTTCCCATAGTCACTTTAGGGACCTGATCCCAACGCAAACTCATCTATATCCTGAACCAAACTCAAACCCGAGGCAGGCACATAAGCGGAGTCCTAAACCCAGCTCTCGCAAGATCCCCCCAAACTCGCACTCATGACAAGATATTCGATCAACGGACTCTGTATTAGAAAGATTAGCAACTCTAAGTCATCTCAAGCATAAACATTCAGGACGTGCCTCAGAATTCAATCATGGAAACCACAGTAGAATCGAAGCGCACGAATCCTCTAGACTATGTTTTTTAGCATAGCTCGGCCGAGAGGAGCCAACGAACGAACCGACGAACATGGAAGACCGAAACGTATGGCCAGCAACCGCTCGTTGAAACGAGAAGCGAGAGGATTGGACAAAAAGAAAAAAAAAACTAATGGAAAGAAACCTGCTAGGAAAGAAGGACCCAAGCAAGCAAGCTCCGGCTGCTTCCTCCGCCGCCGCCGCCGCCGCCGCCGTGCCCCCGCCCCCCTGCTTCTCTGCAAAAGAATACCACAGGAACTTAAAACATCTATAGATTGAGGGATAGAGGGAGGGAGAGAGAGAGATAGAGAGATCAGTTGTTCCGCCTACTTCGCCGCGCCTACACGTGTCTGCCGCCGACCGACGCCTCAGGTTGGCTTCGCCGCCGCCGCCGCCGTTCGTTGCGCCGCTGAGTTCTGAGATAGAGAGAGAGAGAGAGAGAGAGAGAGAGCGCGGGGTGAGGCGGAGAGGAAGTTCAGACGCGGTGCGAGAGCGATGTAATACGGGAGGGGTTGGTCGGGCTGGGCCCTTACAGGCCCACTGGGCTTTCGTTGGGCCTTGACGTTAAATATAAGAGCGTGGGCCCGAGCGTGGGCTGGGCCCGATAGTCTCGTTTCAAGATTGGAGCCGACAACCGTACCGGTATTATATATCCTTGAGACCCCGGCCAATTCGTTTTCGGGCCAGTTTTCACACAAGTACTCCAGCCCGCCTCCCTTATATTTATTATTTCCTTTTTTTTTTATAATAACTTCCTTGTTTAAACCCGTAATCATTCAAAAAAAAAAAAAAATTGCAACGCTACCCGCATGCATCGGCACGTTCGGCCAAGATGGAAGTCGACTGGTTGCGACATAATGTTATCGTAAATGTCAATTGAAGATACAAATGATTTCATGTGTCACGCGGATGGATTTACGTTTGGCGCAATGAAGGTTCTCACCCCTGTTCGCTTTTTAGAAATTGTGTCAGAATACTTAATTCTGAAAATTGTTTAAATAACGTCACACTATCTGAATATTTTAATTTTGAACATAGAGAGCGGTCTATGCTTTGATTTGCATATTCCTAATTCTATTAAACGAATAAGATATATCGTAGACTTAGATATATCGACTATAGATTGACTTTTCGTTCTAAAAATAAGAACTATAGGTTTATGTGGATTATGCCCTTGGTACCACATAAGAACTCCAGCCCGCCTCCCTTATATTTATTATTTCCTTTTTTTTACAATAACTTTCTTGTTTAAACACGTAATTATTCAAAAAAAAATTGCAACACTACCCGCGTGCATCGGCACGTTCAGCTAAAATGCACATTGACTAGCCGTGACATAATGTTATCGTAAATGTCAATTGAAGATACAAATGATTTCATATGTCAAATGGACAGATTTACGTTTGGTAAAGTGGAGGTTCTCGCCCTCTTCGCTTTTTTGAAGTTGCATTAGAATACTTAATTCTGGTAATATTACGCTATTTGAATATTTCAATTTTGAGCATAGAGAGAGTGTTTTGTGCTTTGATTTGCATATTCCTAATTCTATTAAACAAGATATTTCCTAGGCTTAGATATGTCGATTATAGATTGACTTTTCGTCGTAAAAATAAGAACTATAGGTTTATGTCGATTATGCCCTTGTTAACACACAAGTACTCCAGCCCGCCTCCCTTACATTTATTATTTCCTTCTTTTTTTTATAATAACTTCCTTGTTTAAACATGTAATCATTCAAAAAAAAAAATTGCAATGCTACCCGCGTGCGTTGGCACGTTTGGCTAAGATGCACGTTGATTGGCCGCGACATAATGTTATTGTAAATGTCAATTAAAGATACAAATAATTTCATATGTCAGGTGGATGAATTTATATTTGGCGTGGTGGAGATTCTTGCAAATGTTCGCTTTTTTGAAGTTGCATCAAAATACTTAATTTTGAAAAAAATTTCAGTAATGTCACGCTATCTAAATATTTTAATTTCGAACATAGAGATAGCAGTCTATTCTCTGATATGCATCATCCTAATTCTATTTAACAAGTAAGATATTTAGTAGACTTAGATATATAGACTAGAAATTGACTTTTCATCACAAAAATAAGAACTATCGGTTTATGTCGATATTATGTCGATTACGCCCTTGGTACTCAACCCATTTTATCGATACCTTGTTCATGATATTCCGAATAAATTTAATCTCGACTCTTCTGAATTAGGTTATTATAAATTTCTATCTCGTTCTCCACTTAAATCTATGTAGTTGCTGCTGCTTTTTTTATTTCTTGACGTTTCAGATTTTCCCAACCATATTTCTGTATCCCACCTCCTTCCGAGCAAAGGCTATTGAAAATTTAAACGATTATAGTTCTTCAAGTAATCAATTTCAAACAAAGGTTACGTTTTTTCGAAGTTATCAACTATGTGAACTGAAAAAGATGTTGCGCATCATGTAATTGTCATCTCACATCATCCTTTGCAAATCAATTAGAATTGTCTAAGCATTTCTCTATAGCGTGCATAAAAAATTGTCTCTCTCGAGAATTATGCTGGGGACTGGGCTAAAGTAGAAACAAAATGAATTCATGCCAACCACCTCAGGAAGCATTATATAGTCGCTTCCCAAACTAATCGATATAAAGAAAACACATCACATTCCTCTGCATTCTTAACACACGCGCGCGAGTATATATATTAATGATAAATTGAGTCGTTATCTAGATTAGTTATATCCAGTAAATTAGTCATAAATGTAATAGATTTCAAAATAATATGAATGTTAAATGAATTTACAATTTACTTAAACTTAACTCATTTCTATAACTTTCTTTTTAGTCTCTCTTGCATTCATTCGGTTTCGCGCTTACTCATTATCATCACTCACTCTCCCTAGATTGGGATAATATGGAAGTGTTTAAGTAATATAAGTCAAGTCGAATACGAACGAAAGAGGTAGGAAGAAGGCGAATCATTCCACCCAGGTTGATGAAATGGGTTGCTTGCGGAGCAATCAAGAGGACAGAGAACTTGAGATCACGGATGCACTAAGGGTTTAGTGACCATTTTGGTTTCCATGAATAATTTCTATTTAAATTTGGTTTTTTTTATTCTACTTCTTATACAAGTTTCTAAGCATTCGAAAGTATTTCTTAACTATATAAAATTTATATTCCTAGAGTAGGAAAAAATTAGAATTGCGTTTGGTGTGACCCTCAAAATTTTTCGTGACGTAAAATTTATTTTAATTTTTTAATAATTTTATGAGATTTCTCTCTCTTTTTTTCCTTGTCTCTTTTCCTTCTATTATTCTTCATCCTCTGGCTGGTCGTCAAGCAATCGGTTAGACAAGAGCCGACAACCTCATGGGCCCCTGACAAGGTCGACCTCATAGTGGGTGGGTGAGGCTTAACTTCGTCGGATTTAGGTGAGGTCGAGTCCTATCCAACTAAGGTGAGGCCGACCTCGCCCAATTACAATGAGGCTCTAGAGACCAGTTAAAGGAAGAAAAAGAACAAAAAAAGAAAGTTGCTTGATTCCATAATTATTTCTGAAAATAAAAAAAAAAAAAGTGGCTTTTTTTTTACTTCTTAATTATGTTTCAAATCTAAAACAAATTTGCTTCCGAAAGTAAAAAAATACTAGTTGATGTTATCAAACGAATTTTTATTCTTTTTTTTGTTTCAATGAACAGAATAATAAAAATAATTAAGAATTGGATGGTTACTAAATAGACCTAACTTAATTGTTTCCTAGGTCCCTGCGATCTTCTCCTCCCAGGGCGCCGCCGATGAAAACCGCTACCGAAACAGCTCAAACGGGGAACGTTGTACCTGCGGACTGGGCTACGCTTTCGAGGAGATCCTGGCCGTAGATCCCGGTTCAATGAACCCACGCACTCCAAACCCAACAAACCAGACCCCAATTAAAATAAAATAAAAACAAAAACAATTCGGAAAAAAACAAAGGGGGAAAAAAACAACGAGACATCTCCACGAGAGCAGGGCACGGTGCCCTCGTGAGCCCTCCCTACGAGCGGCCGCCACGTCGACGGCGAGGCATGGGCTCGCACGTGACCCCTCATTGACCCTTTTTTTTTTTTTTTTGGTCCCTCGTTGACCGTTGGCGTGGCCATCTTTCGATCTTCCCTTTCTCGACCCCGTGATAAATCGACCACGTAAATATCTAGAATCCTTTTCATTAGTTGTCAATCGCTTTGGTGATCCCATCTTCCCACATTTTATATTGAAATTACGAAATACATTAATTTCGATTATACTAAAAATGCGCATAATAACCATTCTGTTTTCATTTTTTTTTTTTATTTATATGTTTTTAGAAGTTTGAAATAAAAATCCGTTTAGTAATGTAATTTTATTTTTATAATTCTAGAATAATTTTTTATTCTAGAATAGATTTGAAACAAAAATTAAAAATATTTTTCTTTTTACTTTTCTATTTTTGAAACAAAAGTGAGAAATTAAAACTTTTCTTATCACCCGCTCTCATTACTAACTGAACTCATTCGTCACCACCCGTTGCCACTCGCCACTCCACCGATCGCCGCCAGCCTCTCGCCATCGTTGCTGCCTGTTGGTTGCCTCCCGCCATCATTTAGGAGTGAGAAATTTTATAATGTTATCAAATGAATTTTTATTTCGGAAAAAAAAATTATATCGTTATCAAACAAGTATTTTTATTTAGAAATTCATCCAAAACATATAAATAAATAAAAATATATTTTTTTTGTCGATAAATTGACTTCCGAAGGTAAAATGATTATCATTTGCGCTTTGAGCGAGTGGTGATTTTCCGACACGCCGTCTGTATCTTGTTAACGTGTTTAACGAGTGTCGCCGAAACTCTCTCTCTCTTTCGTGCGCGATTTGGTTTTGTCGTTTGGGGCGGGGGGGGTGGATTCGGATGCTTCCCCCTTGTTCGGACAATGGGGACGGTGGCCTCGTGGTCCTCGAAAGATCTTTTGTCGTAGTCGTCGTCGTCGCCCCCTTCACCCTCGTGGTCGTCAGGTCTTCTCGTGTGCGATTCACGTGGTACTAAATGGCCCTTCTCCTTCTCCGTGGGCTCGTGAGTGATGCTAGATGGAGAGACGTGACTCTCTCTCTCTCTCTCTACAAAGTCCGTCAATGAAATTTTTAATTTCCTATCTCCAAGTTGTGACGTGATGGTTCATCGAGGTCCACTCGCATGCATGACACAGAATTTTACGCTTTCTGCACATAATACATAATGCCCCTTCAGGATCTGAAGAATTGTTAACGAAGTACTCTCGAGATACTTATTTAATATAATCGAACGAGAGAATATTTAATTATCAAAATGTATGAATTGTGCGAATTACGTGGGTGGCTAATGCATTCAAGGTCGCGGTATTTACTTAGTTATTTATTAGAGGTTTCAAGGAATTTTTTATCCGATCCGATCACGGGGACTAAAAGTGGAATAAGATGGGATTAGATTGAATAAGAAGTCCTCCGACTTCTTCCTATGTTTTTCTTTGTAGGAGAAAGCACATAAGAGCAGACATGAGGAACGAGAGTGAACGATAAAACATCGAAGCCTTTTTAGGACCAATAGCCTCTCTAACATTATGAGTGATGCCGCATCGAGGCAATCAGACTGCTGTTGCGATGATCATTTATCGACGACATGCACCATAACCTCAATGTCGATGGTTGGGTGGGGCGTTCACACCCAATCACCCGCATGGTGTGTTGTTCTCTAACATGTCAGTCTAGGCATCGCCCTTCCTACTTTGAAATTCATTTGAACACAAAATGTTCATTGGTTTCAAACCATTTCTCATTTTTTTAATTTAATTGTCCATCCAAAAATACGAAGAAATTACCAAATAAACTCTTAAACATATTACACTTATGCCAATTTAATCATAAAATTTTCAATTTAACCAATTTAGTCATAAACCTTTTGATAATTAGCCAATTTAAAGTGCGTTTATTTTATGGAAAACTCGAAATATGAAAAACATTATTTGAAAATGATTGCTTACAAAATGAATAAATGCAAAATATTATCATCACCCACGAAAATAGTTACATATAAATTTTTATTGATAATGAAAACATTTTCTGTTGACTAATTTTTCTAATTGATATAACTAATCATTTTTTGGAAACCCTTTTTCAAATTTTGGGTTTTCTATGAAACAAATGCACCCTTAATTCTAAACATTTCAATTGTGCCATTTTTTTTTTTTTTGTCTTGTAATTGTATCAATTTAGTCCTAAAATTTTTGCTGATTTAGTCTTAGACCATTTGACGATTTGCAAATTTAGTCTTTCTTGTTAATTAGCATATAACTAATTAGTTTAAGTTTTCTTAATGAAGTTGAGTTCAACTCAATATGTTGGTGAGTTCGGACTTGGGCTCCCTCTTGACAATCTCTTTAGGTGTGAAGATATCGGGCTGTTGTTGCACATTTCTAACAATTGATTTTAGAGCCAAAGGTAAATTGGTGGACCCCATTCTATTCTAATGTTTGGTGAACATCTCAATAAAGGAATCTCGTATAGACCACAATGATGCACCAATGCGGTCTCAATGGCAACTTTTATGGTTTGATTTGGAGAAAAATTTAGTTTCAAATAGCATTCATGGTTAGGTTTGGCAAATTAGACTAGGATGATGTAGCAAAATGGTCCCAATGGCAACTTTCATGGTTTGATTAGGAGAAAATGTTGGTTTCAGGCAACCTTCATTATTCAAGCTAGCAAAATAGACCAGGAATGATGCAGCAATGTGGTCCCAACGATCAGCTTTCATTGTTCGACTTGAGAAAAGAGATTAGGGAAAAAATATGGTGTTTGAGATCCAAATTTGAGAAGATATTCAATTGGATATGTTGATAAGTTTAAATTTAAATTCTCTCATGGCAATCTTTTCAAAGTGAAGATATCGAATTTTTATTGCGCACCCTAATAATACCCTCCTATTTTGTTTGAACTTATCCTATCTAGTTTTTGCCATCTAAAGTGAGTTAAAAAAGTTCGTGTGTTATCCTAGCTCTATCCATAAGTTCGTGAGTGATGCTAGAGACACTGGACTGACTCTCTCTCTCTCTCTACACACTAAGTCCATCAATAAAATTTTAATTTTTTGTCTCCAGTGGTGACGTGATGATGGTTTATCAAGATCCACTCTCACGTATGGCACTGAATTTCACATTCTGCAAAATTGCAGAACGCCCCCTTCGGGATCCGAACAGTCACGATGAAGAAATTCAGTTACGTTATCGAGTGGCTTCGAAGCGCTTATCTAGCATAATGAACGAAGAAATATTCAATTCTCAAAAGTTGGAATAAGGAATCACCTGTTAGTTACATGAATTCACCCGAGAATCGGACCACCAGTCCAATCCGATTCCAAATTCCACCGTGAGTATTCTTCATATCGAATAATATTTTTCTTTAAATTGAATCAGCTTAATTAAGGGTACCATTTTCCTTTCTTTTTTTTTTATTGGAAAACACTACCAAATAAGAGAAATAGGTTTTTTTTTTTTTTTTCCTATTTTTGAATCATTTTAATTGAAATCTAAAATATTCTTTAAATTCAAGGTCTTGGATGATTGTCATATGTAGATCGTATTTCATTTATCCCCTAACAATGCTTAATCTCTTGCAAGATTTGCTTTACTAAATTTTTTTTGTACGAACAATTCCACCGGTACTCCACATATTCTTAAACACAGTGTCCTATGTGAATCTCGGAAGTATCTTTTGAAGGAGCCATTTGTTGAGTTGTTGAAAGGTAGCTTACACACTTTACTAAATTCTTATAAAAATATGAAAACCGTGAGAGGAGATGGAGCCCTAAAATTTAGGTTTGCTAATTAGTAATTTCGAAATTTATTTTAATATAAAAAAAATTAATATATTATTATAATATAATCGATTTAGGGATCCACCCATGGAATCAGGAACTGCAGGACCGGTTCCCTTAAGAACCACCGGTTTCGGGTGGTCCGGGCGGGTCCCGGTTCTTTTGCACACCCCTAGCACCGCCCTTCCTACTCAAAACTTCATTTTAGTTGCAGACCATTTCTCATTTTTTTAATTTAGTTGTCCATAAAAAAATATAAATAAATTACAAAAAACATCTAAACATATTGTACTTATGTCAATTTAATATTAAACTTTTCAATTTGATCATTTTAGTCGAAACATTTTGATAATTTGTCAATTTATGGTACATTTATTTCATGGGAAACTCAAAATTTGAAAATTATTTTTTTGAAAAATGATTACTTGTATCATTTACAAAAATGAATGAAAGCAAAATATTATCATCACCATATATTATTATTGATAATGAAAACATTTTCTATTAACTAATTTTTCTAAGCAATATAATCAATCCTCATTCGAAAAACATTTTTCAAATCTTGAGTTTTCTATGAAACGAACACACTCTTATTTTAAATCTTTTAATTGTGCCAATATTTTTTAGTCTGGTAATTGTATCAATTTAGTCCTAAATTTGTTAATGATTCACAAATTTAGTTTTAAACCTTTTAACAATTTGTTTTTTCCTACAAATTTTTATCGAAAATCGCTAATGAGATCATCTAGTTAGCGTTAATGATTCTACATGGCACAATCGGTACTAATGTAAAAATTTCTGCCATGTGTAGTTAATATATCTTATTAACTCGTAATCAATTAGCTTTAACTTCCGAATGAGTCTACTTATTATTTGTTGACAAGCTTGGACTAGAACTTCCACTTGATAATCTCCCCCGAGATAAAGGTATTGGGTTTTTAGTACGCGCTCCTGACCACAACAATATACACAAAACATCCTACGTGCATCGTGCAAGACTCCGCACACAGGACAATGAGCATGTGTGGAACCTAAGATTACTCTAAATCGGAGTATAATTTGATCCGAACAAGCAATTCGTCACATCCAAATTAAATTCCCGACTCCTCGAACAACGAGGCTTTAGGGTTAACCAGCCATTTGATGTGCTAGGCAGGGGAGAAGAAGGGGGAAGGAGAGGCCAAGAAAAAAAAAGTTGATGCAATTGGCGGTAGACTTAAAAGGTATGGGTTGGCAAAGCGAGAGACAATCTCCCACGAATCGTGCTAAGCTAGTGGACACAAATCACAATACCCAACTTTTGGGGATCTACATGAAGCATTTTAGTAAAGGAAATGTTAAAAGGAGTGCCCCTATAAAGCTAACTTAAATTTCAACAACCTTGCTTTGGAGATAATAAATATATCTATATGTTGACATGGGTGACTCTCGAAACGTATTGTCCAACAATAAATATTCAAACTATGCTCATAGGCGGTATTTCTATTTTCAATGATTTTAATTGGTGCTCTTGAAGTATTTGTTAACAAAAATCTTCTTCTTCTTCTTCTTCTTTTTTGATTTGTGTCGATGTTTATATGATGGGCTGATATGAATTGTAAGTTCAGTTTAAGTTCAAACAAATCTTGTGATCTAGATAATTAGACAAGGTCCCATCTCAATTTATGTTTTGATAGGATAGGATGTAGCCATGTGATGATATCCTATAATCTTTTAAATAGTATAGTAGGGTGAACGAGAAAATTATCTAATCAATCATGAATTTATTTACGGATGTCGATTCAATCATAAAATTTTCAATTTCGCAATTTAGTTTTATATGTTTTTATAATATTCTAATATAATTTTTTCAGCTAATTTTTGTTGGAAATCATTGATGTAGTAGTAGTGCCAAGTAGGACAATCAACGATGACTTGGACCGCCACATTAGTGATTTCTAACGTGAAAATTGATCAAAATGACTATATTAAAATTTCACGCAAAATTTAGAATTAAATTGACAAAATTGAAAAGTTTATAATTAAATTAACATCCATGCAATAGGTCTAAAACTAATCAGGTAATTTTCTTTAGGATAAACACGTGTTACCAAAATTAAGTCCTGATTAGTGATTATGCAATCAGCTAACAAAGGAAAGAGAGAGAAGCATCCCAATTTGATGTCACAATCCTCTTAAGCTATTGATTAGTGCAAATTGTGATATGTTCCTAACTTCGTAGCTAGACACATCAAAATTTGATTTGATTTGTTGAACATGAGAATTACCAAAAAAGTCCTAAACATATTACAATTGTGCTAATTCAGTTATAAACTTTTTTTTTGGCCAATTTAGTCCTAAATCTTTTACAATTGTGCTAGTTGAGTCCATCCAAGCCAAAATTGGCTGGTTGGTGCCGACATGGACGCCGACCGTCCGGCAAAAACTAACATGGCAATTTTTTATTTCTTATTTATTTATTTTTCGAATTTTTAAATATTTTTCGAATTTTTTAATTATTTTTTTCTTTTTCTTTTTTTTTTCTACCTTCTCCTTCCTCTTGCTAGTCAAAGGCAAGGGCTGGCGAGTTCGGCCTCGCCGGCTAGTGGCAAGGCTCGTCCCCGCTAGCCACTAGCAAATGCGAGCTTTGCCTAGTGATGGCGAGGCCGCCGTCGCCAGATCTAGCGAGGCTCGACCTCGCCCACCATGGCGAGGTCGACCGTCCCCGGGCAAGGAGCCTTGCTGCCTTGGAGGGTCATGGCAAGGGTCGACCTTGGATATGGCAAGGGTCGACCTTGCTAATGCCGGCGAGCTCGGCCCTCGCCATGGCTGGGCGAGGCCAAGCCTCGCTAGATCTAGTGGGGCCTCACCTAGCGACGGCGAGGTTGGCCTCGCCGGCCAGGGGAAGGAGAAGGTAGAAAAAAAAATTAAAAATTTTGAAAAATATTTAAAAATTCAAAAAAAAAATTAAAAAATTGCCATGTCAACTTTCGTCGGACGGCCGATGTCCACGTCAGCACCGACCGGCCAATTTTGGCCGGATGAACTAAACTAGCACAATTGTAAAAGATTTAGGACTAAATTGGCCAAAAAAAAAAAGTTTATGACTGAATTTGCACAATTGCAATAGATTTAGGACTTTTTTTGGTAATTCTTCCTTTGTTGAACTATCAATATGGACATTGAAACACTTTTAAGTCGAGAAAATAGCTCAAATGATCAATGAATTTTGGTTCGATATGCTATTTCATAAACTTTTAATTTGGTCCACAAATTTCTACTCAAAGTACAATGTTGTCCCTAAACTTTAAATTTGTTCAATATAATTTTTAAACTTTTAATACATGTTCATATAGTATACAGACTAAATTGAGCATAAACCAAAAGTTTAAGAACCACATTGAACAGTTTAAAAGTTCAAGAACAATAAGCACATTGAAATAAATTTTAAAGATCACATTTAATAAATTAAAAGTTCAGTTATCACATTATAAATTAGGTCAAAATTAATATTTGTGTCATTATCCCCTTTTAAGTCCCTCATGAAATGAACAACAATTTTTTTTGGTCGAAATATACTTAAAGTAGTAGAGTCCACCATTAGAAAGGCATCATTACAAAGTAAATCAAAAGGGCCTTGTGGGGGGAAGAGAGTACCAGGATTTGTTGAGTAATATGTACGCTGGACTCATTCCAAGGGATCACCACTTGAGTGCCACTTTCAAAGGTTTCACCCACATAAATTGGGCCGGCTCATTATAGACACTATATCGTCATCTGCCGACATCGATTCCCTTTCTTTTAAAGCCTCCTCAATCATTGTATGCAAGAACTTGTTTGTCCAAGTGTATCTCATAATTTTTCCCACCACCAATCCCCCAAAAGGACAATTTCTTTACCAAGAGGTGGCTCCTCAAAATTCATCCAGTCGGGCAAACTGTAGAAAGAGAGAACCTTTATCTTCAATTCATGTCCGGCTCATCTTCTTGGTTTTTGATTGATTTGGAAAAATGGATGTGATGGGATGGAAAACTTCAAGGGAGAAGGAACTCCACACCAATGGAAAAAGGACAGCACATATGGATTTATATGTCTACGTGACTTTCTAGCTATTCTAACTCCAAAAGACAAAAACATGAAAGATAACACTTGGGATAACACATGTCACGGCTTTGCCCACTCGATGGCCCCCAAGCTCAAAGCCACTCATCCCAATTCTTGGGACAACCCCCGTTTCAAGCTGACACCTTGCAACATCATCATCCCAGTGGTCAACCTCAATTTAGGACCATAGTCAATGATCTCGATAAGGTTACACCTGCCCGCTATAGAAAGTAGTTGGGTACCTAATTTTTTGCGCCGGATACTTTTTGACGAGTGTTTGCAAATATGTCTGATAAATTGATTTTGTCTATAATGAATACTTCCAATACATTCACTTAAAATATCCTTAAATCCAAATGGACAATTAAGTTCCGATTTCATCCCTCCCTCCCCCACTCTAATCTTATTAGGGTCCCCACAGCTGAATTCTATCTCGAGCCAAGTAATTGCCACATCTCGAGATTCACAATGCAATTCAATGATCTAGTGCTCGCAAAGCAAGCTCTTCATGGACATTAGAGGTTTGTTTCATAGTAACTTAAGCGTGTTGTATAAAAATTTATCCAATTGACCCGTCTCGAGAAAATGATAAAAACGATTGAAGCCCCTTTCATTTCGTTATCCATAACTGCTTTGGACATTTCACTAGCAACATAGAAGTGTGTTCTCTCTCTCTCTCTCTCTCGTTCCTTATCTGGCAATTTTTAGGCCAAGAATCCAGTCCCCAGCGACCCATTTCTAGCGATTAGACATTGGGAACTTCTCAATGATTGAGCAAAGCACTTTAACAGGGACAACACTGAACGAGCGAGCCGGGAGGGCGCGCCACGTAGCCCTTGGGACGCCTGAATTCCATCCGACAAACGCGCTCGGCGTTCGACAAGTAGTCCGAGACGGGTGGACACTTGTAATAAACTTACGAGTGAAGGTACAACAAGAAAAATTACGCGAATCTCGTACGTGGCCCTGTGAAATTTAAACATCGCGATGGAGTGACCTCACATAAGTCAGATGCAAGGAACATATTTTCTGTATACCTTACAAAATCACGGCTCACTCTCACTTGATAAACGAAAAAAATATTGGCATGCTCTTGCTACATTTTCTTTTTATCTTGAAATGTTTATATCCATTGTGAAATTAATAGTCTATTTTAGAAAAAAAAAGTTAAAAATTAATATATGTTTTACTCTTTTAAGAAATTATAACTCACAATATATTATTATTCTTATAATGGTCCAAAAATTATTATGCTAGCAAAATTCTTTTTTTAATCCTTTTTTGATCTCGCGAGTTTTTTTATAATAAAGAAAAATGCCACCTTATTGTTTGAGTAATTATCGAGCCTAAAGCATCAACTAATCTCGTGATATTTGGTTATCCAATTATGGTGCTTGCTCAAATTTAAATAGATAACTCAAATATGAAATTATTTTTACGCAATAGAATGAAAATAAAAAATGAACCTTTATTATCCGTTCAACATGAGCATTCTTATTGTATGGTTACAAGTCCATTTCAAAGCTAGTTTTCATTTGTTCAAAATGAATAGGTGTATCGACCCAAAATCAAACTTCTAACTCCACTAGCAACTTGAGGAATTTCAATAGGAGTTATTTTTTAATGTGGAGAAATTACATAGTTTATACACTAGTCATGAAAGTACATATCATAGGGAAGTTCGAAAAGTTCTTCTTTTTAATTTATAAAGTTATTGTAAATCCTGTTTCAAGAAACATATAACCCTTGTTTACTTCTTAATAGCAACATTTCTGCAACCACATAGTTGTGTAATGGGCCTCTTAAAGCCCTCATGTCAAAAATTGAAGCTGCGGGTAATACAATCTTAGAGCCAAAAGTTTAGCATTTCCAAAGTCTCTTAAACCGATGCAACTTTCCACTTGATAATTGCATCCAAGCAATAAATGCCTTTAAAGTTACATATTAGAAAAAAATTACGACATTACGTTACGCGAAAGTTATAATAGTTATAATGTCATTCTCTCAGTCATTGTCACCATATCAATTATTTTGGTGTGCGCACTTTTTCGAGAGCTCAAAAAGGGAGAGCTTTTTTATCCGGAGACATTCACGAGAAAAATGTGGAAGATGAGGATATTCAAAATCAGGATCTCTGAGATTCCACTCAAAAAAGAGTTCGAAAAAAAGAAAAAAAGAGAGGCAGCCATGTAACTATAAACTGCATATCCAGACAAAAAAAGAAATAACTATAAACTGCATATCATCAATCAAGAAAAAAGAAGAAGAAAGAAGAAAAACAGAAAACCGTGGCCCCCGCTGGCTTTTGTCCCCCATTTTTCTCTTTCTCGAAAGCCTAGCAGGTTAAAAGAAGGATGAGGAAAGTTCATGGTGAAAAGTAACCACGGTTAGCTGTCGAAGGCCCCGGGGCTAACCATGGTAAGGTTGGGGGGTTAGCATATATGGGGAAAGCCTGGAGCTTTTGGCTGTATAAATAAGGGCAAGTAGGAGAGAGTGATTTGACAAAAAGGCAAGCGCAAGCTTTCAATCCCCCGAAAGAGAGAGTTAAAAAAAAGTAAAAGCTTGAGAGCCAAGTTGGTCCGAAGGGTGGTGTTGAAGGAGAGGAACGCCATCATCACCCACTTGTTTTGTTGATGTGAATCTCGTGGTCATCTCATCTTCATCTTCATCTTCATCTTCTTATTCTTCGTCCCTGTGTCATTTGTTGATCCGGAGCTTCTCGCTTGGCTTCTGTAAGTGGCTCCCAGTCTCTTGCTGTTTCCGTCTGAATTTGGTTGCTTCTTGATTTGTAGCTCTTTGCTTGGGGGGTCTTCTCTTCTTGTGGCGTGATCTCTTCTTGTTCTTCTTGTTCTTGTTGTTTGATGGGGGTAGCTGCTGTAAAGAGTGGTTCTGCTGGTGTTTGTGTGGATAAGGAAGTTGATTTCGTATTGGGTAATGGGTTCTTCCCGTTCTTGTGGCCGGGATAGATTTAGAAACCTTGATTGGTTTTTTTTATTGCATTTCATGGTTTTTGGGATCTTTTCATCTTTAAGCGGTGGAAATCTTATTTCATTTTATTTTGTTTTTTCATGAATTCCCCGTTCTCACATGCACCAGGGTTGTATTATGAATGAGCTTGTCCTGTGATGATATGAAGGGATTTCCCACAGGAAATATAGCTGAGTGAAGATCCATCTTCGATTAAGAATCCTTGTTTAGGCAGAAATTTGTTTAAAGCATCCTTTTTTCTTCTTCTTTTTTTGGTTGAATCTGGTGATCTAGTGTCTGTATGTTTTGGGACAATTATCAATTTAGGTTTTTTGAAAGATGGTAGGTTTTCATTCCGTGAAAAATTGTTTGTCACGGCTTTATTGTGCTCTGAGTACTGAGTCTTCCTTTTGATGTTTTGTCTTTATGATGATTATAGACCCTTTTCCCTTCAAGCCAAAAATCGAGTCCTTTTTCCAGGATAACCTTTGATAGACTGCATTTTTGCTGGATATGAAATCGGTTGTATTGAAGAGTAGATTGTCCAAAATGATTGAGGTAGCTTTAGGGCTATTCTTGCTGATTAGAACTAACCCATTATTTAGTATTATCTCCTTTCATAATTTGTTTGATTAGTTTTCTAATATTCCTATTCAATGTTAAGCAGATTGATCAAGCGTCAAGATCAACCTGATAATTACCTGTGCTCTGCTCCATTTTCATAACCCCTAAAGAAAAAGGAGAGGAATCTTCAACCCCAATCAACATGGGACTCTCAAGTCTTCCAGCTCCTTCTGAGGGAATGCTCTGTGTTCTCATAGTAAACACCGCCCTGTCCATCTCCATCATCAAAGGCCTTGTCCGCACCATCCTCCACCTCGTCGGGTTACGCCTCTCCTGCCTCTCCCCGTTGTTGCCGGCCTCCATCGACGCCCGCTCCTCCGAGTCCTTTGAGTATAGGATAAGCCCGTCCGAGAGCTACATCGAGCAGTTCAGGAACCAGGCCCCATCAATCCGGTTCGACGCCATGTGCAGAGGAGGGCACAAGAGGGAGGACCGCGACTGCTCCGTCTGCCTGTCCGAGTTCATGCCTGAGTCGGAGATAAGCAAGCTGTCCTGCGGGCACATCTTCCACAGGCTGTGCTTGGAGAAGTGGCTGGACTATTGGAAGATCACGTGCCCACTTTGTCGGAAGCCTATGATGGTGGAAGAGGAGGCTTCTTCCTCATGCTTCTGGTGAATCAATAGAGAGAGAGAGAGAGAGAGAGAGAGAGAGAGAGAGAGAGACTTTTAAGGTGCCATCGTGTTGCTCGTTGTACAGTCGATAGCGTGTACAGGTATTTTCGCATCAACAGGGGCCTTTGGTGTGTGATGGGTGCTGCTTTTACACATTTTGTACTAGTGAATCTGTGCGAAATGTGGTTAGAACTTTGAAAACACAGAAAGAGCTTGTGCTGTTGTGGCTGTACATACTGAGAAGCCGCTAGTGTTCTTTTTATGCACTGTGATCTTTCCCCCTCTCTCTTGTGAACGTTCTTTTGCTTGAACTGAAAAATGATCTGAGCTCTTGTTAGACCGGTTAAAGACAAGTTTCAAGAGGTTCTCTCTCGTAGTTTGGGGAATCTGATTCATTGGAGATTGCGGAGGATGGACCCTGTTCATCAAGCCAAGGCCGAGCCGGCGTCACTGTACTTGCGCATTCTCTTGGACCAAACTTAGGATTGTCCATACATGGAACGGAGGACAATCAGGCCTCGCCAAAAGACTTAATGAATTGCCAATTCAAGCCTAACTGCATGAAAAGGACGTAACTTCCCATCCAAGTTTGGATCTACTTCTTGCCAAAGTTGAGTCTGAGCAAAATATCTTCGTACCCTTAAAAAATATCTTGGGTCTTCGATGATTCGATCGGCTAATTCGATGTGGTCATGATTCTTGAATTTGGGAACAGCTGTATCTCAGAAAAGATTTAGTGCCAGACTTGGCAAGCTGCATTGTGGGCATGTGGGCGTGAGATTTGGAAGCATCTTCGGTGGGCTTTTTGTCGCTCTTTGTTTTAGGTATGACTTTTATCCTCATCATTGTCCATGGAACACAGGACAAACAGGGAGAGGAGAACATGCATTGATCTCAATGTTCAAGCGCATCCGATGTACACAGCCGACAAGGAAAGAAAGAAACATTGTTAAAGAAAACATGGTGCCCGCTGGTGTAGGATTAGTGCCCCCGTTGTCATATTGCTTTTAAGTAGTATCCAATGCTCGATGCTGTCGGCGTGTTCTTTTCATGGAGGATCGAATGTAATCGACTGTGATTCATGGAGGTCTAATCTATGCGTGCTTCTATTCCCCGTATAACAAATTTTAATATCCATCTTGTTTTTACAAAGATATTCAGTCGTACGCCGTTGCCGTTGATGGCGAGAAAGGGTCCAACTAGGCGAATCAATAACAAGAAGAATCGATGCACTATGGTAGCCTCAAGAAAACATGCTTTCTTCATATAATCCACAACGTGCACACATACTAGGTCAAGGTGCAACAAAGATGTGCAATTCCAATGCCATTTTTTTGGTTTTCCTTGCATCCCAGTGGTTAAGATCGAATTCCACTTCAACCCTCTCCTACCATAACAATTTTGACTGATTCACTTGTCAAGTTTCAGTCGATTAGAGGGAACTAAAAACAGCAAGGGATGCCAGCAGCAAAGATGCTCTCTTAGTCGGATGAAGATGAAGCCATGCACCTCTATCTAGCTCACACCAAGTAATGAACTAAAAGCTCTTGGCCTCTCAAGAAAAGGTCCAACCACCCAATTGGGAAAAACAGAAAGCTTCACCAATATCATATCATTTATTCTCAATCCTCTAGGTCATTTGCATCGTGCATAACCAGATCAATCCGCCGACTGAATAAGGAGATTGAATTGCAAAAAAGATTGCCAGAGATGTAACAACAGTCAAAAGAACAGAATGTGATTAGAACAATGCTTTTCTACTAGTACAAGACTGATAAAAATGTAACCCCATGCCAAGCCTAAAAGAGGAAAACGTGAGTTTTACATGGGTTTGCCAACAACAGCAAAAAGTACAAATGTAACATACCGCAAATCAGTAATATGGAGGGATCGTGAAGCTTTTGAACTTTTAGTGCGATAATTATCAACTGGCAGAAGTACTGCAAGTATTAATACCGTCCTTGCAGTCGTTTGTGAGGTCATTGAATGTCTCAATCTGCTTTTTACCCCTCAAGAACACTTCAGTGTCGACTGAAACCCTCATGTATCCATCAAACTCCACTGGGACACCCTTATTAAGCTTTGTGGTCTCAGAATACCACTCGCTGTTCTCATCCCAAAGCTCCTTGTACTCATCAAGGAAATGAGTCGAGTACTTGTCTTTCAATGGATCGAAGAAGGAGGTGTCGGGTTCGTTAGTTGCAATGTAAAGGTTCCTCCCATCTTCAACTTTGTCCTTCAATGTTGAGATAAGTGCATCAGGAGAGGTATCAGCCGCGAGATTCGGCCACAGGTCTTTGTTCATTGCCTTCTCCCCTCTCTCAATATGAGCTGAGTCATAATCCCAATTCAACTTCGCCGCAATTGCTGACACAATATCCATCAGGCGTCTCGATTTCCACAATAGATGCCAAGGACGCTTAATGACAGATTCAGTCTCGCCTTCACACACCCTATACCAGTAGTTATCGGGTTCCACCGACCCAAACTTTCTCATTATCAAGGCATCTTTCACATCTGCTAGCTTCATAGGAGTGACCCTCAAGTCCTCCACAAGGTGAAGGTTCAATTTGTCTTTCTTGTGCCATTTGCCCCAATCTGCCCAGAACTGATCCTGGTCCAACACTGATGCAGACTCCTTCAAGTGCTCAAAGTCAAAGTAGAACCTAAAATCTTTTCCTTCTTCGTCTTGATTCGAAGACGTGTAAATTTTAGACAAGCAAATACTCAAATCCATGACCAAAGTCCTGTTCAAGTACTGGGCCTCGCCCAAGGCACACAAGAAGCTCCAGAGATAATGATTCATGCTCTTGCATCTATCTCCACCGCCCATGTAGATCAAGTACTTCCCGTGACTGAACGACCCCTCGGACTCAACCACCGGAAGCGCATCATTCACCGTTTCCCCAACAACGGGCAATGACACAGTCTGCTCCTCTTTCTTTCCCGGTGGCTTCTCAAACCCAGGCTTCTGATTCTTCTTCCTCTTCCTAGCATTGACACCCGTATGGTAATCCCCAATGCTCACAACACTAAGGGTACAATTCTCTGACCTAGAAATCACAAACCTCCTGTAATCCTTATAAAATGCAGCCGCCTTCCCTTCCTTAGGCCTAAACCGCCATGCCATATCGCAGGTGCTCTCGTTGGATCCTGGAACAGGCTTCCCAAACCTGTAAAAGTGTATATCCTTAAACTGCTCTATCGTGGCCTTCATCATTAGGTGGAAAACTTCCGGGTCCCTGCAATCGATCGGTTGACCAACGCTCCCCTCGCACTCATTCACAACCATGGTTTCAGCCGAATCAGGCACCGGGTTCTCGACATCAGTCACATTGATGAAATTATCGAACACCGTCTGATTCGCAGGCATGAAATCCTCGCCCGTCTTGACCACCGTGTCGTCGGACTTGAAGGTGGCATTGGTGGTCCCCGTGAGGAACGTGGTGATCTTCGTCGACGGATGGAAGAGGGGATCTTCGGGCTCATAAGTCGCGGCGATTATGGTGAAGATCAGGACCCCAATCACGAACAGAGTGAAGCAGAGGTTGCCTATCATGGCCAACGCGTTCTGGCCCAGATTATCCGGCCGGAACCTGCCGGCTCGCAGCAGCGGAGACCGACCCAACATTTTCTCCGCCGAATCAAGAAACCGAACGAACCCCACCTCAGTACCCAACAAGATCCAAATTCAAGACCAACCCAAGTCACCGGAACTAACCAAAACAACCCGATACAAGAATCAATGTGGGAATGACGAGAAAAATCGAGGGTCCCCAAATGGCACCCGCGAAATCAGCTCCAGATCTGAAAAGGAGGGAACTTGGGAGCTTGCAGAGAAAAGGGTCGGTGCGGAAACGAGTTCAAGACTTACCCAAAGGGAACCCAAATGCGGTAGACGTCGAACGTGAGCCGCAATGAAATTCCTCCCCTCCCTCTCCCCTCTCCCTCTCTCTCTCTCTCTCTGTGAGTGAGTGTAAGTGGGTGTGAGCTGGGTTTCGGCAGGGAAGAGTCCGTGGGAAGATGGCGATTCCCCTGTGCAAAGTCAAGGGAGAAACGAATTAGCAAATGATTATTAAATTAAACCGCGCAGCGGGTTTGGCTTCGAGCCAGTCGCATGAATGAATGCTGGCGCCCACGAGGGGGGCCGATGCCGGGGCCTTGCGATGCCGACACGTCGACGGAGCCCGCGACGTGGACGGAGGAGATCCGACGCTCGGCGTGCTCGGGAAGCTCCGTCGTGCGAGTGGAGCTTGTCCTCTCGTCGTCTTCAAGGTGGGGGTGTGGGGGTTTGGGTTGACTCGGGTTTTTTCTCTTCTGGAAATTGACGGACGGGCGCACCGACAGGACCAGTGGCAAACATGTAATTAAGGGAGTATTGAGAGACAGAGGGATCCTATCGTGTCCCAGATCGAGCTTGCCCCAGATGAAGTTAAGCCGCGTTGTGCCCTTTTCATATTCCTAGAAAATCTTCGAATTTGTCATTTCCACTTGCTATGCGGTAGCTGTCAACCTCATTTACGTGATTGATGTCATTTCCACTCGCATAGCGTTAATAACGACCTTTAATTACATAGCGTCACGATGGATTTATAATTTTTCTTCTTTTTTCCTGTTATTTGCTTTCATATGGGTGGATGGTCACCAAATATCGAATAAGATACATAGAATTGTGTCAAGTTTTATGCTTATGAGCAACCAAATGACGGGTATAAAATTTGCGAGACATGGTTTGATAGGCCTCGAGAAGATTTGGGTTCTGAATTCCAAGAAAGAGGATGGACTGCGGAGTAGATTCCGTAGTTTAAGGCTGCTCGATTTACATGTACATAAATGTTGCCTTTTGTTTATTAAAGATCCCTCTCTCTTTCTCTCTCTCTCTCTCTCTCTCTCTCTCTCTCTGAGAGAAGCCAATTCTATTGCTAGGTCAAACTAGAAGAGTCGATCTGTAACTACTCATTTGAAGAAATGGCAAAGTGAATTCTCCCTGTCACGCTATACTTTGTACGGTAGATTAACTAAGAGCCCGATTTGGCCATGGCAGCATTTTCGATGCCGCCGGACGTGCAGCGGTCAGACGATGCGACGTCTCTGCACAGGCGAGCAGCCTGTTCTTACAGCTCTCGAAGCACGATATGGTGGACATGATAAAACCCGATTGACTGGATCGTGGCGACGCACCTCTCGAGAATCCCCCCCGACGGTTCTCGATGTGGGAGTTGGGAGGCTGCATACCGTTGTTATTCTCCCCTACTTAATCCCTCAGGAATGGGGCTCAAAACTGTAAATTGCAATCTCTTCTCCGGTCCCTGATTATCACCAGAAAGGAACCCCACCAGTTGAGCTCAGCTAACTGGCAATCTTTAGACACTATTTGCTCACCTGACCTTCTGCCGCAAAAGAAGGAAGGCAAGGACAGCATCATCTGTTGGGCAGAAAAAGGTTCGACCTACATTATCAAAGATGCTCATCATTCAATCCACGAGTCGTATGGTCAAATCACTTACTGTAGGTACGAAGTAAGTCCACGCCAAGTAGATTGGCCATATAAGGGTATTTTCACATATCACCGAGAATCGACGGGTTAACGTTAGATCGCAAATGAATATATCTATTGAAAAAATTGAAATCCTTGAACAACTTTCGCAGCACAACGCTTCATTTAGGAGTACAAGATGCAGTTAGCTCAATGGACCGTGATGAACCTGGCTGCCGCTCTTCTTTGCTTCGGTTTAACATGCATTGCTGCTATCATGGACAGTTGAAGCACGTGTAGGTCAAGTTTGGTACTCTAATCAATCAAACCAATTTTGAAATTACTGGCAGGACTAATGCTAAGAATACCAAGATTGATTCACAAAACCGATCGACAAATTGATGTGCAAGAATTCAAACAAATGGCCATATTCAAGCTCCAACAAGAGCTTATCACATCTCCATCACAGACCGGTCTTTCTATCTCTGCCATCATTCTTTTTGTAATTAAACTCTAAAGAGAGTACAAAATCAATCATTTACTAGCTGTCTAGGAACAAATACTTTACCAGTCAATCTGAAACTCAAAAACAGTCAAACAGGTAAACACATAATGCCAGCATGATTATCCGACCAATTCTGGACTGGAACATACTCCCAACTTATGCGAAAGGAAATTAAATCATTTCAATTTCATTTTGTCTAGGTTAACATCTCAAAATGAAGTAGGTTAGCTATCGATACATGTCAAGCTTCCACCAAGGGACTGGACAGTTTTGTCCAACAAGCACCCGTCATCACTTGAAAACTTTAGTCAACAGCTCCTATACTACAATAGCCGTCTAGCATAAGAACCTACGACATAAAACAGGGAGGTTCTTATATATACAAGAGCAGATTCACAGATATACAACAAAGAGCATGGAGATCAGATGATCAATGATTCACGATAGCAAACCAGAGAGGGTCTTGTCCAGTTTCTTGGATTCCATGCTTCTGCTCTTACAATGGATAGAACAGCTCCCATTGATGGATCCACTTACAGCCCAAGATACTCATGACTTACTCACTGAAGTATGTTGCCCGAGTTCAGAACATCTTACAGAGGAAGCTTCCGTGCTACAAGACACACCCTTGGGCAAGATTCGACTTGTTTTGATATCGATGCTCCTTTGCACCATATCTTGTAGCAACTTTTTGGCAGTTTCAGGTGCTTTATCAGCTCCGTCGACCCTAGTAGCAATGTCGTAGACAATTTTCTCCAAAACAGAGGAGGCCAATCTCTTGTCCTGTGGTGACTCCCGCAGCAGATCCAAAAGTGTGCGAGACCTCTCTTGTGCTTCTGTAGTACCTTCAACAGTCAACTTTAGAAGCCCTGGAATTGCACCCTCGTTCAGAATAAGTGGTCTGTACTTACTTCGGCAGCTCTGGCATAACGTAAGCAAAGCCCCCACCGCATGCTCCATGCTAATTGGAGAACCGTCTTCGACTGTTTCCACTAAGGCTAAAATCCCACCGTTTGAGCTTGCAATGGCTGTTCTACCTTCATCAGACTTTGAAAGTATTTCAAGCAAAGCACTAACTTTCTCAGCAAACTTGGAATGCTTCCTACATTCCTTGAGAAGATTAATTAGAGCTGGAACTGCTGCGGCATCAAGACATGCTGAGGCACTTTCTTTGCAGGTGAAAAGATTATGCAAGGCAGTAACTGCATCAACTCTTCCTTGGACACTTCCAGAGCTGAGAATTTGAACTAGAAGAGGTGCAGCTCCAGAAGCCAGAATGGTTGGCTTGTTTGGTGTAGCAGTGGAGAGTGTTAAAATAGCTGCCGTAGCTAGTTCCCGTAGGCTGCCATGATGAATCTTAAGGAGCTCTACAAGAGGGGGCACTGCACCATCGGCCACTATCTTGATCTTGTTTCTGAAAATATAACAACAAAGTATTTTGCATGAGAAAATCTCCATTATGTGCAGTTAAAACAATCTTCTTGGAGAATAAGTTTGAAAACTTTTGCAAACTATAGAAATGCCACCTCCAAAATGTGTGGCATATGCCGAAGATATCAACCTTCATGCCTATAAATTCATTAGAATGCCTTTATCCTTCTTAGTTGCCCATTTTTCTTAAAACAGTCCTCACGTATCTGGTACAAAATATAACTACAAACTTCCCTCTAGAAAATTGGATCTATAGCTAAGATAAAAAGCATGGCAGTCCATGGATGATAATTATCCATCAAATTTCAGGATTCAGGCAGAATGTCTCACTTAAAGGGTGGAATAGGAAAAGAATATTAAATGGATCTTCCAGCCAAGATAAAAAATTCCCAAAGGCTGAAGCTTGAGAGATTGATCGCATCAAGCAACAGCTCAAGAACCATAATCAACAGAGAGAATAATAAAACTCAGTTGGTTCATCACAAGTGAAACAATGGAAATCTGATTCACGTACTTCAGCTAATTGGCAAATTAATCATCATCACAGATTTCAAATATACCACTAAGACACAAGAATGGTAAAAGTGAAACTAGGTGACTATCTTAGCAACAATTTCTCTGCAACAAGCATCTCTTAGTACCAAACAACAATGATTCCTTCCAACAGTACACTTTATATCAGGAGAATCCCATGTTCTTCATCCAAAAGTCCGATTATATGCCGTGCTCTCATACTTCAACACACTTTTTCCATATAAATCCATCAAAGTAACTCCTCCACCATCAATCTAACCCCAGCATCTTAGGATGCCATTCTTATCATGAAGGCAAAACTCCCTACTAAGCGAAAAAACGTCTAGACAATCATATCCCTGTATTTCCCTCAAATCTCTTGCTAAAAGTTCACATCGATAAATCAGAGATCTTCAATCTGCTCTCCCAGAAAGGAAGAAAAAGAAGCAAGAGAAACCATAGGCCCAGTTAAACCGAGTCAATCGCAACTCCATCCAACTTCATCATCAAGAATTCACTGCCTATTCCGAAGCCCGACCACTCAATCTCCACCCATAAGCTCAACTGGTCAATGAATCTCCCTCAACCTCGAACCTTTCACCCACGGCATACTGACTCAAACCTCTCTTCATCTCTCGGCAACAGTACAGTGAAATCGATACACACGGGCGAAAAACCGAAGCACCTGATGCAATTCTACAGCAGAGAGCTCAAAAACCTAAAATCAATCACCAGAGAGAGAGAAGAGAGAGAGTGAGAAAGAGAGGAAGAGAGAGAGAGAGACCGTTCGTTCCTGACGGCGAGATTGAGGAGCGCGAGGAGCGAGGCCTCGCGCGCCTCGTCGTTCGGGGAAAAGAGCATGAGGACCAGCGGCTGGACGACTCCGGCGGCGGCGAACCTCGACCTCGTCTTGAGCGACGACGACGGGGACGAGGAGGAGGACGCCGACCTCCGGACGGCCGTCCTGATGTCCCTGGCGGCCTGGATTTTGGCGTGGAGATCCCCGCCGATCAGCCGCTCCGACACTTCCTGTACCAGCAGGCTGCTCCGGCTGTGGCCCCGCTGCTGCTGCTGCTTCCACACGATCACCTCGCCTCTCGCTCCCTCTCCTCCTCCCGATGCTCCTCCTTCTTCTTCTTCGTCGTCGACCACCGTATCGTCTTCATCCGCCATTTTCCGGCTTCTCCTTCCTCCGTCCGGCGCTTCTCTCTCTCTAGGAGGACCGGCGCCGAGCTCCCCCTCTTTCTCTCTCTAGGTTGTTGATTTGATGCTGGTGGCGAGACGATTACCGGAGTTTCTACGACGGGGCCAATCTTTTTTCTTTTTTCTTTTTTTAGTTTTATTTTCTTTTTTCCGGCTTGTTTGTTCTGGATAATGGGAATTTTTTTTTTCAGAAATAACGCTTAACGCTTTTTAGAGGAATTTATTTAGATGGGGGAGAATTTGATATAATTATATTGGTTGATACCACAAAAAATCCAAAATTATATACCTTTAATAAATTTATCCCAAATTATCCAAAACTATATAATCATAATAAATTTATTTTCTGTTAGTTTCCATTAAATTTTATAGTCAAATTATTAAATTGAATGGCACATGACTATTGACGAAAGATATCTTGACTTTAGGTTTTATTCTCTATTTGTCACAGACATACTAATTTAGAGGTTTTCATGATATTAATCAAATTTATCGAAAACTAGCAGAAGGTAAATTTATTATAAATATATCAATTTAGAATTTTTAGTGATAGAAAAATTAATTTAGAGTGAATTCATCATAAATATACATAATTGAAGCTCTTCACGGTATTAATCCTAATTATATTTCATAATTTGTGCTTGGCAAAGGTGTACTCTTTTTTTTTTTGTTAAACCTCTTGGTCCATTTTTTTCATGAATTTTTTTCATCACTATCTACCTCGTGCTAGATATTAGAAATCGAGGGAATTGCAGATTCAATCTTCATCGTACTGTATAAATTTAAATATAATCTTAGTCCTTTCAATTGAATTAATATTGTCCTAAGCCTTTGTGAGAAAAAAGTAATCAAATTCTTGCTCAATTTTTTACTTGAATTTCTAATATAACGGTCCAAACATCAACAACTGTTTACCATGTCAGATTTTTTTTTTTTTTCATTTTCTTTCCTTCTTTACCACAACCTCCTAGCTGATCGAGCCCTGCTAGTCAAGCCTTGGCCAACCACTTCTCCGTCGGTGTCGCGACTTTAAAGCCATCCTCCCATCGGCGCCATGCCTTCTCGCCCCTCACTTCTCTCCTATGTCGACAATTGTGAGGAGGCGGAGGCTAAGTAGTTGCAACCTTTGCCATGGCATCACCTGATGCTGCATAGGATCGAGCGACGCCGACGCCGATCGGCGTCGCCGGATTCGGCATCGCGAGTCCTTACCTGACGCGCAACGGGCCGGAGGAGAGCAGAGTGAGACTCTGAGGGAATGGTTGAGAAAAGGGTCTCATGGGATAGCTGATGGCAAGCATGAAAAGGAAAGGTTCGACGGCAACAGGTTGGCGTCGTGCGGCGAAGGTTGCAAGTGAGAGTGGATTGGTAGTACCGTGCCTTATTTTTCTTGCCATCGTTTTAATTAAGTAAACCGATTATTTCAAGTGAACTTGTTTACATCTGGTGGCCAACTGTGACACGAAGGATGATCCGTGAAAATTAGAATTTTTGTTAGGGTTACCTCATTAATATAGGAAATGACCTATATGATTTTATTTTGCTAATGATATACCCAAGAAAAGATAATTCAAATTTTCTGAATCTAAAGTCATGGTCTTGTACGAAATGACATGATTGACCTTTCAACGTCCACTCTTCATCTTCAATCTAAATCCCCGCAAATGTAATGTCATAAACTCAAGTGCTCCCCAAACATGGCTTCGTCCATCCACTCATTCAATCACTAATAATAAATTTCACTATTTCTTTTTCTAGCATATTTCTATTAATAATATCTCATATGTCTATCGAATGAATAGACGGACAAACGAATAAAGCGTAACTCGAGAAGTATATATAAATACTAAAATCTTAGCAAAGAGATAATAATGATCCAAACAAATTGGTTTTTCACTCAATTATGAACAACACAAAAAAAAATATTACGTGGATCAACCCACAATTCTAGCGATTTGTTCATATGTTAAAAAGCTCAGGAACAAATATTTTTTAAATAGAATCGTGGGTAATTTTTTTAGGTGAAAGTGCGAGGAAAATATCACAAAATTGTCGTACGTAAAAGATCAAGAACATGCTCAGTTCGTTCATTCATTCGTCAGATCCGGAGATTTCACTGATCGATGCGAGCGCAGGTTGCCAAGTCGGCGTGACTTTGTCCTTCCTCTTCTCCCCACCGGATTGACTTTTCTTCTTCAGCCCTTTCCTTGCATTCTCCACCACCTTGCCGTGCTTCCTCTCCGCCGCCGCCGCCCCGGCCGCCGCCGCCGGCCCTTTCCTGGGCTTCTCGTCGATCCCTCGAAAGCTGACGTGCTTCTTAGCAGTCGAGCTCTTCCTCTTGGAGACCTTGAAGCAGTCGGCCGCACTCGTGCCGCTCCCGCCGCCTCGCTCGACGAACGAACCGCTCGAGTCCCCATCGTTGCTCCTCCTGGTCGCCGCCGCGCCGCCGCCGCGGAAGGACCGCGAGGCGCTGAAGTCGGCCGACCTGTCGTCCCTGCCGGGCCGCCGGGTCCCGCGGCGCAGCTTCTTCACGGTGCGGCGGGGGACGAGGTAGTACTTCTCCCCGAGGGCGAGGGTCTCGTGGGGCCCCACCACCGCCTCCCAGGGGCGCCGGAACACCTCGGGCCTGGTCACGTAGAACGCCGGGTACCTCTCCACGATCCGCGCCGCGGGGACGGGCATGAAGTAGCACTCGACGCCGCCCCCGGCGTGGACGATCTTGAGCGCCGAGGAGGAGGCGGCGGCGGCGGCCTCCTCCTCTGCGGCGGCGGCGGCGGCAGCAGGCTTGTGGAGCTTGAGCAGCTTGTGGAGCATGGTGTCCGAGGGCCGACGGCGCAAGGATGGATCGATGAGCGAGGTGGTTTGACCGGGGGCGGTTTCCCTTTTATGGGTCGGGGATGTCGATGAAGCCGAAGGGGAATGGCCGGCGGCATATCTGCTTCGGCCGGGGGGACGGATGATGATGATGGAGACGAGGCTGATGAAGAAGGTGATGCCGACCTTGGACTATGCAGGACCGCGCGAGTAATGCGAAGAGGGCGACATCGAAGCTGGCCGTTTGCGAGTTTGCGTAGGTGAGTACGAGGCGATATCTCGTGTTTGTCCGTCTCTTCTTGGCCTCGTTCGCATGTTTTGCTACCTCCGACGTTAGCTTCTTGTTCTCACTGAGAACTTCTCAGTGCTGCCGGACTTCCCGGGGACGCGGATTCCTCGCCACAAAGATCTTTCGACGAAACTCCTGAAATCTTGACGTGCAAACTCAAAGATGTTCGCTGCTCTTTGGGGTTTGTTGGCTGGAGCGGAAGGATTTTTCATGAATTCTTTCTATGGACTTTCATGCGTTTAGTTTGTAGAAAACAAGAAGTCGATAAAAAATAATTTATGGCCGAAGAAAGCATGCATTCTTAAAGGTTGAGAAAATGAATTCCCTAACTTGAAAAAAGAGAAAACATTTTCTTGGAAAATGAAAGTCTCAAAAACATTTTTCTTTTTCCGCAAACTTTTCTTCGAAACAAATACATCCTTAGACTATCGGTAGGACCTAAGTTTTTTAATTATATCGACTGAGTCTAAATATTTTCAAATTTTGTTAATGGAGTACATAAAATCAATTTTGACTGTAAATCGCTGACATGAACATCCATCCTATAAGACATGATCAACATCAACATTGATAATTTTTAATGTATTAATATTTTTTGAATTTTTTATATTTTCCTTCTTTTTCTTTATTCTTCTTTACTTTTTTCTTTTCTTTTTTACTGTTAAGATCATATAGGGGGCTGCTAACCACTAGCCAAGGCCCAACGACCTTCACTAAGCACTCGGCCAGGTCTTGCGACCCTCACTCACAACTAGAAAAGGGCTGTAACCCACACTTGGTGGCCAACGAGGTCTCATTGCCCTTGCTCAGAGTTAGGTGCTTCATGCGAGGGTAAAGAACCCTCACTAGCCATCAAGTGATAATCGTGATCATTTTCAGTCAAAGTTGACCAAATAAGCTCAATTGATAAAATGTAAAAAAAATTAGCAAAGAATTAGTAAAAGTGCAATAAAATTGAGACTTTTGGGGTAATTTTACCGTGGAGCTATGCATTGACAATTTGAAAGACAAACTATTATTCATGATTTTTACGTTGGTGTGTTCAAAGAGCTAACTTCCAAAAGTTGTCTTCTACTTCAGAAACAGTCAGAGTTTCCCTTTACATGGATGTCCTTTTCTCTGCCTAGCGATGTCAACGGCATCAAGTTCTCCTACATAACATGGACTCGAAGTTCGCAAAAGCACTAGATGTCAATCGTCCCCGATTGTGAATTTTTCAATTCGACGACAATTTTACACAGTACCATGCTCGAGAGACAAAACTGTTACCCTCACATACCATAGAGTATATATGTTTTCAAGTAACATATGACGACAGGAGATAATCATATTATAGCATTAGCCGTCCGAATCACTTCCAAATTCAAAATCACAAATTTCTTGGCAACAAATTATCAGCACAACATTCCAGCAAAAACTTATAACAGTACTCCGAAGAAGGGCCAAATTTACCCCCAATAGAATTGCGGTACGGTAGCAGCATCTATTTAAAGCATTTGGCGCGGCACAAGGTGGGAACATCAGCAAGGCAGGGCGGGGATGGTCTTTAGTCCCACCATGCTCATTCATACGCGTCAAAATAACACTATCTTAAATATTAATCAGTAACGAGTAATGTACTACGACATAATCTATTATATCACATACCTCATTATAACTTATTCCACTTAATTTAATCTAAAGAAGAATGTATAATGTATGCTATTAAGTGATCGATACAAAACACGTAATACCAATAAGTAGAGTCGCACTTATGAGATTGTGATCTTTTACTTAATAGGTTTAAATTAGCATAGTTCGCAATTGTCATGAAAATTCTTATGAACTATACAGTTCTACTATATAGGTTGAAAGAAAACTAATCAATTTTTTTTTTCTCCATACGAGGCGGGGAAAAGCTCCTTATGGGGCAGGGAGAGAGAATGTGATTCCTGACCCCTCCCCCTCCCGTCCCATGCGCAACCCTGCCGTAAATAGTCAAATGAAATCTAATACATGAAATGAGGTGATCCGGGTAAACAGCATGCTTTGCCAGTACAGACCATAACATTTAGAAAGTGTCATGCAGAACATAGTCTAAAAACCCTCCAATTCAGCAACAAAGACAGGCCAGCATTGAGACAGCAGGGAAACACACTAGGCATAAGAGAACCACATTGCCTCTAGATACGACATTAAGGTAATACAATTCTGTTATTTCACCTAAATAACAAAATTTGCATGCCTCAGTATTCTGGACCTGCAGAAACAAATTATTCAGGAAAATGTGTATAGCGTTCGTCTCTCAAAGGACATATGAGACCACTCATCACAACCGCGTAAAGGTTGGAGTCTGATACAGAGAACAAAATACCAAGTCATCAGCCATGATTCATCATATCCAAACAATGAACATGGAGATGGTTCGTGAAATTCATGGGGACTGTTAATCAAGTTCACCTAAGGGATCAGGATTTGAATCATGCTCGATTGGTGAACCACATATTCAAATTGACAGAGCACTGAATCATCATCCATCGCTGTAAATGGCGAAAGCAGTCGTGTATAAATAGAGAACTTATCAGAATTATCTCAACGTTAACAATTATGCAGTCTTGCTAAGAGCGCCAAAGGAAATTAACTAACGATGAGCAAGTCAGAGCAGCGGTATGGAAATCTGATTTAACATTGCTTACTCAAAGTTCAATCAAGAAATCCAACTGCTCCGGAAAAAAGGATGGCAATATTTCACAGACACAAAGTCAGAGTGCTTCTGGAGAATCAGATGAAACCACTAGTAGACAACATGTAAACTGAGAAATGCAGAAATAAAAGATGCTATCCATTAATGTTGAATCAAATATTCCTTCAGTAAGCAGCTGAATCTACTCAAATGTTCGCTTTGCTTATACCAAGTACAACAGTTGCATACATCCCTTTCCAGCTATCAAAATTCACTTTACAGGCAAGGCAACAAAAGATGAAATGGAATCGAAAGTCGACCAACGACCTATATATCAACTTACCAAACCCTATAAACTTTGAAATGAAGAGGAAAACCCGAAAAAATATTCTCACTACTCAAATATATCAGTGGGTTCCAATTCTAGGGCAAGAGGGAAGAAGAAAAAAGGGTACAAGAAGAAACCAGGAAGAGTCGAAACCACAAAAATGAAGAACAATAACATCATAAAAAAGAGCTTAAAGTGAACCTGAACATCATGATCTCAACTTTACTTCAATGATCGACCAGCTACAGGTTAACTGCGCCTTTTATCTCTTCAATGAACAACGAGAAGATACAATTGACTCCAGCCTCCTTTACGTTGATCGTGTACTTACTCCCAGAACCAACCAATGCCGTATCTTCAAGATGCTTACTCAACTCATGGGAGCTCTCCTAAAAAATTACCCGTAGAGGTGGACTTCTTTACCGGGTGTAGTCAAAAGGAAGAAAAAGTATCATTTCTCAGTAGTTACTGGGCCAGGCCATCTGCGCATGCTGTGGCTGCTGATACACATTGGCCGCAGGTCCTGTCATATCAACTGCTCCACCCAAGTCTTGAACAGCTGTAGATGTTGGGACACGGTTAGAGCTCTCACTGCCACTCGAAGGTGGCAAATACTGGCAAACCTGCCATGCTTGTGTCAGAGGAAATGTAACATGCTGACCTTGCTGAGGAAGGTTGTAAAATGAAGTGGTTGGTAAGCTAGGAATTTCACGGCCAGGTGCAGCAATCCAAACCCGTGACCCTTCGCTCTGCAGAAAAGTAAATCTGTCAAGGTTGGTGACAAAGTTCCCCAGGGAATATGAAACTTTATTGTTAATAAATTTGACAGAGGACGCTTCTCATCCTATAGCGTATTTGCATCTTCCCACACTAATAGAACTTAGCCAACATGTCAAGATCATGGGATGTCCCTTACCCACAATAACCAGACACCACCTTTACGCAAACACCATCTAAGAAAACCCTCAGCATTACTCATCTAGCACCAGTTCCTAAACAACAGATATCCCCTAATAAGTAATAACACCAGCAATAATACCAGATAAAATAACCTCATACTCTGCCAATCTTGCTGCATGACATCCAACTTTAAATAACTAGCACTCCCTTCTTAACATAAATCAACTGAATCTGCCTGAAGCAACCAGAGTGAGAGGAGAGCCTTCAGTAAGTCTACTTTTATTGCTCATGCTAAATAGGTACCCTTCTAGATGAAGTTACCAGAAGAATGTGACCACTTTTACAAAAAATATATGGCAAATTACAGTAAAACAAAGCCAACCTGTTGTCCCGTGATGTACATATTATTTTCCTTGAACTGAGATGCACCAAGCTCCTCATTAGTATTGGTGTTCCCAGCCGTCGCAGCAGAGCCAGAATTATAACCAGCGGCAGATGAACCATAAGGCCCATAACTAATCGGCACTCCTACATGGGTCGGATTACCAGTATTACCAGCTGTTTTATACTGAGGTAGTGGATATTTGACTGCCGGAGCAGCAGCAGTAGGCGGTGCAGGGAATAAACTAGCTGCCTGAGGCTGCTGAGCAAATGTGCCGTTTGCTAAGAACTGGGGAATGGCTGGAGGTGGAACAAAAAATTGAGGGTAGTAGTGTCCATAATGAATGTAATTTGGAGGATAAGGAGCCATATGAACGCCAGTGGGGGGACGGAATACGGGGAGTGGTTGCTGAGTCATGGGAAGTGAGTTTTGCATGAGCCCAGCAGTCTGAGTCACAAGGGGAGTTGGTCCAGCTGTAGACAGAACTAAGGAGTTCCCACCCTGTGGCACAATGAACATGTGGAAACATCACTAATTGATAAAAATAGAGTTTTGCGGTTGAGAATCTTCAGATTAATAGGACAATGCCTTCCTCCAATCAAAAAATTGCTTGAAACAACAATAACAAACATGAGGATCCGCTTACACCTGGATGCAGCGTTAATTACCAAATCATGAGACATACATTAATTCTTAAAACGTTAGATCCCTACTCAGAAGACAGAAAGATGTACAGAAACAGAACAAAGTCAAGCTTCTTTCACGATAAAAGAAAATCCAAGCTCCAATGGTCCATGTCCCTTCACCTTCAAGAAAGATGTCACACATTCCTCTTAAGGTTCAAACTTTAGCTACCAGGGGTCAGCTTACATTTGTTTGAATATGAAACTACGTTCATAGAGACATGTAAAGACAGAAAAGGCAGCAAGTCTGTTAACTAGCACCATGCCAACCACAAGCCACTAACAATTTTCATCAGAAAGAAAACTGAACCAAACAGGTTGCTTTCAACATGAACTAGAATGTTCCACTTATCAGATCATTCAGGTCCGTCAGCAGACTCCATTCATTGTGATACAAGTTTATTATAGATGCTAGAGATTATGAGATCTTTAAGATTTAGCCATTCTTTTAGATATTGCACTGTACTGGGATGAAGGGGCAAGCCTTGGACAGGATGGTACTAACTGATAGCGGGGTGTCGTCAATTCATAAGGCCCAAATTGTTGGTGAGCTCACTGCTGTCATTGGATGCTAAGTTCAAATATAAACGTTTGGCATTAGTTGGATTTTTACAACAATATTCTATTTCAAAAGACTCATGCATCAGCAGTGCACATGCAGGAACAAAAGGAGAACGTCAGTGGGAGTTTCATGATCATTCTGAAAATATGAGTTGATCACTAGCTCGAAAAAATGATAAGCAACCAAATTGTGGAAAAGTAACCTGAACATTCTCATGGCAATTTGTGTGGAATTACAGGCTTTATCTGAGCAGGATTCAGAAGGCTGGAAGCTGACATTTCAAAAGCTAACAGCTTATTTCTTAAGTCTGCTACTTAGTAAACTGCTATCTACTTAGAAGACAACATACAGGATTGATTAATTTCCTTTCTTCTATCAGCAAAAGCTGATATATACACCCTGAATGATGGGTCTATGACTCTATAACAGCAATGCATTTATTTAGCTGGTATGAGTTATTATTCGCACTTCAGAAGTTCTGACAAACCATTTTATGCAGGCTTCAAAGATAAAAAAGCAGATTGGCAGCAGGCAACAAGCACAGATGAAGGAAAGCTAAATGAACTACTCCACTATAGGATGTTCCAATGGTGGAATAGTTTTTCAGCCTCAGTTATGTTCACAATTGGAAGGGAGTAAATTACAAGGGACAAAGTTCCAGAACGAAAACATCAACCAGTTCTTATCAGGAGCAAACTCATCAAAATACATAATATAAGAAACAAAGTATCTCCACAAACCTCCTGAGAAGGCTGAGAAGTCTGTTGCTGCAAGACCCCAACACTGTCATTGTACTTAGTAGCAACTCCCGGAGAAGAAAAGGGTGAAAGGCGGCCATCGGTATCAATGCCTGACCGATAGTATTGAGCAGAATAAGTTGGATCAAATGGTTGTTGAACCTGGATACAAGGCCATGGAAGAAAAATCGTGAACCAAAAGCTTAAATCGACAGCTAGAGTACTATAGCAAAATGTAGCAATCTGCCTATAAAAGTACAGAAATAGGTGAAATTCTTACTACAAAGCTTGGAAGGCGAGAAGCATCCCGTGTTTGAGACTCAGAATTTTCAAAAGAAGCAATCTGACTTCCAACTACTGGGGGCCCAAACCCAAAATTATAGTTGGGAGAAGTATGAACTGCCGACTGGTGTTGGCCTAATGCACCTTCCTGCTTTAACTCTTTGTAATTAGGAGCTGCACTCGAAGAGACATCATCCTCAGCAGGAGAAACACTCTCAGGCACTTGCTTCGGTGATTGTGGATAATCCGGATAATTTTCTTCATCAGCAGTTGCTGGGGCAATCTGGCCGCTGTAAAAACATGATAAAAATGATATTTAATCCAACTTAAAGGTTCAGAACACCTACACCATCCAAATGCTAATTATAGCACCACTCAATGTCCAGATACAACCAAATCAATGAGTTCCTCTAATAAACCGAAAGAATTATGGGTAAGGTACATATCCCACTCAGTTCCCATTTTTTGCCTCAGACCTAGAGCAGTATGAACTAAAGCTCCAAAACAATGCCCTTGAGCTTCCAATTATCCAGCCAAGTCAGAAACCACCACAAACGACACTAATTAAGATGGGTGCCTCTTGCTGTTTGATGTTAGCATTAGCTCTTGTCTACCCAAACTTCATTATCGTGTCTTAGCCCGTGAATAACTACAGGCAGCAAAGCAATCGCTAGGTCACTAAATGTTCAACAAATTATTAGGGTTTACTGACGTTCAGAGTAGCGGTCGCTAATAAATGTATTTTACTAAGCAATATGGGCAATAATGACTTCCAGTTGAAAATTCAACATTTCATAAGGGCTCTAACGGATGTTTTACTGCTTACAAACCTTGAGTCCTCCATGGTTTCCTCGACAGCCAGAGACATTTCTGAGACAATTGTGGAGCTTTTATCACTCTCAGGAGCACTGATGGAGTTTGTACTTATGCCAAAACTTGCATCAAAACTTCCAAAGCTGAACTTGGTTCTTTCAGATTCAGGGACATGGATGTGGTTTGGGAGTATAACAGGTTGACGTTGTGAAAGACGTAAAGTCTCCAGCTTTTTCTGCAGATTTGAAGCCGCCTCTACTGGATCAGGAATGCTTGGTGCTGACTGCGAGGTGGTAACAGGATTGACTTCAGGTGCAACTGTTCCAGACCTTTGAGAAGCAGTAGGATTTGTTGGCTTTGGTTTCCACTCCTTGTTTGAACCCACTGTTAGAAAGACAAAGGTAATGGTTTAGGGAACCTAACCAACACTATTCATCAACAGACAAATTCACTTTCAACGGTATAGAGATAATGCCTTTCTGAGACCCAACTAGCTGCTGCGATCGATTGTTGTAATTGGATGATGGGCGACTAACAGAAGAGACACCGTGAGTTGAACCAAATGAATGCTGAGAGGGCTCCACAGTTCCAGTCTTGTCAGCCTCCTGAAATTGGTTAGGCATCTTTTCATGCTCGAGAGAGCCACCGACCTCAGAAGCTACAGCATTGATATTTAGGAAAAGCATTACCTAAGGAGCATCAACAAATATGAACGTTTTTAAAGAAGGAAAAACTTGTAAAGTTCCTACCAGTGGCTGCTTTATTTTTGCTTAGAGCATCTGGTTCAACAGGAGGTCGATGGCTCCCGACTTCACGTTTAATTGTACTCACAGAACTGGGTATCCGTGAGTCAATGGAGGGCAATATGACAGGATCAGAAGATGAGAAACAGACTGAAGAAGGTGGTGAAGGGTTAGGCATGGACTGCCCAGATGGGATGCCAGCTCCAACTGCCGTTTGGACACATCCATTGGTATCAAGTGGGGTTGATCCACTGTCTAACTTACTGAGACCATGGCTAGATGGTAAAATCATTTCAGAATGGCCTCTCCGATTTCCTCCAGATGAACGGACAGCATCAGTAACAGTAATATTTGCAGAGGATCCAGCATTTGGATGATCGGTAGCACCAGCCAAAGGGCTACAAAAGGTCATCATAGACATAACTCTAATAACTTCACTCCAGAGTAAATAATGCTTTGTATATTATGTAAATCAAATTGAATCTATGAAAATGCTCTCACCTTGCCACTGAGATACTCTCTTTATTTTTTATCCTGTGTGAAGTAGGACCGACACCCTTATCTGCTGCTGGATAAATCCCATTCTCCTTGGCGGCAGCAGCATTCCTGCCATCACCAGCATCTGAGAAGAGATGCAACAATACAATTAGATAGGGTTCATGAGACAGATAAATAAGTAACTTTACTATATGGCCATTCGCAGATAACAGCCCACACAAGGCTTCTCATGAAATGCCCAAACCACATGTCGTGTAATGAGAGAGGCTACACATATTTGCCACCAATTTAAGAATGGCAAGTATGTAAACATCAAACAAAGAGATATCGGTCAAGAGACCACTGTAAACAGTTAAAGAATACGATAGATGAAATAAAATTGATTCCCAACAGGCATTTACCATTTGATACATGTCGAGGCAAATAATTGGAACGACCACCCTTACTGCCTCGTCCCTGCGAGCCAGGCTGCCACCGGGACTCTGATGACTCTCTGTTCGAACTCTGCGCAAACGGAAAAAGAGGAACATTGACCACATGGCAAATTGAGAAGATTTGACAAAATCACTAATCAGATTTTGCCAGGAATATTACAGGCAATTCGAAGATTGGCAAACATACAGGATCATGCAAAAAAAAGGCAGCAGAAAAACAACCAACTGGATAAAATGAAAAATATGGAGAACATCAATAAACTCATACCTCCTTTTTCCTGTCACGCTTCCTCTTAACCTCATGAAACGTATCTGAGTACAAAAAGCACAGAGTTAAATTTTCAAAAGGATCATAAGTCACTAAAGGCTAAGCAATACAACTTTAGCATGAAAAGCAACAAATGAGTTTCAGTGAGACCGTAGACAAAATATGAAGCAAAATGAAAGAGTAAAACCGTTCCCCCGGTAAATATAATTGCTTGAATAGATTGAAAAAGGAACGCTGAACACCAGAAGTTCATGCATTGTACTTCTTCAATGCCTCACACCCTCTTGAAATTCAGATACTCCTACTGCAGCAACGTGGAAAAGACTTAAAACCAATCGTCTCCATTTTTTTAACGTAAAGGATCACACTCAAAGTCCATGAAGCCATAAAATCATGGTGGAAAATAAAGATTTATTGATACAACATATCAAGTAAGATGAGAAGGACAAAAGCTGCTTTATAGCTGCACAAGTTGATCTTCAGCACTAGATAAGAAATTGTTTATATCGAAACAACAGCGGCATAAGTATGATGGAAAACCAACAGTTCACTTCCAGAGTGACCGCCAAATATGTGGAAGCAGAGACACCACTCACTCTGAATTTCGAAACAGAAATATGTAGAACAGAATGCTTTTGAATTTCAACCCCAATTATATAGCGCAAAAATTAACGTAAATCGCCCTTAGCAAGTTCCTTTCGAAGATGCTTCTTCCTGTAGACAGAAAAGATATGTCTTGTCCTAATAGTTGTAGCAAGCAAAAGGACAGGAAAGGAATATGAAAAACTATTCCCATCAATAATTCCACACAAGTGAAATCAGAAAATCCAGAACTTCACTTGCAATATGATTCCTTGCTAGTCGATCACCACTTTCTTCTACCCGCAAACAGAAACAGCAAAAAATGCATCATATCATTCAAACTTAACAAATCACCAGGTACTTTTACCGGAAGTTCCATCATAACACTAATGGCAATCGAAGGAACGAGTCTCGGTACATAAAATGAACACTGCTTTACAAGCCAGAGGGATTGTAGGGCTACTAGAGAGCTGAGACAGCTAAAACTCATCGCGCTTACAACTTCTCATACAACGCCGACCTCCCTAACAAATTTCAAATCTTTACAGAAATTACAGCTCCAGGACTCGAACCCAGAAGATTAAAAGTCTCCAACGCAAAGATTAGACGACCACGACAAAACCCATCAAAGGACCGAAAGAAAGTAAAAAAAAGAGCTACAAAATCAAGATCGACCCCCCACCCCGAGCGGGGACCCTGAGCTGAGAAAGTGGAATACCCTGAAAAAGGAGCTTCTGGGTGGTCTCGTTTGGATCCATGGAGCATTCCCTGAGCATTGCGTAAATCTCCTCCTCACTGTGGTTGCCCATGATCTCCTTTATGTCCTGGATCGTCTGCCTCACGCCGCTCGGGATGTTGGGGACCTTGGACCCACCACTGCTGCTCATCTTCGATTAACGCCTCCTCAAACAAGAAAAACCAAAACCCACTACAGGAGAAGAACCCCCCCGTTTCTCGCCCTCGCGGCGAAAGAGCACACGTGCGTCCGATGTCGCTCTGCGTGTAAGGAGCAGGAATTGGGGAGAGGAGGCGGCGGCGGCGGAGAAATGGGCGATTCGGGATTGTGGGTAATGGAGGGACGGAGGTGGCGGAGGCGGCGGAGACGGCAGCGGCGGCGGCGGCGGCGGCGGCGGTCGAGTGAGGGAGAGAATCGATCGGAGTGATTTGGGGTTGATGGGGGTTTTCGAATTGATCTAGGTGAAGTAGAGAGAGAGAGAGAAAGAGAGAGAAGAAGAGGGAGAGAGAGGGAGGAGGCAAATGAAAAAGAAGAGTGTGTGTCTGATGACAGTGTAGGGCTGTTTTTTCAATGCCTTGGTTAATGGGGTTTTTTCCTTTTTCATTAATTCCGATAATAATAAATAAATAAAGATTATTAACATCAACAATGTAGTTGGTATTTTAAATTTAGCCAAGTTTGATTTATTGAAATTAATATTAATGTTCGAATTGGGTTATGAATATTCGCCCACTTGTTTCTTGCACGCATCCGGTCCGTGTTGGGTCATGACATGGTCAGAACAAAATAGTTGTCCAAGACAATATAATTCATATTCAAACGAGGTAGGTTCAGCCCGTGGTACTAGAGTTGATTAGTGAGTATTAATTCGATTTTTTATAATTAAATTAATTCACGGCGATATCATTAGCCGTGACATGATTACTCTATAAGAAATTAAGAGCACGTATTTGAAGATGAAATAAAAAAGTTCAGCTGAAAAAGAAGACTTTAGGAAACGTATCAAGGGAAAAAAAAGGGGGGAGGAAAATAAGTTGAAGAGATAGAGCAAGCGAGAAGGGGTGGCATTGCAGGTAAGGGACTCATCAGTAGGGGTGAGCATAGTTTTAGAGTTGAATTTGAAACTAAAGAATCGGATCAATGAGAACCCGTCAAATTTCAGGTTATAAGATATGTAGATTAGATTTCAAATTAACTCGAAACTTGGAATAGAATTTTGTGTTTTTCTTAATCTATATCTTTATGAGGTATGATGATGAGTATATAATTTACAATCACTAGTCTAAACTTTCATTTTATGGTCGAAACTTTTCTTTTGTTAATATTTTATATTCTTCATATGTCTAAATATAAGTTGTGATTAGTAGATTTTAGCAACGTGTAGTGGTCATTAAATGTGTGATTCACCACAATCGTTTCTATTAATAATACAGCTGGAACTTGAGTAGACTCTGAAATTGATTCTAAAACTTGTGATGGGATAGGTTATAAGTTTCAAGGTATGCAAAATAAATTACAAGTTATAAAAAAACGAGGAATCTATTCTAATGAGTAAGTTTCAAGTTTCAAATAAAACTTATATGGAATGTAAAACCGCTCATCTCTATCGATAACATCCCATCGCATGGTCGGGATCATATTCGACATGTTTGCTTTTTCGAGTTAGAGAAGGAGAGAGTCGCCATTGGATTTGGCATAGGGCGATGGTGACCAATGTGCCATGGTCCCCCTCTATTTCTTTTTATTACTATTTCCAATTAAGCATAATGGAAACAGCTAAGAGATAATTTGTTGTCGCTTATAAATAAGTAAAGCGTAAAATTTATTGTTTTTTTTGTCGAAGCTTAAAATATTATCCAAAATACCAAAATTTATAAAAGCAATATGTGTGTATTTACACATCAACGTTTATATCTTTGTGAAAGTTTCTAGCGTCTTGCTTGAAGGAGAAATAAAAATTTGTGCCGCTAAATTTAGATGAAGTACGATGGGAAAAAAATTAAAGTTAGTATAGACATGTCCTGAATAATTGTTGGGTATGTCTCACCTTACTTTTTTTTTTTTTCCAGATTCTCTCTTTAAGCTTTTTATTTCGTTCAAGCCTCTAAAATTTTTCAGATTAACTTTGACGTCATGTCACATTGATTTTATTTTTTTAAATGCTGCATTGATTGAAACTACTTTTACTTTCTTTATTAGTATGATATGCTATTCATTTTTGTGAATTTAATTTTAAGTATTTCAGGGCGCGTTTGGTAACGCTTCTGCTCTTTATAACAATTTTTAATAAGAAATTATTCTTTTTTATTCTATTCCCGAGAACAATTTATAAGCATTTTAAATTATTTGGTAACTGTCCAAAATTTCAATTCTCAAAATAGAATTGCATTCCGTGCTCAAAATTTATAATCTAAATCATTTTCTTTTAATTTTTAAATAATTTTATTACTTTTTTCTTCTTTTCTTTCTTTCTCCTATTCTTCTTCTTCAAGTGGTTGGTCACTGGCCTTGGGATGATCGACGACTGACCGGCCATACGAGGGCTGGCGACCTCATCGGAGCATCATCGGCAGTTGGGCGAGGCTTGGCTAAGTCATGGTTGGGCGAGCGGCCTCACCTAGATCTAGTGAGGTCAAGCCTCGCTAGTGGCCAGGCGGGCCTCGTCAGGCTAGGCGAGCCTTGCCGGGGTTGGGCGAGGCCCGCTTGGCCACTGGTAAGCTCCTTGGACCTTGTCTTGGCTTGGTGAGCCTCCGGCGACCGGTGGCGGTGGGCGACGGACAACAACCGTGGCGGTGGCAGTAGATGAAGAAGAAGAATAAGAAAAAAGAAAATAAAAAGAGAAAATATATGCTTGATTCTATAATTGTTCCCAATAATAAGAATTAATTTTATTTTTTTTATTTTTGATTCCGTTCCAAATCTACTTCAGGGAACAAAAAAATAGAAATTTGTTCCTAGAAACAAAATTTTTACCAAACACGATTTTATTCCAAAATTACTCCCGAAAATAAAAAAAATAGAAATTTTACTATTTGGCCAGTTACTAAACATGGCCTTAATCTTCTTCATTGTATCAATATACTAGGTAGGTTGATTTCGCTTGACCATAAATAGTCTAGGGCCGAATTGGGTGCCATTGAGGTAATAGAAGTAGTGAGATAGTTTTGAATTTTTTAAACATCAAATTTATTTTTTTCAATAAGTTAAGAAAGTATATTAATGAATTCATTTGATTCCTATCATGCTCAAATCGCCCTCTCTTATCATTTAAAAAATGGCGCCATTACACAATTTTTGAGATATTTCAAATGTGGAACCAAAATCCGATTCGAAATGTTCCTCAAACTTTCTTTAATTTCTATATTAATCAAATTTTTGGGCAAGATAATTAAATTTTCAAATAAATTTTCTTCATTTATTTTTAAAGTATGTTTTTCTCATACGGACGTTGGTTTTACAAAAATCTTCACTTGTTTCAGAGGGAAGGGACTACGCTCCTAGAAGATTTGGAAGAGGCTATAACCTAAGATGAAATCCTCGTCTGTACATAGGAAGGAGGCAAGTCAAATAAAGACAGAAGGAATCGGAATGGGAATTAATCTCGAATATACTAGCATATGGTGACATGTTGAAATTGAAATGTGTCATTTTTTTTTCCTGATTTTGACTTTTCAATGGTTCTAATTGCTGCGATACAACGGCAAATTAGGCAAGTCTACTTATCACGTCAATTTTTTTTTCCATGGAAGAGGTACCGACACAAACTTAATTAATAACCCACTTGCATGCTAGCTTTTTTTTAAAATTAATTCATTCCCTGTTGATTTTCACTCATTCCCGCTCTCCTTCGATAAAAAATGAAACGTAGGGTGCGGTAATTTTCAATCCCCATTTCGATCTACAAAGAAAGGGAATAGGGCGTCCAAATCTACTCTGATGGTTTCATTGCCGATGTCCAAACACATCCCGACTTCAAGGAAATTCACAATAGAAGGAAGAGTATGTGGTTTCTCTTCCTTTTTATCAATTCGGAGTCTTGTAAAATCGAAATCTCAATCAAAGGTTTGAAACGAGGGAGAAAGAATTGATAAAATCGCCTGTGAGCATCCTACTACAATGGTAACTCTTCCTCTCCATTGCCCTCCAATATAGCGCGTTTGATTTTAATCGCTCAAATTTTTAATATTCCTTTTTATTCCCATCCAATCACAGACATTCAAAGATATGCATATTCCTTAACAGTATCGATGAATAAGACTTACGACACACCTTTTTATTAACTAGGCTATTATGGCTATTATAAGTCTTGATATTTAGATCGATACATATAATTAAATAAATTAGTGGAGGTGGGGGGTGGCTCGTGCACCGAACGGATTAAATACAAATGGAATGATTTTAAGACTTTTGGGTATTATTGCTGCAAGTACGTCAAGGCCGTCTTTCCATTGCCCATGCGTGCAATCGCGCCCCTTTTGTCCGAGCACGTGACCCCAACCAGTGGTCTGACGTGGCGTTCCTCTTTTTCGGCCCGGAACATTTTTTTTTTTAATCCTCTTTTGGTTTTGTCTTTTTTATTTTTGAGTTTGCATAGATTTGCTAGGGAATTTCTCTTTGCGTTTAATGTGAAAAAGAAGGGAAATTCCCACAAGAAGCATATTAGAAAAAAAGAGTACCGGGACGAAAGCATTTTCTATTTAACTTATACCATTTTGTCTTAGCTCTTAAATTTTCCATCTTGCCATCTTTTTAGTCATGGGTTAATATCATGAATACACTCATGACAAATTTATTCCCAAATTAATTTTTTTATTACAAAAAGTTCAAATTGGTTCGCTAGTGACAAATTTACTCTAGTTAGTTTTTATTAAATTTTACTGTCAAATTGATGAGTTGAATGACACCTAACAATTGATAATCGCAAATTAATTTAGGGTTTTACCTTCCGTTTATTAAAATTGTAACAATTTGTAATTTTTCATGATATTAATCTAATTTAATGGAAATTAATGGAGGTGAATTTGTCACAAATATATTAGTTTAGTGGTTTTTTGTAATAAAAAATTAGTTATGAGTAAATTTGTCAAATGTGTATTAATTTGAGGTTTTTCATAATCGAAAAATTAGATTGTGATGAAATTATCAAAGGCATACTAAGATTGGAATTTTTAGTGATTTTAACCCTTTACTTATTAATTTAGTATTGTAATGCGTTTTAGTCTTATTGAGAAAACACGTAAGATTAGATAGAGAAAAGAGATAAAATTGATAAAAGAAATGAGTAAACTATATCTATTTTCATTACTGGTGAAATTCCTTAATCGTTCCTACAGCGCAAACATCGTTTTGTCTAAATTCTCTCCACATCGTATTGCTATGGTTTAGCGCACTCTCCACGGGCATGTGACTCTTCGGTCGTCGAACCATGTAAAATGCTTCCAAAACCCTGGAGCTCACACCAGAAGACATGAAGGAGTAGAACGCAGCTTAAACATCGACATCGATCCCCGGCGCCGGGACGGGCGGTCCGAGGCGAAGATCGCTGCATGGTCGAGACCGAAACCTAAAGACAGCCTTCAAGAACAACGGGGCGGCGACATCCCCACAATGCCGGTGACACAGGAATCTACAAACCTGAGAACAACAGCCACCTGAAAACTAAGGAAAAGCGATTGCCGGGACTTGTCTGTTTGGAATTGAAGTCCGGCGAGTCTCAGAAGACGGGGCACTTCTTGCGGACGACGCCCGGCGCGGTCGGACACATGGACAACGGACAGAACTCGTCGAAGTCCCTGCCCCACCATTGCGGCCCCTGTATCTGGGATACCCCGAAGCACAGCGTGTGGAACACCCCGAAGAAGGCGTTCCCGAGGTCCATCCCGTTGGACGCGTCGTACACGTGGCGGGCCCACCACCCCTTCGCCACCCTCCGGGCCACCAGGTGGTACGCCGCCGCCACCGCGAAGAACGTCCAGTAGTGCACCGGCCTGGCTGGCATCAGGAACCCGGCCGATATGAAGATGACCGGGAAGTTGATGAGCCGGATCCATTTCCTTCTCGGGAAGGCGCGGGCCGCTAGCCACACCACCAGGGGCCCCGCCACCCCCGCCAGGAAGAAGTAGTAGAGGCCCTCGTATCCCCCCGGCCTGAACATCCGCGCCGGCCCGACGCCGCCCCATGTCATGGTGTGGGTAAGGGTTGGCTGGAGTGACGGGCACGTCCACATGCTCCCCTTGGGCAGCTTGTCTGTCTCGCATATGTTCTCGACCGATGTCAGGGCCCACCATGCGGTCCCCAGCTTGACGGAGCTGGAGAGGAGCGAGCCGAAGATCTAGGAGACACACCGGAAGAAAGTAGGACGTGAGGATGCGTTGAGATGAGTGTGTTGATTAGGTTAGAAAGATAAGAGGATGAATGTAACGAGCTGCAATGCAACTGGTCAGATAAATTACAGGAATTAGGATCAACCAAAGTTTGAAGGACGTTGTCATATAAGTCCCCTAGCGCCTCACTCATTCCTTAAAGTAGGGTTACCTCAATAAGCCTTCATAATAGTTTCCTGATTCAAGACGGGTTACCGTCTCATAAGTTTTGGGGTGGGCATTGAGTACCTGAATAAGGAACATGGATCTCGGGGGGATCTTCATATAATGTCCTAACTTGTACTCGGCTAAAAACCCGATGGCGTGCATCTTAGTGCTTTGAACGTAGGCTGGGAAAGTTTCACTAGTTATAGGCCTCCCCGGGTATAAATAGCCGATGATCAAGTCGGAGAGAACCGATAGTCCAAGGTACTGCACCCAAGAGGAAAGATGAATGAGACAAATTCAGACTCTACTCTCGGCCAGGGGTCGAAATCGGACTAGTAAAACAGGCCGAAACCGGACTCAAATTTGAAGACAATAGCTGGGTTGTCGCTTACAGCGCCAGTGGTAGCTTCAATGATGCCCAGGGGAAGAATGAGGATGGATGGTAAAGCCAAGGAAAGTAGGAATGCCCAAGTGGGAAGTTGGATTTCTTTGCCAAAGAGTTGGCAATTGACAATGCCGAGAATGACCATCGACACGATAATCATGTAGAACCACCACTGAGGGATCGGCTTGTACTTCTTCATAAGCGCATTGTGAATGTCGCCGGACTTGCCCTCGCTTTTCATTGACTGCCTCAGCTGCTGCCAGCTCTCCCTGAAAATTTCTAAAATCATATCCTAATTGGTACGGATGAAAATGACCGGAGTATTCCTTCTAAGGTACTAGAAAGAGGGCCAAACCTTCCGTGGAACAGAAGAAAATAAGTCACTGTTCCGGTTAGGGCAGCAAATGTGAATCCCAGTTTGAAGACATATGCGATGCTCATGTACAACTTCGAGTACTCGTTGTACGCCTGCTCGTTAAATTGTAAGTCTTCTCCAAAAACCCGTTCAACATCATACTCCTTTCCTGAATAATCATATGGTTTTTGAGCGAAGATTGGGAACCTCTTCGAGTCAAACGCATTCATCCAATAGGCCACCGGTATGCACACATACGCTATGAGCACGAATCCAACGAGTGTGTTCACGATCGTGAACCTAGGCAAGATCAAAGGGTTGCCCACCCAAGCTGTAGCCGATTCCCAGTCAAGGGCAAGAGAACCGAGCCCAAGACCATTGTAACCCGCACCAAGTTGATGCACCGTGACTGAGTCTTTCCAGATCCAGCAGAGGAATGAGACCGCGAGGATAGTCTGCATGAAGTAGTTGGGAACGATGGTATAGGCAAAGACAAGGACAGCACAGATGACGACAATTTGGAATCCGCTGAGCCGGCCCCTAGCTCTCCGTTCTTTCTCATGGAGCGCTCTGCAATATGGTTAGCAGGAACAAGATCGGAAAGTTAGACGCACACTTCGGTCGGAGGAATGTGCCAGGCTGAGATAAAGTACGTAGTTCCTAGTATAAAACGGACCTGTAGAAAGAAACTTGGGGTACGATTAAGGGGTACCACATGTAAGGATTGTCCACAAGAATCCTTCTGAACAGTCCAGCAAAACCATATCCTATCATCTGCAAATTCAAAGAGTAAGTTGCTTTCTGCAATTAGTGTTTCTGGTGTCCTAGCAACACAAATTCGATACTACAATAGACAAGGTTGGTTAGCCTGTAACATAACATTCATGTTAAGTAGGTTCCACACTTGCCAGAGTTGAGCTGGTTTTGCTCTGAGATTCTCCATAACGGATTCAAACTGTTTGGTCTCTTTGTGGTTGTAATGCAAAGTGCAGGAAAATGAACTCACCTGAGATGTCATGACCAACAAAATGGAAGCCCAAACACTTATATTCCTGTGATATACCACCTTGATGACATTGATGGTCCCTATGGCAATAGTGGATTCAAATCCTGTCGTGGAGAGGATGACCAGCAGCGCATGCTCCTTCATGTTGAACGGTCCAGGATTGAGAGAAAACTTCCAGTTCGTCCCTGGGATCCTCACGATCTTGGCCGGAAGAGCGGAGGCCATGAGTCTCCCCACCAGAAGCAGTATTATCTGGGCGCATGACACACTGATGACCATGTGGCTCCTTCTATACGAGGAAAGCTGGTACATGATAGAAAACATGGTGCACATGAGTGGCCCCAACACCCATGTCCTTATTGTTAGGACAGGGAGCGTCGAGTCGTCAGTGGCTGGAATCGCGTTCCTCACTTCCTCAATGGGTGAGTCATTGGGACTGTCAGCTGGAATCATCATGAACGGAGGCTTCAGAACATGAATCAAACAGTGCGGATGTAGGAAAACAAACGAATTGCCAAGCGGGAGCTCATCTTAATAATGACCAGAGGCATAGGCTACGTAGCACTTCAGCAGCAGCCATTCCTAGTCATTAGAACAATTATTGTGGCAGATGGTTGGTCAATTTTGTTTACTCTTTTCCATGTCTTCCACATTGTTTCCACTTGTGGATAGGATTAAAACCTCGGACAATCCTCAAATGAGAAGCAAAAGATTGTTCTCTAGGTCGAAGGCTATCAAAATTTCGCCTGTCGTATTCTCAATTTATCACAGAGTTCAAGCACCGAAGTCTGCATTAGCCTAAAGTTGTCATCTTTTGCACAAATATCTCGGTCTATCCCATCGAATTGCAAAATATTATAGGGTAGGCAATATCTTCCACGGTAATGAAACTTACAAAGGCTTTAAACTAGCAAACATAAAACACAACCAAATTCAATTAGTGAGAGAGAGAGAGAGAGAGAGAGAGAGAGAGAGAGAGAGAGAGAGAGAGAGATTACTGGGTTTTGTTCCTGAATCCTTGAGGCCAAAGTCGCCATCTTTGCGTGGATCCACATCAATGTCATGGTTTAAGATGGGTTTCTCCTCTGTTTTCATGGCGATTTCTGAAGACAGAAACTTCTACCTTTTTTTTTCTTTTGTATTTCACAACACCCTCTCTCTCTCTCTCTCTCTCTCTCTACCCTGTGCTTTTTTCCAGGTGACTCCTGCCCTATCACTTGGATGAATTCAGGTTGCAAAATATCTTGCAGAAGAACACATCCAGATCTTAAATATCAGGAGTCAAAGAGATCAAGCAACCGAATTCTCCATATCCAAGTACAAGAGGGTCTCAGCCAAAGAGATCAAAGCCCAGGAACGGGTTTCATGCGCTTTTTTACAGAACCATTGAGAAAACAAAACCAAGAAAACGACAAGGAAGTTAGGTAGTTGAAAGAGTTCCTAAGATCGTTGTGAATTGAGGTTTTGAGGTAACGCATGTTCGTAGGGGATAAAGGAGGAAAGCTGCCTTTGAGAAAGAAGGTAAACTCATTTCAGTTTCTTGTTGACCTGAAGGTCTTCAAGTTTGTTGTCATAGCTGCTCCAACGCTGACAGACATTCTAGAACAGAGCTTGTTCTTTCATCTGCAACAGCTCATGAGCTTAGAGCAAACGAAACTGATGATTTTGTCTTGTAACCAGAAATAGAACATCTAACATGGCCCGAAAACAATATGGAAGATCACATAAAAAAAAAAATAATTCGAATTCGAATTCGACGGTGGCGGGCTAAGCTTGATGATTAAGCCTGGAGAACAATCTTTCGATTTGCATATAAAGATTTGTCCTAGGTTTTTAATCCTGTGTACAATTTTGGAAACCAGTATGGGAGACCCAGAAAGGAAGAAATGGGATCGACCACCCAACTGCCATAATAATTGTTCTGATTACCTAAGAATGCTTATTGCTAAAAATGCTGCATGGCTTAGGGTGGTCATTGTTGGTCCCCAAGCTGTGGTCTGACGTGGCATTTTTCTTTTTTGGCCTGATATTTTTCATCATGAATTTGTTTCTTTTTTTTTCTTCTTTTTGGTTTTGTCCTTTTATTTTTTTGAGTTTGCATAGATTTACTAGGGAATTTCCTTATACGTTAATGTGGAAAAAAAGTTCTGAAAAGAAGCATAATAGAAAAAAAAAAAAAAGAGTAACCAAAACTTAATACTATTCTATGTTACCTTACAAGTTTTCCATTTTGCCATCTTTTTATTTATTAATCTGATAGTGTAATGCAATATAGTTTTAAAGAGAAATAACGTAAAATTAGCCCGAGAAAAGGGATAAAATGAAAAAAGGAATAAGTAAACTATATTCACTTTTCACGAAAAAGTACGCTCGGTGAAATTCCTTAATTGTACAATTGATTTATCTTTTCTCTATTTTTCTTTTATCAGAGTTCCTGAATAAATGTTTTTTAAGTTATTGAAAGAATGGCAAAATGTTGTTTTAAATTCCTTAATCGTCGTTGAACCATGCAAGTACTTCCAACACCCTAGCTCACATTGAAAGATATGAAGAAAGAGAATGCAGCCTAGCCATTGACATCGATCCCTGGTGCCGAGACCGGCGGCCCGAGGCGAAGATCGCCGCATGGTCGATACCGAAAACTAAAGACGCCTTCAAGAACATCGAGGCGGCGACACTGAAATCGAGAAACATGAGAACAACAGCCACTCGAAGAAAAAGCTCTGGTTTCGACACTGAAATTCTAGTCCGGCGAGTCTCAGAAGACGGGGCAGTTTTCGTGGACGATGCCCGGTGCGGTCGGACACTCGGACAGCGGACAGAAGGAGTCGAAGTCCCTGCCCCACCAGTATGGCCCCTGTATTTCGGAAAACCCTAAGCACAGAGCGACGAGCACCCCACAGAAGGTGAACCCAAGGTCCAACCCGTTGGACACGTCGTACACGTGCCGGGTCCACCACCCCTTTGCCACCCTCCGGGCCACCAGGTGGTACACGGCCGCCACCGCGAAGAACGTCCAGTAGTGCACCGGCTGAGCTGGGATCACGAATGCGGCCGACATGAAGATGACCGGGAAGTTGATGAGCCGGATCCATTTCTTCCCTGGGAAGGTGCTGGCCGCGAGCCACACCACCAGGGGTGCGGCCGCCCCCACCAGGAGGAAGTAGTAGAGTCGCCCGTAGGCCCCTGGCGAGAAAATCCTGGCCGGCCCGATCCCGCCCCATACCATGGAGCTGGTCAAGGTGTTCTGGATCCCGGGGCATGTCCACATGCTCCCCTTAGGCAGCTTGTCTCGGTCGCAAATGTTCTCGACCGATGTAAGAGCCCACCAGGCAGTACCAAGCTTGACAGAGCTGGAGAGGAGCGAGCCGAAGATCTAGGAGGCACATAGAAAGTCGGACGTAAAGATGCATTGAGATGACTGTGTTGATTAGATTAGAAAAATGGAGGATGAATGTGATGAACTATACTGCAGTTGGTCAGATAAAATGCAGGAAATAGGATCAAGCAAAATTTGGAGTTGATAATCCTTTCACACCAGTTTCCTAATTCAGGATATGTCACTGTCTTGGGTTTCGAAATGGGCATCGAATACCTGAACAAGGAACATGGATTTCGGCGGGATCTTCATGTAATGCCCTAGCTTGAACTCGGCTAAAAACGTGATGGCGTGCATCTTAGTGCTTTGGACATAGGCCGGGAAACTGATGCTGGTTAAAGGCCTCCCTGGGGATATATGGCCGATGAGCAACACGGCGATACCGCCTATTCCGAGGTACTGCGCCCAAGGGAAAAGATAAATGAGACAAATTAAGACCCTAATCTCGGCCGGCAGTCCAAATTTGGATGGGGAAAACTGCGATGTAAAGGTCTGAAACCGGACTCAAATCTGAGGACTATAGTTTCGTTGTCGCTTACAGTGCCATTGGTAGCTTCAATAATGCCCAGGGGAAGAATGAAGATGGATGGTATAGCCAAGGAAAGTAGGAATGCCCAAGTGGGAAGTTGGAATTCTTGGCCAAAGAGCTGGCAATTGACAATGCCGAGAATAGCCATCGACACGATAATCGCGTAGAACCACCACCGAGGGATAGGATCGTACTTCTTCATGAGCTCGTTGTGAATGTCGCCAGACTTGCTCTCGTTTTTTATTGACTGCCTCAGCTGCTGCCAGGTCTCCCTGAAAATTTCCAAGATCGTACCGTAGTTAGTACAGATGAAGATGACTGGAGAGCGTTTCTAAGGTACTAGAGAAAGCGCCCAACCTTCCGTGGACCAGAAGAAAATAAGTCAATGCTCCAGTGAGTGCAGCGAATCCGAATCCCATTTTTAAGACATATCCAATGCTCATGTACAACTTTGAGTACTCCCTGTACGCCTGCTCGTTAAGTTTTAACTCTTCTCCAAGCACCCGTGTAACATCATACTCGTTTCCCGAATAATCAAATGAATCTGAATTTAATATCGGGAACCTCTTCGCGTCAAACAAATTCATCCGATAGGCCACCGGAATGCACACGTACATTAGAGCCACGAATCCAACCAGTATGTTCACGATTGTGAACCTAGGCAAGATCAAAGGGTTGCCCACCCAAGCTGTAGCCGAGTCCCAGTCAAGGGCAAGAGAACCAATCCCAAGACCATAGTATCCCGCGCCGAGTTGATGCACCGTGACCGAGTCTTTCCAGATCCAGCAGAGGAATGAGAACACCAAGATAATTTGCATGAAGTAGGCAGGAACGATGGAATAGGCAAAGACAGAGACAGCACAAATCATGAGAATTTGGAATCCGCTGAGCCGGCCTCTAGGTCTCGGTTCTTTGTCATGGAGCGCTCTGCAATACAGTCAGCAAGAACAAGATCAAAAAAGTTAGATGCATTGAGGTCTGTGGAAGGAATGTCCCGGGCGGAGATGAAGTACGTAGTTCGAAGTATAGAGCACACCTATAGAAAGATACTTTTGGTACGATATAGGGGTACCACATGTAAGGATTGTCCACAAGAATCCTTCTGAACAGTCCAGCAAAACCATATCCTATCATCTGCAAATTGAAAGAGTAAGTTGCTTTCTGTAGCAAGCGTTCATACTTTATAGTGTCCTAGCAACACAGATTTGATACTACAGGAGACAGGGCATGACTTTTTGCATAACCACTAGTTTGGTTAGCCTGTAAGCTAACATTCATGTTAAGTACGTTCCACACTCGCCAAAGTTGGCTGATTTAGCCCCGAGATTCTCCAGAATGAATGCCAACTATTAGTCTCTTTTGTAAAGCAAAGTGCAGGAAAATGAACTAACCTGAGATGTTATGATCAACAAAATGGAAGCCCAAACACTTATATTCTTGTGATACACCACCTTGATGGCCTCGATGGTCTCCATCATCTGAACCGATTCGAATCCTGTCGTGGAGAGGATGACCACCAGCACATGCTCCTTGATGTTGAATGGTCCTGGATTGAGAGAAAACTTCCAGTTTGTTCCCGGGATCCCCAGCATCTTGGCAGGAAGAGTGGAGGCCATGAGTCTCCCCAGCACAAGCAGTAAAATTTGGGCGCACGACTCACTGACCCACATCCCGCTCCTTCTGTACGTGGAAATCTGGTACATGAAAGACGTGATGGCGCACATGAGTGGCCCCAACACCCATGTCCTGATCGTCAGGATGGGGAGTGTCGAGTCGTCAGTGACTGGAACTGCATTCCTCACCTCCTCAATTGGCGAGTCACCAGGAATGTTGGCTGGAATCATCATGAATAGATGCTTCAGAATGCGGATCAAACAAGGTGGATGTAAAACGAATGAATTGCTAAGCAGAAGCTCATCTTAATAATGACCAGAAGCATAGGCTATGTAGCATTTTAGCAGCAACCATTCCTATTCATTAGAACAATTACTGTGGTAGATGGTTGGTCAATTTTGTTTCTTCTTTTCCGTGTCTTTCACGTCATTTCCATTTATGCATAAGACTGTTCTCTAGGTTGAAGGTTATTAAAATTTAGCCGGTCGCGTTCGCAATTTATCATAGAGTTCATGCACCGAAGTCTCCATTGGCACAAAGTTGCCATCTTTTGCATGAACATCTCAGTCTATTGCACTGAATCGTGAAATAGCAGATAATGGAACTTATGAAGGGTTTAAACTGGCAAACATAAAACACAACCAAATTCAATTAATATGAGAGAGAGAGAGAGAGATTACTGGGTTTTTCTCCTGAATCCCTGAGGCGAAAGTCATCATCTTTGCATGGTCCCACATCAACGCCATGGTTCAAGATGGGTTTCTCCTCTGTTTTCCTGGGCATTTCTGGAACCAGAGAGACTTCTACTTCTCTTTTGTTATATTTCACAACACCCTCTCTCCCTCTCTCCCTCTCTCTACCCTGTGCTATTGAGAGATGATTCTTGCACTATCACCTGGATGAATTCAGGTGGCAAAAGTTCTTGCAGGAGGCCACATATCCACCTCTTAAGTATCAGGTATCAAAGAGATCAAACAATTAACCCAATCCTTCGTGTCCGAGATCAGATGGAAGCTCTTCATGAGCTGGTTTCACGCATGTTCCCAACACCATTCCAAAACGGAAGTCAATCACAAAAGGAAAGGAGGTTAGTCAGTTGAAAGAATTCCTGAGATCGTCGCAAACTGAAGGTTTAGAGAACTCCTTGTGTCCCCCGTTATCGTTTCAGTTTTCCTGTTGACCTGAAGGGGCTTCAAGTTTGTTTTTCATTGCAGCTTCCGCGCTGACTGACATTCTAGGACAGAGCTTGTTCTTTCGTCTGCAACAACTCGCGAACTTTGAGCAAATGAAACTGACGAGTTCGTTTTGTCCCCAGAAATAGAAAATCTATGAAAGCCCGTGAAAGTGCCAGTTAAGATTTGTTGGGGATAAAGGGAGGAGGAATTGATAAAGGAGGCAGAGGAAACGATTCGGAATCTGGAATTCATGGCGCTTCGGCGCGATGGTTCGACATAATCATCCGGAAGATTGCAAGTTTGTGCTTTTCAATTCGGACTACTTTCGGTGCATGTTGTTTATAATGGCGAACACGACGGGCTGAGTTCGATGAATCTCTTGTTTCGCATATAATGATTTGTCCTAGGTTTCGATCCTATGTTCAGTTTTGAAAAACATAATGGAAGACCCACAAAAGAAGAACCGAAAATTGACCACCCAGCTGCCAGCCTGCCACCATAATAGTTCTGATGGCCAGGAAATTAAGAATGTTTGTTGCTAAAAATGCTGGATAGTCCATGCCTTTGGTCATGTTATTAAGATATGCTTTTGCTTGGCGATTCATTCCTTTTCGAGATAATACTTGAATTTTCACCGATTTTACAAATTGAATGTCTAAATTCTTTTTTTATTTTTTGATTCAATCAATTATCTCTAGTTTTTAGATTTGCTCAACTTAAACCCTCCATGAAAAAAATTCACATGTCATGTGACTTTGCTAACATGACTCTCACTCCGCAAATGTGGCTCGCTTATTTGAAAAAGGTCTGTGCCATCTCCATTTAGGTGTTGGATGATAAGAAGAAAGGGAGAGTGTTTATTTGGACGATTTTAGCCGCATGATAAGTATCCACTAACATGGTATTGTCTCAAAAGGCCAAATCAGACGTGGTGTGAAGGCTATTTGAGGATGCTAGATGTCAATGTTGTGTTTTCGGTTTGTGATTTTAATGGAGGCATTGAATTAGTGCACATTTGTAAAATGGAGATACTTGATTGAACAGAAAAAAAAAAAGGGTGCTTCATTGAAAAAAGGAAAAAGGTTCGGGCACTTGTAATGTCATCATCTCTCGTTTTTTTAGTCAGCTAGGTGTATTCCTGAACTTTGACCCGGATAGAGAACCCCATAAACTCCCCTTGTCCAGAGGAGAAGGGGAGTTTTGAATTCCCTAACTCTTTGTTCCTACGTGGGAATGGTGACCACTAGAGCAAGCAACCAGTAATTATCCTTTTTTTTTTTAATCTGTCCTCACTCTTTTCGTTTATCTCTAATGATTCTAGCCGACATTCCCACTAACTTACCAATTGAGAAAGCGATGAACGCGATTTGGGTCACCGACTATCCAGCGATTCCTGTCTCATGATCCGAAACGCAGGCGTCGGGGCCGATCGCGTGTGTTGTTACCTCTTTCGTTAACCGAATTTCCACGGACAGAAAGAGGCAGACGGCTGTAGGCTCGCAAGCCAGTGCGCCCAAGTTTCACTGCTCGTGTCGGGGGCTTACGTTAGGCTAATGGCTAACCAGGCTCTTGCTCTTTCACTTTGCAGATGATTGGATTTGTTTTTGCAGGACTGTAGGGAAAGATTCCCAGTTCCCCGCAAGTACATCTTTTTTCTTGCTGATCGTATTCGGGCAGGACCTCTCTCTGTCTCTCGAATTCGATCAATTTGCATGTAATACCCACCGTATTTGTACTTGTGGAGCGTGGTCATGGATCTAGATCCAGCTACAGGAGAATAAGAAACGGAGAGCTTTTTAGACTTTGATTGGAGACCTCGCCTGGGAAGTAATATGATGAGTAGTGGGATCCCGAGCTAAGCCTTTTATAGCATCTATATAGTTTACGTCCTAAACCAAACAAGAGTACTAAATTGATAGATATTTTAGAACAGAACATGTTCTTTCATAATGCAACAGCTCATGAACTTTGAGCAAATGAAACTGATGATTTTATTGTCCCAAAAAATAGAAAATAGAAAATAGCTTGAAAACAATACGGAAGATCACATAAAAAGAGGATTTGAATTTGAATTTGAATACCGTCACGACAGGCTAAGCTCGATGATTCGGCAGTCTCTTGTTTCGCACGAAAAGATTTGTCCTAGGTTTTTTAATCCCATGTGCGATTTGGAAAACAGTGTGGAAGACCTGGAAAGGAAGAAATGAAATTGACCACTCAGCTGCCATTATAAATTGTTCTGATTACCAAGAACGCTTGTTGCTAAAATTGCTGCATGTCATTGCTGAGATTGAGCTTTTGCTTAGCAATTCATTCTCTTTCAGGCTAATGGCATTAAAAGTGCTGGAGCTTTGGCCATTGCAATGAAGTGTCGATGCACCTAACTCATCCATCTTATTCTTGCTTATCGTATTTGAGAAAGAAGAGGCCTGCTCCACCCATTCCAAATCCCCTCATCATCTGCATCATCTCGGTTCTTACCTGTTCTGTTATTCCTATTCGTTACGTCCAAATTATTGGCATGATCCCATTCCTTTGCCGAATCTCCAAAAACATGATCATGAACATGCCCGGAAGGAGGGCAAGTGCATTTCTTGATTTCTAGAACACCCTCCCTCTAATTTGATCAATGTTAATTTAATACTACAATATTTCTTACTTGTCAATCTTGGTCACTTGAAATTAATATTACAATGTCACGTAAATATCATGTGACAAGCACATTTGTATCCTTAGACAAGCTCTTTTTTGAATAATTATCGCTCACTACCTTATTGACATAACTCGGAAGCATTATTATTTTTTTTTTTGGACGAAATCGGGAGCATTAATTTATAATCTTCCGACAAGCGCATGGAATCTCCTTGACATTATGAAAACGAAGTAGAGTGGAAAAAATCCATCGAATTTTCGATCAGGACAGATTTTGGGGAAAATTGCACCAGAGGTCCCTAAACTTTTCAAATTATTCAAAACTTTTTGTCTCCCTCTGGAAGAGAACCTTTCCTTTTCTTCCCAGTCCATCTCAAAGTCTCTCGATCCTCTCCGGCTTTGAGTTCTCGCCGGCGAAGACACGCCCCACCACCGCGGAAATCGTCGGCCTGCCGCCGCCGGCGAAAATCGCCCCTCCACCGCCCACGAAGACCCACTTGAACGAACAGTGATCAGGACCTCTCTCCTCTGGGTTATTTTGCCCTCTCACCCAGAGTCTCCAGATTCACAAGCAGCGGCGACGGGACGAGCGCCGGAGGACACGCGATCAGCCGCTCGCAGGTCTTCTTCCGGAGCCTTTTCTCGAAAATTCTTTTCTATTTCATTTCGAAATTACGGAAATTTGTTTCCTGCAACTGGATTGTGCGTTTGAATTTAGTTGGTTGTGAGGTTGAATGCTCGAGAATTCGCCGGTCGCGTTTCGCGTTGTTGATTGCTGCTCCTTTTACTGGAAAGAAAGAAAGAAAAGAGAGAACCGGTCGCTGCAAAATCGTGTCCGAACCAAAGTTTTTCAGGGCTCAAACAGAGTGATTTTCACTGAGGGTGATTGAACATCATCTTCGTCGTAACTGATAAGTCGTCTTCAAATCTTCCCCATTTCGGATTATCTCCTTTGGGGTGTTCAAGCTCGAATCTTATGGTCCTATAGGCTTAAAATTCGTTCCTTTTTTTTTTTTTTTTTGGCTCTTCTCTTCGATAGATTTAAGAAAAGATAGAGAAGGTGCTTGACGGTGAAGGGTGGTGGAGAAGGAGAAATTTAAATGGGCAAGAGGATTCTGAGAAAATGAATGAGAATAAGAGCTCGAATTTGTCATGTTTGGGCTTTTTGTGCTTGTCAAGTCAGGTGCCAAAGGGGTCAATCTTGTGCATTCAGGCGTCAATGTTAGAAATTTTTTTGTTTTATTATCTGGCTGCGGTTTCTGTATGAACTTGTATGTGATTGATGTCTTGTGATTGGTGTAGAATTTTCTTTTTCGACAATGTATGGGTTAAGCCGAAGGTTTTTGGCGCTTGGAAGAGGGTTGCACACAATGTCGGCTGATGGCCCGTCCGACACCTTGAGGAGGAAGATTGCTGAGCTGGAGAAGACGAAGAAGAGGAGGAATCCTAGGAAGAATCAAGTATTTGTTGAGGTTCCGGAGCCAAAAACATTTCTTGATACGGCAACTTGGCCGATGATCCTTGCCAGTGTTGGAATTGCACTCTTTGCAAAGCTGCTCATGATGGTAAAAGAAAAAACACAATAGAGGACATTGCTTTTGCTTGTTAAATAGTTGCATGCTTATTAATTTTATCGTTGCATAAGCTTCTTTTCTATTTTCAATTTCACCCGGGTAATTAAGCCAAGAAGTTGGATACTGTGGTACAATTTATCATGTGTATATAGTAGTTCCATTTTGACTTGTTTATATCCTTGCCCGATAATAATCTATTTTGTGAGCTCTGAGTTTCTACGACTGAAACCTGAGTTGCAAATCTTTGACCTGATGGTCTCGTCATAAAAAGGATTGGTAGACAACCTCGTACCAAGATTGGGGAGCTTCAATCTGTTTTTCTTTTGGGTCCTTTTACACCCTGCGTCATCAAAATCTACAACTAAACTATCCCATGGTCACTTGGCACAACTAAACAACATAAAAGAAAATTTTGGCGTTGTTGGCTCAATATTGCACTAAATGTCTTTAAAGTAGAAGCTTTTGATATTGTAGGAGGTAGTTGGGAATTGATTGTTCTATAAGTCATCTCATTCTATGCAAGCGAAAGTTCTTGTTCATTTTTGTATCAAAACAAAACTATTATGGAACAATTTCCCCTGCTACACTATGAATGATCCAAATGAATAAGTGCAAGATGCTCCTTTCTTTGTCAACCAACTGTACTTGCCACTGACATACCGCAGTCTTGATAATAGACATAGCTCGTTTCGTTTGGTGACTTTGTTTACCATCATCTGGCTAATATAGACCACATAAGATGTTTATAACATTGAGCATTATTTGGAAGAATCACCTAACTGGGTGTCTATTGCCAACGCGCAAAACAATTGTTACCAAATTATAACCTATGCCAATCTGAAGCTTTCTTCTATCCTATTGCTATTGTCAATGGATATTTGGTTTGATTTCTTTTTCTTTATGGGATGTATTTTGGCACCACCCAAGCAGAGGGTACCTCTCTGGTATTTCCAGAGGTAATCATGGCTGAATTTCTTACTCCTGCTAGATTGATGTGTTTTTGTGAATTTCACTGCAGTATGATGATTCCAGATCCCAGGAAATAATTGAGAGGAAAATAAACCATGCTCCTGCTGGTCAAGGCTCAGTTAGGATGCTCACTCGTGAAGAGTGGGATGAAATACGAGAAGTGAGGCCCAGGACTCCATTTGAATCCAAGCTTGCTCGACCAAATGCTAGAATAAGAACTGGAGAACCCTTGCGCATGGTGAGATTAGAGCTATTGACCAGTTTGAATTTTCTAGTGTTGCTGATAGTTGATTGAAATCATGAAAGGCTTTAAATAGTGTTTGTGTGATTAATGAAGTTATCTGGACTGAGTCTGAGTCTATTCTAGCTACTAGTGGTTTTGCATATCACTAATATAGCATTTTCTCTGCTCAAATTGAATTGTCCAAGTTTAGTCTTGTCTCCATCAGATAGAGGGTATGGTGATGTTAACTTTTGCATCATAGATTTAGATAAAATTTTGAGCTGTCCGATTTCCCCTTTAATGTTAGCTGCATTATTGCTCAGAAGTCCAACACTTTGTGATGAGGTCATGTATCTTTGTTAGTTAGATATGTGACAGGTGGTAACAGTGGGTATAGCAGTTTATTTCTTTATGGTATGGTCCTTGCATTTCCAGCTTCCTTATTGTGGATTCAGTGGCTTTTCAATGCTGGATCAGGATTGGACTAACCTTCAAATGAAGTTAACTAGAAGGGTCTGTCGAAGTTATTTGGAGTGTCAATGTTTCCAAAGTGTAAGGACTAACAAAATATTCTTGCTCGAAACAAGCTGCTTGAACTATGAATGAGATTATAGGTTTGGATTCAAGCATCTAGGTGATAATTCTGGTTCATTATTAGTGAAAGTGATGAAACGACCCCTCTATGCAACTTTGGATTCTTGTGTAATCCTTGTAGATGCCAAATGTGTGATGATTATTGTGGTCGAACAGATCTTTAAACTGCGAGGAGGGACTCTTCAGGTGAAGTAGATTCTCCATCATTAGTTAAGGGAACACTCCCAAATAACTGTTGCTTTTGTGGCTGCCTGGTTTGTATGCCTTTAGACTTATATAGCTAGTGCTCTGCATGTTGATATGTCTATTTAGCATTAAATCAAAGTGCTTAGATTGAGGTAAAGTTCTCTATTGTTTCACCTATGGCCTTAATGAGAGTAATTTTATAGATCACTTCTAACATGTCTTAAGTGAGTATTGATCTTGGAAGTTATGTGGATGTTCTATTATATAAGATCGCTTCAGTGATGTTTCTCTTTTGAGTTCTATTATATAAGATTGCTCGCAACTTTTTTGTTAAGTTTATAATCAGTTGTTTCGCAGCTTCTCTGTTTGCTTTGGGATGACAGGAGATTATTATGTGCTTAGTTGGTGTTTCTGCACATTGCATGCATGCTGCAATCTATTTTACCTTGGTTAACCCGTGTTCCTTGTCTTGTGATGTTTGCAGGAGGACTTGAAGGACTGGACAATTGATGTCATTGCTGATGCACTTGCCCGAGTCGAAGAAAGCGTTCACAACCCCAAGTGAGTCGTGGCTTTGATTTAGTGCGTTCTCAGCATCCCCTTTCATTCATATATTGTTTCTCGTGGAAGTGGATCAACACCATGTCCTATGCTTAATACTATCAAAATTTGGGGGTTCTCGGCACTGGAAACCGGACTGGACTTGAGCACTGAACAGCGCCAAAGGTTGCTGGGTACTAAAGGGTGACTGAAAAACCAGCCTGGATTTTTGTTTCACTTGGGTCACTTGTCAATCCATAAAGTTCAAGCATAAGCTGAATAAAGCACATGGGGCATCGCCCCACGTTGCTGGGAGGCTGTTCTTTGTCTCGAGCATGGTTCTGGGCGATGTTGCTTTTATGTATGCGGTCTCGGAAGTCTTAGAGAATTCGAATTTATGTCATGCATATTCTAGTTCTTGCTCTTCTGCAATGTTCCAGGCAACTACCCACTAGTTTAGTTCGTCCATAGTGGCTGAGAGGAATATGTCCAAAGTTGAAAGTGGTTCTCTGAGCATCTCTTGCTAGCTTTCATGGATCATCCAGCGATTGGAAAATCTTCATTCCAACTGTAATCTCATGGAGTTTGTTTCGGAGTAATTACTCACAGGAAGTTAGTCCAAAGTTAATTACTTGGGTTTGTTAGGGGATTGACTTCGGACAGCTTGTTAAACTTGGGTTTGGTAGGGAATGACTTCAGACAGTTGTTAAACGCGCTTTTCGAGGGAATATTCAATTCCTCAAAACGATGGATTTGTGCCTTTCATGACGACAGTCAGAATATCGAAAATCGTGGTCGAATGACTTTCTTTTTTCTATCTTAGGACTATTCAAATCCTTCTTCTTTTCTAATCACGCTGCCCAAATGTAACCATCGTTTCGTCGATAAAGACACGGCTAATCCGATAATGACTAATCTGAAAATGAATAATCCATTCGATCTTTGGTGACGTCGGAAATCATGCTGACAATTAATAAAATGAAGGTAAAGAACTTATCTTGATTATTTATGAAAAAGAAAAGGAAAATTAAATTGTCCCCCCCCACCCCCCAAAAAAAACAAAAGAATTTTCCCGAACGGGATAAAAGCGAGCACATGGAAAATCGAACTCCCTCGAAGAATCCACCACTGGCCACTCGTCCACGTGTAACTCAGCGCGTGATCGCTTTCTTTCCACATGGCCCACGGCATCTCTTGCCAGGCCACGTGGATAATATACTTTATGTCATTCTCTTGTGGGTCCAAAGTCAACAAAAGAGATTATCCGATAAGTATTTTGTCAAATAAAATGCTTGGAGTCTAAAATACATTTTCATTCTAACATCATACCTAATAATTTTTTTATTAAAAAAATTTGAATCTATTCTCTAATAGTGGGGAATAAAATTATTCACTTCTAACGTGGGAGGACGAGATTTGCGGATATCAATAAAAAAAAATAAGGAATGCAATCTCACTAATTACCTTGTTAAGAGATTATTGATGGTAGTCATCATTCATTGAAACACCCGTTTATTGCGACCTTCAGTCTCTGATCTGGTGAAGTAATAGAGGCCAAGGCTAAAATACATTTCATTCTGACGTTGTACCTAATAATTTTTCATTACAAGAGTTGAGTCACATTTTTTAAAAAAATCATTGGGGAGATTTTTTTATATTTTTTATTTTTATTTTCGTGGTTTCCTAATTACGAGCTTAAATAAAAAGGGTGAAAAAAAATGTTTATCTGTAACGTATGACATAACGGAAACACGTTCACGCGCGGTGCACAGAAGGTGCGTGCTCTTCAAGGCGGGCATCATCATCATGGCTTCTTCTTTTGATTCTCTCTCTTTCATTTCACCTTTCTTCTGGAGTGCACTCGAGCAGCACGCGGGCGACCTTTCTCGGCCTTTTCTCTGGCTTCCCACGGGTAATCGATTCTCTCCTTCTCCTTCTCCTCCTCCGCCGCCGCCGCCGCCGCCGCCGCTCCACCTCCTCGTCGGAGCTGTTGTCGCGATCGCCGCCTTATGGCAGTCGAGTGCCCGAGGTGCGGCGGAGCTCTACGCTTTTCGTTTTTCATTTCTGGCCTGTAGGCTGTAGTTGCGGTCCCGTCGCGTTTATCGTTTACTCTTTTACGGAGATTCGCGATCGTTTGAGGATCGCGGATGGTTCTCGCGTCGTCGGTAGAATCGAGTGAGCTCAGCTCTGCAGCTGTTCTGGTGCTGATCGGTTTCGTTGTCGCGTGGCGCCCGAGTCGAGGCAGGTCGATCGCGCGGTCTGATCTTGAGCGGAGTTTTAGTAATTTCTCGGGAGCGATCGTCGGGGATGTGATTCGAGTTAAAACTGTGGGACGCCTCAAAACCGGCCTTCGTAGCCGAAAGGTGACTTTGGAAGTGACAGAACTTTTTGCTTTTGGCCTCTTTGGAGCCTCGACCGCAAGCTGTCTTTAGTTTCGCCGGTCGCGGCTTTGTTCTCTGCAGTTTGCTCGATCTCCGTCTCTTTGTTTGAGCAGAGTTGCTCATGTGGATGGATGAAGTCTTGAGTTCTTGGTGATTGTCGGTGTTTGAGTAAATGATCGGACCAAACTGTTGTTAATCTCTTGTCCGAGCAAATAGGAACTGCGCTCTAGGTCATTCAGTTCGCTGTGCTTGTGGCTATTACTGTTGTTGCACAAATGAAGAGTTACAAACCTCTTTTTCATATATTGTCTTTGGCTTCTTCCAAGACTGCTTTTCCAGTTTATGCTGAGTTGGGGCTGGTGACTTGCTTCCAATTTACTGGAATCCCCTAATTGGACATGTTCTTGAAAAGCATGAGTTTGTGTACTATCTCCTAGCTTTTGCTTGGGTACTTCCTTTTTGCTTCATGATTGTTATGAAATCCTACCCAGATATATGCATTTTGGATGTGTCTTTTTAATGTTAAGTGCAATTTCTGGATATGCAGTTTGTTGTGTAGCTCCACCAATCAGCATATGTGCATTCATTGGTATGTGGTGCTGTGTTATGTGCAACGCCTGGTGATTGCTCACTTGGCACTGTTTTTATCTTCGTTTAATTATTCGTTTAGTTGTGAATGCAGTTACATTCATTGAAAATCAAGTTCGGGCCCTTTGGGACTCCGTTTTACTTTCTGTTGGTGTACAAAATCCGACTTTTTGACAGTAGTTCTTAACAGATAACTTTGCTCTCGATTTGAGGAAATGAGATAAGTGAATCTGTAATTTCAAGCACTTTAAATTGGGAGATCCAGAAGAACGTTTGTTGTCCCCATCAGTGATGGAAAAACTAGATGCTGATTACCTGTCAGTTTGGAAAAGCTATGGACCACGTGGTGCTTTGGGTGCTCTTCTTGTTGCCATCGCTATACCTATTCTTCTCTCTACAATGCTCTTGGGAAAGAAAAAAGTGAAACAAAGGGGTGTACCTGTAGTGGTTGGTGGGGAGGCTGGTTATGCCATACGCAATAGTAGATCGCCTGAATTGGTTGAAGTTCCTTGGAAGGGTGCAACCACCATGGCAGCTATGTTTGAGCAATCTTGTAAGAAATATTCACGACAAAGATTTCTTGGGACAAGGAAACTTATTAGCAAGGAGATTGTCACAGCTGGCGATGGTAGGAAGTTTGAAAAATTACATTTGGGGGATTATGAATGGATCACTTATCAAGAGGTTTTTGACCGTGCTTGCAACTTTGCATCTGGACTTGTTAGATTGGGTCATAATGTGGATACCCGTGCAGCCATATTTGCAGATACTCGAGCAGAATGGTTCATTGCCTTTCAGGCATGATTTTATACTTCCCTCTGTCAATTTCTCATTATGGATTTGTCATATGTGAAAGTAACAATTGCAAAATAACTTTTGTTTCCAGGGGTTCTTTCGACAGGATATTACCGTTGTCACCATCTATGCTTCTCTAGGTGAGGATGCGCTAGTTCATTCCCTCAATGAGGTAGGTGACTGTTACTAAGGCGATTATCGAAATTTAGCTTGTCATGGATTCAGTATAGTGACTGTTACAGGCATATCTATGCAACACTTTCATTATTCTAAGGTCTCTGCTTTTGACAGACTCAAGTTTCAACCCTGGTCTGCGATTCCAAACAGTTGAAGAAGTTGGCTGCAATAGGTTCAAAATTGACGACAATTCAGAATGTCATTTATTTTGATGATGGTGAACCAGAGAATGAATCTAAATTATCTGGAAGCATTAGCAATTGGAATGTGAAATCATTTTCTGAGATTGAGAAAATTGGCAAAGAAAGGCCTTCCCTTCCTAACCTGCCATCTAAAAATGGGGTTGCTGTCATAATGTACACAAGCGGAAGTACTGGTCTGCCTAAGGTTTGTTCCTGTTTTCTGTTATTACATTTGTGATTTTGATATTGCATAATGTCCCAATACTTTGAACATGTGACGATTGCAATCCTAAACATTTGCATAACCTGTTGGTCATTGCCAATGACAATGTAACTTAATAATATTCCAATGATCCACAAATCCTCTAGAATGTCTTTCTATTAGAAAGTTTCAGATAGTTTTGTAAGGAATGTTTGGGTGGCCCAAATATAGAATTGCTTGCACTTGGTGGTGTAGGTAACTGGACTCCTTTTCTTTACTAGGCTGGGTAGTTTCAAAGCATTGTATGTTGCGCTGCAAGATGCTTAATGCAAAGCACATTTCTCGGAACAGATTTCAGAACTAATGTGCGAGAGAGCTGTTCCTTGATCTCTCATTCCAAATTGTGTGGTGTCCATGACGTTTGTGCCCAAGTATGAGCACTAATTTCTTTTAGCTTTGTGAAACAGGGTGTCATGATTACTCATGGCAACATCGTGGCTACTACTGCAGCAGTTACAACTGTGGTCCCAAAATTGGGCAGCGATGATGTTTATCTCGCGTACTTGCCCCTTGCCCATGTTTTTGAGTTGGCAGCTGAGGTATCTGAGTATCTGCAGTCTACTTGTCTCTGTTAAGGCTCAAGTATCATATTCTGACAACTATGGTTCTCTAGTCTGTGATGTTGGTTGCAGGTTGTGCCATTGGTTATGGGTCAACACTGACTATAACAGACACATCTAGCAAAATTATGAAGGGTACAAAGGGAGATGTTTCTGTTTTGCAGCCGACTCTCATGACTGCAGTTCCTGCCATCCTGGATCGTATTCGAGATGGAGTTCTGAAAAAGGTGTTGAAATTTGCTACCCTTGTCTTATGTTTTTGTCAATAGTTGAGCTTAGAGGTTCACGTTCGTTGTGCTCCGAGGGAGCTGTTGAGGCTATTGCAATCTTTTATTATTGCTCAAATGAACATATGAAATAGAAAGAAGGCATTATTTTATCTTTTTTTCTCACAATTATTACAAAACCAGGTTGAAGAGAAAGGGGGTTTGGCTAAAAGTCTATTCAACACTGGATATAAGCGTCGATTGGCTGCTATAGAAGGAAGCTGGTTTGGAGCTCGGGGACTGGAAAGCATGTTGTGGGATCTCATAGTTTTTAAGAAGATTCGCACAGTACTAGGGGGTCATATCCGATTTATGCTTTGTGGTGGAGCTCCTTTGTCTGGTGATGCCCAGCGTTTTATCAACATCTGCATAGGGTATGGTTCTCTCGTTCTGAGACATGTTTATATTCATTATTCATGCAGTTGCCGTTAATCTTGCTAGCAGTTCAGGGGTGGGGGTGGGGGTGGGGGTGGGGGCAGGGGCAGGGGCAGGGGCAGGGGCAGGGGCATGTATCTCATAATGCTAATTTTTAAGCACAATATAGATGCTAGTTGCTCTTCTCCATGTATATATTGATACTCCCATGTTGTAAGGTCTCTATTTTTCTGTTACTTTGCTCAGGTTAAGTGGTTACATGTCGATTATTTGACAATCTATTGTTTTCTTGCATGCAATTCTTCTCATGCATGTCTTTATTTATCTATTACTTTGCCATATCAAGATTTCTCCATTTCAATCATGGGAGAAGCGAAGTACATGATAAAATAGGTGGAAGAATTCCTGCCCCCAAGTCAGCGTGACATGAAAATCCTTCTCAGGATGTATTGGCAGTTAATCACAGTACTTACATTTGGTAATGTCATCGCATGGATGTTCAATGATTGTTTTTCCTACTGTAGCATAATGAATATTAGGGGATCATTTTCCAACAGACAAGAAAAGGATGTTTACTTTTTCCTTCTGAGTCTGATGAGTTCAATCTGAGACAAATTTAACTCACTCATGTGCCATAGCAAGTTTATGGCGCTACATCTTGAGGTCATCTTAGATTATTTTGTTTTGTTTCAGCTTTGTAGCACAGGATAGTTGGATGATCTTATGCTTTTCATAACTTATTTTTGGTGTTTATTATAAATCCATATTTATTTATTTGTTAATGTCAGGGCTCCTATTGGTCAAGGTTATGGCTTGACAGAAACCTTTGCTGGGGCTGCATTTTCTGAGTGGGATGACAATAGTGTGGGCCGTGTTGGCCCACCGCTGCCGTGTAGCTATATCAAGGTATTCATGAATGAACTCTTGTTTTAGGAGCATGGTACTCTTTGGCTAAAGTCTAGAAGGCTAAAAGAACGTTATTTGCAATTAGAAAAGCTCTGACCGTGACCCCTTTTTATGGCCTACTTCCCACTTTGATCTGTGACCATTAAACATCATGTACCCTATGGTCACGTGGTACCCACATGTGCTTTCTCATCGCGTTGGGATCTTACAGTTCGATTTACATTGCAGCTTGTTTCTTGGGAAGAAGGTGGGTATAGAACATCAGACAAACCAATGCCTCGAGGAGAAATTGTTGTTGGTGGGACCAGCATCACTCCTGGTTACTTTAATAATGAACAAAAAACTAAGGAGGTGTATCGGGTACTTATCCATTACCTGCATTCCAAACATACAGTGAGATTTGATGAGGTCCACTGTGGTCTCTTATGGCCCATCACATGTTTCAGGTTGACGAGAGGGGCATTCGTTGGTTTTATACTGGTGATATTGGACGGTTTCATCCGGATGGCTGCCTTGAAATTATTGACCGGAAGAAAGATATTGTTAAACTTCAGCATGGGGAGTATATATCTCTTGGAAAGGTTTGGAGTATTTTTAAGTGCTTCTTGTATAGCATAGCTTTTTTCAGGCTCGACCATGATTTTCTCTGTTGGCATTAAGGTTGTCGTTTTACTTGATGCAGGTCGAAGCTGCATTGAGCTCAAGCCATTATGTAGATAACATCATGGTGTATGCAGATCCATTCAACAACTACTGTGTAGCCTTAGTCGTTCCTGCAAGGCAGGCACTGGAGAAATGGGCCAATGAAGCCGGTGTTAATTACAGTGATTATGTTGAGCTGTGCAACAAAACCGAGGCAGTGACTGAGATTAAGAGATCACTTTCTGAGGTCGGTTTTTTGGCATTATCTCCTATTGCATTTGGTAAAAGTGATCACCTTCTAACTATTAGTTTCCAAAAGTGGCGGTAACTTCTTTTCTCCTTTATAGTTGAGAGAAACTTTCACGTTTTAATGGGGCTGAACACTTAATTTCACGCTTGCAGGTAGCAAAGCCAGCAAAGCTGGACAAGTTTGAAATTCCTGCAAAAATAAAATTACTGCCAGAACCATGGACACCAGAATCGGGATTAGTCACTGCTGCGCTCAAGATAAAGAGAGAACAGCTGAAGGCCAAGTTCAAAGATGAGCTCCAAAAGCTGTACGAGTGAAATGTACGTCGGCTTAGATGCATGCTTGCTTGCCACATCATTCCGGTCACAGAGGTTTATATACTCCTAATTCCGTGGAACGCTATTTTCTCTAGCGATGGTTTCTCTACTCTGTCCGGTGCTAGCTAGTAGGATCCCATGTATCGACTGATGTTATATACAACGGAAGAAAATTAAGTAACTTATATCTGGATACACGGTGAGCGACTAATTCCTTTTTGCCCCCTGTTTTTTTTTTTTTTCGATTTGAAGTTCCAGACTTCGATCCCTTCCTTTTTGAAGAAGGCCGATACGAATCAATCGCGTTGAACTTGCAATGAAGTACAGATGCCCAATGCTTGTGCTGATTCCAGTTCTTTCATCCTTAAATTTGTACAGAAAATTATGCGAAGAAACTCCCATAATTCACAATGTTCTTGTTATCACATTCATGTCTTTCGTGTTAAGCAACTTCATTTTGCTACATTAATTTTCACAGATTTAGTGGATTGTAATTTTAATACACGGAGTATAAATTACTTGAAGCGGTTGGTTCCCATTGAGGTATCCTACATTAATTTTATACTACTTTTCCTTTTGCACCATCATGTAGAGCCATCAATTCATCACTATACATGGTAATGACTCTTTTTTTAACTTCGGATCATACTTCATCCTGCTTCAAAGTTTTCATGAACAATCTGTCTTTTATGTCTTTAGTCATAAATCTTGATTTGAAATCTTACAAATTACATCCCATATCACTTATAAAATAAATAAATAATAGAAAATATTTTCATCATTTAATACTAGATTTACATGTAAATTGTTTTCAATGATTAAAATAATTTTTATTGATTAATTATTTTAAATAATACATGAAATATTTTTGCATATATTTTTTTAAGAAAATATCTTTTAGATCATTTATTTTTCGCAAAAAAAATTATAAAATATGTTTTAATTATCTTTAAATATTTTTGCAAATAATAAAAATATATTTTTTTTTTTTTCATTTTTATAAGCGATGTAAATGATCATTCTTAAAAAAAAGATTTTTCAAATCATTTATTTTTTGTGAAACAAATACGCCGTTAACGATAAAAAAGAATTTCTATAAGCTGACCTATATTTTTCCAGATTAACATATGTGCATAAATTTAGAGAATTAAAAAAACTAGCATAATGATTTGTTACATAAAGAAGTTCACTTGATTTCTCTATTCTATCTTTTGTAAATCAAAGCTCAGCTTGTCTGATATTCTTTTCTCCAAAGAATCTTGTCTATTCTCCCTTCATCTCTGTGGAATAATCTTGATCTTCCAAAACCATTCTTATCTCCACATATCTCAAAAGCTTCGTCTAGTCATGATTTCTTCTTCCCCGATGCGATGACTGTCGGCTTCATCCACTTTTTACATAGGGAAGATACTGCACGGTAACAAGGGAGTCGAAAAACTATTCTTGCTCAGATGTATTTGAAACAACCGAAACAGTTTTCACTGCAGGCCGTAGTATGAGATACAAAGCAGGGCCTAGAAAAGGCACTGCGGAAAGAGGGAGAAGCCAGGAGCCTTTCTCATACCTGCAATTCAACAACTCTTATCATTTGAACCCCCCCACAAAAGAAAAACCACAATCATACTCCTAGAAACTATCTAATACTGAACTACAGCCACGGGTCGTACTTGAAATGCCTTACCATTTCCGAGAGCTCATGTCGTTGTAAACCCAGAAAGGAGCAAATGCAGACAGTAGAGTGAAATCGAGGGATGTGACGTGGATCTGCAAATGAGATTCAATTACCTAATCAGCCTCCCACTATTATTCCAAACTGAAAAATACCTTGAGTTCCCTAGAATCTTAAACATCCATTCAGAATAAACATAATGAAAAACCAAGTATTTGTTGCTGATAATCACATGCACCTGAAGTTTAGTTTCAGTATGGGTCACTTGAAACATCATGGCGGATAATGCGAATTTGATAGTGTTAATTTACAGATGGGAGCATCACTGGCGTGAATTCAAGAAGAAAATAACACTATCGTACTTAAGATGTGCCGATAAACTCAGTTCTTCCAGTTCATCGACCATCAAAAACTTATTTGTGTTGAGCATTAGATCGCCTAGATATACACATATAAAGTGTGGATTAATTTCACATCCCTTAATCTCATAGAACAAAAGGCAGCATTACATTTCTTTTGAGCAGTTGATGTTAATGCATGCTGAAGAATGAGGATCGACTCACTAATTTGCTCTCTCTGAAGTACTGGAAGAACTCTGTCCAGTCATCTCCACCCGCAAAAGCTGCATAGGTGATCAATCCTAGTCCTGCAAGAAATACTATCTGACATGTATTTCAGTTAATTGTCTTCTTGTGCAAAATTAGATGATAATCAACTGGAAATAATTGTGTTCCCACTAAATAAAAGCTTCTATGCATGACGGGGAGATAGTGACATTCTTCAGAATCACAATGATGTTCAAAGATATGGCAGCAACTTTCTGGGGGACTGAACAATGGATTCACTTCTCTTTCACCCAACTGAGAAAGCTGGCTCTTTGATTGCCTCATGTTAGCTCTTAAACCATGTCCAGAATTTTAAAAGTGATCAATATGGAAATTGCTTTATCGCCTTTTCTTATATGTGCTGTTCTTTCAATGAGCGGTATGTCAATCCTTACCCCAGCAGTGAGCTTTGATTCTAGGAAATTCAAAGGCCATCTACTGAGCTCAGCTTCTTCAACAGGAGGTGGAGGTGGTTTCCATAGTACAAAGTAAGGAATGAGAGCATAGACGCCGCCAAAGAAAGAAAGTACTGCAAAAGGCCAGACAGGAACACTGCCCTTTGAGCTGCGTGCATAATTATGTTACGAGTCCATAAGCAATCAGATTCATTAAAACAACAGTAACAAAGTTAGCTTTCTGTTCTTATAAACCAGACACAAAATTGTACGTATGAGATGCAGGTAAATATGGTTATTTGGCAAAAGAAGTAACAATTGCACGAAAGGGGAAAATTATTTTGTAAACCCAAAACCACAAAAGAATCCGTGGAAAAAGGATCGGAACATACTTTCCAAGAGTTAATTGTTGAACAGGGTAATTTTCATATGAAGCAGGATTATCGAGTACCATTGCATATATCTCAGGTATATGTTAAAATCGAGATATTTCTAGCAGGAATTGTCGAAAATCAAGCTAAATGAGCGAAAGGTTACCTTCGGCCTGTTGGAAGCAGCAGCATGCTATAAACCATAGGCCACAAACCCATAATGTTCCACAAGGACACAAGCACTCCATTCATCCTGAAACCATCATCTCCTTTCAAATTCAACAGCTTTTGCAGAAAATACATGTCCCTCGACTGTAGATTCAAGAGAAGAAAGCCATCACAAATCGATCAGAAAATCAGGACCGATCACTTCAAAGACTTGTCAGAACCAATGTATCTAAGCCAGAGCAAAATCATTATCCATTTCATAAGCATATCATTCGTTTAACCGCACAACGTTCATCATCACCATCTAGGTCCCACTAGAGCTACTCATCTCTTGAACAGCACAAAAAATAAAAATAAAAAAAGAATTCCTCCACTTCATTTTTTTTTCCCAAGAAAATTCAGACCTGTGGATTAATAAGCTTCAAAGAATTGACAGAGCTGTGCCATCAGTATCGAAACCATCATCCACATCAACAAGCACATCTAATGTCCAAGCACAACCAAAACCCGAATTCTCAAACTTTCTTCGTTGAGACATGAAATACACAGAATCATCAGTCCGGTTCGCGTAATTACCGGAGTCTGGTTCGGAGCTAAGTTGAAGACATAATACATAATCCCTCCCCAGAGCAGGAAGAGCAAGACCGACGACGTCCAGTCCCTCCCCCCCTCCGCATCGCTCCTCGACGGGCCCTCCTCCTCCTCCAGAACTGGGTCCTCCGGCTTCTCGTTCTTGGTGAAGCTGCGACGAACTTGAAGGCCTCCGGGCCTACCGGACGGAGAAACGGAGGGGTTGCCATTGCAGTGCTTGCGGACGATGGCGCGCGCGAAAGGAGGGACCTTTGAGGGAGCGAAGGGAATGGGATTCTGGGTTTCGGAATTCGAGCGCGGACGAGCGAGCGCTCGAGAGGTGGGACGCGAGCGGAGATGGTGGAGACGATGGGATTGGTACTGGCTGACATGTTCCCAGCGAAGAAGAAGAAGAAGAAGAAGAAGAGTGTTTCGTTGTCTGATGAGGCACCGGTGACTTCCCTTTTATTTCGGTGTTTTCCTTCTCTGTCTTTAGTTTACGCAAGTTAATAACATCAAAAATCTTAAATTAATTTTTTAATTAATAATATCTTAATTCGGCATGTTATAAAATTTAATTTTCGTCAACTTTCTTTAAATTTTATCATCAAATTAATAGACGTACCAATTTAGAATTTTGACACTAATAACATTAATTTAATTTAACGAAAATTAATAGTGTAAATTTGTCATAATTCAATTTTAATGGTCAGTTTGGAGTAAATTTATCTTATATGTATTAATTTAATTTTTTTTTGTGATAAAAAATTAATTTATGATAAATTTATCATATGTGTAATAATTTAAAATTTTTCTTGATATTAATCTTTTTATGAATGCATTGATTTTATTTTGATAATCAAATCCAAACTACTATTATCATGTTTCGTTTATGTTTCAGCAATAGACAAAAAGAGATCATTTTAGGGGTTATTCCGCCCCTACTCCTAGCTGTATCAAGATCAATTCGATGGGATCTCTAAAGGCAACTTGAATATAATTTCAGTAGGTGGGCTTCTTCATAATGAATCAAACAATTGCTTGTTTGGTTCATGCAAACCATGGGAATATGCTCTTTGTTCAAAGTAGAACTTTATATTTTTTTGGTCTCAAAATGGCCATGTCTTTGGGCATTTGCAAATTTATTATGGAGTTAGGACCTGCAAAACAGCATTTTCCTTCTTCAAAAATTAGCTCCCTTTCTTAATTTTGGTGACTTTGTCATTTCTCAAATTAGGAAACTATCCGACTATTTTCAACATGTCAAAATTGTACCGACACTCATATGTAGATTGGTTAGTAAATTAAATCCTTCAACTTTAGATAGGTCATCGAGAGATTTACTTTTTTATTGAAAAGAGACGAGGCTCAATCGAGTTTTGCTAGAAAAATGATAGTGTAACACTCAGGTATTGCCCATTTTATGACCAGAAAAAGCAGTGTCTTACATTTCCATCATTTATGAAAAAAAAACTAGGTTGAGTAAGAAGTCCCAGAGACATAAAAAGACCCACCTTCGCTTGAGCTTATAACTGAGACGCCGCGGTTCATTCGGAAGGCGAGGAACAACGCCATTTCCAGAGCTTATAACTCAGATTCACAAGCAATAGCAGCAGCAGCAGCAGCCCTTGCATTAAACGAGAATTGCAGTAGGTGGAACTCGAACAAGATGGAAACCCTAAGAAATCGAAGCAACTGGCCTTCGAATTTGGTCCCGCCGGAGAGAGAGACCGGCGCTATCTCTGGTGTGTGTGCCACGTCTCAGCTGGGAAGATGATCGGAGGATTTGCTCGACCGGTGAATGTCCAACCAGCCCACCTTGTTCATCTATTAGAAATGAAACGAGCTTTGCTGACGAGGGACAGAGTTAAAAAAAACAGTCCCAGTGGCAAGACAGGCACCTTACATAAATCAGGACGAGACAACATCTGCAAAATCATGTCACGCCATGTGAAGTGAGTTAGCCATAGAGGACATTGTCGCGTACTAAATGTACTAATTATCCTTATTAGCTGGTTTTAACATTAAAAACATTGGCAAACGAATAGCAAACTTTCCTGACCTTGAAAACTTCACCATTTTTGCTAGTCTGGCAACCCACTATTGGCTAATTCGTCATCATATATAAACCCTCTAGCCCAACTTCCTACTATTCTAAATAAAGATTCCATGTTGATGTCTTTTGACACTCCATATATGTCACTAAAAGTTTCATTCTAAATCAAATCCATTCCACTCGTGCATCACGAAGGATTTCCGCTGGCATAGAGTAGAGATACTGATACTTTAATTTGAAGCTTTCGTTATGCTTAAATGCTCATAAACTATTACGGATTATATAAATTTGTAATTACAATCCGTGGTGTAAAGGTTTGGCGTGAACACTTAGGATTGCACAATGTGGCATGATGCGCATGTATATGAATCCCGACGAGGCGACATCTACCAACAATGTCACGCCCTATGAAGTGAATTAGTCGACATCTATGCGAAAGACATGTCCTAATTAATCTCTTGAATGATGTTAGCATAAATTATTTTGGCTAATTAATCAGTCCATGTTAGACATGATAACGCTGTTAACCGAAGCCTCAGCTTCCTGCTATATCAATAAGGACAACGTTAGGATAACAACAGTCACAGTTACTATTGGAAGTAACGGTGGTACGTGGCTTATCAGTTGTAATACTAGCATAACACCAGTTGCCTTTTGTATGAATTGTGTCTTGTGGCCTACATGCCACCATTACTTGCAATAATAATCCACGACTGTTACTTAAACATTTTCCCTGTCAAAAATGCTCATAAAGTTCTCCATGTTAGTGTCTAACATTCCATATAATAATGTCACTAGCCGTTTTGTTTTGATAAAGAATCAAGAATCAACTACATCCCGGGCGGTAAATCAGGTTGACTGGAATTTGACTGTGATTAGTGATCGGTTGACTCTTGGTAATTTACTCCTTAATCAACTGTCTTAAAATTCTCCATCACTCACATGCATGTAATGGATAAGCTAAGGAAAGTAGGTTGTGTATATTTATACATGCAAACTTCATTCTTCCCCACGTCATTACAATCCTCTCGGTTCAAACTTCATACCCTCGTCGACGCCAATGTCTCTCATCGTTTCTCCCGATAGCAAGGACTTGTCATGGCTTTGTCTGATCTCTCTGCTGCTGCTGCTGCTGCTTCGGACCTCTGAGGTTGTCACTGCTTCCGGGCAAGCCGGGAGCAATGGCAATGTGACGTATCCAGCGCTGTTCGCGTTTGGGGACTCGATCCTCGACACGGGCAATAACAATAACCTCAGGACGCTGCGCAAGTGCAACTACCCTCCTTACGGCAAGGATTTTCCTGGAGCGATACCCACCGGCCGGTTCAGTGATGGGAAAGTACTCTCGGACTTGATAAGTGAGTTCCCTTTTTCTTTTTCGCTGTAATGGAATTAGATGCAACGCAATTCAATGTTGTACTTCTTTTGGATAATGAACACATTGAACTATAGCAGTGCTTGATGTATAATGCCGATTGAAACTGCAACCTGCACAATTTTTTCAAACAGCGGAAGGGCTGGGAATCAAAGAGCTATTACCAGCATATTTGGATCCCAATCTACAGAACGTGGATCTTCCAACGGGCGTTTGCTTTGCATCGGGCGGCTCAGGCTTGGACCCGCAAACTGCTGGAGTGCAGGTTCATTCCTGTCCTTCAATTATTTGAAGTTCACGCTCACCAGCACTCCAAACACTCGCTCCAAAATAGTTGACCATGTGTCTCTCAATGCACAGGGCGTGTTGACGATGGAAGATCAATTGATGCAGTTCAACGAGTACGTAGGGAAGCTGAATGCGTTCATTGGAGCCGAAAACGCCAGCACCTTACTCAACAACAGCCTCTATCTGCTGTCTGCAGGCAACAACGACATTGCCTTCACCTATTTAACTGCTCACCTCAGGCCCATACCCTTCCCTGCGTACGCAGATTTCTTGGTTAACTCCACTGCAACTTTCATCAGGGTAAATTCTTTTAGCCATGGATGTGCTTTATTTGAATTGGCACGCGTCCTTGCATATTCAGCTTGCCCTGCATGGCAGGAAATCCTCCCATCCTCCCATCTTTCTTCCTCTTTTCCCGTACACTGTTTGCAGAACTTATATGCACTAGGTGCGCGGAAATTTGCACTCCTAGGCACTTTACCATTGGGATGCTTGCCATCAGCTAGAGCTTCAGTAGGCGGCATTCTTTGCGCAGAGTTGGCCAACCAAGATGCGCAATTGTTCAATGGTAAACTCTCCTCCGTGTCGAGTTTGCTCAGCAGTGAACTTGTGGATTCCCGGATAGCCTACATCAACGTCCATGACTCTCTCCTCAATCTGATACAAAACCCTAATCAATTTGGTAAGCCTTTCGGCATAAGTTCCCACCACATTCAGCACCATGCGCACTCCCTCAATGCACGATGAGCATGCATTTCCTTTTTATCGCAAGTCTTAAAAGTTCGCACTGCAAACTCACCCTACAAATTGGGCATGTTAAAATTTTCAGGTTTTCGAGTTCCTAATGTAGGATGCTGCGCCGTACTAACGTTGCTATGCAATCCACTGAATCCAGTCACTTGTCCGAACATACCGGATTATGTTTTCTGGGACGGGGCTCATCCTTCTGAGAAAGCCTACCGCATTATCGCACCCGCGATCGTCCAGGCATGTTTGAACATGTAGCGCAGCAACTCGACGTGCTGATTGTTCGTCTCTCTGTTTAGTGCTAGTGATTGTACTTATCGGATGTTTTGCGAGTCATAGTGATCTGGATCATATACTTGCGTCTGGAGCATGGAATTACGAGCGAATTTATCTTCGAAACGCTTTCTTAGTTTTGCATTAGACAATGAAGCTGGCCATCATCTCTCATTTCCGACCCAACCTGTTCACGGCCACGGTACGACAAGTTTGATTAAATAGTTTAGCATGCTGCTTGCGTCCACGCAAAATTGAGGCGAGGGAGGAGAGAGAGTGAGCTCCGAGACGGAAAGAGAGAGAACGGAGAAGAGAGAGCGAGGCAGAGAGGTTTGAGAGATGTGTGGAAGAGAGGATGCAAGGCGGTGTTACGGCAGTGAGGCAACAATCGATTCGCCGGAGATGGCAGTGGTTGCGACGACACGACGTTGGCAGCCGGTGCCAATGAGTGGCGAGTGAGAGGCTAAGGCGGCTGAAGGAGAGAGCAAGAGAGCCCAAGTTGTTTGTCTTTCATATCAGGCGAAAGATGAACAGATATGGCAAATCTAACGTCTTGAAAAAACAGGGACTAGTATATGTACTTTGAAAGTCTATACTTTGTGTGTTCTCTTTTAGGGACCAAGTTACGTTTGTTATTATATAAAATTAACAGATTTTACTATAGCCAATTTACTGTTTGGTGAATCACATTAATAAAGTCCGATATCTTTATAACTTAGGAACTGCATATCGGTGTAAAATAAATTGGAAAATGTACAAATAAAAATGATAAGAATCTCTCATTATTCACTGCTAAAGAAACTGGGAATGCACAAATGAAGACAACCTCCAGCAACCCATAAACTTCTAAAGCCACGTCTTTGACCATGACAAGAAATGTAAATGGACTACAACAATATTTGTGAGATAGTTCGGCCAGCAAATGTCGGATCTAGCCAGAAAGAGAAAGTATAATCATTCGTCTTTGCAATTCCAAAAAGTATAGTACTTCGACTCTTTCAGAGGAGGAAAAGGAGCTTCTACTTCCTCACCATTTTATGCAGCTTCAACACAAACCAAAGGGTTATGGAGGTCTCGTGAAGCTTCGATGTGAACTAAAGTTGTGAAAGAGGAGGAGAGGATAGGGTTTTTTTCTTTCAGAAATCAGCTCACCCTCATTTTAAAATTATTTATTTATTATTTTTTATTTTTTTTATTTTTCTTTTTTTTTTTTACCCTTCCATTATTTCTTAATAACATTTTATTAAATAATAAGATGTACTAATATGCCTAAAATATGTAATAAACATAATTGCTAAATAAATATAATATATACTATGGAATATAAAGAATTTTAAATATATAAATACAAAAAGGAATAAATTAGAAATTTTGTCTACTTTTATCTCACTACTTACATGGGAAATTTTTGTGCAATCTATACCCATTTTATATCCACCCTTATCCTACCTTTTATCCTGGTTACTAAACAGTCCAAGAGGTTCATGGTCTAAGAAGAATAAATGAGATAGCGTCCGATAGAGACTTTGAACTCAAATCAATCGTACCGGTAGAAGAAAACTAAATCTGCAGTGAAGCATTGGACGAATTCCAGTCCGACATAACCATGCCATCCAAAGTTCGGCACCGACAGTTGGTGTCTCTTTTAGGTTACTCTATCGAAGGAAGAGAGTGGCTTCTGAGGTACGAGCACATGCCGGAGGGAGCTCTTAGTCGGCATCTCCTTTCACTAGAAGGCGAACCAATTGGAGCTTAATTGGCAATTCTGTCTTATTCCTCAATCTACATCGACATGACACGAATTGTCAGTCCGATCGCAGATTGAGTAGATCTAATGTTCCCGAAGACTGCCTGACTTTAGGTCATGGACCTAAGGATTTAGAATGGTGCGCGAGAGACCGATGTTGAGGCATGACGTGGTGTCCAACTCATTAGGATGAGGTATCCAAGTCAGCAAGCCAAGGCAGCAAACTTGCTTAGCAAGTTAAGGCATTTGAATATTGGATCGTCACCCCAATTTTTGTTAATTAATTACCAGCAGCTTTCCGACAAAAAAATAAATAAATTATGAGCAGCTTTGTTAGTTAAAATTTTTCAGTATCTTTGTAGCTTTGCTTCGCTTCGAAGTCACCAACCCCAAAAGGTTTCCTTTTTCTCCTCCTCCTTGGTGCTATTGCAGCTTCAGATCATGTAGATTGAGGGCGAACGCATTTTCGACAAAAATAAAAGGTTAAAACATTTACAAAAAAAAAAAGTATTCTGTAGAGATTTATATTCAAATGCATGAAATTTGTATCGAGTTTTTCGAACAATTACTATATAGCATCTCCAAACTTTATAAAATTTCTCATTAAATTTATACAGGGTTCATCAGAAGGTTGTGTACCTTTTAGTTTTTATAACACATCAAAATACAGTCATATCGCACAGACAATTGTATATAAACTGTGTCGAGAGATGATCTCAAGAGTATAAGAACTCGATCCATCTGCTTCTTATCATCGCACAAAACTAAACATGGCTTCTTCTTCTTCTTCTTCTTCTTCTTCTTTCGACCGCCTCCCACAAGACGTCATCGCAGACATACTCCTGAGACTCCCCATCAAATCACTCCTCAACGACTGCCGCGTCTGCAAGTCATGGAGCTCTCTCATGCTCGCCCGCCCTTTGCCACCAAGCACCTCCGGCTCTGCCTCCTCCGCTCCGAACCTAACCAGAACCACCTCCTGCTCCACTTGCCTAGAGTCCCGAATGGCTGGCCCATCCCCGCCTGCGGCGCTGACTTCTGCTCCGTCCTATGCTCTGACCCTCTCTCGATTCCTTTGCCCAAAGTTTACCATCCCCTTCGAGCGGCGGGCATTCTCCTTTGAGGTCACTGGATCAGTTAATTAATTATCAGCAGTTTTCCGACCAAAATATCTTCGTAAATAATGAAAATATTTTCATTAGGATCGCCACCTCCAACTAGTTAAAGGAAAATGTTTTCATCATGAGAATAATTTATATCTGAATATCTTCGTAAATAATGAAAATATTATCTGTTACTTACAAAAGATGATTTTTAGAAAAATATTTTTTAAATTATTTATTTTTGCTAAATAAACGGAGCCCAAGTATTCAAAAGTACGATAGAAGGAGAACCTAACGCAGTCTATGGAAGTCAATAAAAGTCCATCGCTCCAAGAGATAAAAAGTTAAGCGGTGATTGCCAAAAGCGAAAGCAGAGAGCAAACAAGCCAAAAAGGAATAAAAAAAAGAAATCATGATCCACTTTCTAAATCATGAAAGCCAAGTTGAAGAAGGAAAGCCTTAGTCAAAAGTTGAGGTCAAACTACCTTGTAAAAGAAGAAGTGTGTGATGTTGAGATGGCAGTAATGTCATGCCTCCGGAGTCAGGTGGAATTGCCCTGTAACTATAGAAATATCCTACAAACATATATTTGCACATCGCTAAACAATTAAAACTATAAATTGATATCAAAACCATACTTCCGAGCCAATGAAATTTTCAACAAAACAAAAGGCAAAAAGGAGAAAGAAAAGAGGAATGTGCGCCCGTGGGGCAAATCACCCGGTGTTCTCTCTTTTTTCTTCTCCTTCTCCTCCTGAAAGAAAAGAAGTCCATTGTTGCGCACCGCATCAGTGAAGTAGAATACGCAGAATCATCTAACTAGGGTTTTGAAGCTTAAGGAGCAATCACAGTTATCAATCTCAATTTCCATTTTTTTTTTTTTTTTTGGTGGTTCTGGTGACAAATGTGTCCAATAACAGATGCTAATTCACAATTCAGCTACCAAAAAAGAAGTGAACTGAGAATATATAATTTCTCAAACTTCCAAATATCGTTGCGAAAGAGATGTGGACAAATTGGAGTGGAGGTATATCAATGAGAAATTATCCCTTCCGAGGTTCATTTCATTCGCACTAACACGGGGCTCCCCTTTGACCATCTCGTGCTCCTCTTTGAGATCGTCGGGTCAGTCGGCAACGGTCCAAGGCGTCTGAGGATTCTGCTGCGGATCTCAGCCTCACGACTCTTTCATGAAAAGGCTGAGGAGTCTCCGGAACAGAGATGTCATGGAGCGCGTAGGTGGAAAACTTAGTGTTGTCATTTTAAAAGTAGAGTTAATACCATGAAAAATCTCAAATCGATATATCTCCCGTTAAATTTTACTAGGAAATTGCTAAATTGAATGAGACATGACAGTAACTCAATACACATGACAAGTCCACCTAATAATTCATATTAGTTTGGGGAAAATTTATTATAAGCGTGTCAAGATTTTTTGTGATATTAACCCCTAATGGTATAGGAAAGATGCATTTTCAGCGTATAAGTAACAAATGAGTCAACTTGTTAGTGAGTTTCTTTGGGAAGATTACCAAAAAAATTCATAAACCTATTATACTTAAGGGTGATCAATTCCGGTCCAATCTGGTCCCACTCAAGAATCGGGAACAAGACTAGATCGGACCGATTGGTTTGGTCTGGTTCCCGGATTGTCCAATGGAACTAGTTGATTTACAAATAATTCTTGTAGCCATCACTTTTGAAAAAAAAATAAAATTCATCGATAGTGTTAAATATAGCTCATCACCAAGATGATGACACTCAGCTTCATCAAGCGCCAAGCAAACAGAAGTACCCATGAACTGTGAGAGGCACAGTTCAGCCGCGAGGCAATTTAAGTGATTTAGGGTTTCCGAAGGGAAAGAGTAGAGAGGAGAGGTAGAGAGGAAAGACAATTAGGCAAGTAAGAGAGGAGAGGGAAAGAGGAAAGCGGGACATGTGAGAAGAGAAGGAAAAGAAATTTGCATGAGAAATAAAAAAAATAAAAAAAAATCATTTGTTTGGTGTGGGTTGTCTACTCAGTCCAATTCTCCTCGGATTTAGGGACCGAATAAAAAATCATTGATTCCAATTGTATGGAACTAAGGATTGGGTCGACGCCCACAAAATTGTATAGAATTGACCAATCCAGTTTGTTCCAAGTTATTCTCAATTTGGTCGATCCATGTTGCGCACCCCTAATTGTGTTTGTGCCAATCGGTTCTAAATCTTTCAATTATCCAAATTTAATTCTAAACATTTTTATATTTTGCCAATATAATCCATCAAGAAAATTTTGTCCAAAAAATCAATGACGTGGATGTTAGTAGTCTTATGTGGCACATTTGGTACTGACATCGATAAAATTTATTTGCGGCACATTCGATACTGACGTGGATAAAATTTATTTATTTTTTTGAATTTTTATATTTTATTTTATTCTCTGTCTTTTTCCTTTACCTTCTTCCTTCGTTGTTTGTTGTCGGGCCTCAGTGATGGCTGGCAACTAGCCATGGGCTACGACCTAGAGTGAGGCAATAATAAGGGCAATGATGAAGACGAAGGAAAAAAATCTTAACAAAGTGCAAATATGTGGCACAGGTCTAAATTTGGAAATTTTGGTGTCATAAAAAATTTTTGAGGTAGATGTATTATATAAGTGCAAATCTAGGTTTTTTTGTGTCACATAAAGAATTTCGAATAAATGTGTTACATAGATCAAGTTTGGGTTAAATTTGTCACACAGTTATGACTTTAAGGTTTTTGGTGTCAAAAAATAAGTTTTGAGTAGATGTACGAAAGGGAGAAGTGTTAAAAAAATCATCAAATTTTTGCATTTGTATCTATTTAGTCTTAAACATTTTTTTGGTATCAATTTAGTCCTAAACATTTTTACTTTGTGCCAATTCAGTCATTTCCGATCAATTTTGGTTGGATTTTGTTGATTGGACACCGGCCGACTGACGTGGCTTGATCGGTGCTGATGTAAACAACTTTTAATAATTTTTAATTTTTCTTTTCTTTTTTCTTTTTTCCTTCTCCTCCTCCTTCCTCCAATCGGTCATTGGACCTCGGCGATCGGCCAGAGGCAACAGCCGGCGAGGTTGTGGTTGACCTTGCTGGCCACTGGCGAGCCTTACTGACCACCTTGCCAGTGGCCGCGAGGGTTGCCTCGCGCTGGGCGACGAGGCTCACCCATGGCTGGCAAGGCCAACTCAAGGCTGCCCAAGTTGTGAGGGTGGCTTGCGCTCACAGCCACTAGCGAGGCAGCTGGCGAGGCTCGCCAGTGGTCGGTCACTGAGGTCCAGCGACCGGCCGGAGAAAGGAGGAGAGAAGAAAAAAAGAAAAAGAAAAAGAATATTATTAAAAGTTGTCCACGTTAGTGCCGATCAGATCACATCAGTCGGCTGGTGCCCAATTATCAAAATTCGACCAAAATTGACTAGAAAGGATTAAATTGGCACCAAATAAAAATGTTTAGGACTAAATTAGCACTAAAAAAAGGTTTAGGACTAAATTGATACAAATGCAAAAGGTTTAGGATTTTTTAACACTTCTCCCTATGACAATTGACATAGTTTGAGATTTTTGGTAACTTTCAACCAAAAAATTTTCGGTATCTTAACGGCTTTACTTCACTTTGAAGAAATCTAACCCCAAAAGTTTCCTTTTTCTTATCCTTTTCATTGGATAATATCACCCATGGAAGAATGGAAGTGTAACCGCTTATAAGGATTTCCACTGTCACTCCCAAAAAACCAAACTTACACCTTAAGTTACTAGAGTATGATTATTCTTTCAATTTGAAATCATTGTTTATATACCTAGCATTAGCAGAACTAACAAGAGCATTTTCTAGTCTTAGTAAGAGGAGAAAGGGTTAAGAATTTACCTGATGTGAGATATCATATTGTTGGAGAAATCCTAAATGCTGGGGACTTTTTAGATAGCAAATACAAGCTCCCAATGCGACTTCATAAAAAAGCAACTAAAGATTAAAGAGAATAAAACACACGTAGTAGTCATTATAGCACTTCCCTTTATTCCTAGAAAACGAATGGAAAAACTTGCTACAGAACTATTGAGCGGGGGCAAAAATATGCACTCATACCTCATTCACTCAAACTAATTCTAGTGTCACAAAAACTTCCTCAATTGGTGCACTCATACTGTATTTTTCGAAAATCAATTTTTGTGTTATGAAAAATCTCAAATCAGTAATCCGTGCCACATTTATCCAAAATTGATTTTCGTATCACACATAATGTCAAAATTTGGGGTAAATGTGGTATGGGTATAACGGTGTGAGATTTTTTGTGATGGGAAAATTAATTTGAAATGTTTATTGCACTAGTGTCCCGATTTAAGATTTTTGGTGATATTAGCCTTTTTCTTTTTCTAAAAGCACTAGAGGAAAGCTCCTTAGTTACCACTCCTTACTTCTTTTTTTTTTTTTTTTGGTCAAAACTCTCCTTACTTCTTCACTTAGCCCCAAATTATACAAAAAGACAAGGGGGCTGCTATTTCCACCTCTCATTTATCTTAATGTACAACATTTCTGGTCCTCCTAACTTCAAAGTTGCTATTACACCTTCAAATAAGGAAAGTTCGAGGTAAACACATTTGCAAAAAAAGAAAAACTAAATAGAGTGCTCTGTAGAGATTCATATACAAATATATGAAATTTATCGGATTTTTCGACCAATTATTACATAGCATCTCCAAATTTTATAGACCATATTAAATTCACACTGTTCATTCGAAGGTTATGTACTCTTATACAGCACATCAAAATACGGTATAAACAGTTAGATCACCACCTCGGAAACGCCGAACCAACGTTTACTTACACGCGTCCTTACACGAAATGGTTGTCTGACATGGACTCCATCTATCAGGACGGTTTACCAGCCTATAAGAAGTCAATCCATTCGCTTCAAATCATCGCACGACACTAAACATGGCTGCTCCTTCTTCGCTCCGGCGCCTCCCGCAGGACATCATCGCAGACATACTCTCGAGACTCCCCGCCGAAACGCTGCTCGACCTCCGCCGCGTCTGCAAGTCGTGGAGCTCTCTCATCCTCGCCCCATCCTTCGCCACCAAGCACCTCCATCTCCGCCTCCTCGGCTCCAGACCTCACCAGAACCTCCGCCTCCTCCACTTGCCTTGTGTCCCGCACGACCGTCTTGTTCGTGCCAGCAGCACCGACTTCTGCTCCGTCCTATGCTCCGACCCTCTCTCCGGCTCCTTCACCCTCCATGCAAAGTTCGCCATCCCCTTCGACGAGCATGCGTTCTCCTTCGAGGTCGTTGGCTCGGTCGATGGGCTAGTCTGCGTGTCGCTGCTCCACCGGAAGTCCAAGCTCTGGACCGTCCAGAGCATGTGTTTGTGGAACCCGGCCATGAGGAAGCTGAGGAACCTGGGGAACAGGGATGTGGTGGAGCACGTCGCCGGTATGAGCGGGTACCGGATTCATGGGTTCGGGCACGACCGTCAAGGGCAGCATTTATCGGGTGGTGAGGATCACCTACGGCCGCAGGAGAAAGAGGGAGAAGAAGAGTTCGATGGAGGCCGTCCAAGTCGAGGTTTGCACGGTAGGGAGGGAGTCGAGGGACTCGTGGAGAATGTTGGAACCGCGCGGCGTATCTTGCTTTGCAGGTAGTATATGAATTCGGAGGAAAGATTCAAGTTTTCAAAGTATTTTCAGAACGAAAGTCTTGCTTTTTACCCTTTTCTAACGGTATTAAAAACTAATTGACGTTCCATCACATTTGACAAGTTCTAATTAGTTACTTAAAGAGCAAGGCATGGTGAATTCATTTCATTTGCTGTTGATTGCTTGCCACACACAAAATTCAAAGGATAAAATTAGTGCATATTGTATTTCTTGCAATTCATTAAGGCCTAACGTCCATAAATTTTGCAGGGGACGACTCTCGAGCTTGCATCAACGGAGCTCTTCATTGGCCCGCATCCGTGACGGAAGATGCTCCATACAGTTCCATATTGTCGTTTGAAGTTGCCTCCCAGAAGTTTGACGAGCTCCCAATGCCGAAAGAGTACCTCAACGAGTTCAAACTTCATGAAGAGATGCAGGTTTCCATCGCAGCTTTGAAAGAGTCCCTCGCCACCTTGGTCTGCTGCCCGGGAGCAGGAAACGTTGGGAGTGAAATAAACGTTTGGGTGATGAAACAGTACAGCGTCGCGGATTCCTGGACAAAACAGTACACAGCAGTGATGCAGCAGACGATCGAGAGGGTCTTAGGATCGACCTGGAATGGAGAGATCTTGATTCACAGGAGTGACCACAAGGTGATGTGCTGTGATCCGGAGAACGATATGCTGCTCAAAGACACGGGCGTGACTGGATTTCCAGACCTGTTCGACGTGGTTGATTATTCAGAGAGCTTGGTTTGGCCCGACGAAGGAAATGCGGATGGCTAACATGAAGATACTTATTCTCTAACTCATGGTCATACATAAGTAGTGGGCATCTTAGGTTCTTGTGGGTCTCTTATGTAAGGGCTAATGTGTATTGTTTTGATCCCAAAATTGGTTTTTATCAGTTGTCTATGTGATGTGACCAGGGATATCAAATCATGCATAACTTTCTGATGAACTGAAGTTGAATCCGAATTGCCTTGGCTTGCCTTGTCTTTGATGAGTTACCCTTAGCCGAGAAACGGTGAGATATATGAAAAGTTGAAAGTAGAACTTAAGTGAAGTAGAAACAATGAGGATGATGAGTCATCTTAGCCAATCAAGTTTTGCCAAAGTGCTCTTAATCATAAAGACTTATCTTGTTTTGTAAAAGATAAATGACTTGAAAAATGTTTTTCTAAAAATGATTATTCATATTGCTTAAAATAGCTAGGCAATGAAAAACATTAACACTTTATATCTAAAATTAAAAATATGAGAGATTCTTTTATTATTTTTTGTAGAATAAAGGGAGTCTAAGTGTATCAAATTTCGAAGGAACAAGAACCTAACCTAAGTCAATTGCAAGTCAATAAAAGTCCCATCACTTCAAAAGACAGAAAGTTGACCGATGATGCCAAAAGTAGAAAAGCAGAGAGCAAAAGCTAAAGCGAAGGAACCAACCCTTATCTCTTCCTAATTCTAAAATCCTCCCGCACTGGCATTTTAGAGCTTGAATCTCCAACCCTTGCCTTCATCCCTGATTTCATTCTCCAGACCGAGTAAATCACAAAGGTTGTCATCGGGACCGCGTTGCTACTTCAGCAATTATGAATTCTCTTTGATAATTCCTGGAGGAGTTAACGTTCCAGTGACCCTTCCTGCATTTCTTTCCTTAAAAAGAGTCAAGAGAGCCGGTATCTTTTTTTTTTTTTTTTTTATAGATTAATACTACGAAAAACTCAAATTAGTATACTCGCGATAAATTTATCCAGATTAATTTTTTTGACTATCAAAACTCTAAATTAATATATTTGTGATAAATTTATTATATGTTAGTTTATGTTAAATTTGATTAATATTACGAAAGACCATAAACTAATAAACTTGTTACGACCGGAAGGTAAAATTATACCGGTCAACTATTACGTGTTATCTAACTCATTAATTTGATGGTAAAATTTAATATAAACTATTGTGAGGCAAATTTATCACATTTATATCAGTTCAATGTTTTTGGCAATAGAAAAATTAATTTAAGTACACCGATTTATGATTTTTCGCGATATTAACCATTTTTTGAAATCTCAAAGTCAAACTATTGATTTTGTCAATTATTTTGTTCTATATCTATCCATTTGTATGTGAAATTCATGAACAAAATAAAAGAACGTGAAATTTAGGAAGGTCCAATAACCTCTTCCCCATATTATGCATCATCATATGTAAATTTGGAAAAATAATTAGGTAGGCCAAGTATAATTCTGAGTCACATGTTCAACTCACCAAATGTCTTTCTGAAAGATAACTTATTTATGGAGCTCACTTAAAACCATAAATTATTAAAAATACGTTCACTAAAGTGTTAAAATTTTTAATTGATCGCTTGAATATCATAACTTTTTAACAGCGTTTACTTAAGTGTCGGAAATTCGATATTACATGGCACTTGAGATGAACATTTTTAATAACGTTGTTAACGGCATGGAACAAAATCCATCCTTACGGACATGGGAGGATAAAATTTTATTCATCTTTCTATTAAAACAGAGATTTTCCTTGGTCAATTTTGTTTAAAACAATGACTGAGTCCCCTAAAAATTAAGGGCTTGTTTGTTTGGCTTTTGTTTCTGTTCCTCGGAACACAATTTCTGTTTTTTTGTTCCGGGAATAAAAAAAGAACAATGTAAACGCTTCGTTTACACTTTTGTTCATGGGAACAAATTTGGAATGCAAAACAAGAAAAACTTGTTTCTTGTTCTCGGGAACACTTATGAGAAACAATTTTTCTCTCTCTTATTTTTTCCTCCTCTTTCTTTTCTTCTTCTTTTTTCTTTGGACAGTCGCCGGCCTCGGCCATGGCTGGCGACCGGCCATCGAGAGCCGGTGACCTCGCCGAGCGTCACCGGCTCTCGGCGAGGGTCGCCTCACCTTGGTTGGGTGAACTCGAGCCTCGCCGGTGGCCGGGCGACCTTGGCCTCGCCGGATCCGGGCGAGCTCGAGCTCGCCTCACCGGGGCCGGCGAGCCTCATCGTGGCTGGGCAAGGCCGGCGACCGGCCAAAAGGAAGAAAAAGGAAAAAAAAAAACAGAATAAAAATATTAAAAATTAAAAGAAATAAAAAAAATTATACAAGTTTACCAAACGTATTTCGTTCTTTTTCTATTCCAAGAACATAAATTTTGTGTAGTTACCAAACGCGTTTTCTGTTCAAAAATTGTTCTCCGAACACAATTTTTGTTCTTTTGTTTCGGGAAAAAAAAAAACAAAATGCGTTTATTTAGGGTGCGTTTAGTAACATTTCTGTTCTTTTTTTGTTATAGGGAACAGAAATAGAAAAAAATGTTTTTATTCCGAGGAACAATTTTTGAATAAAAACGCGTTTAGTAAACTTGTTCCGGGAATAAAAAATGAACAGAAACACGTTTGGTAAATTTGTGTTCTTTTTTATTTCTTTTAATTTTTTAATATTTTTATTTTCTTTTTCTCTTTTTTTCTTCTTTTGGCTGGTCGTCGGCCTCGGCCATGGTTGGCGACCGGCCGACGAGGGCCGGCGGCCTCGCCCGGCCACGGCGAGGCTCGCCGGCTGCGCTGCCCGGATCCGGCGAGCTCGAGCTCGCCCAGCCTTGCCTCGCGTCAGCGAGGCCAAGCCTTGCCAAGGGCCGGTGACGCTCGGCCTCACCGGGGGCCGGCGACGCTCTGACGAGGTCGTCGGCCATGGCCAAGGCCGGCAACCGGCCAAAGAAAAAGAAGAAAAAAAGAGAAGAAAAAGAGAGGAGAGAGAAAATTTGTTCTTAAAAATTGTTACGAAACAAGAAACACGTTTTTCTTGTTTCTTGTTTCTATTCCAAATGTGTTCTTGGGAACAAAAAAAATAGATTTGAAACAAAAACGCAAACAAACGTGTTTCTCGTTCTTTTTTTTTCTCTGAACAACAAAAAAACAGAAATTTTGTTCAAAAACAGAAAAAAAACATTAACAAACAGGCCCTTACACTTTTATTCCCGAGAACAAAATTCTATTTTTTTGTTCCCGAGAACATAAATAAGAAAAACTTATTTATTGTTCTTGGGAACACTTCCGAGAAACAATTTTTCTCTCTCCCATTTTTTCATTTTCTTTCTTTTTTTCTTCTTTTTTTTCTTTGGCTGGTCGTCGACCTTGGCCATGGCCAGGGACTAGCGACCTCGCCGAAGCATTGCCGACCCCTGGCGAGGCTCGGCCTTGCCTCATTCAGCCATGGTAAGGCTCGGCCTCGCTGGGGGCCGGCGAGCCTCGCCGTGGCCGGGCAAGGCCGCCGGCCCTCATCGGTCGATCGCTGGCCATGGCCGAGGCCGCGACCGGCCAAAAGGAAGAAAAAAAAAAAAAAAATTAAAAAATTAAAAAATTAAAAGAAACAAAAAAAGTATACAAGTTTATCAAACGTGTTTTTGTTCTTTTTCTATTCTAGGAACAGAAATTATACAAGTTTACTAAACGCATTGTTCTATTAAAAAATTGTTTCCCGAAATAGAAATAGCTTTTGTTATTTCTATTCCCTAAAACAATTTTGAACAAAAACGTTACCAAACGCACCCTAATTGTCCCGAAATTTGCCAATTTTTCAAATATATGGAACACAAAAAACGTTTGTCGCATGCTTTGCTTTTGTCATAGTTTTCCCCAAATAGTGGTCTAAAAACTAAGAATATTCCAGTTCATAAGGGCCTATTTGGTAACATTTTAAATTGTGCATAATTTTACTTTTTTATTCTCCATAATACAAAAAGAATAGAAATTCGTTTAATAAATTTTTATTTTCTAGGAACAAAAATCCATTTTTTTGTTCTTGAGAATAGATTTGTAACAGAATTAAGAAGTAAAAAAAATTATTATTTCTTATTCTCGAGAGCAAATTTTGAAATCAAGTCAAAATTTTTTTTTCTTTTTTTTTTATCTTTCTTTCTCTCTTCTTCTTCCTCATTGCCAGTTGCCAACTATGGTAATGGTTGGTGACCGGCTGGGCGAGGTTTGATGAGCTCATTGGAGCCTCATTAGGCCAGGGCGAGATCACCCTTGTGTCGATTGAGTGAGGTCGAGCCTTGTTGGTGGACAAATGAGCTCACCCAACCCCTTGATGAGGCACCTTGAGCCTCGTTGGACCTTGCCCAGCCAGTCACCGGCCATTGCCGTGTCCGACGATTGGCTAGAGAAGAAGAAGAGGGATGGAAAAAGAAAAATATAATAAAAGTATCAAAAAATTAAAAGAAATTTTATTTCACAAATGAATTTGAGATTTTATTAAACGCGTTTTTATTTCAAGAATAGATATTTTGGACAATTATCAAATATTTTTAATTACTTAGAAATTTCATTCAGAGAACATTATTGGAAAAAAATCATTTCTAATAAGATATTATGTCCGAGAATAGAATAGTTACTAAATAAATCCTAAATCTTTTTGTCGGTTTTGCTCATGTCTACCGCGGGCTGGGCCACCTTGACCCAGCGAGAACACCCGACCCGACCTGATCTGCTAAGCTCTAGAGATCCATCAAAGCTGTCATGTCCATCCATGCGACCCACGCAACGTGGGATGTTCTTTTTCTTTTTTTTAATTGATATTCAAATGGAGAGAACCGGCTCCCGATTCGAGGAGATCTGAGAAGCAAACATATAAAAAATAAAAAATGAAAAAAGATCGATCCCCCATGGTCCCAGGTCGAGAATGTCGATGGAACCGTCGGTTTCGATCCGAAAGCGACTGATCCATCCGGCGGGGATTGTTGGCATTCTCCATCCGGTCGTAGCCACGACGATAGGGTCGACCGGTTCGGCAGCTTTTAATAAGTGCTTTGAGAGAGAGCATGACGCCGCCTGATCGAAAGCGAGGAATGCTCGAGATGATATCTCATGCCACGCGCCGCTTGAAGGGCGGGCGCCACATAGGATATTTTACCTGTAACTATATTTGTCGCTTCTTCTTTTTTTCTTCCCCTTAAATTTGGCGGTGATTTAGCTCTAAATGAGGCGGTCTGTAATTAAATTTGTTGCTTATTGTTCTTATATTATGGTGCGTTTGTTTTACAGAAAGTTCAACATTTGGGAAAACACTTTTCGAAGATAATCGCTTATATCACTTATAAGAATGAATATATGAAAAATATTTTTGGTGCCCACAAAAAATATTTATGCTTAAATTATTATCAAAATGAAAATATATTTCATTCACTAATTTTTATAAACAATACGATAATTATTTTTTCGAATTGTTAGGATGCATGTGCAAGTTGTTAGAAAAAATTTCACATTAGATAATTGGTATAGTATGAAATAATTAATAAAAAATATTATTCAACAAGCTTTAAACATATTCAATTCAGTTATAAATTTTTTAATTTTGACAATTAAATCTTTGATATTTTCATATTTTGCCAATTGAGTTTATTCAACTAATTTTGTTCTCTTCCTTTCTTCCTCCTTTAGCTGATTGTTGGGCAGCGCAACTTTGATAGTCAATGACCGACTAGAGGTGAGAGCTGGCGAGGACAAACTTACTGGCCTTGGGCGAGGCTCGCCCTCGCCAGTGGCCGGTGGGGTTGAGCTTTGCCAAAGGCTAGTGACCTCGCTAGGCCTCATTTTTGGCTATTTCGAGCATTGATAATTCGCTAGAAGAAAGAAGAGAAGAAAAAGAAAAGGAAGAGAAAGAAAAGGAAAAATCAAAATCAAAATAAAAAAAAAAAAATATTAAAATGTTATTAAAGAATATTAATATTAATAATGTCTTTGCCACGCCACATAAAATGATTGAAATTGATTGGATAGACTCAATTAGTAAAACACAAAAAGATTCACAAATGCAATAAATTGAGAACATTCTATAATAATTTTTTGACAATCAATATTTCTTAATTGATCTTAAATTGGAAGGTTGGTAACAAATTCGTGCTTTTTACATCGTATCCTAACAAATTGGTAAATGAGCAAGGTGGATTGGTGGTGCGGTGGGGTCCGGGCGGTGGCCAATATATGTCCGCCCCGCTGATCTCCTCTTTCCTCTTTCTGTCAGTCTTTTCTGTGGTCTCCCGGAGCTCTCATCCCCTCTTCATCAATGGCTACTACCCAAGGCCAGGTCATCACCTGCAAAGGTAACACCCTCTCTCTCTCTCTCTCTCTCTCTCTATCTGCAGGTGTCATGTTAATGTGTGGATCTGAGCGTGCGTGCGTGCAATGATTGGGGGGTGAGGATGAACCCTAACTTGTTGGAGCTTTTTTGGCCGGCCGGCGACCGGCAGCCGCCGTCGCGTGGGAGGCGAACAAGCCGCTCGTGATCGAAGACGTGCAGGTGGCTCCCCCGCAGGCCGGGGAGGTCAGGGTCAAGATCCTCTTCGCCGCGCTCTGCCACACCGATGCCTACACTTGGAGTGGCAAGGTATAAACTCCAGCAAAAAAAATTTTTAAAAAAATGATTTTTACCGAGCGGTCCCGGTTTTTTTTGTCGATCGGTGTTGTCGAATGCCGAAGAGGGTGTTAGAATGGATGACTTTTGTGGGATTTATTGTCGAACCCCACATTGAGGTACAAGACTCGACTTGTTCTTATCTTTGGCTGTAAAAAGTTTACATCGAACTTAAATACGTGAAGGGCTAATTAAATTTGTAAGTTATGTCCTACGAAGAAATCTTCAAACACAACGCAATAAGTCATAAAAATTATGACGATTTGAATGCTTAGAAGTTATAAATATTCATCGTTTGCCGGGTCCATTTCAAAGTTAGCATACAAGAAAATTTGGAGGGTCCATCGTGATACTCTTTTTTTGGATAAGTAATACAGTACAATGGGAGTTACCTTGTTGTCACTCTACTTGGGGCTTATCAATGACTGGTGGCAACTTCAAATGTCTGACATAGAAATCAAATGCTTTTTATTTGCAACGTTCTTTCCACTGCTTTGGTTGTTTGATGATTTGGCATAGCTTGCACTCCACTAACTGCTGTTAATAAGGTGTTTGTTATTTTGTTGATACTTGATACCTAATCTCTGCTTTCAGGATCCAGAGGGTCTGTTCCCTTGCATTCTTGGCCATGAAGCTGCAGGGTACGTAACATCCTCTGTTTCTTTTCATCATCTATTTCTGGGTCGCGAATCTTGGATTGAATTAGTGTTTTCCCAAAATTACCTGAAGGATTGTAGAGAGTGTCGGTGAAGGTGTTACTGAAGTCCAACCAGGGGATCATGTTATCCCCTGCTATCAGGCAGAATGTGGAGAATGTAAGTTCTGCAAGTCAGGGAAAACCAACCTCTGTGGCAAAGTTCGGGCAGCAACTGGCGTTGGAGTGATGATGAATGACCGGAAGAGCCGTTTCTCTGTGAATGGAAAGCCTATCTATCATTTCATGGGAACTTCTACATTCAGCCAGTACACGGTCGTTCATGATGTCAGTGTTGCCAAGATCGACCCTAAAGCTCCCTTGGAGAAAGTTTGCCTTCTTGGCTGTGGTGTTCCCACAGGTAAGGAGCTCTTTATGATGCCATTTTGATTCAATTAGGACATGCTAGATTGTAGTTGATTTCCCTGGAGAAGATGGAGTATGCTTTAAAACTCTTGTGGCAACTCCTGGTTTCTACTATTGCAACAGATCTTGCTAGACTTCAAGTGTCATGAAAACTGCCGTATTTTCTAGGTTTTTTATATTTTGAAGAAATTTTCAGTCATTGACCTATATACGTTGTTCCTTCAGCTATCTTGCATTGCAACGTTTGATAATCCTCCGCTAACAAATAAAAAAGAAGGCTGATCTGGACAATTTTGATTGTGCGGCACTCCCTTGTTTAATTCTTTTTTGAACTATCGTATGCTACTTACCCACGCATGTTGTTTATATAGCATGGATGGAACCTGGCTAAATATCATATGACAAGAGTACTTGGAAGTTGAAACTATCGTATTTTGTGTAAGGGAACTTGTTCATTAGTGTCTTCTACCTTGACTAACGTGTGAGATATGGATTTCTGCTAGATTTTGTTTGGTTTCCTCAACTGCCTTTTTTTAATGGGTAATGGAGCTTCTTTTAGCTGACACCACTTGATGGGTGGGATATGGCATAGTTAAAAATTGTGGGTAGAAAACATCTACAAGAAGTACAAAAAGCAGAGCAGAAAGTTTTAAAGCATTCTCGCATTGCAATTCTTAAGTACTACAATTGTCCTAGACAAGATTTTGGAACATTTAAAATGTTAATCTTTCTCTAAGTCGCTGGATCATTAATGCACACTTAAGGGAACATAATAATGTTGATGTTTTCACTGTAGTGCTAGAATCATCCCACATCTGGATGTTGCTTTGAGATCCAAAGGATCTTTAAGGTTTGAGGCACTCATAAATTCTGAATACTTGAATTCAATTAATTACTCTGCTTTTCCATCTTCCAGTAGCACTCTAAATTACACACTGTCTGTCATCAGAATTTTGATTTGATCTTTGGTCCTACTCTTTGATATTTGACTTTGCTGCTGTGTGGTTTCCATGGACATGAAAATTGGCCTAGTTCCTGCGCTTATGCTGGAAAATTGTGGAAGCTCTATCATTTTGTGATCATGAAGAGATTCTCTCATGATAATTGAATGACTTGTCAAATTTGTTTATGATGGTTGAGTATTTCTTCATATAGAATATCTTGATCGACCTCTCAATAAATTTCCTTGCCATTTAGGACTTGGAGCAGTATGGAACACAGCAAAGGTAGAATCAGGGTCTATTGTCGCTGTCTTCGGCCTGGGAACAGTTGGCCTTGCTGTAAGTTGAACATAGTTTTCTTTATTTCCTTTTTGCTAGCCAGATGACAACATAGTACTTTATCGGTGAATACTTCTGATAATATATTAGGTTGCTGAGGGTGCAAAAGCAGCTGGTGCTTCCCGTATAATTGGTATAGATATTGACAGCAAAAAATTTGATAGAGGTAAGCCTTATTCTTCTATCGTTTACCTTCATTGTTGTATGTGTATGCTTTTAGGCAGTTATTTTGTATTTTAGTGTCCGTGTCAAAGCATACCATCCAGGGCAACCACCTCCCATGAGGAAGTGTCCTAACCTGTTACATTATGGCCAAAAGTAAGACTTTTTTTTTCATGTCTTGATCATCGCCTGGCTATTCAACTTGAAGGCAAGTTGATATGAGCCTACAGTTTTGCTCAAGGAAATTCTGCAATTGTGGATTACAAAGCATCCTTCTTCTATTTTCACTGTTTTCTCATTCCATAAAATTGATTGGCCAGTTTGTCAAAAGGCTCATGGTTTTTATTCACGTTGACAAATGTAGAAGTTAGGAATAATCTGAACATATTTGTTGCAAGAAATAGGAACAGCCGGAAAAGTAAATTTTCCAAATTATTGAAATGGGTGACACATACCATAAGAAGCTAAATACTTCCCAAGATGAACCTCACTGAGTTGGCCGAAAGTCAATTAGAACTATTCAGACTGACATACAGGTAATCGAGATAGTTCATTGTGTGCTTTGGTTATTCAGTCCTGATTCGCTACTTTCATCAATGAAGAAAGCTGTAGGCATGATGCTCATACATTTGAAAATGTCTGGGGCCTTTTACTAGGTCAATAAGTGTGTTTAGTACAGTTTATGGAAATTGATATACATGTATATGACAACGATTTGCAGCAAAGAATTTTGGAGTGACTGAGTTTGTGAATCCGACTGAGCACGACAAGCCAATCCAACAGGTTATTGTTGATCTCACCGATGGTGGTGTTGACTACAGTTTCGAATGCATTGGGAATGTCTCAGTAATGAGGGCTGCTTTGGAATGCTGTCATAAGGTGACTTTTTCTCTTTCCATTGCTCACTCTATTAGAGACATGGAATGTGCACCTAATTTGCTGGAATTACTTCCAGGGCTGGGGAACGTCGGTAATAGTTGGCGTGGCAGCATCAGGGCAGGAGATCTCCACTCGTCCTTTCCAATTGGTAACAGGTCGTGTTTGGAAAGGAACAGCTTTTGGTGGTTTCAAGAGCCGCTCCCAAGTGCCATGGCTGGTCGACAAATATTTGAAAAAGGTGCTGTCTGTCGCTTCTGTGAAATTTGAATTACGTCGGAGCTCATGATTTTATGCCCTGACTTCTATTTGGTCCACAGGAAATCAAGGTTGATGAGTATATTACACACAACTTGACTCTTGGGGAGATCAACGAGGCTTTCCATCTTCTGCATGGAGGTGATTGCCTCCGTTGTGTGCTTACAATGGATTGAAGAAGCTCTGGTTCACAGGCCAGTTTGAGGTGCAATATCCGAAGTGTGTGCTGCATATGTAAGAATCCCGTCTTTGATGTTCACCGGTTAAGGGTGCCACCCGAATAAGATGCCTAGCAGTGTGTATTGTAACTTTGCTGTTGCTGTTGGTGGAGATTTTCTTTAAAGATGCCAGAGCTTCGTCTCTAATTTTGGCACTTCTTGTGGCTTTTTTTGGGGGCTTTTTCGCACTCAGGACGTTCCATTTTGGCTAAAAATGCGGATTAATTATTAAAAAAAACTCTAAACATATTATACTTATATCAATTCAGTGCCAAACTTTCAATTATGTTAATTAATTTTAAACTTTATGATAATTTATCAATTTGGTCATAATCCTTTGAATTGTGTTAATATAGCCATAAGCATTTTGCCGATTTATCAATTTATTTTAAATATTTTAACAATTATTAATTTAATCATTTTGACTAATTTTGATCGGAAAACCTAACTGTCTTGGACGTCCTCAACTACTGCCCTGTGCATTTCGGGCAGAACTAGTTCTGGGTTTAGCAGCTGATTGTTTTCCCTGCATGACAAGTGGTAGATGTACACATTTTTATTATTTTTTATTTTCCTTTTATATCTCTATTCTATTACTTGGAGGGCTTTGTCGCCCTCGCCTAGGGACTGGCATGGATCGCTGGCCTTCGGCTAGTGGTCGACGGCCCATCGCACCTAAGAAAAGAAAAAAAAAGGAGAATAAAAAATTCAAAAAATTGTTAAAATTTATTCATGTGAATGTCGATTGTGTTATATAAAGTGTTATATAAAACGGTTGACACTAACTGAACTGGACTACTGCGTCATTTTAGGCAAGACTTGAAAATTAATAAATTAAAAAGCAAAAATCAAAAAAATATAATAGATTTAAAATTTTTTGAAATAATTTTTTTAATTTAAAATTAAATTAACACAAGTATAATAAATTTTAAATTTTCTTTATAATTTTTCCTTAAAAATGTTTATCTAAGAATTATTCATTTCGTTTATCAACTACAACCTTTCATTCTTCCTCTTCTAACCGCCCTTGGTAGATGGGGAAGACTTGGCGGAGCTCGCTGCATTCTTCCTCTTCTAAGGACTTGCGAAAAAGAGAAGAAAAAAAGCAAAATTAATAAACTAATACATTTTTATGGCACAAAAAAATTTATGATTCGTAGTAAACATAATTCTATTCTTTTTTTATTCCAAAAATAAAAATTTTATATATTTACTAAATGAGTCTTTTACTCAAAAATTATTTCACAAATTGAAATAAAAAAATTATTTTCTAAAAAGAAATCATGCACCTTTCTTTTGGAGTTGAACGACAACTACCGCGTTAGATATATTGCCAAGATCATGCAACCTCTCCTCTCTTGTAAACGAAAGAGAACTTCTTGCACAGGAGAAACTGGCTGCAAACTAGTCACTCTTGCAAGTAACGCACCGCGTGCACATCGTAAAAGATGATATCGGTTACGAACTGTAGAAAGTTAGAAACCTTTATTGACCACGGAACACACAAGCAAAGTATGTTTTAAATGATGCGTATCCAAATCCAACATTAACAAATACTCTGCACGAACCACGACCAGCAGAGACCCTTCAGAACCCTCTTTGTAGTTGCAGCTTTAGAAGGAAAATTAGTACATCCATCGACTGCAACACGACTATTCGATCAAGCAGGATGCTCTGGCTTGTCAGCTACCTGTTCGTTCGGTGCTGCACTTTTCCTCCTCCGCCGGAGTTTCTTTCTTTTTCTCCATGTTTGAACCTGCAATGGATGGGCCAAATGAATACTCTTGCATGACCGTGCAGGATTCCTCGTGGTTTGAAACAGATAGGTAAGAGAGATTCTGATGACGGGGGAGGGGGAAAGAACGATTGTCGGTGCGACCGTGGTTATGTCATGTAATAACCGAGTACGAGAATTACCGAGTTGACTGCTGGGAGTATCGTCCTTTTCGGATTGCTTAGTCGAATGGATCACACCGAATCCTTCATCCTCGCATCTTGTCGCGTACTCATGTCCAAACGAGTGGTACAACGCATCCCTTCAATCACACGAAACATCCACTGTCTGAATCACGAAAAGAACGGTCGAAATGCTCGGCACAACACAACAAATACATTTTTGCCCCACGAACCCAGTAATCTTGTCTATCCAGGCACTCGATGGACGTTACTCAGTAATCAAGTTCTAACGATATGTCACGTTAATCAGTAATCAAGTTCGTGCGACTTACCCGGTCTCCGGGGTCTCGGCCTTGTCCATGATGCGTGCGCTCTCCTGCTGGCCGGACAGAGAAGCAAACCCTTCTCGAATCTGAAGCTGCAAGTTCTCTCGCCGACGACGGGAGCCGCGATAGGCGGTGATGGAAAGGAGCGTGGAATCGCACGGCTTCTCACCGATCTGATCGCGTGGATCATCTTCATGGCACTTCACGGTAACCCCCCGGACCTGCATTTATACAAATGTTAATATGATGTGACTGAAGATCCATCCAATGAAAGTCTTACATTTTGACGATAAGAGGTGAGGTTTGCACCTGGCTTAACCTGTTTGGAAAGTGCCGTTTAGAAGGGTCGAGAAGATAGACGCACCGCGTCAGAGATTGGAGAGATAAAGAATGCGTTGGGAGCTTCTGGTGCTTTTGCCTGATGTGAAGTCGAAATGATTGAGACCCACACGAAGTGAAAGCTCCAGAAAGCATCTTCGAGTTTTATCAGGTGAAGAAATTCTTGGTGTGAGATCTCTCTGTTCGAGAATAACTTTCTTGTTAAGAATATACTATAGAAACCGCATGCTCATCAATAGAAAGTTTAACATGAATAAAACACTTCACGAGCTTTAGCTAGTGTTTCGAGAGTACTATTATTCCAAACACGGTCTATTATGCTACGGAATTTGTGGTCGGCTAGTGCCTTTAGAGTATTATTATTTCCATTTAATTTTTCCTTTTTTTTTTTTTTTTTTTTTTTTTTTTTTTTTGTAGTTTAGATGTAGGAAAGCCTTTCGTTTTGTGTGAAAAATTCAGCATATTTCAAAATAAAATTTAAATATACACATAAAAAAAATTTAAACACTTATTCCCAATAGATGTCTGATCATGACATATTTTTTTTTTTGGTAAAATCTATCATGACATATTAACATCCATCCAATTATATAGATATTGCAAAGCGAAAGAGAATTCTGTATTTACATAAGTAATACAAGAATTGCTTTTAATGGTCTCTTGGCAATTCTATAATTCTTTTGCATATATTATTTATAAATATATGTGTATTTACTTTTTTGATAAATCAAGTAGTATTTTACTAGCATATAAATAATAAATAACTATGAAAAATTTACTAAGGTAAATTATTTCTATTATATAACATTGAATCTATGTTATCCCAATTACATTTTTATTGCTAGAAATAATAAAGTGAAATATAAAAATATATTGTAAATACTTTGGTGTGTTGGATTTATGGTAATATATGAAAAATCACGTGTGAAATACAACTAGGAACTTGTCCATATTTAAAGATGGTTACACTTTATATTGAATAGGAACAACATTTTAATTAGATGACATCGCGACATTATCATTGAACAAATGTAAGTATTGATTAAGAATGAAAAATTTGTTTAGCGTAAAATTCTCTTCAATAACTGGAAAAAAATAATTAGAGATGCATAAGATTGCATTTTCGTTATGGAAGAAGAAAATTGCACTAACTGAAGCGTGTTTTGACTTGGACAACTTAAATCAGAGGTAGACCTTGACTTTTTTTTTTTTTTTTTGGCCTTTCTTTTTTCCTTCTTTGTTGAATTTGACTTTTATCATCTTCATATATTTTCTTATCGAACATTTAAGTTACTCTTTTGCTTTGGCTACTATTCATGTATGAACTAGGTTCAGATCTTTCTTGATCTTTATTGGCTGAAACTAGAGTTCAAATGACCATAATAATCTTTTTGAAGATTACTTATTAACCTTTCGAGCTTATGGATTTACTCCGCATTCGTTATAAAGCACCTTACTAACCTGATTGATCAGATAAGACGTCGCTTGGAAAACCCCTAGATGACCCAAATATATAATTGGTCGCGTTAGTTAATGTGAAAAGTCCAAATCAACTATAATAGAAGCGGAAATAACGTGCTTATTGAAAAAGTTCTTTATTTCTTTGAACTATGAAAATTTTTATATAACAATCTATTCTTTAACCTTTTTTCTTTTTGGGATACTAAACAAATTACACCAATGGCGCGAGCTAAGAACTAGTCGGACCGGAATCAGTTTTCTAAACATTTAAACTTTTCTCATGTTTAACAAATGTCGATGTCATGATATACAGTCAATTTTCGATATCATCGACTTCGTGCTGTAATAAGATCAAGATACTCTTTTGATCATCCGAAAATCATGATGGATTTGATCGTGATCATCACATCATATGGACGTTGGCAATCATCAGATTAATGAAAAATCCATGAAGACTTGCAAGGCAGGTCGGTATTATTTAATCAGTTCACCTCAAGAACGGTCACAACATATCATAAGAAAAGCAACATCGCCCACAAAACCTAAAGACCAAAGTCTCTCTCCCTCTCTCCATCTTCTCTAAGAGTGATTCAAGAATGCGAAAGCCAAGGCGGAGAGGGCGAAGGAGGACAGCACCCGGGCGGCGAGCGATGAGGCGGACCCGATGCTGAGGGTGACCTTCTGGCCGAGGCCGCAGTGGTTGCTGACGGTGCAGATGAAGTAGCGAGTGTCATTCCCGCTCAGCACGACGCTGTACGGGCTCACCGTCGTGATATTCCCGATGGCGTTCGTGCTCGTGCAGCTGTCGTAGTCCGTCTTCGACACTTCGGCGACGGTGTGAGTCCCCGTCCAGTTGAACACTGCAACAGGAAAACGGGAAAGAAACAAAAGAATGAACGGACGCACGCAGAAGCCTGAATTATCCAAGGTCGTGCAGCAAGGAGATTTCCATGGACAATGAAAGAGAGTAATGAACAAAGAATCTAACGCAGTGATTAGCACGATCGTTGAATATTGAATCGAATGCTTATTGGAAACGTGCTAATGTCAGATTCTCCTATCGGATCCGACCGTAACTTCTTTAACTAGCGATGCATGATTTTGCGTAGGAACATCATGTTTTTCGAGCTCACCGATGGTGTCGCCGACATCGAAGCTCTTTCCAGCGGCCCAGGTCTTGTAGGCAATGTCGCCGAGCGGAGGGATCGTCCACCCCAGCTGATCTAAAACGTTGTACGTGGTGGCATTCGCACCCACCGCCGCGACGATCATCACAAACCCGAGCAAACCCAAAACTCGGCTCTCCATTATCACGTACAAACTCTCTCTACGTGTTTCTCAGGTCGTCCCCTCAGCTCTCTCTCTCTCTCTCTCTCTCTGCGGGGGCTGTGCTGCGTTCACCTTCGGTTCAGCGATGGCTCATTTTCAAGATCGGCGGGGTGGGAGAAATTTATAAGGAGATCTCTGACGGTGAAGGGTGTGAATATGACTGGGATATTATCCACCAGTTTTCTTGCACACGATGAAGCCTAATCTTTCTGGCTTTTTCTACGTCAACGCTTGGCATTTTGGATCGATTCTCAGCTTGCGCAACGGGTACCGAGCTTCCAGAGAGCACGCCAGCTTTGAATATCTAGAAAAATTGACCTCGACTCGGTCTCCTTTCTGGTACGGAAAGAGTTGTTAAACATGCATTGAGATGCATATGCAGATCCCACCAACCTTCTCGACTTTGAAGTGACGAGGGAACGTCGAGGACGACTTTTCCTTCTTAGGATCACCGGAGGGGGAAACTCAGTGCCTTTCTGCTTACGCCGCTCGGTCGCGACGAGTGAACCCCTCGAGATACATCGAGAGGACTTTCGGGAAGGTCCCGAGCCGAGCACGGCACGCGCGAGAAGGGTCGTGCTCAACATCCGAAGGGCGGGATCGAAGCGGCCTAGATTGAGGTGGCGAAACAGATGAAATTTCTTGCATGACTTTGGCTCTCTTGATTATTGAATATTACGTTTTGAACCTCGCTAATCTGACCGCGACTGACTTTTGGTCCAATCCCAAAACAAAAATGCATATATATATATAGGGCTGTCAAAATGGATTTTGAATTCATTTGTCAACCCATATTTAATGTACTAAGTTATCATATAAGTCGGTAAAACTTGGAAAATGGATTGATATGCGTTTGTTAAAAGACAAAGCCCACCTAAATGGGTTTTAAGTGGGTTTATACTCGACTAAAGTTGGACCCAGGTGTAAGGCGTTGCTCTTTCTCTCTTTGTCGTGAGCCTGTAATGTAAAAGCAAAGAAAATGACACACAACCACCCACCACCATTGCCACCACCGCCACCATCATCGTCATTCATCAGAAGATTGAGGCCAAAATGCTCATTCTCTCCTTCTGATACTTCATGAACAGAGTTGTCATGGACGCCATCAAGTACACCTGAATCGGCAAGATTGCCGTCGCGAGGCTCGCTCGCAAGGGAGGCGTTAAGCGCATAAGCGGTTTGATCTACAAGGAGACCCATGGAGTCCTCGAGATCTTCATGGAGAATGCGATCCGCGATGCCATGACCTACGGCTACACTGAGCTCGCCCGAAGGAAGATGGTAATTGCGATGGGCGTTGGGTGTGCACTCAAGAGGCAGGGCTGGGCTCTGCACGGGGCCCTCACCCAGATCTGGCGAGGGCCTCAACACCCTCAGCAGCCCATAGTGAAAAAAACAGAAAGAAAAAAAAAAAAAAAAAAAAAATTCATAAAAATTACAAAAATTATTCACGTAAGCGTCTATCATGTCATCTAAGATAATTAGTGTCAATATCAGCAATTTTCGATTAAAAGTGGCTAAAAAGACTATATTGACATATTGTCAAAAGATTTATGACTAAATTGACTAAGTTAAAAAGTTTATGATTAAATTGACATCCAAATTATCCAATATGGAAAGGGGAGGTGGGGGGTTCGGATTCCCACATTCTTGGAGGTTGAAGTGGGGACGATTTAGTTTCAAGTGTGGGTTTCAACTCCCACGTCCTGCAAAGAGGCAGTGCAAAAGTATGAGTGTAAGAGTTAGAGTAGGAGTAGAGTAGGATTAAAAAAAAAAAATTGACATCCATATAATAAATTTATAACTCTTTCGGTAATAACTCTATTTTTACTTGTTCTCGCTGAAATAAACAAGTTCTCAATTGATATATATATATAGATACCCAAAAAAAATGAAAAAAAAATCAATTTCACGTTAGTCACGTTTTGATATGAGCTTGCATGAATGAAAAACTTAATGGTGAATTTTTCTGCCTCTCGAGTAAATTCTTCATACATTTTTTTAAGACTTGCCGAAAATCGAGATATTTTTAAAATCCCAAAGAATGCATACACAATTTGATTACTTACATTGTCTTTTTTTTTCCCCGTCTTGTTGTTGTGTACTATTTTTGGTCTTGATATTATGTAATTTCCCATCTTTCGGCCAACTTTTTTTTTTTTTTTTTTTTTTTTTTTTTTTTTTTTTTTTTTTAATTTAGACTTCGCCACTTTAAAAGTCCCGTCCAGTTTTTAAGAAGTGTTTCACCTGCGAAATTGGAGAGTGCTCCGTCGCATTCCTGAGGCCGACGGAGCCGCTCCCTTATAATTTTCCATATATTTCGGTACGTATGACAACACAAATTTTCTAAAGTGACCATTAAAAGCAAATCATTGTGTAAAGTTCGCACACGGACGTGTCACGTTGCCTAAGTGTTATGGCACATTGGGCACGTTGGGCAATCAAGAGACAAGTCCTGGATTTTGTTAAATTGGCCAATCAGGAGAAAGGAAAATATGGAAAATATGGTATTTTTTTTTTTTGTCAGAAACAAATATGGTAGTTAACCTGTCAAAATCGAGAAAACAACTCGGATCCTATGTTTCTGAATCTGAATATTTCCGAGCATAACTGTTGTTACAATTAGGTTTTGTTGAGGGCATTTGAGATCCTATAAACTCTCAAAATAATAATAAAAAAAAACAGATATTCACATGAAATCAATCAAATCACAAAATATATAAATTTCAAACTTATATTGAGCCTATCTGAAAATAAAAATAAACAAGTAAAATCATGGGATCCGATTTCATCATTGTCGGTTAGGGTTCGAACTCTTTGAAGAATCGAATAAAATAAGATTTCTACTCTAAGTTTGGACATCGCTCTTCAAAATTTTGAACTTAAATTTACTTCCTTTCCTTTCTTTCTTTTTCTCTTCTGGTCTCCCAAATAAAATTAGAAGAAAAATAGGAAAGGACAACAGCTGTGTTCTGTTGTGTTTCCTTTTTTTTCCTTTTGACGACTTCCAAAGTACAACGCAGAAAAGCACGTGTTCTTGGCCATGCATGGCGATGAAACAGCTCACGAGCTGAATCTCTGTTTCCCTATTTTAAGGATGATTTCTGTTGCAACAGCTTCGATTCCAATCTGGAATCTCCACGAATCATTCGATTTGCCCTTTTTTATAGCGATTCTGCTCCTCGTTGGATTCCTTATATATACGCAATTCCCTCCCCCGGAGCTCGGCACCACAAGAGACATCGCATCTCTATTTCTACAGCTCGATCCCTCGCCCTTCCGATCACGCCCGGCGATGGCGGCCCTGGCCTGCTCCCCGGCCGAGCTCCACCCCCTCCTCGGCGGCGGCAACGCCACCTCCGCCGCCGCCGAGTACATCTGCGGGCGCTTCGACGCGGTCTCGAGCAAGTTCGTTGACACGGGCTACGCCGTGGACAACACCTACCTCCTCTTCTCGACGTACCTCGTGTTCTCCATGCAGATCGGGTTCGCCATGCTGTGCGCGGGCTCGGTGCGCGCCAAGAACACCATGAACATCATGCTCACCAACGTCCTCGACGCGGCCACCGGCGGCTTCTTCTACTACCTCTTCGGGTTCGCCCTGGCGTTCGGCACCCCCTCGAACGGCTTCATCGGGCAGCACTTCTTCGGCCTCTCCCAGTTCCCTTCCCAGTCCTTCGACTACGGCTTCTTCCTGTTCCAGTGGGCCTTCGCCATCGCCGCCGCCGGGATCACGAGCGGATCCATCGCCGAGCGCACGCAGTTCGGGGCGTACCTGATCTACTCCTCGTTCTTGACCGGCTTGGTGTATCCCATCGCCTCCCACTGGTTTTGGTCCGCCGACGGTTGGGCGAGCCCGGCGCGGGCGGATAATCTGCTGTTCGGATCTGGAGTCATCGACTTCGCCGGCTCGGGGGTGGTCCACATGGTCGGCGGCATCGCCGGCCTTTGGGGAGCCCTCATCGAAGGCCCGCGTGTCGGCCGCTTCGACCATTCCGGCAAGGCGGCGTCCCTCCGTGGCCACAGCGCCACGTTGGTGGTCCTCGGCACGTTCCTCCTGTGGTTCGGGTGGTACGGATTCAACCCCGGCTCCTTCCTCAACATCTTGAAGGCCTACGGAGAGAGCGGCTCCTACTACGGCCAGTGGAGCGCCGTCGGGAGGACCGCGGTCACCACCACCCTCGCAGGAAGCACCGCCGCCCTCACCACCCTCTTCGGCAAGAGGCTGCTCGTCGGCCACTGGAATGTCACCGACGTGTGCAACGGTCTCCTCGGCGGATTCGCCGCCATCACCGCGGGTTGCTCCGTGGTGGACCCCTGGGCCGCCATAATCTGCGGGTTCGTGGCCGCGTGGGTCCTTATCGGGTTCAACAAGCTGGCGGAGAAGCTGAAGTACGACGACCCGCTGGAGGCAGCGCAGCTCCACGGCGGCTGCGGGGCGTGGGGGCTGCTGTTCACGGGACTGTTCGCGAAGAAGGCCTACGTGAACGAGGTGTATCCGGGGGTGGAGGACAGGCCGTACGGGCTCCTGATGGGCGGCGGGGGAGGCCTGCTGGCGGCGCAGGTGGTGCAGATCTTGGTGGTGGCGGCGTGGACGAGCGTGACGATGGGGACCCTCTTCTTCATCCTGCACAAGATGAAGCTCCTGAGGATCTCGCACGAGGAGGAGGTCGCGGGCATGGACCTCACCAGCCATGGAGGGCTTGCGTACGAGTACGAGACCGAGGAGAAGAAGGAGATTTCGTTCTGAGCGAAGCGATTGACGCCAAGACAATTTGTCGTCTTCGCTGTTCGGATGATTGATGGATGTTATTCTAGTGGCGAAAACTTCCAATGTACATTCATCTGTATAGAGCTAGGGTACGCTCCATTGCTGATTCGTTGTATGTATGTCTTGCTGGGTTTTAGTGGAAAATCTGTCGTGCTTATGGATACTTTCTCAGTTCTTCACCAACCCAAGAGCATAGGCCTTTACATTAACATGATCACGGACCTCAGATGAACACCTGACCGATTGACATCAGTCGATGATTGAAAATTCCCGGTAACAACAAGAAAAGTTAAATCATATGCTCTTATTTCTCCAATCGACTCAAGCAAAGGTGGGTTTTCAGCGATATAATTCATTCATCAATTTGTACTCATAAGCAATGTAACTGTCCATATCTAACGAAACATTAGACCATACAAGATCATGCCTACAATTACCTCTGGCTCTCATAGTATTTCCGAACAGCCACGGATGAGTTCCTCATTCATTTCCGTGAAGCATATATTCGAGACGGTTTTGGCAATACTTGGATTCACCTCCAGGTGTCATCATTCATTAGACATAAACCCGAATCTCCAACAGAGATCGTCGCTATTGGAAATCAAATCATCTCACTTTCTGATAGACAACCAATTCAGCCATAGTTGATAGATCTATGATTCTACAGTTTACCGCTCTCAAGAGCTAGGCAATTAGGAAAGGCAATAAGACTGATTTGCACAGCTGATACCCATCTCACATGGTAAACATAATTCCCCAGCCTTCTGATCTTTGATCGAGACATAATGTTACAAGCAAAAAGCCTGCACTCCAGTCAATATTTACGATTCACAAGAGCTGAACTGCTCATGGACCTTCCGGTCCTGGCCGGGTACTAGCCTAGACAAATCGCTGATTTCCGTTTAGGAACACCAATGATAAGGTGACTCTCGATTTTGTGTGTCAATTGAGCAGAAAGAGATATGAGAAAAGAACAAATCAATCACAAGCACCTTGCCTACAAACTATAAAATCAGAGTTGTGTGGGGGAAAATCTAGCGAAAGAGCCTGGGTACTGTTCTCTTGGGCACTTTGCCTTCAAGCTTCAGTCTTCTATATGCTTCTCTGATGTGGCACGGCCTGATTGGGCCAGATTCTTTCCTCTCACTCATGACAATCCTGGCTGCTACCACATTATATATCAATCAAGACAGATATGAGGCTAAGGCAATTCGTATATACCAAAACATGCTTTCTAGGATAGAGATGATAGAAAGCAAAAAAATGTAATACCTGTTTCCACAATTTCTCCAACAAACATCTTTGCAATTCCCGACATCGCAATTGTCATAGGCATTGTAACTTTCTGACTTCCCGTAACACTGACCAGCAGCTGCATGCCAAAAAAAGAGCAAAATGCCAATAAATCACCTCTTTGGCTCTATTTCTAATTTACAAACAAAAGAGTGCACATCAAACAAGCTGCATGAAATACCACAACACTCCCCCCAAGAATTTTTTTTTTGAATTAAAACTTCCTTCACCTAGACCGAGTGGGCATCAAGAGACCAAATGTTGTACAGCATTGCCAAATTTGGATTTATTTTTCTGATATGATTATGCTCTTGAGTATCATGACATCAAAAATGGTATGAGACAAATGTCCTGAAGAGTAGAAGCTCTTCATTTAACATCCAATTTTACACTAAGTGAGGCAATGTGCAGTGATAAAGAGATGGAAAAAAAAATTGTTTGCATAAACAGTTGAAGAAGTGAAAAAACCACAGCCAAAAATCATGACTATAAAGCATGTGTAGAAATTATACTCTTTTCATCGTAGCCTTCTGGAATCCCGATCTCCGAAAAGACTCATATCTGTTCATCTGTTCCTCCGTGAATCGTGACAAAATAGCCCTGAGAAAGAGGGAAGTGATAGTCAATTAGCTACAGAGGTAACAGTAACTTAATGAGCTCCTGGAGTATCAACTCAGGAGACAACAAACACTCACGTAACATTCTGACAAGACTGCATGTGAGTATATGTCCTATTAATCCTATTTAGGAGCTCTCAAAATATAAATTTCTTCTTAAATAGTCTGGTGACAAAATTAAGATTAATATAATAAATATGATATCACTAATGTTTGAGATTGGTATGAGAAAAATATAGTTTATATAATTCATCAAAAGTGAGGTAAAACACTACATGGAAGAGTCACTAACATAGGATTCTATTGCATAGTTACACTCAAGTTATGGTCAATTCAAACGGACAAAAATACAGTTGATGCACAAAAATTATCATACTTATCATTGGTGATGATCCTTGAGCCAGCACCCATTACATGAATATTAGCATCATAGTGCAAATCAGTTGGACCAACTTCTGATGACTTGGAATTTTAAGTTATGCATATCGTATCAGTAACTCAAGCAACAGATATTTACTTTTGCTTGTTGCTATCTATTCGAAGCAATTATAATCTAAACCCAGAAAGCCGAGCCCTCTTGGCTTGTTGTCAAATAAAATGTTCAACAATATGCTTGTCACAAAGATTGCCTCCCTCCCTCCCTCATAAAACAGCTTCAGCCAAAACAAAAACTTCTGGCTTTGGTCGCTGCTCCAAATAAATTGGCTTCTGTTCAGACCACCCAATTGTCAAACCTAGACATGTTTGCTTTGTGGAAAAAATGCTCTTGCTGAAAAATTTAAAAGAAGGATAATCCGCAGGCTACAGTCTACCACTTGAGGCTTGAGGCTTGAGGCAACAAGTGCGTTCATGGCAGGACGAAAGAAACTCATCCTCCTGCAATAGTGCCCACATTTCCAGAAGCCCATACACCAATTGTTCCACAACGTACGCACGATTATTCAAGCATGTCGAGATGTAAATTACAAATCACACCGCTCCTGATCAGCTCAACCAGTTTGCACCCGATGTAAAGAACATTCGTAAGCTAGAAACTCGTTTGACAAGATTCAAATCAACCTCTCCCTCGAAGATTTTCTTTATGTCCTTCAAGACTAACATCCAATATCACCTCACCGACAACAATCCAACGCGACCCTAGCAAGGTCAGAGATGAACTCAGGAAAGTTAGCGCCTTTTCCCATTCGAGCACGCAGAGAACTACTTTGCAACCTAAAACCGAGCTCACATTTCCTTCCTTCCCCTGAGGAGAAAATTCTAGCAAAGGCAGGCGAGAGGGAAACCCAAAAGCGGGACAGGGGAGAACGGAGTTGGGAGCGAAACTCACTGCATCTTGGCCATCTTGTCAGGATCGCCGCCGGGAGCGAGCTTCCCGAGCTCGACCTCCATGTTCTCATCCTCTTCCTCCTCCTCGTCCTCCCGGTTCCTGGCGGCGCCGCTCGCCGCGGCGGGGGCGGCGGCGGGGGCGTTGGCGGCGGGGGCGGCGGAGGAGGAGCTCGGGTGGGCCGCGGGCGCGGAGGGCTCGTCGACGAGGTCATCGTCGTAGTCGTCGTCGTCGTCGTCGTGGCCGGCCGCGGCGGCGGGGGCGGGGGCGGGGGCGGGGGAGGGGGCCGGGGCGGAGGCGGCGGCGGCGGCCGGGGAGCGTCGGGATCGTCGGGCGGGGCGGGGGAGTCGGGCGGCGACTCCTCCTGCTCCTCGAAGGCAGCTTCGAACGGGTCCTTGAATTGCTTCATCGCCTCCAGGATCGACGGTGGATTCGCGAAGCCGCGAGGAAATCTGCGCAGATGTTAATAACGAGTAGTTCCTCTCTCTCTCTCTCTCTCTCTCTCTCTCCAAATAAAGTCTTTAATAAGATAAAATAATAAGAAAAATGAAATTAGTAGTTCTCTTTTTCCTTTAGTTGAGAAAATGAGTGAGAGTAATTTATTCTTCGAGATAGAGCACAAAAGTGTGAATTATCGTTAATTTTTTTTTTCTCATTATTTTTGTGGGGGTTCTTTTGGAAATAATAAAAAATTATTCAATTTTTATTAATTTTTTTGGACAAGCAATTTTTATTTAATTTAGATGGCATGAGATTCGATGAATATGAAATTAAAAAAAGAAAAAGAAAGAAAAAAGGCTTAAGGAAGCGATGACAATCATCGATTGATTGAAAAGATCATTCTATCCAATCGGAAGCTTACACCTATTAAATTCGAGTTAAATATGTAAAACTGGAGATGATATATTTGTTAACTACATATGTCCGACGAATGAACTTATACGATTTTATATAGAAATGACTGATAAAAACATATATGGCAAATCTATTTTTTTTTTTTTTATTTCTATTTCATAAAGACGAGTTTCCAGCGATGTAATTCAAACCAATGTCGTGATTTGATTTGCATCCGGTAGATCCATGTGATTGATTTGAACATAAATTATAAAAAATTTAGAAATGTAATAAATTCGATATCGGTTAGAGCCATACCTTCCACACAACTTGACACGCCATATAGGGTATTTACACTTGATCTCGGATATATACGGCAATTGTCGGTACGCTTCGGCCCGGAACAATGTAAGTCAGCCTTAATCAGGCTTTGCTCCTACATTGAATTGGATTGATAGCATCTCATCTTTGCCGGACCAGCTCAGCTTGGTTGGGTCCAGAACTGAGGGACACAAAATTTGCTTCAATGATGCGACAAGCGGTTATTAGTTTGGACTTGTGCAAATGGAAACGTGCAATCGCACAAAGCAGAGGGATAACTTGATGTGTGCACCCAGTTTAACCATTTGTAAACAGAGCCTCTCGACACCGTGGCTGTCCCCGCCGTGTATTTCTAACGAATGCCCTCGGATCATAACCTTGAGCAGTCGCCGACGGTAAGAATTACGGTTGCCATCCTAACAGAGGATGCAGGGTCTGATGAAAATGTCACATTCCGACCCATCACGTCGAACTGACCCATCTGCTATGACGATGCACATGGTCCGACCTGAAATGTGTTGAAATGCAGCCATGCCATTGCCTCATAGTAACCCATTTGCTGAGACGATGGACATGGTCGATCCCATCGCTTAAGCTTAAGGCCCCCCAGAAAGCACTGAGCTCTCATGATTCCAGTCCAAAAGGCGAGGCCACCAGGTCCAACACATTCGAGCGCATCTGCACTTTCATCTTCAGGAAGAGACTGATAACGGCAAACACGGGCTGGCACAACATTCAAGCACTAAAAGCAGAACTCAATTGCACAACTTGCGTGCGAAAGCAGCAAGCAGCAGACAATCCTCCGTGAATTTCGTTACCAGGAACCCCTATGTACAGGGGGGAACTGCAGTCTTATTTACAAGATACGTACAGAAACTCAGAGCATTCTATACAATTGCAACTCCTAAAAAACCAACCTTCCTAAAATCACTAGAAGGGCATGTCAACCGGAAGAGGGAAGGAAGAAAAAAAACAGAGCTGATGTACCTACTATAAATAGCAACTACTGTAGCCGGCTTTAATTCCCTTCCCAAAAAATTGAGGGGGGTGACCAGTTATGATTGTGTGACACTATTCCAGGAGGTCTCAAAATCAAAGAAGAGCAAACCAGGATCTATGCCCGCAGGGTAAAGATTATTCTCCGGGGGTGGGTTCTCCGACCACCAGTTCCCCAAGTCAACACCTGCTGTGCCGATGTCGAAACTTCCAGCAACCTCGGTATTAAACTCTCTTGCAGGCTGTGCCTCATGTGCGGGCTCTGTACTCGGAACATGAATGCTCTCAACAGCAGGTGGAGCAGGAGGATTGTCATCTTGAAGTACCCTTTCAATCCAATCGAGGCTATCTGAGAAACTTAAAAATGTGCTAGGTTCGCTGTCATGCTGATGGATGTTTTGCTCACTGAGTGATTGATTACTACCCTGACCATCACTGCTGGCTTGAGAAGGCGTCATAATTGAAGGAACACCAGTTAAGTTGGGCGAACAGCTGCTCAAATTAGTAGAAGATACTAGATTCAAACTGGAAGGAATACTCTGCCTTCTGATATGATTTCGATTAACTATGGTATTGTGGATTGAATTTGTTGGGGGAGCTAAATGAGACGGGTAATTGATGTTGTTTGGACCACATGCAGCTCTGCTTACTGCCAGAGAACTACCAACAGTCCCTGTCCTTTTATGTGGCATAATGGGTGGAACAAGATGAGGCCCCAAGTGACTATCTCTATGGACTCTATCCTTCTGAATGACAGGATGTGCCTGATGCAACTGTTCTGACGACGAGCGTGGCTGGAGTCTACTTCTCGAGACATGCCCCGGATGGTGCCTCCTGCTATTGTGTATATTACTTGAAAAACTTGACCTAGTTGGGGAAGAACACGGCTGAAAAATCATTGGCCTTGGAACATTTTGTGGTATAGAGTTGGTTGGCAGTGGGGTGTTTATAAGAGGCAGAGCTTGAGTAGGTTGTGGAAGCACCGTAGAGAAAGGGTCAGGAAAAATACTCGGAACAGTCATAGTAGTTTTACCCTGCATAAAGTTCTTTCTACAGACTTTCCATTTCTCCTGTTTGTCATTGGCATGGCAATGGTCAACATCTGTCAAACCTTCTCCCCAGTATGCGCATGGTGCAGGTGAATCGCATACATAACAATGGCACTGCATTGAGCAATGCAATACTGTTAGTCACAACAAAATGAATTAGCAAAAGATATATGATGACTCAAGAGGGGCTATGAAAATGGATTCTGACCAAGTTACAGTACTTCTCATGCAAAGTTGAGCTGAAAGGAAATTTAACACAATCATGCCTTGGATGAGGATAGTCTCTACATGCAACCTGCAACGAAAATACATTCAGTGTTAAGTCAGTGAAAAGGCATGCAAATCAGCCCACTTGAAGCGGTATGAGCTGCCCTATTCACTAGAGTAAAAGGAACGATATCTAATACATTAAAAAGGTTTAAATATATACGTGAATGAAACTCATATACTAACCCATAAACCTATAAATGGTACCCCAGACTACTCAATAGAGCTTTTCCTAAGAATCAGCCATGATAGAAGCCCATCGATTTCCCAATCACATTCCATCCCCAAGCAAAGCTTCATAACTTGCTCAGTGAAGCTCAACAACAACACAAGAAAGGCCAGTCACAGAACACATACTTGGTGAGGAAACTCCAACAACCGACCGTCTCTCAGCTGTTTCTAATATGATTCTCCACTCCAACAGTGGAAGAGGAGAAACATAAATAAATAGCCAAATAATAATCAAAAGCGCTCATTCTGCTTCCCTTTATGTGCTGGCAGTCATGGTCTCAAATAGTAGGAAGCAGAATCTTTAAAGGCCTCCTTCAATAGCAGTCATGCAATAACTCAATCTCCACATATTTGACACAATCACATCATCCGAATTCAGAAATAGCATTGCGCTCTCTAGCCGACCCCTGATCATGCCAACTTAATTCATGCATGTTAGCATGAAACCCATGAGAACAAGCAGGATCTCTGTAAAGATAACTTCTGCACCTCAATCCTGGTAAATAAGCCAGTCCACTCCAATGACTCATGGTAAAGCTACACAAGACATGAATGGTCCGTTTGGTCCACGAGAATCTTCAAAAATGTTGATCTCCATTTTTTATTCGTATTTTGATGCTATAGTCTTCCGTTAGTCATTAGTCCGCGTCTGAAAAATACTATAACCTCGAACAAAGCCGACATTCTAAATTTTTTGCAGTCCTTTGGTCTTCTACATCATAAAAATTCTCCAAAAATGTTCTGAGATTCACCTATCCTACTAATCAAACCCCATCTCCTTTTTGTTCCTTTAGTGTAAGTCACTTCTATACTTAAGCTGATGTCTTTCACATCAACCGTCAAGAAGAAGGGTTCCAGAAACCTGGGTTGTAGCTTGCACAGTCATATTTTAGTAGCATCGAGGGTTGTTTTCCCAATCACGAAAAACATTGTCCCATAAAACATATGCAAAATAAACACATCATGCCGCTTCTCCAGCCATGTCCTTGGCATATTACTCTAATTTTTGCATCTAATCATTGCTTCGCTTTAAACCATTATCGCATTCATCATTTCAAATATTAGTATAAGTAAACGGAAACAACAAATGACTGCATACCTGACCCTTCTCTCCAACAATGAGCAGATCATCCGAACCTCCGTCCGCCGCATCATCGGAAACAGAGACTGACTTCTCAGGATCTCCATCCAACACCACGCAATCATCATCATCATCATCCGCCACAAATTTGTCCAACTTTGACTTCGCATTGACCTCCTTCACCAAGACCACTTCGTCCGGATCATCTCTAAGGAGCCGGGCAATCCACTCATCACCGTCACTACCGAAGCCTCTCGGCACGTCCGGGACCAACTCTTCCTCGTCGGAGCTGATATCGAGCACCACATGACCCCCACCACTCGGGTCCATCCTCAAGGGTCGAACGCAAAATCAGGAAGCTCTACGACAGATTCACTCCGAAGCGCACCTACATGGATTTCGATTCGCCCCCCCACGACAGGAAAGGCTACGCGAAGAAGAAAACCGATACGGAGGGCCGGGAAAAACCTAGGGTTTGGCGAAATTAACGACGTGGGTTTTCATCCGAACGAGCGAACGAAGAGAGACCAAGAACCGGCATCGCGGGTCGGCGTCCGAATTCCGAGCTCATCGCGCGCCGCGACGGAGCGCGAGGGGGGTTTCCAAGGAGGGTCTCGCGAGGAGCGGCGGCGGCGGCGGCGGCGGCGGAGGCGGCGGCGGCGATCGCGGAGCGGAGGCCGTCGAGGCGGATCGAGGGGATGGGGACGCGATTTCCGAAGGGACGAGGGAAGGGAGGATCGGTCGCGTCGTCGCCGGCGGCGAATTTCGCGGGGGCGGAGGAGACGAAAAAGGAGACAACTTTGAAGGTGAGGCAGAAGGACATGCGGAGAGGGATAGAGAGAGAGAGAGAGACTAAGGTTTTTGCTAGTACGGGGCGGAGCGGCAGAGGAAAAGGATGAGAAAACGTTAGGAAATGTAAACCTCGAACTCCCATACCTTAATTCGACCAAAAAAAAAAAAAAAAAAAGAACTCCATACCTTAAAAAAAAAAAAATTAGGGGGCCCGGTTTTATGTTATGGTTGTGTTAAAGAATTTGATAAGGAGGCCGAGAGCTCCACTGAAGATACCCCACCTGTCAGGCAACTCTACTGGCTCTTTATTTTGATGTGTCGGCATTCGCATTCACCCCCAAATTGAGGAGATTTTTTTTTTTTTTTTTGCCTCTCCTTAGTGGAATGCTTCCGAACTTTGCGTCTTAGAGTTCGGACGTAGCAATTTAAAGACATATTAAGTTCTATATTGATTACTTTCGATCGGGCTAATGTCGCAGCCGACACATTATTGACCTTGAACAAGTTCCTCTTATATGAGAAAGTATATTATAAGACGGGCTCATCACATAAGGGCGATGATACGGCGTAATCGATTCATAATTATTACCCATGTGCAATGGATTGCATACTGTCTTCAAGTATTTCTAAATACCTCTTACTTTTGATGGCTCGATTGCAACACATCACTTTTTATCGGCACAATTGTACATGTATCGACCTAGTACATCACGTGTGTATAGTATAAGAGCTTAAAATAATTTTTCGTATAGCATTTGGAAAGTCAAACCGACATGTTGGCCTTTTCTCTTTGGACATATCTAATAGCATCTTGGAGAATTGCTCTATTCTTGTTTATTGTACCTTGCTATAAATTAATTAGCTTGGGCATCGAGTAGTTCAAGTGATATATGCATCTTTTGTAACACCACAATTAATTTCGATCTATCATAGATGTCATTGAGAAAAGCACATTAAATCATAGTTGATCAATGATCATTGCCTAGGAGGCCAATCTTGTTTAGGATCTCCTATGAAGGTAAGTAATATAATTTTTGAACTTCTAGTGCAAAAGCCTGAACGTTACTCCCGCAATCTAACTTGAATTTGAGGGTGTCAAAAATACCTAACACGGCCCGAACCTAACTAACACAAAAATTTTGAGTCTTTTCAGTTTGGATCGATTAAGGTTTCTTTTTTTTTTTCCTTCTTAGTTGCATTCCCAAAAATTATAAAAAAGCACTATAATTCATTAAAAAAAGAATATTTAAAGATTCAATCCAAAATTGAAAAAAATGAAATTAAAAATAATAACCTTTACACGATCTTAGCTTAAGGACAAAGAAAGAATGTAAAATATTTCCAAAATGCATCATTAGAGAAAATTTATTTGTTTCAAGTTACTCTCGGAATTTCCCAGAGAGTGAAACCGTAGTCAAGAGTATTAAGACTTCATACATCACCATATAAATGAATATATAAAACGGAAGACGATCTTGACTTGAAATGTTTTTAGATAAATCCTCACACGATTCTTCAAACTATATAAAAATACGAAAAAAGATTGATCCTCCTTTTAGGAGGATGGATGATAGAAAACTTGTCCATGTTTAGGAGTTGATGCTGTCGTCATTGACTCATTATCCATATGGACAGATGAAGTACCAAGATTGATCCTTTTAGGAGAGTGAATGATCTACTAAAATTCACGAAGAGATATCAGATATGTTAGTTGTCATAAATATTCACTTTCCATAGTTGTAAGATTGTAAAATTATTTAACCTTTCATTTTCATTATATTTTAATTTCCCGACAATTTTGTTGTAGAATCCCATTCATTAAGGGATTTCGTAGTGCGTATATATTTGCTACGATTGTTAATCGCGCCAATACACAATATCTTTTTCCTCGTTGTTGAAGTGGGATAAATCATATGGAAAATTAAAAGATCATTTTTCTCTAATTTTTGGGAAAAAAAGTATTAATATACGAAGAAGAAAAAACTTTTGAACTTGACCTAGTCCGACTTGACCCGACAACCAAAGATATACATGGTTCAGGTATCGGGTCAGGTAGGTTGTGCTTTCAATTTGGGTGGGGTCTAGTTGGATATCAGAATCCTCGACTGGACCATTGACACCCCAATTTGAAAAGTTCCACTTTTTACTTCACATGTCTCGGGTCGGGCTCCTATTTTTCATAATGTCTTCGTTGTGTCTCGATATTCAATCGCTTCTTTGCAACCCACACCATCACGACCACTCTCCAAGGCATTATGTCAATGGCAAATGCTTGCTCCACAAAACAAAATATCCTCACTCAATTGGTTACCCTTATCCAACAAAATCCGTGAACCTCCAACCACCTTTACTTGTCAACTAGTGTGATATCTAAAATCACTGCACTCCTTAACAAATATAGAGACAAAATTCCCAATTCCAAACACAAGTTGTAATCCCTAAGATTGAGCTAACAACCCACTGAACTCAACCGCATATAATTAGTTAGATTGTTTTTTAATGTCTTTGGTCTTGCTTTTGATTCTGTAAACCCTAAAATAATTATCGTTATATGGTATCAAAGCTTCCAAAATACTCAAGTCACCATTTAAGTTACTGTCTTGTCTTCTCCCTCCTCTCATGCCAAAAGCCTGACCCTAATCGCCATCTATGCATTCATGCAACTCCTCGTCAAGCTCTCGCTATCCATCTCTACTTCATGGTGTGCCCCCTTCATGTCCTTGTTCTTTGGTATGATGTTTCAGATTACATCGACGGCTGCCTCCCACAACCAACCAAAATTGCCACTATACTGATGAGAAAGTTATCGACCTTGACCCACCATATGTTCTTTGGAACTGCCAAGACTAGCTTTTCCGCCACACCATTCTCACGTTAGTCTCTGAAACTATAATCCCGCTTGTCTCCGTCACTACAACCTCATCGGAAGCCCAGTGCATCCTCAAGAATCTGTATGTCAATTGTTCCCGTGCTCGAGGGATCTCAAGCAACAACTGTAATCTGCCTGTGGCTTGAAATCTGCTTCTGAATATTTTCACGGCCTCAAATTGATTGTTGATGAGCTCACCCCCATTGCCAGCCCAGTGTCTATTGAGGATGTCACTTTGCAAGTCCTCATTGGTTTTGGATCTGAGTTCCGTAAGATGTCAGTGTCTATTTGCACGCGCCATACTTCTTTGACCTTTGGAGAGCTCCATGATAAATTAGTTCCTTACGAAGAATTTTTCAAGCATGAGAACACCACCAGAGATCACGTTGCAACCCCCAATTTTTATACAGGAGGTTCTCCCATTCTAACAAATGGTCAAACTCCACCAAGCAATCACCTTGCAACCAGCGACCACAACAACAGATTTCTCACTCAAATCAACCGACCGATGATCATGACAGTGTCTCAAATCAAAAAGGGACCCACAGTCGCTACGTACTTGTGTTGTCTATCATCTCTAAGATCACGCGATTAAAATGTGCAAGCACTTCCGCTAACACCAAACGAATTTATGTTCTTTTTGTGTTCCGGGGAACAAAATAATAGAATTGGTTGCTATATGGCTATTACTCATTGGCCATCTTTGGGAAAAGAAAGAAAAGTGAGGTGATGAAAATTTGGGTACAAAATGGGAAGAACTCTGTTGTGCGAGAATTGTGGAGGGAAAATTTAAATTTTCTGATGCCTTCTCTCCAAATTCCATCCCCTTGCTCCCAAACATAAAGTTAGTTGGCTAATCAATGAACGATTGATGACGTATGGTCATATCAAACCCTTGTGTCGCTGAATAAGCAGATCAAAACCAAAGGAGATTCACAAAATGTTGATTTTGATTCTTTTCCCCCTTCATTAGAATTTAGGGAAAATCCCAAATAAAGACATGAAGTGTCCTAATTTTTTTTTTTCAAATAAAGATTTGAAGTTGATATTATTTCAAATAAATGCATAAAATAGCTAAATCGTTTCAAATAACTTGAAGTAAAACTTGTTTCAAATAATAACCTGAAATGATCATATCAATTTCAAAATATGGCATAACCTTTCAGAACAAAGGGCATTTCCATCTTTTAGTGTTTTTTTCCTTTTCCTTTTCCTTTTTCTTTTTCCCCCTTCCTCTGCCAACCATACAAATTCACTTCATACTTCTAAAAAGACTTCTTTGTATATGGATAATAACAATCTAGTCTTGTCTTTTAAGGGATCACATTGTTAGTAAACCCTTCTAAGACTTTGCTAGCATAATAGTCCTTATGGTGCTGCAATAATAACAATCCATTGTGAGCTACAAATTCTTAAAGAAGTGGATTATATAGCAATTTATAATTATTTATTATTTGATTTATTATAATTTAGAATAAACTGTTATTTTAACAGTAGAGTAAAGACTATCATGCAATTTTTTTCTCAATTTTAAATTGGTGATAAATCTCTTTTTTATGCCATTACTAAGAATCCATCATTCCTGTATATTACATGAGTCATGTCTGCTCGAAGCTTGCCTTTTTTCCTGTGGTCTCTCAAAGAGTCTCTTCGTGAAGAGAAAAAAAACTTTGTTTGTAACTAGAGGTAATATTTATACATTTCTAAGATGAATGAAGTTTTTTACCTGTTGTGATTTTAGACAAATAAGAGCACACCAGCATGTACGTCTGCAAGCACAGGGGAAAAATTATCCTCCGGGATCATGGTCTCCAACCACCGATGATCAAAGTCGACATCCTCGACACCATCTACGGCCGCAGGCTCAGGGGAAAGGCTCCGGGATCATGACCTCCAACCACCAATGATCAAAGTCGACATACTCGACACCATCTACGGCTGTAGGCACAGGGGAAAAATTATCCTCCGGGATCTGGGTCTCCAACCACCAATGATCAAAGTCGACATATTTGACACCTGCCGCGCTGACGTCGAAAGTTCCAGCCGCCGTGGTAGTAAACTCTCTTGCAGGCTGTGCCTCATGTGCGGGCTCTGTAATCGGAACACTCAACTCCTGCTGCGCCGATGAGAGTGGCTGGAATCTGCTTCTCGAGACATGCCTGGATGGTGTCTCCTGCGGTTCCTTTATATTACTTGAAACATTTGATCTAGTTGGGGAAGAACATGGCTGAAAAATCATTGGCCTTGACACAAGATTTTGTGGTATAGAGTTGGTTGGCGGTGGGGTGTTTATAGGAGGCAGAGCTCGAGTAGGTTGTGGAAGCACCGTAGAGACAGGGTCAGGAAGAAAACTCGAAACGGGCATAAGGGTAGTTTTACCCTGCATAAAGTCCTTTCTACAGACTTTCCATTTCTCCTGTTTGTCATCGGCATGACAATGGTCAACATTAGGCAAACCTTTTCCCAGTATGCGCATGGTGCAGGTGAATCGCATACATAACAATGGCACTGCATTATGCAATGCAATACAGTTAGTCGCAACGAAGTGAATTAACAGATGATATATGATGACTCAAGAGGGCTATGAAAATGGTATCTGACCAAGTTACAGTGCTTCTCATGCAAGGTTGAGCTGAAAGGAAATATAACGCAATCATGACTTGGATGAGGATAGTCTCTACATGCAACTTGCAACGAAAATACATTTACACAATTAAGTCAGTGAAAAGGCATGCAAATCTGCCCACTTGAAGAGGTATGAGCTGGATTTTGCCAATTTTGATTTGAGCTTACGGTTTGCTTAAAATAAAATTTCGAAGTTTGTCGCATGTATTATCAAGTTTTGAACAAGTAACATTTGGGGCTGAATTTCAGCCATTTTTGGCAAGGTTTTGGGGTAATTAAGTTGGGATTATTGTAGTATGTTAAAAGAACTTTCTATTTACTGGAAATACATTTGAAATGGAGTTTGCCGGAAAAAGTTATGGCGTGACAAAGTTTCATGCTCAAGCTTCGCATTACGAACGGCTTAAATAATTGCTTTGGATACGTGATTTGTTAGCACATGGGAGTTGTTTTGTTAGCGTATAAGCATAGTATAACCGTTTCGTAATTAAGGTATTATGTTACTTAATTTTAACATTGTTTTTCACTTATTTGATAGGATCGTGAGGTCAACGATTTGAATAACGCTTGTTATTTAGTCGTAAGCGTTCTAAGGTGAGTGATGCAATCTCATCTAAGAATTTGTAAACTCATATCTTCAAAATGATAAAGATTTGATATGTTATGAGATATGAATAAGCATATTTTGTTGTATAAAAGTCTGATTCAGCCTGAACGAAATCAACCCAAAAATTTCAAGTCTTTTTAGTTCGGGTCAGTTAAGCTTTCATTTTTTTTTTCTTTTTCCTTCTCATTTGCATTCCCAAAAATTATATAAAAAAAAAAAGCACTATAATTCATAAAAAAAGAATATTTAAAGATTCAATCCAAAATTGAAAAAAATGAAATTAAAAATAATAAACTTTACACGATCCTAGCTTAAGGACAGAGAAGGATTGCGAGATACTTCCAAAATGCATCATTAGAGAAAATTATGTGTTTCGAGATACTCTCGGCATTTCCAAGAGAGTTAAACCGTAGTCGAGAGTATTTGGACTTCCTACATCACCCTATAAATGAATATATAAAACGGAAGACAATCTTTTTTTTGCATTTTTATATTGTTTGAAGAATCGTGTGAAAATTTAACACTTCTGAAAACCTTTCAAGTCAAGATTGATCCTTCTAGGAGAGCGATGATAGAAAACTTGTCCACGTCATCTTTAGGAATTGATGTTGCCGTCATTATTCATATGGACAGATGAAGTATCAAGATTGATCCTTTTAGGAGAGTGAATGATCTACTAAGATTCACGAAGAGATATCAGAAATGTTGGTTGTCATAAATATTCTCTTTCCATAGTTGTGAGATTGTAAAATTAGGTAATTTTTTCTTTTCATAATATTTTGATTTCCTTACAATTTTGCTGAAGAATCCTATTCATTAAGGGATTTCGTGGTGTACATATATTTGCTACAATTGTTGCTCATGCCAATTATTCAATATCTTATTCCTCGTTATTAAAGTGGGATAAATAGTATGGAAATTATAAAGATCATTTTCCTCTATTTTTGGGAAAAATATTAAAATATGAAGGAGAAAAATATTCTTGAAACCCGACCCAGTTCGGCCCAACCCGACAACCTAAGATATATGTGATTCAGATATCGGGTTTAGTTGTGCTTTCATTTCGGGTCGAGTTGGGTATCAAAATTCATGACTTGGTCCATTGACACCCCCTAGTTGAAAGGGTCCACTCTTTCCCTCACATGGCTCGGGTTGGGTACCCAATATTCATAATGCCCTCATTGTGTCTCAATCAATTGAATCTGTGTGTCCTATGGCATCATGACCACTCTCCAAGGCATTATGTAAGTGGCAAATGCTTGTTCAAAAACGAAATATCCTCACTCAATTGATTATCTCTATCCAAAATTCGTGAACCTCCAACCATCTTTGACTTGTCGATTAGTGCGATATCTAAAATCACTGCACTTCCTCGAGTAACATAGAGATAGAATTCCCCGTTCCAAACTCAAGTTGTAATCCCTAAGATTGAGCTAACAACTCACTGAACTCAACCGCATATATTTAGTTTGTTTGTTTTTTAATGTCCTGTAAACAAACGCCAGTGCTTTTGTATATAATGAACAACGACAAAATGAAATTAATCCCTTTGATTCTGCAACTCTTATATGGTATCGGAGCTTCCAAAATACACAAAGCCACCGTTTTAAGTTACTGTCTTGTCTTCTCCCTCCGGTTATGCCAAATGCCTGACCCTAATCGCCATCCTTGAATTCACGCAACTCCTCGCCAAGCTCTCGCTATCCGACTATACTTCATGGTGTGCACACTTCATGTCCTTTTCTTGGGTATGATGTTTTAGATTACACTGACGGCTGCCTCCCACAACCAATCAAAATTGCCATAATATTGATGAGAAAGTTAGGGCCTGTTTGGTAACCATCACAGTCTTGGGATTCCGATTTTTGTTAGGAATCGGTTTGGGACGAGAATCGCGTTTGGTAAAATTTTTGTTCCCGGGAACAAATTTGTTCCTAGAATCAGTTTGGGATGAGAATAAAAAATAACAAAAAAATTGATTTTTGTTTTAGGAACAAAATTGAGAATCAAAACTCTTCTTCTTCTCTTTTCTTCTTCTTCATCGACCGCCATCCTGCAATCGCCGCCTGCCGCCGCCCGCTGCAGTCCGCCTGTTGCCATCCGCCGCCGCCCGCCATCGCCGCCATCCACCGCCACGCCGATTGCCGCCGTCCGCCGCCGCCACCGTCGCCGCCACCCGCCGCCGCCCGCCACCGTTCGACGCCGCCAATCACCGGTGATCGGTCCGGTGAGCTCGCCGGAGGCTTGCCGGCTAGGGTGAGGTCCGGCGAGGCCAAGCCAACGAGGGCCGGCCTTGCCGAGGGCCAGCGATCGGCGGAAGAAGAATTAGAACAGGAGAGAAAAGAAAAAAAAAAAGGAAAAAAGGAAAAAAGGAAAAAATTATTTAAAAATTAAAATAAATTGATTTTGAATAGAATCAATGAACACGGTACCAAACACAATTCTATTCCAGAATCAGAAATTTTGTACAATTACCAAACGCGTTCTTTTACTCAGAATCAGTTCCCGGGAACAGAATAAAAAATAATCATTTCTGATCAGAATTTGTTCCCGGGAACAGAATCGTTATCAAACGCGCCCTTATTGACCTCGACCAAACGTATGTTCTTTGGAATTGCCAAGACTAGCTTTTGCACCACGCTATTCTCACTCTAGTCTTTGAAACTATAATCTTGCTTTCTCCCCTACTACAACCTCGCCCAGCGCATCCTCAATAGTATATATGTCAATTGTTCCTGTACTCAAGTGATGACTCTGAAGGAACACCTGTAACTATCTACTTGTGGCTTGAAATCTGCTTCTGAATATCTTGACGGCCTCAAATTGATTGTTGATGAGCTCGCCCTTATTGACAGCCCAATGTCTGTTGAGGATCTCACTTTGCAAATCCATAATGGTTTTGGATCTAAGTTCCGTAAGATATCGATGTCTATTTGCACCCCCAATACCTCTTTGACCTTTAGAGAGCTCCATGATAAATTAGCCGCTTACGAAGAATTTTTCGAGCGTGAGAACGCCAGAGATCTTTACATTGCAACCCCCAATTTTTACACTGTGGTCCTCCCATTCTAACAAATGGTTGTACTCCAACTAAGCAATCACCTCGCAACCAGCGATCATGACAACAAATTCTTCATTTGAATCAACCGAGTGATGATCATGACAGTGTCTCGAATAAAAAACGCACCCACAGTCGCTAGCCCATACTTTTGTTGTCTATCAACTCTGTCACCAACGGGATCACATGATTAAAATGTGCAAACACTTCCGCTAGCACCATGGAGATCCAAAGTTCACATATCACCTCCATCGCTCCCATCAACAAGAATTGGTCCCAAATTCCAAGGCCTCTCATCATTCAGTACTAATCTAAGCAGCCTCTGGTTGCATTTTGCATACGATGTTCTGGAAGAAGTCATCATTAGAAATGGCAAAGGTTTGCGAATCACACAAGTGGGATGCACACACACCTCCATACCCCTTCATCTTTTTTTACACCATGCAATAATTTTTTATGTTCCGACTATCACAGAGAATCTCATCTTTGTTTCTAAATTCTGTAAGTCTAAAAATGTGCTAGTTGAATTTCATCCTTTTGACATTGTTATCAAGTATCGACGCACGAGGGCCATTCCATTGTAGGGCCAAACCACAAATGATGTTCATCAACTTTCCTCAACCAAACAACAACCGTCTTCTACCCCTTCAGTCTTTATTGTTGAACGAGCTCCGATGGTGAATTGGTATTCTCGATTGCCACTCATCTCATCAAATTTTGTAACATATTTTGTAGGGAATTTTTATCACTTTCTTTCATGGAGTCAAGTTTTCTACATACAAGTCGTGTCAATGTAATAGGAGTCATCGTGTTCGTTTTAACATTTCAAGTCTAGTTAGCCATCAACCCTTAGACATGCTGTACCTTGATGAGCATCAATTTCATTTTGTTTCCATTGATCATTTTACGAAATATACTTGATTGTATCCACTTTAATGAAAATCTAATGTCTATTCCGTCTTTGTCAAATTTAAATCGCTTGTTGAAAATCTCTTTAGTTAAAAAATTATCGCAATATATTCCGATGGTAGAGGTGAAATCACCAAAATTGATCCTTTTTTTTTCCCATCATGAAATTACCCACTTCATTACACCCCCTTATGCTCTTCAACATAATGGATTTGCTCAAGGCCACCATCGACCCATCTTTGAAACCAGCCTTACCCTTCTCTCTCACGTTTCTGTTCCATCATGCCTTTCTCACTGTCATATTTAATGAATTGACTCCCTAGATCAATTTTAAATTTTCGTTCTCCTTATGAGGTGCATTTTCGCTGAACTCCTAATTAATGCAAACTTAGGGTCTTCGGATCTTTATGTCTTCCGTGGTTAAAACCTTATGTTGATATAAGCTAGCCCCAAAGTCTATGTTTCTCGGGTATTCAAACTCAACATAATGCGTAAAAGCATTTTGACCCGACTTAAAAAATAAAAAATCAAGGGATGTCGTTTTCGATGAAGTTCAATTTCCTTTTACCTCGTATCCTTGTCTTGTAGCACCGAATCACTTATTACTAATTGGGTCCCACTTGATATTTCTTCTCCTACAATAACCATGTCTAACCCATGGTCACTCACCCATGGAACTAACACTTCTTCCCAAGAGTAAATAGAAATTGACCCCATCTCTATCTTCATAACCTATCCCACTCCCCCTTCCCCAAACTCAAGCCTTGTCACCACCCCTTACTAACCCGCTTTCACTCACTCCATGCGTACCCATTCCCTCAACAACAACTTCAAATCAAACCAAATCTATTGCACTACCAAACATGCCATTTCCCCACCCTTGGCGCTTACATGCGTAACCCAAGCCTTAAAACATCCCAAGAGGCGACAAGCCGCGTCAGACAAGTTCACTGCTCTTGTCCATCAAAACACGTGGCGGCTGCTCCATTTGAATTCAACACCATATCTAGCGGGTTGCAAGTGGGTTTATGTTGGGCACAAGAGAAAACCAGATGGAAGCATAGATCTTACAAAGCTTGATGAGTTGCCAAGGGTTCCGTCATCACCCCTGTATTGATTACAAGGACAACTTTAGCCCTGTGAAGAAGCCAGTAAATCATTTATCTCATTCTCACTATCGCAGATACGAAAAGGTCATCAATTAGATGTTAATAATGCCTTTCTTCATGGTACACCTGAGCAGGAAGTTCATCCATCTCAACCGCCGGTTCTGTTGATTATGAATTCTCGCATTATGTTTGTTGCTTGCAGAAGTCTATTCATGGTCTTACACAAGCACAACTCAGCTCCTTTCTCGTAGATCTCAGGTTTACTCAACCAAAATTGCTGAGAAAACATTCCTATAAAATTTTAATGATTTCAAAACTATCCTTGGTACTAATTTTTACTACAATGATTGCATATTGCAAGTTAGTATCGCCGAAAAGGCAGATCAAAACAAAAGGAAATCCACAAAATGTTGATTTTGATTCTTTTTCCCCCTTCATTAAAATTTAGGGAAAATTTCCAATAAGGAAGTGTCCTCATTTTTTCAAATAATGGTCCGAAATGGACCTTATTTTAAATAAGAACCTAAAGTGGCCAAATAATTTCAAATAAAGACATGAAGCAGAATTTATTTCAAATAAGGATTTGAAGTGATCATATCAATTTTAAAAAAAATGCCTAATCTTTTAGATTGACGAGCATTTTCGTCTTTTAGTATAATTCTTTTTTTTTGCTTATTACTTTTTCTTTCTTTTTTCTTTTTTCTTTTCTCCCTTCCCTCTGTCGGCCATGGCAAAGGTCGCCGGACTTAGGTGAGGGTGACCCTTGCCGCATCAAACAAAGGTCGCCCTCGCCTAGGCTAGTGAGGGTAGCCACAACCAACATCGTGCAAGGGCAGCCCTCGCCAGCGTTGAGAAAGGGTCGCATTGCCTAGGCTGAGCGAGGGCCGCCCTCGCCCGACGCCGGCAAGGTGTCCCTAGCCCAACACTGGCAAGGGCGGCCCTCGTCTGAGGTGGGCAACCTCTATTGGCCATCGCTCGAGGGAGGGAAGAGAAAAAAAGAAAAGAAAAAGGAAAAAAAAAAAGTTACAAATTTTTTTACCATACACCCTTTCTTACCGGAATCGTCACTGACTCGCCAAAGATTTGACCACTCTTATTTGAGAAACACTTCATACCCAATTTTCCCGAAAATTTATGCATTGGGAGAAGATTGAAGTAAGCAGTTTTTAATACATTCAGCATTTGTCATCCTGGAATGACATACAAATTCACTCTGTACTTCTAAAAAGACTTCGTTGTCTATGGATATTAACAATCTAGTCTCGACTTTTAAGTGATCACATTGTAAAGAGTTCTGCAGTAAACCCTTCCATGACGAGAAACTTGATTGAGATCGAGTACGGTCATGAAACTTTAGTGTTCATAGAGAAAAAGACAACTTTAAATTGGTGATAAATCTCTTTTTTACGCCGTTACTAAGAATCTATCATTCCCGTATATGAGTCATGTCTGCTCGCAGCTTGCCTTTTTTCCTGTGATATCTGAAAGAGTCTTCGTGAAGAGAAAAAACCTTTGTTTGTAATTAGAGGTAACATTTATACATTTCCAAGACGAATGAAGTTTTTATCATCTTGTGATTTTAGACAAATAAGAGCATACCAGCATCTACGTCTGCAGGCACAGGGGAAAAATTATCCTCTGGGATCTGGTCTCCAACCACCAATGATCAAAGTCGACATCCTCGACACCTGCCGTACCGATGTCAAAACTTCCAGCCACGGCAGTATTAAACTCTCTTGCAGGCTGTGCCTCACGTGTGGGCTCTGTAATCGGAACATGAATGCTCTCAGCTGCAGGTGGAGCAGGAGGCTTGTCATCTGCTTGAAGGGAATCGTTAATCCAAGTAAGGCTATCTGAGACACTTGGTATTGTGCTAGGTTGGCTGTGACGCTGATGGATGTTTTGCCCACCGAGTGATTAATTACTACCCAGACCATCACTGCTGGCTTGAGAAAGCATCCTACTTGAAGAAACACCAATTAAGTTGGGGCGAACAGCTGCTCAAATTAGTAGAAGATACTAGATTCAAACTGTAAGGAATATTCTGCCTTCTGATATGATTTTGATTAACTATGGTGTTGTCGAATGAATTTGTCGAAGATGGTAAATAAGGCATGTAATTAATGTTGTTTGGACCTCATGCAGCTCTGCTTACTGGCAGAAAACTAGCAACGGTCCTTGTCCTTTTATCTCTATGAACTCTATCCTTCTGGATGACATGATGTGCCTGATGCAACTGTTCTGACGACAAGCGTGGCTGGAATCTGCTTCTCGAGACATGCTCTGGATGGTGCCTCCTGCTGTTTTGTATATCACTTGAAACACTTGATCCAGTTGGGGAAGAACATGGCTGAAAAATCATTGGCCTTGACACAAGATTTTGTGGTATAGAGTTGGTTGGCGGTGGGGTGTTTATAGAAGGCAGAGCTTGAGTAAGTTGTGGAAGCACCATAGAGACAGGGTCAGGAAGAGAACTCGAAGTGGGCATAAAAGGATTTTTACCCTGCATAAAATACTTTCTACAGACTTTCCATTTCTCCTGTTTGTCATTGGCATCACAATGGTCAACATTTGTCAAACCTTTTCCCCAGTATGCGCATGGTGCAGGTGAATCACATACATAACAATGGCACTGCATTACGCAATGCAATACAGTTAATCGCAATGAAATGAATTAGCAAATGATATATGATGACTCAAGAGGGGCTATGAAAATGGTATCTGACCAAGTTACAGTGCTTCTCATGCAAGGTTGAGCTGAAAGGAAATTTAGTGCAATCATGCCTTGGATGAGGATAGTCTCTACATGCAACCTGCAACAAAAATACATTTACAGTATTAAGTCAGTGAAAAGGCATGCAAATCTGCCCACTTGAAGAGGTATGAGCTGGCCTATTCGCCCGATTACAAGGAACGACATCTATTACAAGGTTAAAGGATTAAATCTATAACCTGAGTCAAACTCAAATACTAACCCATAAACCGATAAATGGTACCCCAGCCTACTCAATAGAGCTTTTCCTAAGTATCAGCCATGATAGAAGCCCATTGATTCCCCAGTCACATTCCATACCCAAGCAAAACACTTCATAACTTGCTCAGTGAAGCTCGGCAACAACACAAGAAAGGCCAGTCATAGAACATGTACTTGGTGAGGAAACTCCAACTACAGACCTGCTCTCAGCTGTTTCTAATATGATTCTCCACCCCATCAGTGGAAGAGGAGAAACATAAATAAATAGCCGAATAATAATCAAAAGCGCTTATTCTACTTCCCTTTTCGAGCCGGCAGTCATAGTCTCTACTCCCACAACCATCACGCATCAGAGAAAAGACTGTAGATTCATAATCCACATCCATTAGCAGGAGAACAGTTAAATGCTTGCCAATCTACCCAAACTAAACACTACGGTAATTCACAAACTAATGTTACGTGTCCCCAATAATCACACTTGATTATGCAGCACTGAATGAAGAGGGGTAGAGGGGTATGCAGCTGCCATACATAGAGGCAGCACAAAATAATATTAAAGCATGTGCACAGCCAAGCCACCTATAGTACTTCTCTAGTAGCTCCACTCAAATAGAGAGAAGCTAGGAAGCAGAATCTTTAAAGGCCTCCTTCAATAATAGTCATGCAATAACTCAATCTCCACCTATTTGACACAATCATATCATCCAAATTTAGAAGTATCATTGCACTCTCTAGCCAAACCTTCATGTATATTAGCATGAAACCCACGAGAGATCAAGCAGAATCTCTGTAAAGAGAACTTCCAAACCTCAATCCTGTTAAGCCAGTCCACTCCGATGACTCGTGGTAAAGCCACACAAGAAGACATGAAGGGTCCGTTTGGTTTGCCAGAATTTTCAGTAATGTTGATCCCCATTATTAATTCGTATTTTGACGCTATAGTCTTCCATTAATCAACGGTCCAAATCTGAAAAAGACTGTAACCTCAAACAAACCCAACATTCAAATTTTCTGGGGTCCTTTTGCTCTTCTACGTCATAAAAATTCTCTAAAAGTGTTCTGAGATTCACCAACCCTATTAATCAAACCACATCTCCTTTTTTTACTTCAGTGTAAGTCACTTCTCTACTTAATTGTACCCAAGCTGAAGTCTTTCACATCATCTGTCAAAAAGAAGATGGGTTCCAGAAACTTGTGTTGTGGCTTGCACAGTCATATTTTAGTAGCATGCAGGGTTGTTTTCTCAATTCGACCTGATTTTAATCCCGCTAAACATCGTCTCATAAAATGTATGCAAAATAAACACATCATGCCGCTTCTCCAGCCCTGTCCTTGTCATATTACTCTAATTTTACCATCTAACCATGGCTTAGCCATAAACCATTATCGAATTCATCATTTTGATAATTATTTGAATAAACAAACGGAAACAACAAATGAGTGCATACCGGCCCCTTCTCTCCAACAATGAGCAGATCATCCGAACCTCCGTCCGCCGCATCAGGAACAGAGACCGACTTCAGGATCTCCATCCAACACCATGCAATCATCATCATCGTCATCGTCCGCCACATATTTGTTTGACTTTGACTTCGCAATGTCCTTCACCAAGACCACTTTGTCCGAAACACGAGGTACCAGATGATCTCCTGCAAAGTACTCGGTGATCCGATCACGACCACCACTACCACTGACTCTCGGCACATCCGGGACCAACCCTTCCTCGTCAGAGCTGATATCGAGCACCACATGAACCCCGCTCGGATTCATCTTATGTGTTTCCCCGCGCCTTTGAGACCCCGAAAAATGGACAAATTCCTTTTCTTTTGGGTCCAATGCAAATCAGGAAGCTGTCGACAGATTCTCTCCGAAGCGCACCAACATGCGTTTCGATTCCACGCGAAGAAAACCGCTATGGAGGGTCGGAAAAACCTAGGGTTTGGCGAAATTAATGACGTGGGTTTTCAGCCGAACGAGCGAACGAAGGGAAACCTAGAACCGGCATCGCGGGTCGGCGTCCGAATTCCGAGCTCATCGCGGGCCGCGACGAAGCGCGAGGGATTTCCAAGAAGGGTCTCGCAAGCGGCGGCGGCGGCGGCGATTGCCGAGAGGAGGCCGTCGAGGCAGATCGAGGGGATGGGGTCGCGATTTCCGAAGGGACGAGGGAAGGGAGGATCGGTCGCGTCGTCTCCGGCGGTGAATTTTGCGGGAGGCGGAGGAGACGAAAAAGGAGAGAATTTTGAAGGGGAGGCAGAGGGACATGCGGAGAGAGACTAAAAGGGTGCATTCGGTAACTTTCTATTCGGGGAAATATATATATATATATTAATTTTTTTTTTTTTGATAAAGGTAATTATATAGAAGAGAAAAGCGAAAGAACACCCATCGGCACCAAGAACTTTTACTCATAGTGCAAAAAGCAGACAGAGTTGAAGGGAGCCAACGCAAAAGAAAAAGAAAAAACAAAGGAACTTAAAAAAAAAAACAGCAAAAACCACAAGCAGAGGCAGAAGGACCACGGCACTAGAAGCACACAAGCACTAGCTAACTAGGAATTATAGTGCTTTCGTAAAAATAAGAGGATCAAAGCCCCAAGCTCGTTGAAGCCTTCTGTTCCTGGGAGTGTTCGGAACCTTGTTGTAAGTTAGCACTTTATCTTGGACAACTTTGATAAGGTGATCCTTCATAGCAGTAACCTATAGCATTTCACCTCGAAAGATGATTGCATTCCTTTTCTTCCAGATAAGATGACACAAGGTGCCAAAGTAACCAGTTGATGATCTCTGGCCAAGGTCTATTGCGCCAAGGGAGATTACATCTCCTCACCTAGAAATAAACAAGAGTCGCAGGCACACGGCACTCAAAAAACAAATGATCAATTGAATCCGGAGTGGTGTTGCAAAAGGCACATAATGCATGGTTAATTCTACCATAAGTCAGGAGAAAAACCTGGGTAGACAAGCGATTCCTGATAATAAGCCAAAGGTTGAATTGAAACCTAGGCACCATGGTGTTGTTCCAGATGAAATAGGCCCATGGCACCCTGTCTTTCTTAGTTCTTAGAACCTCCCAAGCTGATGCAACCGAAAAAACTCCAGAGGAGCCACACCAAGAGAAACGGTTTGGAAATGGAGATGAAGAAGGGAGGATAAAATTTCACCCCTCAAGCAGAGATCTGAACTCTTGACCCCCCGGTGACAGAAATTCAGCTACTGTAGCCTGAAGGGAGAAGTCTGAATTTGCAATAACTGATTCGGGTAGCAAAAGGTGTAGTGGGCCTTGTTGGTGCTAGTTGTCATACCACAGTGAGATTGATTGACCATCCCCCACTTCCCAAAAGAAGAAAGGCCTAAAATCCCTTCTCAAATTAAGAATTTTCTTCCATGCCCATGAACATACCGTAGGGGTGGAAGAAACCCAAAAATTATATTTCTTTAAAAAATTAGAGTGAATCCAATGACACCATAAGGACCCTTGTCAGTAAACAAAACCAGATATATTTGAGGATGGCGGCTTTATTGCAGTCGCGTAATTTGCGTAGGCCCAAACCACCCTCAACCTTAGGAACACAGACATCCTCCCAGAAAACCTTGGCCCCACCTCGACCAAGGGAGGAGCCCTTCTAAAGAAACTGCCTCAGAATGCGCTTAATGTGGTCTAAAACTGAATAAGGAAGAGTGAAAACACTAGCCTAGAAAACTTGAATTGAGCGAAGAACTGACCTTATCAACTGAAGTCTTCTAGCAAAGGAGAGAAATCGGTGGGTCCAAGCATGTATTCTAGCCGTGATTCTATCTATCAAAGAGATACAATCCGTTTTCCCAAGTCTTGAAGAAATGATAGGCACACCCAGGTAGCGTACCGATAGATTCCCTTCCTTGAAACCAAAAGCCAGGATGATGTTCCTCCGAAGAGAAGGAGATCCCCCTGCCATAAAAATCTCACTCTTGTTCTTGTTCGGACGTAGACCGCTCCAAGAGGAAAAGATGTCAAGAGCTCTCTTAAGTAAAGTCACAGACGGCCAATCCGCTTGACAAAAGAGAAACACATCATCAGCAAAAAAGAGATGAGAAAGACCCACCGCTTTACATCGCCAAACGTATCTAAATTCCTCTTGGGTTGTACGAGAACATATAATCCCTAAGAAAACCTCCATCACAAGAGTAAAAATGTATGGGGACATAGGGTCTCCTTGTCGAATCCCCCGTCCTCCCAAGAAGAAACCATGGAGTTCACCATTAATGGGAATATAGTATTTAGGTGTGCGAACACAAACCATAATAAGATTGATTATCCAACCAGGAAACCCAAAAGTTGAAAGGGTGATCTCCAAAAAGTCCCAATCCAGAGTGTCATAAGCCTTTTGGAAGTCCACCTTAATAGCACACTTTGGCAAATAAGGGTCGATGTGAAAAAGTGCAAATAATTCCTAGGCTAAGAGGATGTTATCCCTAATTCTTCTTCTTTTGACAAATGCATTTTGAGAATAACTTATAAGGTCATTCAGAACTGCCGCAATTCGATTGGCGAGGATCTTGCTAATAATTTTATAGATGGTGTTACAACACGCTATGAGCCTAAAGTTAGAGACATCACATGCGTTCAGAACTTTAGGCACTAAAGCTAAGATCGTATTATTAACCTCTTTAAGAAGACGACTCGTGGCAAAAAAGTCTTTCACAGCATTTAAGACCAACGGCCCTACCAGCTCCCAATTATTCTTATAAAACTCTGCCGTAAACCCATTTGGCCTTGGCGTTTTGCCCCAAGCCAAAGAAAACACAGTATCACGAATTTTTGAATCAAGAACAGGCCGGGAGAGAAAATGAACCTGGTCAACCGAGAGAGGCCTCCTAACAAACTCCTTAACCTCTTACAAGGAAGGCTTTTGAAGAATAGCCTGCAGCGACAAAAGTTTTGAGAAAAAGGAAACAAATATCGCAGGCACCAAGGCTGGATCCACAACCAAAGAACCCGAGGGATCCTCGACCGATAGAATTCGGTTCCTAAGATGTCGTCTGTTGACTGAGTGATGAAAAAACTTCGTATTTCAATCACCCTCTTTAAGCCATCTCACTCTAGATTTATGTCTGAAGAACGATTCCTCGTGAGAACGCAAGTCAATGTAGATACAACGTTGGACCTTCTCCAAATCAACAAGAGTAACATCATCTACATTCTGTTGAAGACTAAGCTGGGTGATACGTAACTCATTTCTTGCTTGATCAGTCCTCACTGAAATGTCTGCGAAGGCCTCTCTATTGAGGTGCTTGAGACGGCCTTTAAGATCCTTCAACTTGCACATTAGACGATACATGGGAACTCCGCCAATCGGATTCTCCCAGGCTTGTTGAACAATCGAACAAAAATCCGGATGCTTCATCCAGAAATCAAAAAATTTGAAAGGCTTCCTTCTAAAAACCGGATTGAAAACTCGGACAACCATGGGAGAATGATCCAAGATTCCCGGATTAAAAAAGGAAGCCTCAGAGAAAGAGAAAACATCATTCCATTTGGTGTTAACCAGCACTCTATCAATCTTCCTCATTTTCCTACCTTCACCAGAAGAAGTGGACCAGGTAAAACGATGTTCGACATACCTTAGGTCCTTGAGCTCTGCTTGGGCTAGGTACTGGCCGAACTCATCAAAGCAGGAAATCCAATTAGTAGAACTCCCACTTCCGGCTCTATCGGACGATTCTTTGATGGCATTGAAGTCACCTGCAACTACCCAGGCCGAATCCTTCACCAAGGGGCTCATCTGAATAAGGTCCTCCCAAAGGGGCCGGCGACGAGCAAAAGAGTGTTCACCATAAATAACCGAGATATAACAAGACAGGCCAGATAAACAGGTTCCCATGTATAGCTTGCGAGTTAATAGCCGAAACTTCAAAGTTAATAAACTCTGGGTTCCAACTCACCCAAATCCTACCCCGAGGGGCAAAATCATAGTTCGCTACCCAACTCCAGCCCGCCAAGAAACTAGAGGAGATAGGATCAAAAAGAGACTGATGGACTTTTGTCTCAAGAAGACCAACAAGGCAAAGGTTGTTAGAAGACACAAATCTCCTTACTTCCGCACGTCTAATGGGGTTTACCATACCCCTTATGTTCCAAATACCTATATACATAGAGAGTGAGGGACATGATTACCTTTTCTTTGACGACTTACGCCGACTATATGCCGGAGCAAGTGCCGAAGGGGGAGGATCGGGAAGCAACGCCTGTAATTTATCCTGAATAGTACCAGAATCTTCAAGAGAAATCCACACTTTTGGGGAGGGAGGACCTGTAGATAAAAGATCATCATCGTCCGAACAAAAGGTTGGTTCCTCAATATCCTCCGCAGAGCTAGTCTGAATAGTCGAAAAGGCAGGAGCAAAATGACCATCACGCGGCTTTGAGGCTTTGGGAGCAGCATTGTTAAGCTTCCAAGACTGATCGCCATCCTCCGGAGGTGCCAGTTTAAACGACGCTGCTTCCTTAGCAGCGGCGACCTTCTTCTTTTTGCTTTAAGCTTGCTTCCAACCCGGTTCCACCTCAGAGGAAGGAACAGATCCATCAACCACCGGGTTAGTAACGAGTATAGCTTTACCTCTATCATCACCAGCAGCAGCAGTCAAAGGAGGAGCAGTTGTAGTGGAGGGAGGGGGAGGATCGCTGAGCACCTTATCCACCAAACGGTCCATCACAACCCCAACCCGAACCTGGTCTTCCGCACGCAAAGAAGTAGGGCCTGCACCCCTACCTGGGTAGCAGGCGCAACAACAACGGTCTGTTGAGGTTTTGAAGCAAGTGGAGCATTCGAACCAGGTGCACATTTGTGGCCAAAAATACCACAACTAGGACAAACCGGTGGCAACCACTCATATTCCACATCAACAGTACAGGAAATCCCTCTATGAACTACTTCAACCGAATCACAAGTTGGTTGATTTGCAGTAATCTCCACACAAACCCTGACAAAGGCCAGCATTTTCATCTGTTCTGTGCGCCGGTCTACATACAACGGTTTCCCAAGAGCACTAGCCACCTTACTGATCACTTGAGAAGACCAAAAAGTGAGTGGAAGGTTCCGCAACCTCACCCAGATCGATACCGTAAGATGAGTATCTTTCTTAAGTTCCAGAGTTGGCTTCCACTATTGCAGTACCAGCAGGACTTTGGCCATTGTGATGGGACCCCCTTCAAGGATCTTCCTACGAAACTCGGCATCCGGAACATGAAAAAAATAAAAACCCTGTTTGTTGGACATTACCTCAGCCAAGTTCGGGCCCCATGCATTTTTAAGGGCCGTCTCAGTGACTTTGAATGGTAATCTTCTCCCAATAAAGTATCCAACCAAGCATTCCTTGAGCTTGGAGTCCGTGGCTTCAAGATCATCATCCGACAGTTCAATAACAGGTTTGTCATTCACATAAACCGGTGGAGAGTATTCAAGATCATAACTTTTCGTGGCAACCTTAGCCACCGCAACCCATGAACGAGCGTTCTGATTATTAGAGGTATTCTCCCGCTAAGGTTGCTTTGAATTGGACCTTGCTCGACTCCTCCCTCACAGCCTCGAAGGATCACAGGTAGGTCGAGCCACTCGCTCAGCAACACCAGCCAAATCCAACTCAGAACATACCACATCTTCCTTGGGAGGGGCCCTTCGGGACGAATGTCCATCAACATGAGGAGAGGAGCTACTGCCGCTAGGACCTTCCCCAGCAATTTGGGCCGAAGTCAACAGTACAAACATTTTAGCAAGAAAACTACAGTAGCTGCGCCGAGAAGGAGAAACTTTATCCGAAATAGATGAGAGGGCCCATGAGCAACGTACTAGGGCTACTCTTGGGGTCTACAATAAGGCAAGTGGACGAACTCTCCTTGGTGAGACAGCTCCAACCACCAATCAACACCCCCGATCGAGCAACCCCATAGATCGCATTAGAAACCCTAGCAGATCTTCTCCAACGTAGCCCAAAGAATTGGTACAGGCCCAGTGGACAAAGAAACGCCCAACTCGTGCAGAGGGAATTGGGAAGAACATAACCAGTCGTGCCACCAGGGAATCTAGAAAAGGAGCTGCAGCCTAGCTTAGTTGAAGCGGCAAGGAGAGAGGGATGAAAGGGCTCAGGAGCACCTAACCTCCAATGCTTGGCTCAACCTCCGGTCCAAACCTTCGGGTGAACATAATCCCAATTGGGAAGAACCAGCAACAGTTCCGAGCCCTAGGACAGAACAAAATTGGACTTGTAGGTGAAGAAGGAAGAATCGGCTCAGAGGGAAGGAAGAGGTAGGTGGGACGACCAAACCCTCCAAATCTTGGCCCAAATGAGCGGCTAGAACTCCGAGGGCGAGTAGATCAGTAGCAGCGGTGAACAGTGCTTGATCGCACACTCCATCGTCTTCTGACCTCCGCCTTTTTTGGATAGAAATAATTTTTTTTTGTTTCTATTTCACGAAACAATTTTTAAGTATAAGAACACGCTTGGTAACTGTAAAAAATTTCTACTCCAGAAATAGAAATATGTTTGGTAAACTTGTATAATTTTTTTTTTGTTTCTTTTAATTTTTCAATAATTTTTTTCCCTTCTTTTTTTCTTTTAGCTAGTCACCGGCCATGGTGGCCTCACTGTGACTGGGCGAGGCTTGGCCTCGCCAGGCCAGGGCGAGGCCGACTTTGTGTCGCTTGGGGGAGGTCGAGCCTCGCCGGTGACCTCGTCGGGGGCTGGCGACGCTTCGGCAAGGTTGCTGGCCCTCAACGGCCGATCGCTTGTCATAGCCGAGGCCGGCAACCGACCAAAGGAAGAAGAATGAAAGAAAAAAGAAGAAGAAAAAGGAGAAAAAAAGAAGTGTTTCTCGGAATTGTTCTTGGGAATAAGAAACAAGTTTTTTCTACTTTTTGTTTCTATTTCAAATCTGTTCCTGGGAACAAAAGTGTAAACAGACGCATTTTTACTCTTTTTTTATTCCCCGGAACAAAAGAACAAAAATTTGTGTTCCAGGGAATAGAAACATATTTTGTCAAATACACCCTGAGGTTTTGCTAGTATGGGGCGGAGCGATAGAGGAAAAGGATGAGAAAACGTTAGGAAATGTAAACCTCGAACCCCATACCTTAAAAAAAAAAAAAAAAAAAAGTATCTGAAAAACTCCAATTTGATACATGTGTAAATTTACTCAAATTAATTTTTTGATAATGAAAATTCCCAAATTAGTACACATATAATAATTTTTTTTTTGAAACCCAAGGAACCCCGTACAGCCGAAAGCCGGCGGGTAAACTCTAGAGTGACGCTAGTGGATGACCCACCACCCCGACGTCGCGCTTAAGATCCCGTGCGACCTGCGAGATTCGAACTCCTCTATCCTAGGTAGATGTCATGGGAGCGCTTATCCAGCTAAGCCATCGCAAGTGGTGGTCATATAATAAATTTACCCTAACTAACAATAAAAAATCTCAAACTAGTATGCTTGTAATAAATTTACCCTAAGCTAATTTATTCGACCACAAAAAAAACCCTAAATTAATACATTTATGGGATTAATATCACAAAAAATTACAAAAATTATATAACTATGACAAATGAAGAGTAAAATCCAAAACCGGTACACCGGTCAACTGTCATGTGTCATTTAATTTAGTAATTTGACAGTAAAGTTTAATAAAAACTAACAGAGAGTAAATTTGTCACAAGTATACCAGTTTTGGGTAAATTTGTCAAAAATGTACAAATTTAAGGTTTTTGGTGGTCAAAAAATTAATCTAGGATAAATTTGTTATAGATGTGCCAATTTTGGGTTTTTCAAAGCATTAACCCAAAAAGAAAAAAGAAAAAAAAACCGGGCCCGATTTTATGGTATGGTTGTGTTAAACACACTAATAAGGAGCCCAAGAGCTCAGCTGAAATCTATCCCACTTGTCAGGCAACTTTAGTGGTTCTTTATTTTGATGTGTCGGCATTCGCACGCATTCCCAATTGAGGAGATTTTTTTTATTGCCTCTCCTTAGAGAAATACCTTTGAATTTTACGTGTTAGAGTTTAGACTTGGCAGTTTAAAGACATACTAAATTCTATATTGGTTACTTTCGATCGGGCCAGTGTCGCAGCTGACACATTCCTAGCCTTGAACAAGTTCCCTTGATATGAGAAAATATTTTATAAGACAAGCTCATCACATAAGGGCAATGATACGGTGTAATCGATTAATAATCATTACGTGTGCGCAATGGATTGCATACTATTTTCAAGTATTTCTAAATACATCTTAATTTTAATGGCTCGATTGTAGCACGTGTCACTTTTTATCGGCACAAATTTTAATTGACCTAGTACATCACGTGTGTATAGTAGAAGAGCTTAAAATAACTTTTGGTACAGCATTGGGAATGTCAAATCGATGCGCGGGCCTTCCCTCTTTAGACATGTCTAGTAGCATCATGGAGAATTGCTCTATTCTGTTCATTGTACCTTGCTATGAATTACCTTGGGTATCCAGTCATTCAAGTGATATATGCATCTTTTGTAACACCACAATTAATTTCGATCTATAGTGGATGTCATTGAGAAAAGCACATTAAATCATAGTTGATCAACGATAATTGCCTAGGAGGCCAATGCTGTTTAGGATCTCCTATGAAGGTAAGTAATATAATTTTTGAACTTCTAGTGCAAAAGCCTAAACGTTACTCCTGCAATCTAACTTGAATTTGAGGGTGTCAAAAATACCTAACATGGCCCAAACCTAAGTAACCCAAAAATTTGGAGTCTTTTTAGTTCGGATCGGTTAAGGTTTCTCTTTTTTTTTTTTTTTTTTTTCCCTTCCCTTCTCAGTTGCATTCCCAAAAATTATTTTTTAAAAAAAAGCACTATAATTCATTAAAAAAGAATATTGATAGATTTAATCCAAAATTGGAAAAAATGAAATTAAAAATAATAAACTTTACACGATCTTAGCTTGAGGACAAAGAAAGATTGCAAGATACTTCCAAAATGCATTATTATAGAAAATTATTTGTTTCAAGTTACTCTCGGCATTTCCAAGAGAGTGAAACCGTAGTCAAGAGTATTTAGACTTCATACATCACCATATAAATGAATATATAAAACGGAAGACGATCTTTTTTGTGTTTTTATATAGTTTGAAGAGTCGTGTGAAGATTTAACACTTCTAAAAACATTCAAGTCAAGATTGATCCTCCTTTTAGGAGAATGGATGATAGAAAACTTGGCAACGTCATGTTTAGGAGTTGATGCTGCCGTCATTATCCATATGGACAGATAAGTACCAAGATCGATCCTTTTAGGAGAGTGAATGATCTACTAAAATTCACGAAGAGATATCACATACGTTAGTTGCCATAAATATTCTTTTTCAATAATTGTAAGATTGTAAAATTATGTCACCTTTCATTTTCATTATATTTTAATTTCCTTACAATTTTGTTGTAGATTCCATTCACTAAGGCAACGTTTGGTCATCCGGATTTTTAATAGGAATATGATTGGATATGATAAGATATGATATGAAATCCTTGGATTTTTTTATATCATGTCCATTATTTGGTGAATCCCAATATTAAAGTCGGATATGATCACATCATATCATGTACATTTTTTTGATATAAACGACATATCATTATAAATGAACTTAAATGTTCATAAATGGAGATGGTGAAAATCTCTCATAACATTATTCCTTAATTTTTTGTATATTATTTTCTTTATTATTTCTTTTTCCCCCTTTCATCATTCTTTAATAAAATTTTATCAAATAGTAAACTATACTAACATACCTAAAATATAAAAATACCTAAAATATATAATAATATAAATATTTAATTTATAGATTGTATGTATATTATAAGATAGAATTAAAGTTGAATATATAAATTAAAATAGGATTAATTAAAAATAATTTTTAATTTTTAATTTCTTAAATTAGAATTCAAATATTATTTATATTGAAATATAATTTCAATTTTATTAATTTAATAAGTTAGTTATTCAAGAAAAATAAATTTCCTATTATAGATATTAGAAATCATATCCACATTTATCCTATCTCCCCCATGGGATAATTTTATCATGTCTATATCCCCCTTATATTTAACTTTATCCTGTCCTGAGTGAGCACTAAACGTAAGATAGAATAAATCATATCCTATCCCTAATTTTATCCCGACTGCCAAACGTAGCCTAAGGGATTTCGTGATTTGTATATATTTGCTATGATTGTTGCTCATGCCAATACATAATATCTTTTTCCTCCTTGTTGAAGTGGGATAAATCATATGGAAAATTAAAAGATCATTTTTCTGTAATTTTTGGGAAAAAAGTTTTAATATACAAAGGAGAAAAAGCTTTTGAACCCGACCTAGTCCAACTTGACTCAACGACCAAAGATATATGTGGTTCAGGTATTGGGTCAGGTCAGTTGTGTTTTCATTTTAGGTCAGGTCTGGTCGGGTATCATAATCCTTGACTTGGCCCATTGATTCCCCTATTTGAGAAGGTCCATTTTTTACCTCACGTGGCTCGGGTCGGGCTCCCAATTTTAATAATGCCCTCATTGTGTCTCGATATTTAATGGCTTCTTTGCAACCCACACCGTCATGACCACTCTCTGAGGCATTATGTCAATGGCAAATGCTTGCTCCTTAAAACAAAATATCCTCACTCAATTGGTTACCCTTATCCAACAAAATCCATGAACCTCCAACCACCTTTACTTGCCAACTAGTGTGATATCTAAAATCACTGCACTCCTTCAACAAATATAGAGATAAAATTCCCAATTCCAAACACAAGTTGCAATCCCTAAGATTGAGCTAACAACCCACTGAACTCAACTGCATATAATTAGTGAGATTATTTTTTAATGTCTTTGGTCTTGCTTTTGATTCTGTAAAGAAACGCCGGTGCTTTTGTATCTAGTGTACTACAACAAAATGAAACTCATCCTTTTAACTCTTCAACTCATTATCGTTATATGGTATCAGAGCTTCCAAAATACTCAAGTCACCATTTAAGTTGCTGTCTTGTCTTCTCCCTCCTCTCATGCCAAAAGCCTGACCCTAATCGCCATCTATGCATTCATGCAACTCCTCGTCAAGCTCTCACTATCCAACTCTACTTCACGGTGTGCCCACTTCATGTCCTTGTTCTTCGGTATGATGTTTTAGATTACATCGACGGCTGCCTCCCACAACCAACCAAAATTGCCACGATACTGATGAGAAAGTTATCGACCTTGACCCACCATATGTTCTTTGGAACTGCCAAGACTAGCTTTTCCGCCACACCATTCTCACGTTTGTCTCTGAAACTATAATCTCGCTTGTCTCCGTTACCACAGCCTCATCGGAAGCCCAGTGCATCCTCAAGAATCTGTATGTCAATTGTTCCCGGGCTCGAGGGATGACTCTCAAGGAACAACTGTAACTATCTACCTGTGGCCTGGAATCTGCTTCTGAATTTCTTCACGGCCTCAAATCGATTGTTGATGAGCTCACCCCCATTGACAGCCCAGTGTCTATTGAGGATGTCACTTTGCAAGTCCTCAATGGTTTTGGATGTGAGTTCCGTAAGATGTCGGTGTCACCCGCCATACCTCTTTGACCTTTGGAGAGCTCCATGATAAATTAGTTCCTTACGAAGAATTTTTCAAGCATGAGAACACCACCAGAGATCACGTTGCAACCCCCAATTTTTATAAGGAGGTTCTCCCATTCTAACAAATGGTCAAACTCCACCAAGCAATCACCTCGCAACCAGCGACCACAACAACAGATTTCTCACTCAATCAACCGACCGATGATCATGACAGTGTCTCAAATCAAAAACGGACCCACAGTCGCCACGTACTTGTGTTGTCTATCATCTCTGTGACCAACAAGATCACGTGATTAAAATGTGCAAACACTTTCGCTAATACAAACGGATCTCTATTCTTTTTGTGTTCCGGAGAACAAAATAATAGAATTGGTTACTATGGACGCGTTCGGTAACGATTCTGTTCCGGAGAACAATTTTTTATGAGAAATGATTTTTTTTTTTTATTTCTATTATCGGGAACAATTCCTAAGTATAAGAATGCACTGCAAAAAATTTCTGTTCCTGGTATAGAAATACGTTTGGTAAAATTGCATAATTTTATTGTTTTTTTAATTTTTTAATATTTTTATTATATTTTCTTTTTTTTCCTTCTTCCTCCTTTATGGCCGGTTGCCAGCCATGGCAGCGGCCAGCGAAGTTCAGCGAGCTTGTCGAAGCCTCGCTAGATTTGGGTGAGGCCGAGCCTCGCCGGCCAACAGGAAGAAGAAGAAGAAGAAAAGAAAGATAAGAAAAAAGAAGAGAGAGAAAATTTGATTTTAGAAATTGTTCCCGAGAACAAAATGTTACTTTTTTCTACTTCTTATTTTCGTTCCAAATCTATTCTCAGGAACAAAAAAAATAGATTTTTTATTCAAGGGAACAAAATTTTTACCAAACACGTTTTTTTTTTTTTTTTTCCTTGAAACAAAAGAATATAAATTTTTGTTTAGGGGAACATAATTTATTTTTAACAAACGGGCCGTATATGGCTAGTACTCATAGGCTATCTTTGGGACAAGAAAGAAAAGTAATTTATGGAATGTTATAGAGATATTGATTTGTGAAATACTTTATGACATGCATTTGATTCGATTCGATTTCTAAAATCAATTTTTGAGACGGATCTTGAAATGAATTGAGAATAGTTTATGAAAAGTATTTCAAGCAGATGAGTTGAGTTGCCAAAGTTTTTGATGATATATGAATTGATTTTTGGATATGGCTTTGTGAATTGTGAATGATGTTGTTGTGGGTTGGTATTGATGCTTACTATCACTATGAGCCTAGTGAGGGGTTTGTGGATATGCACATACTAGTTTATGATATTTTTATGAGTTGAGTCACTAGCTAATAATATGTGAAGACCTAATCAAGAAGGGAACCTAGTCGTTTGTCATGAGGCATTATTCGTGACCATGGCTAGATATTTGAGCTAAGTTTGGTTGTTGGAGCGGATATTGACATGTGATTTAAGTTTGGTCGATGCAGTGGACCATTGACTTGCTATTTGAGATTAGTTGATGAAATGGGCTATTGGTGTGCCATTGAGTGAGATTAATCAATAGAATAGACCATTAATAGTTGGTTTGTTATTATGAACTGATATTTTTATTGATTTATACAAAAAAATAGGGTTTGCTGGAAACTTATTATTTACTTTTGATATTTTCTGTATATGGTACTCTATCTTTGGAATTGATAAATGGTGATATCATATTTGAATGTTCGATCCACCTAGAATAAATGTACCCTTTAGCTGGCAATGAGTAATATGAGAGCGATATTGATGAGGAGACTTTGGGAATTGTTTTTGGGAGCTTTAAGGCTGCGTCCTTTGGATGGAAGGATGGCCGTGTCGTGGTGGAGGAGGTTTTGGGGTGTGACACTCGACAGATTCACTTTGAAGCGTACCTATATGATTTTGATTTGTCCCCCAACAAGAAAGGCTACGCGAAAACTGCTATCGAGAGTTAGGAAAAATTAACGACATGAGTTTTCATTCAAGTGATCAAACGAGAAACCTGGAACCGACATCACGGGTCAGCATCCGAATTCCGAGCTCATCGCGGGCCGTGACGAAGCGGGAGGGATTTCCAAGGAGGATCTCGCGAGTGGCAGCGGCGATCGTCAAGGAGCGGCTGGGCGGAGGCCATCGAGGGAGGTCTAGAAAGAGAGAGAGTAAGGTTTGGCAAGCGTGGAGGAGTGGAGGGACATGTAGAGGGATAGACGAAAAGGACGAGAAAACTTTACAAAATGTAACCTCGAACGCCATACCTTAAAAAAAAAAAATGGGCCTGATTTTGTAAGACGGGCCCAGGTTCTAAGGTATGGTTGTGTTAAACCCACTTATCGGGAGCTTGAGAGCTCCATTGAAGGTCGTCCCGCCTATCAGGTAACGTTGGTGGCTCATAGGATTGCGTTCTTTATTTTGACGTGACAGTACTCACACACCTCAACTCTTATTTGAGAGTTTTTTTTTGTCCCTCTCCCTAAGGGAATACCTTTGAATTTTACGTCTCAGAGTTCAGACGTGACAATTCAAGGACGTACTAAGGTCCAAATTAATTGCTTCCGATGGGCTGGTGTTGTAGCCAACACATTCCTCACCTTGGAACAAGTTCGTTCGATACAAGAAAGTATTTTATAAGTAGGCTCATTGCATAACAACAATGATACGATGTAACCAATTGATAACTATTACCCGTGTGGTATGGATTGCATCTTATTTTCCAACATTTCTCAATGCATATGGCTCAATTGCAGCACATGTCGCTTTTTATTTGCACATTTGTACACGTATCTCACTTTTAATTGACTTATTACATCATGTGTGTACCGTATAAAAGCTTAAAATACCTTATGATATAGCATTGACAAAGTCAAACCAATACCCTTGGTTTCCCTCTTTGGGACATATCTAAGAGCATCATGGGAAATCTCTCTAATCTTGTTCATTGTACCTTACTATATTTTAGCTTGGTTATCTTCTTGTTCAAGTGAAATCTACATCTTTGTAGCACCACAATTGATTTTGATCTATTGTGGATGTCGTTGAGTTTGCACATTAAATCAAGGTCGATCAATGATTAGTACCTAAGAGGCCAACCCTGTCTAGGATCTTTTATGAAGATAAACAGTATAATTTTTGAACTTCCTATGCAAAAGCTTAAACGTTACTCCTACCATCCAACTTGAAAGTGGGGTGTCAAAAATACCGAATTTGGCCCGAACCAAACTGATCTAAAAATTTTCGGGTCTTTTTGATTATGGTTGGTTAGGGTTTCATTTTTTTTTCCTTCCCAACTGCATTCTCAAAATTCTTAAAAAAGCACTATAATTCATCAAAAAAATATTCAAATATTCAATCCAAAATTAACAAAAATGAAATTAAAAATAAGAAACTTTACAAGATATTAGCTTAAGGACAATAAGACTAAAGAAATATTGCAAGATACTTCCAAAACTAATAATTAGAGAAAATTATTTGTTTCAAGTTACTCTCGGCATTTCCAAGAGGGTGAAACCGTAGTCGAGATTATTCTGACTTCATGCATCACCAAACAAATGAATAAATAAAACGGAAGACAATCCTATCGCATTTCTATATAGCTCGAAGAAGAATGTGAAGATGCAATGCTACTAAAAACATTTCAAGCCAAGATCGAATCATTTAGGAAAGGGAATGATAGAAAACTTGTCCACGTCATTGTCCACGTCATTGTCCATATTACTCATCCACTAGGAAACCCTAGAGATAATTCCACAATTCCATAACTCATGCATTTCAATTCTATAAAGAGTCCCGAGAGAACATAGTATGAAACCGTAGTATTTGTACATCTCTACATAATAAATCTAATCAAATTAGTCCCCATGTAATTTTTCCTAAGTATTTGGTAATAAATGATATATATTTTTTCAATACAAAAAAAAAAAGTGATATTTTTTCCTCGGGAATTTATTCCTTCAGCCGCATTTTCAGCCGTATAGAACATAGTATGAAACCATAGTATTTGTACATCTCTACATAATAAATCTAATCAAATTAGTCCCCACGAATTTTTTCCTAAATATATGGCAATAAATTTTATATCTTTTTCCTCGGGAATTGATGCCTTTAACCGCATTTTCAGGCGTTGAAAAGAGACTCTTGAAATCTTTATATGAAAGCCAATGAGGTCGAGCCTCGCTTTACCCCATCTCCACGTGCGACCCACAAAACATTCGCCGAAAGCTATGCTGATTTCGGCTTAATTAATCATTTTAATTTCTTGGAGAAAACGAAATTAATCTAAAATGGGTCCCTTGGTTTGCAAATAATATATGTGTGGATCAAGCATATGCCAAAATCATGTTATCCTCTTTTGTTAATTAAGTGAGGCGCAAGCATATCCAGTAGTTTTACTCCATGAATTATTTTCATAGTGTTGGAAAGCTGTCAATGGATAGAAAAGAATGATTTGGGAAAGTAAGATGAACAGGTTGGGATTGTTCTTAATTTTGATTCTGACCAAGTTTAGTAATTGGTAAAGCCTATAAGGAAAATACGATTAAGTTGTAAATTTTTTAAATTATGTAATTAGATTTTAAAACTTGTTTAGAAAGTGCAATTAAGTACTTGTTTGCTCCGTTGAATTTGAATGATGAAAAATGCCATTATGACTTTTGAGGTCATGTGGGGATAAGTGGATCCAACATGAGAAAAAAAGAAGCAAAACAAAGTAAAAAGAAAAAAAAAGAAAAAATACATTGCTTTTGTTTTTTTACCCCTCAATTGGTTTTTGTTTTTTTTTTTTTTATGTAGTGTCTATTTGGCACCACGTCATTGTTGCATAACCAAAAAGTCATTTGAAAAACACATCAACATGTTTTATTGCTCAAATTTGATGAAACTAATGAAATTACTCGATCGCACATTTTGACAAAGTTTTGGAATTATATTAAATAAATTGATAGTTTTATGACTTCAAAATATTTTCGTTATAATTTTTAAGACCTTAAAAAAGCACTTATCCACAACATAATATATATATTTTTACTGATTATTAGAAAAAAAAATTCTATCAAAATTTCTCATATGCGTTTGAGAGATAGTAAACAGTGTATGAAAATAACAAGTCTTATCATCTTCATCATCTTTTGTATGCTAATAAGTTATTTCGATTTTCAAATAATTCAGCATTTTCCTAATCATATGATCACATCTTATTTATTTCAACTATGAACCACCTCTAGTATTGTGTGCATAATCGGAAACATTCTCTTGCAATTCTCTATTTGAGAAAATTACTATACGAATATGGTAAGTGCACTAAATCTGGATTATTGAAATTTTGTTAAATGCGACGGTCCGACCCAGTCCGGTTCGTGTATAATAATCATAGTCATCCCTTGGTAAAGCTGCGAGGTGGGACCTGCGGGGAGGTATGACTGGGACGGCTGCGACACGTGGCGCGCAGTTAAGCCCACAGCGTGTCCAGCGCTGGTTCCCGAAAAGTGAAGGGATCATGTTGACCACCGATCACGATCCGACGGTGCCCTTCCTGTTTTTCAAAGTCAAACTCCCACTTTCTCGTTATCTGCAAGGCACCCAAAAAAACAGGAAAGAAAAGGGAAACTATCACTATAATTAATCCCTTTTCAATAATAAAAAATAATTAGTTTCACGAAAAGATAAAAAAAATAGTGAAAAAGGGACCAAAAAAAGCTACTAAAAACATAGGGTGAGGGGTCTAAATCAAATTAGCATTTTAATTTCAATTGATAATAGCAGTGTCATTTTCCTAAAGAAGGACACAACAAATCAGGAAAATTATGAATTTTTTTGTATCCATTTTATTTTAATTCCCAACTTATTTTTAGACTTTCATCTTTTTTTTTTTTATAAAGTATGAGGATCGAAACTCACTTAAAATTAAGTTTCATATTCCTAGTCCCTAAAAAAGTAGGGAATCGAACTCTTCACCCCTTGAAAATTATGTAATTTTTTTAGGTATATATACCAATTTGAGAATTTCCCTTATATTAATCTTATTTTATTTTCTCTTCGATATTAAGTATCATTTTAAATTCGAGAGGATTATTAAAAAAGAAAATATGAACTATGCGCATAACGTTGTAGTTCTGACATGCGTGCGCGAACTACAAAAGCCAACCTTCTACTTTTAGCGAACAAGAAAGAAAACTCTCTCTCTCTTTTCTCTCTCCTCCTCTCCCTCTCCTCTCGCTCTCGACATTACTGAAGCGGGGTTACCGTTCGCAGGTATCGAATCGATCGTTCCCGCACGATTCCATCGTGTTCTTCCTCCGCCATTCCCGTCGCTCGCGTCGAACTTCATCTTGCATTTTACTTCGCTGATTTCCTCCGTGACGCGTCGGTAATCCGCCGAACCGCGCGTCGGTTTTTCGTCCGTTGACGTTCGAATGCTTCCCGTTCCGTAGGGCGTGCGATTTTTATTAGGAGTGAATTCGTGATTCTTTGCCCGTTTTTGCGATCTCCCCCGCATCGATTCCCCCCGCCGTCGTCGTCGTCGTCGTCGTCGATTTTCCGCTTTTCTGAGTCGAGGAAAAATGGTCGTGGTCGGGCCGTTGCGCATTCGGGTGCGCCGCGTCGGCTGAACGGGAATCGCCGGTTTCCGCCGTTTCCGGCGTCGCGGTTGCGGTGCGGGAGGGAGAGAGGTGTTTTTGAAGGAGTGGCGCTGTGTTTGCTCCGACCGAGAGCGGTCCGTTCGCCGGAGCGAGGCGGTTGAGCGAGATGATCATTTCCGGGAGGTGATTTCGTTGCTCTTATGAATTTGAAAATGCAAGCGAAGGAAGATGGGGAAGCGCAAGAGGAGCGGCCGTCGTCACCCTATTACGTTCTGCAGCATTTCTCCGGGGAGGCGATTCGAGTGGCCAATGAGGCGATTCATAGTGTTTACGCCGGTGGCTCCGGCGCCCAGCCGGGGCACCGGCGCAGCCAGAGCGATGTGATGCACCGGAGGAGCAATAATCTTCAGAAATGGAAGGCTCAGATGCAGAAGGCGTGGCGGTGGGGCAGTAGTTCGGACGAGCAACGCCGACGGGCCAGCTTTAACCCCGAGGTGTTGGCGAACCAGAAGCGGCAGTGGTACCAGCTCCACGCGAGGCCTTTGGTACCTTATCTTTTCTTTCTGCCTTTTTCCTTCCTTCCTTATGCACCTGTTTGATTTTACTGCCTTGCTCAGACTTCTGTGAGTTATAAATGTGAAAGAAACAGATTGACATTGGGCAGTCCTTGTTTTCTCATCAGTTGGATGATGCTGCATAATTCACTTTGTTGGCAACCAATGAGATGTCCTTGCTAATTTATTGACCTGCTTGCTGAAATGGTACACAAGTAAATTTCCTCATTTAAACAGAAATCTATCTGGATAGTTTATTGTTGATGTTATACAAAAGTTAGCGTCTTCACCAGTTTGCTGTTAATGAAGGCTGTACTTTTAGGCTATCTTTGGGAAAAGAAAGAAAAGTGAGGTGATGAAAATTTGGGTGCAAGATGGGAAGAACTCTGTTGTGAGAGACTTGTGGAGGGAAAATTTTAAATTTTCTGATGCTTTCTCTCCAAATTCCATCACCTTGATGCTCCCAGACATAAAGTTAGCTAATTAATTGACTATTGATGACTTATGGTCATATCTTATCCTTGTATTGCTAAATAAGCAGATCAAAACAAAAGGAAATTCACAAAGTGTTGGTTTTGATTCTTTTTCCCCCTTCATTAGAATTTATACATTGGGAGAAGATTGTATGGGGCAGTTTTTAATACATTCAGCATTTCTCATTCTGGAATGACATACAAATTCACTTTGTACTTCTAAAAAGACTTCTTTGTCTATGAATATTAACAATCTTGTCTCGACTTTTAAGGGATCACATTGTCAAGAGTTCTGCAGTAATCTCTTCTATGATGAGAAATTGATTGAGATCAAGTACGGTCATGAAACATTACTGTTCATAGAGAAAAAACACAGTTTTAAATTGGTGATAAATCTCTTTTTTACGGCGTTACTAGGAATCCATCATTCCTTTACATTACATGAGTCATGTCTGCTCAAAGCTTGCCTTTTTTCCCGTGGTCTCTGAAAGTCTCTTTGTGAAGAGAAAAAAATCTTTGTTTGTAATTAGAGGTAATATTTATACATTTTTAAGACAAATGAAGTTTCTTACCTCTTGTGATTTTAGACAATATCACCGTGTAGTGTCTCTCTCATCATCTACATCATTTTATTAGTGTTTAGCTGGCTCTGTTCCATATTTATTTCAAAGATTGTGCTTTTCCCCCTCATTTGAGCGGGCTCTCTTCCATCAGTACCCTAGAAATCATGAAGGCGAATGGCTATGCACTGTCTGAACTTTATCTGCTCATTTCAGTAATTCAAAGTTGTTCTTGTAGGACAATGATACTTATGTGCCGCCAACCTCCCTCTTTGAACATTTCATCATTGCTGGTCTTCATTCAGATGCTAACTTGGAAGTTGTGGAGGATGCATTTATTAGGAGGAAAAAATGGGAGTCAGAGATGGCAAAATCTGACTTTATAGACTCCAAATTGTTGCAGAATCGAGGGCCTTCTTTCCCAACATTGGAGCCTCAGGTGAAGTGTAAGGCTTAATAGCAAAATCACTGATCTCTCTCTCCCTCCCCCAAAAAGAATTTGGTGGTCGTGGCAGATATCCCTTAAATTTGCCATTGTGAATGCTCTGACCATTTAATTTGCTATATGGCTGATGATAAGGTTTTTAGTTTGCCATCGTGGGTTTGGATATGTGGCTCTTCTTTGAAGCTTGGAGGGCATATGTGTTTTAGTTGGCCTCAATTTCACAAATATGGCACTAATAGATCAGTTTGCCTATGTTGTGTTTACTTACTTTTGCAAGTTACTTGAGCATTTTCTTTTTCAGGAGTCATTTCCTTTGATGGCAACTTAATGGTAGCCTCTTGTTTTTTTTTATAAACACAGATACTTTTTAAATATCCTCCTGGCAAGAGGTTACCAATGCGACAGAGGGATTTAGCAGCATTTTGCTTTCCTGGAGGTGTTAAGGTGCGAGACTAAACATTTGAGGGCCTTTAATACCTGAATAAATTTGAAGCTACTCTGTTAGTCATTGCTAGATTCGTGCGTATTGGAGTTCTTTGATATTGTATGTTACATAAGGAAACTCCCTTTGCATCTTTTTCCATCTTTTGTGGGGCTATCTTCTCTTTTGGCAGTTGCAACTTTACTACAAACATTTTTGTTGCTTCAATTTTACCAGGTATCCCGAGATTGCTCCTCTTGATATGTGTCAAGCAATGTGTTTGACCTACAGAATTAGGTCGTTTTATGACAATATAAGCTTTTTGTGAAACGGGTGCACAACATGGTATCAAAACTCAGTCAAGGGTTCCAATCCTAGCACTAACTCATCTAGTGTTTCTGATTTTCACTGCTATTATTCTGCTCCTTATCTGCCCTTATCCACGTTCTATGTGCACATGAAAGTCATGCTTACATGCGAAAATAAGTTCCAAGTATATTTAAACATATAGTAGGGGCTTATCTTCAGATTAAGATTTTGGGTTGAATGGTTCACTAACTATATGGATGTGATACTTATGTCATTAAATCAGTTGGTTCACGATAGCAAGAGAGGCTAATAATAAGCTGAAGTGACTAGAACTTGGAAAGTGCCAAGGTAAACATCATTGACATGTTAGTATTGATGAATATTAATTCATTCTACCATCAATATTAAGTGTTTGAATGACATGGAGATAAGTATTTGATCAAAAGAATTAGCTAAAGGAAAAAATTTCTTATGGGAGCAGAGTTGTTGCCAAATTGGTCCTGAAAAGAGAAGATCGTAAGTTCCTTTGATCACAGATCTTTTAACAATACAGAGGCAAAACCCACAGTACATTATGTGTTATATAGGAGTGAGAAATGTTTAGCTGGTTGGTGAACCCTTCATGGCTACCGACAGTGAATGCTCCACTCATCATTTAAATAATTACGAAATACTTAATATCTCTTAGAAGAAATGGTTAGCCCGGGTAACTTCAGATGTCCCTCGCGTGTTTTGGAGCTGGTTGATATTGAACTTGCATTTGTGAATCAACCTTGATGTATCTAATCTTTGCTTTACATAATGGGTGCAGGCACAAATGCTGGAGAGAACTCCTTCTCTAGGTGACCTGAATGAACTTGTTTATGGACAGGTATGTAAGATTGTTGTATATCCTATTAGCATAGAAACATAAGTACGCCCTTCTTGTGAGCCCTAGCCTCATTGAATGATTTTTTTGGTCCATAAAGTACTTTTCTTCTTAGTTGTGTATTGAATATTCTCATTGATGCTCTCTAAGACCATTGAATGTAAATTATGGTTGAAAAATGCATTATTAGGAATTTGAAATGAAAAACCTGCTCAAAATGTTGTCCTATATCTGTTCATAATCGATTTTTTTTCCCGTCTGCTTTATTCTTCTTGCTTTCATTCATTAATCCTTTTACAAAGTAAAGTTGGCGGCAGCTTTTTTTCAGCAACTCTTTCAAATAAATAAATAAAAAAATTTAGAATGGTGTCAGGCGGGGATAAAGTTGGTGGAAACAACATCAACTTAATATGCAAACCCACTAAAGAAGTAGTTGTCCTAAAATCTCTCCATCATATTAATTTTATAAATGGGGTACAAGGAGCTCGGTTTATTGTAGCCTCTGTAGATGCTTATGTGAAATTTTTTTAAGGTTGAGGTGGTAAATGATATGATCATGACTAAAAAGGTGGCGATATTATTGGAAAGTCTAACCCAAAAGCTTAAGCTTCTAGGTGGAGGGATACCACATGAATGTAAAGAACATTCATGATCCGTTGTCAAGTGATGTGGGACAATATTTCAACACTCACTCTCACGTGCAAATCAAATTATGAGCTACACGTGGAATTTTTATTATGCACATTTATATAGAATTTTTTTTACTACGCACCTTTGCATAAGGGATAACTGGCTATGATACTATGTTAGAAGGTCCAAGCCAAAGGCTTAAAGCTTTTACGTGGAGAGATATCACATGAATATAAAGAGCATTCGGGATCTATTGTCAAGCGATGTGGGACAATATTTCAATAAATATGGATTAATGTTAAGGCTAGATCTGAGGAATGGATGGCCTTAATTGGGTCTAACCCAAAATATAGGCCTAATTGTCAAACTTGGAATTTGGCCTAAGAGTTTGCCCAAGCCACTTGAAAAAAAGAGTTACATTATTAGAAAATTGGTCAGGCTCATTTGGCTGATAAAGGGAGCCATTTTCATCAGCCTAAGGCTTACTTATCCTTTCCATGAAAGGTAGGTTATGGTGGATGTATATGTGCTATACAACTTATATTGGTACATGCAACTAACTAGATATGGATACTTATGTTGTAGACAAATTGACATTTGAGATTTGTCACGCAAAATTAAGCGTCTTCTTGAGGTTCCTATTAGGAAACTTGTTGTCTTCTAGTATTGGTTATATACATGCTTAATGACATTAATTCTCCTTTTGGGCCCTCTCTCCTATATACTTTCATTTTCTATCTGTGAGATTTTGTAAGACTGTTCTAAAATCCTAAACTATTAGATGGAGGTGTGGTTTTCTTATTTAAATATTGTAATACTCCCTTCATGCTTAGTCTGGTCTTTTTGCCTAGTGCTAAGTGTGGAAATATTTAATGGGGAGACAAATGGGCCTAGGAAGATTTGAACTCAGGACCTCCAGCTTTGATACCACGTAAGATTTTGTGGGACTATTGCCAACTGTTCTAAATGCTTAAACTGTTATAAAGGCGTGGTTTATTTTTTTAAATATTACAACATTATTTTCTTCTCATAATTTGCATTTGCACAATCAGTATAATTTTTTTCCTAAGAGCTTTTTTATATTTATATTTCATTTATGGGATGGTAAAGTCTCTTTTTGTTTCATCATTACTAAGTGAATTTGATTTCCAAAGTTCATTCCCGTGTATAATGTGATATTTTATAATTTCTTGAACTAACAGGAGCATTTGGGCCGGGATGACTTATCATTTCTTTTCTCATTTAAGGTGAATCTCTTGCTGTTTTCTTTACCCTGTATACTGATTGGGATGCTCAATTTGCTTGAAACTTTGACTAGACTTTGTATGAAGTGCAGGGGACTAACGATCTCTTGATGTTAGTGACATTTATTACAGTGGTCTGTTTGTGTCATGTTGATTGTGTGTTTGGTCATTTCCTTGTCATTATATGGGAAGAGATCCTACTGGATTTTTGTATCCCAGTAGATGGTGTTGGTCCATCTTTGCTATGGCTGGTTTTTTCTTTATTTACCTGTGTTGTGTTATCTGAATTCCTTGAACTATACATGTGCTCAGATCTAGATGTAAATTACAATGGTGATATTTAGCAAAGAATTTTATTGGAAATTGGAGTAAATTCATTTTTTATATGCCAACGTAGCCAAATCAAAAACCTCTCCTATATAATCTATGTTCTTAACTTCCTTAGATCCCTTGTTAGAAACATCTGAGCAGAACCACTAGCTGTCGAGTACTTGCTGCGTCCTCTCTTCCTTTGTTGGCACATGAGATTAGCTTAGGCAAAGTTGTGACCAGTTCCTACTTTTTTTGGGAATACATTCCATTGAGAAAATCGCATCACACAGCTACTGGCTGTTGTCTTGTGTTACTGAACATTTATGGCGCTAATATTGAGCATCATGTTAAGAAAGTGAGATCTCATGGTGGAGAGACACGTGATCATGTTTCATCTAACATGAGATGCACTTGTGTTCTATCATATTCTTGAAACAAAGAGTCTTCTGCCATGCTGTATGTTCTCTTGTCAATGGTAACATATTCATACAATTAATTAGTTTTGATGACTAATCTGGTGGAAGTGCAACGTTATTCACTTGCAGGAAGTTATTTTCTCTTTGTTACTTCTGTTCTCCCATATTCTATGTTCTTGTTGTCAATAATAAAATATTTGTACAATTAATTGGTTTTGTTGATGAATCTATCAGAAGTGCATGGTTAGTCTGAACTTGCAGGAAGTTTATCTTTTATTTGTTATTGGGGTGGCCATAGCCAAGTGGCAAAGTTACTTTGATAAGGAAAAGAAAGGAAGAGAAGTCATAAAAAATGTAGATATCAATCACCTCAGGTGATTGGATGAATCATTTTACCATTTCGGTTTCTAGATATTGTGGAGAGAAGAGAGGAAATATTTCCTATGCTCTCGGTCACCTGGGTACATACATTCTAGTTGCAAAAGAAAAAAAAGGGTGATGTGACTTACTTGGAGAAAGGGCTAAGTATGGTTGCAACATAATATGACTTCCTTGGATGTGTAAACTTTTATTTCTCTCCTTTCTTTTGTTTCTGGGATTTCATTTGTTTCACAGGATTGCTCCATCCTTTTAACAGAATGTCTTGTACTTAAGCAGATGGCAGACAATGCAACTCTTTATGGAGTTTGTTTGCATGTACCAGAAATTGTTCAGAGACCACCTGGCATTGTTGGAAATTTGTCACCTCTTCGTCAGTCATCTGGAGGATGTCGCTTTCTTGTCTCCGCTCCTCGTTGTTACTGTTTGTTAACTAGAGTACCTTTCTTTGAGTTACACTACGAGATGTTGAACAGGTTTGTGTTGCTATGGTTGCCTTAACTTCCGCACTGATTGAAGGAACATGGAATAATGGTTAACATTTAGCTTGTGTTATGACAATTCAATGCAGTATCATTGCACAGGAGCGTCTTGACCGGATCACTCGATTTGTTAATGAAATGACTCTCACCAGTTACATTCCTTCAGAAACCAATGCACACGATATAGTGAGTAAGAATGATGAGTATCATGACAATGACTGTCATACAGATTGGATGGCATCTGCAATACCTCTTCACAGTGCTTTTGCCCTTGCTGCTGCTGCCGCTGGTCTGGCACGAGATAGTGGTGTCTTATCTTCTTCAATTAAGATCCAGGAAACGCAGTCGCTTGAAGGTGCTACTGCAAGTGATGTTTCTGAGTTGAGTCACGCGAGGCAAATAGATAATGATGTTGGGAGGCCTATGCCACATTCCGATGACAATACTTCTGAGATCTCAGAAACTTGTTCTGAGAGTCTGGAAAGGATGTCTGAATGCTTTGAAAATGGACTTAACTCTCCAGAAGTTGGGGCATTCTTATGCCATAGGAACCCTATAATGGAGCGACTGGGGAGTTCTGAATCCCTTTACAGGTAGTTATCATGTAACACTAGCTGCATCCTAACTCCTAATTCTGATGGATCCATCTTGATTTCTCTATACTAACTAGCAGATAACTCTTTGCATCTCCAAATTTTGGGACATCTTCTGCATTTACTTGTGCTTGTACTGCTCCAGTGCAATGACAGTAATGCCTGTTGTTCTTTGGCAGTCCAGTGAGAAGTGTGGGATCAGAGGATGAGGATGATGATCTTTTTCCAAATTCACAAAAGGATCTAAATGATGACGTAATGCTGGAGTGGGCGAGAGTGAGTTTGCTATTCTCCCATATGTTTAGATAATTGGGATTTATTAATGTATTGTTATTAGTCTGCTCATCTCTCCACTCTACGGTCTTTGGTATAGGAAACTAAGAATGATTTGCTCCAGATAGTCTGCAGTTATCATGCCTTACCTCTTCCACCAAGGGGAGGTGAAATGATTTTTCAGCCTCTTGAACATCTTCAGGCTATCTCATACAGGCGACCTCCCATATCTGCTCTTGGGCTAAGTAAACAGTTGTTAGATTTATTGGAAAATGCTGAGGTAACTTCTTTGCTTACTGATTTTTGTACTTTTATGCTTGATGACTTACCATTTATGGTCCTGATTAGTCCAACTAACATAGTTTAACTTGATGAAAGGTTCATGCAAAGATAGGTTTTGCAGAGACAGCTCTTGCGCTCTCTATATGGACAACTGCAACTATTTGTCGAGTTCTCTCACTTGAAAGTGTAAAGCCCTCAATTTACAAATTCTTGAGTTATGTTCATCAGATGTTAGACCTTTTACTAGATGCTTATGATGGTTCCGCAAGAAAGTAAATATTATCTCCAGAAAAAGAGTTCTGTCATCTTTTTTGCTTCCGGCCATGAATGCAAATTAAGCTTGCTAATAAGCAGCAAAACCTATAGTTAGAGAAGAAGCCACTCTTACACTTATTGCATGAGAATCCAAGATTTAGAAGTCATTATTTCTCTTTCATTCGAGATTTGCTAAGACTTTTCAGTATTTTGCATTAAGATTCAATTCAAATCATGTATTCTCTTGCTTGGTAGAGAGTATAACTCCACCTATTATCCTCTACTCAAACAATCTTTATTTCCCAGTCTCAGGTAAATGTGGTTTGGCATTTCATTGCATGCTTCAGAGCAGTCCATCTAATCCTATAAATAAGAATTAAATCTTTTACTCGAGGAAACCTTCCTTTGTTGGGCTCAAAAATGCTTTTGATTATTTATGAGAGAACTGACGATAGTCACTGGAAAGTAGTTAACTTAAGGTGACTTTAAACTGGTTTTTCAGTAGTTTCCAAGAATTTTTTAGACTGTAAAGTCCTCCACACAGTTTATGAACAATTTATGCTTGCAATTTAGATTCCTTTCACTTTGGCATTGCCTCTGCTTCTTAACTTTTTGTTATTGTCAAGCTTACAAATACTGATCTTGGAAGTGAGTTTGAATTTGATATGTTCCCACTTTTCTTAACAGGTTTTATGGTTGGTTGCTGGTGTTTTATTAGAAAAACAGATTGTACTAGTGTGCCCCAATCTGGTAAGTCCAATGATGTTGCTGGACCTAGATAAACTGAACTTCGCTTTTATACTTATATGCTTCTATTGGCTATGATGGATTGTGACAAGAACTCCAATTGATGCAGGGTATTCTATCAGCTTCTGTGTTGTCTCTTATTCCCATGATTCGACCATTTGAGTGGCAGAGTTTATTGCTACCTGTAAGTTTGAACTCCAGCTTGTCTTATATCTTCAAAGCTCTCCAATGATGAGTTGCATGCTGTACACCTAGATTTTGAAATCTAAATGTTGTTATTGATACGTTGTGGTGAATTGGATTTTTAAGATTTACTCTCGGTTGTCTGGTTTTTTCCTTGACATCAACTCGTTGAGAGTTCTGCTTTCAGTTTATTGCCTTAAATTTATTCCCTGTCACTTTAAGCTTTGTAAATGGAGAGTCTTGGCATATCAGTAAGTTACCCACTTGTGACTAAAAGTTCATGGATTCACGTCATTGATATACCACACCACACCCCATTTTCTGAAAGAAGAAAAAAAGAAAAAGAAAAGTAAGGGGAAGGAAAAAGTGGGAAAAAAAGCAAAGGGAAATTGATAGAGATCACAAATGTGACCTTTGTTCCATAGAAGGCATCAGAATGTTCTTTCTTTTTCTCCCATATCTGTTTATACTTGTTTTATCTTTTAAGCTATTTGTGTAATTTAAATTGTTATATACATATAAATGAAAATGTTATTGATTATTTTCCTCATTTTGTGCTCAATAGGTAGAGTACATTTTTTCTTTCTTATCCCCTATTCCCCTATCGTGACAGCAGAAAATGGAGTGAATGGTCAGTGGATAGGATAACAACATATTCGAATTATTGATAGATAATAGTGTGAGATTTTGTGGGATTACTACCAACTGTTTTAAAATCTTAAGCTGTTAGATGAAGGCAGGGTTTAATGTTTAATTACGTGAACACTCCCCCTCACACTTGGTTTGGTCTTTTGCCTTAGTACTAAGGGTGGACATATTTAATTGGAGAGGCAAATAGGGCTTGGAAGGATTTGAACTCAAGACCTCCATTTCTAATACCATATGAGATTTTGTGGGATCAAAGTCAATTATTCTAAGAGCTTAAGCTGTTAGATGAAAACGGGTTTGATGTTTAATTACGCTAACAAATAGCTGTGGATAGACATTGGCAATGAGGTTGATAGTGGATTCAGATCTCTCTCTCTCTCTCTCTCTCTCTCTCTCTCTCTCTCAGCAGATGTAAATAGAGGATTCTTATATTTTCTTTCTAGGACTCGTGTTACTCTATATGTATTTTTTCTAATACTCCCCCATGCGGGCAAATCCAATGCTTCATTCGGGTCCATCTGCTTAGACTTCATTGGATGTAACATCTTTAAATACTGGATGCAGTTACTATTATTATCTCTGGCCTCCTATCTAGACCACAAAACGCACCTGAAAGAGATTGAGGGGTGCCTCTCCTGGAACACTGCAATGCTAGACAGGCACCTAAGTTCCATAAAATTAACAAGCATAGGTTTGTCAAGACAAATGGGCCACCCAGTTAGGTATATAACCTTGCATTTTTGGAGAGTTTATTGACTTATGAGTGTGGCATGTTCCAGTTTTGTCTGCTGGAGTCTCATATTAGGCATGGAGTAAATATGGATCTCATATACATATGTGCTCTTCTCAACTAACTGCTTAAGTGTTTGGGTTGGAAATCCTCTGACATGTTATGGAAATGCCCATTGAGCAACCTGTTTGATTGCCTAAATTCTCATGGATTTTCAACCCTAGAATACCCCTCTCCAACAAATGCAAGGCATTACTGTATGGCTATTTTTTTGGTGGTGTGCCATGAGAGGGGTTGTTAAAGTCCAATATTACTCTGGCTGGTGTTAAGACTAGCCTAATTCACAAGTACTTTTGCCTCCTAATTGCTTAAGCTTTTGAATAAGAGATCCTTTAACCAGGACGTTAAGGCTAAACTGGAGTTCCCTCTTCTTGGATTTATCTGAGATTGATTCTATTTATGACTTGTGACATGTTGCATCAATGCACAACATGCCTGCATCAATTTGACAAAGTCTTTGGTTCTTCAGTTTTGACCATTTTTGATATATATATATCAATGGTCTCCATTACTTGTTTCTATGCGGAAAACCTTTTCCATAATTTACTTGCATTAGCTGTCAATTTTTTGTCGGTGGTAGTTTTTATTGTGAATATCTATTGTTTGCTTTCAGGTTCTGCCTGAGAGAATGTTTGATTTTCTTGATGCTCCAGTTCCCTTTATAGTAAGTTTTCGTTGTTTTCAACTCATCCTATTTTAAGTCAGACTTGTAATTTGGAAGCATCATGGGATTAATATTGTTATGATCCGACGGCTTTGCAGGTGGGCATACAGCACAAATTTGCTGATTTGAAGATGAAAACATCTAATCTTATTCAGGTTAATGTGCTTAAAGACCAGGTTTGTCATCTTTTCCCCCCTTTATCAAGACAAGTGTAAAAATTTTTTTCCTCATGGAACAATGTTCTGATAAAATCCATGTAGCCCCTGAATATAAAAGAAGAAACAGCACATGGCAATGAAGGCTTGATTTATTGTTCTCAAATTTGTTGTTGTCATAGAAGTTAAATAATACTTTTTTGCTGCCAATTCTTTTCATTTGGTGCGATGGAGGATGTTTTAAAGAGATTAGCTTAGTTTGTGGCTGATGAAGCAGACGTACAAAATTTCAACTTTTCATACTTATGACTTGTGGTATTTCATATGCCACAACAAGAATGTTCACTAGAAGATAACAGACTATTAGACTTGAGCATTATCTTATGTGGACCAGCATTTTAGGCTCCATGTTAAAGTTCCTCACTGACCTTCCCTTCTATGTACTAATATTATTTGTGGAACAGATGAAGTATCAGAGGATGGAGGGTCTGGGTAATACAAGCGTTTTGTGGTTGATTAGAAAAAACATACATTACTTTCTCTTTTGGTGATTTACACTGGTTTACCTAGAAGAATGTAAACTGGGACTAACAGAACTACAAAAGAACTGTAGTGTATATGGACCAGCAAGGTAGATTCAGATGGGTGAATAGGAAAATATTTGTAGTGATGTTCTCTCAATTTTCTCCTCTGTTTGATCAGATTAATACTTGGAGATGATTCTAATGGTCCTGTAGAAGGAAATGGCTTGTATGTTTAAGCTTGTGTACAAGAATGTTTTAGACAACAAGCTGGGTTAATGGCTAGCTGGAATGGAACAATCTTTGACAAATTGAACTCACTTTTGTAGGTGAAAATGCGTCATTTGCCAGCACTACCTAGGTACAAAGAGCTTGTTTCTGAACTAAAGCCAATTTATGCTAGACTATCTCTTGAAAGCTCAATTGCTAAAAGGCATCCTGTATATAAGTGCAGTGAAGTGCAGGTACACATGATCATCATGGAGTTTCTAATCAGTATTTTAGTGTGTTTTTCCTACATGAATTGATATGTTGTTATTTTTGCATCATATGCCTCTGATTCTTTTACTTTTGATAGTCACTAATCTGGTGATGGTGTGCAGGCAGAAGCTGCTGGCAGGTTCTTGACTGTAATGAGGAACTACCTTGATTCACTGTGCTCAGATTTGAAGTCTTACACAATTACTAGTGTACAGTCAAATAATGACAGGGTTAGACTGACTTTATAATATTCTTTTCCTTGCTGCTTAAATGATAAGTAATTACTATGGTTTATAGAACCTATATTCTCATTGAGATGTGATTGTTTTGTACCTTTTCAGGTTTCTTTACTGCTTAAAGATAGTTTTGTTGATTCCTTTCCTAGTAGAGACCGACCATTTATTAAGGTAAGATCTACTTTCCTTGAACTATGCATGATGCCATACATATTTGTTGCATTATATACTCTAGCTACAGCATCTCATCTTCTATGCATTAGATTATTATCCAGGAGTTCAAGTAATTGGAAATTTTAACCAATGAAGCATCTACCAGGGCATTCTTGAGTATTAATATAAGACTACATGATTTTTGCCGGTGCATTACTTTGACTTAATTGCTTGTGTTTATCTTAAATTAACTGAAGCTCTAGCATTTGTGATATATGGGTATTGATATCTAAAATGTAACCTCCTGCACTTTTGAGCAACTTGAGCCTTTAGAATAAACGGGAGTGCAATAAACATGGTATTGGAGTGATTGGATTGTCATACTCCCCTTTTTACACATTTCCTTCTTTATTCTTAGTCGATTTTAACATTTTATTTAATGCATTGGGTTCATATACTTAAATTGATGTCACGGTTTCATCATCCTACCAGCCTTGTCTCAAACTTTTGAGTATTTGTAAGATATATTTTATAATTCCTGCCATTATTCAACAGTTTAAGCCTTTGCTCATTCTAATTGATGAGTACCAAGGATTCAAGTCATGAGTGGAGGGGCGAGGTGATCTTCAGTCCTCTGAGAATTTATTGTGGGCATTGAATGACTGTAGATAACCTTCGTGAAAAGTCAAGAGGGATGTCATCGGATTGTCAGTATATATACATCTCATCTAACTACCTGTGACACACTATTTATTTAGGCACAATTTGATTCCATGGAGTTATGTCAGGGCATGTGGATTCCTTCATGATTTTAAATGAGGTTTACGGTAGAATACTTTTTGCTCATGATTCTCTTTCTCTTGGTCTATACAGATGTTTGTTGACACACAGATGTTTAGCGTTCTATCAGATGCTGCTATATCAACCTGTGAGAGTAGGCGTTTCTAACTTAAATCTTGACGCCATTATGATGCCATCAAGTGCAACTTTCAAGGTTCGTTAGAGAATCCTGCAGATATAGATGGGAGAAAGACTACTAAAGCCGAAGGCTTTAACAAAATTTTAATTTGTAGACTACCATGATCCTTTGTACGTCAGGGGCCTGCAGATATGTGCAGTGCCAATTTCTCATAAGTAAATTGTCTTGCCAAAATCAAGCAATCATCATTCCTGTCTTTTATTTGGGATATGATGTTCGGCTTTTTGGGCGTCTTCTAACTTGAAATGCTTGTAGCCACTTTCGTGGAAGAAGCGTGGTTATGTAAAACCTTCAAGGCAATCAGTCTCATTAGTGCAAGAGCTGATAAGTCCTTCAACTGGACTTTACATTACTCAAAATAGCTCCAAAATAAAGGAACTCAGATGTTAAAATTTTCTGTGCTATGCATAGTTCTGTTTATACATAGTGTAGTGCTATTGCTAATAGCAATTTTCAACAAGCCTTTTTTCTCCTTTTATCCTATTCTACTTAGTATTGAATCCTTTTACTTCCTTCTTGAAGAGTTAACAGTTTTGGTGAGGATCTATGAAATGATTGTTTCCTATATTGCCATAGTTTTTCCTTTTTTTCCTTTATTTTTGGGTTGGGGGGTTGGTTGTTTGGCGAGCCCGTTTCCCCTCTATAAACTATATAATTTGCATAAAAATTTATAGGTGATCTTTCATTTATTTGATGCTGTGAATAGGCTGTTCTGGAAACAGATTGCTAACTTTGATTTCACATTGTTCCTAGTCCTAGAAGTGGTCCTGGAGCCGCCCAGCCCTACTAGACAGTTAATGTTAGAGGATGGTATAGAAGTCATCGTAAGTCATATTATTGATGAAGAACATGAAAAGTGTATGAATGCACGAAGAATGGTTTTGCAGCACTCATCACCAATCCATATTGATGATGCTTAAAATCATATGTAAATGATGTTTACTAAGGAGTCTTAAAGGCGGGACTTTTTCATGTTTTTTCTAAGGTTGGGTCTGGTCCACACGGTTCTCATTGACTTCATTGAAGCTTTGGGGATAATTAATTCGACGTATTAGGGGTGTGTATTCGATTGAACTGATGTAGAATGTCCAAACGAGCCATGGATGGATTTGTTTTTCATCGACGTAAATGATGTTTGCCCACTTTGATTTGACGGGCGTTTCAAGACTGATTCTAAGAGCGGATCTAGGATCATGAGATGATAAGATCATAAATGTTTTCAAATATGATATCTCAAAAGTAGATACATCTGTGAAGTAGGTCTAGAAATCGAATTGGTAGGATTAAACCGTTCCTATACTAATTATTCATGGGAATGGTAATTCTCCATAAGATCTATTCCTTTTGCTAGTTTCAGGTAACAGTATCATAATGCCTAGAATACAGATCAAAACTTTAGGAGCCATTTGTGCTCAGTGGCCCGTAGTGAATGTCAAGGTAAATACATTTGATTGTCTAAAAATGGATATGCAATTATCATTTGATGTCGATGATTCACATCATAGTGTAGTTAGGCAAACAAACAAAATCATGTTACGTAAAAATGAAATTCCCTGTGCACCAGTTTTACAGCAGAGAAAAAGTATGTGACATAGTCGGGATGAATCATCGTGGACCAGATAGAACAGAGGGCACAACAGAATCGGTAATGCCGAATTCAACAGCCTCTTTTCCACTTCTTACACTTACATTTGTCAAGGTGAGATATGAGAAGTTATAAACTAGGTCACCTGGGACTTCCATCACTCCTTCCAGGACTTTGATGGCCATCGACAATGAAGGCCTCTTCGTGAAATCAACTTGCAAGCACCACGCAGCAAGCCTCATCATTTTCATCACGTGAGGTCTGTTCAATTGCATATCCTCACTTCTCTTATTGATCATATCCAAAAGCCGTCCTTCTTCCCACTTTCTTTTAAAAACTCCTAATAGGTACATGTCTTCTTGATTATGAGATCTGTCAAAAACTTTCCTTCCACAAACTATCTCGAGAATTACCACACCAAAGCTATAGACGTCCACTTTCTCAGTAATTGTTGCATGTAGCCATTCTGGGGCCATATAACCTGGAGTTCCCCTCATCGTGGTCACAATTTGGCTTTGGTCCCAATCAATTAGCTTTGACAAGCCAAAATCCGCAATCTTGGCATTAAAGTTTTCGTCCAAGAGTATGTTTTGGGGCTTAATATCCATGTGAACTATCTTCCATCTGCATTCTTCATGAAGATAACATAGGCCCTTTGCTATGTCAAAAATGATCTTCATTCTTTGTCGCCAATCAAGCAGGGATGGCTCGTCTAATTTATGAAAGATCCATTTATCTAGGGACCCTTTGGCTATGTATTCAACACAAGTAGCCTGTGAAATTTCTCTGCACAAAATCCAATGAGTTGTACCAAATTCACATGATGGATATTGCCAATGCTCTCAACCTCAGCAAGAAAAGATTTCTTAGAACCATTGAGCTGCTTCACAGCTACTTTTTTGCCGTCTGGTAGAGTGCCTTGATAAACAGAGCTAAATCCACCCTCACCGATCCTGTTATCGAAATCCTCGGTAATGGATTTTAAATCGTCATAGGTGAATCTCATAAGTGCTCCCGATACTTGATCAAGATAGTCGTCTTCGAACTCTTCGACTTCGTCAACACCTTTTTCCTCTTTGACATCTTCAAAACCTTTTCTTCTATATAGGCCTTTTATGACGACAACAAGAAAAACAACGGCCAAGAGTGATCCGAGGCTGGAAGTGATGGTTATTATCAGAATGGTTTTGGGAGAATGAGCAACTTCGATTGTGGTTTTATGCACTTTAAGAAAAAGTGCTGTGGAGTGCATCAAATCGGACTCATTTTTAATGGAAAATACCTGAGATACTAAGTAGCATACACGTGAATGCTTAGAGCCATCTCTTACATCTTGAAAAAGAGCCGCTCGGCAAGAACAGTTATTCGCACAAGTCTTTTTGCAACTCTCCTCATCTAAATTTCCAAGACCTGCAACTCCTTGGGGATCTGTCTGGACAGCGAAGTAACTAACCCCACGAACATCCAAAAAGCTTTCCAATTGCGGAGCTTCACAAGATGAAGGAATGCTTCCGGTGCACCCAAGTGAAGGATTTGCATAATCTATTGGCCTGAAGTAGCGGTCTGGACAGCTGCAGATCCCATGTCCTTCGCAAATTCCATATCTCCCACAAACCATTGGATAACCGCAATACCCAATGTACTCTGTTAGAATATCACGTGCCATGAAGAACTCATTTTCAAACTGCTGATACACCCTTAGATGTCCATCGGATTCGAACTTCAAGAACTGCACAGCTGCAGTCGAAACATAACCAGAAAACAAAGAACCGATTCTCGTGTAATTCAGAAACAATTCAAGATGTCCTTGGGTGAATTCAACGTAATTAGAGCCGCTGCTTGTGTCTGGAAAATTTATGCGCGAAGCGTAATAAACCTGCGGAGGGTCAGTCTCTACCTGAGCAAATAAACCTTCAGTAGTCAGAGAAAGCGAATATAAACCTTGTTCATTCATGTTCGTCACAATATTACTAGGGGTCAATTTCTGCCCCACCCTAAATTTCTGCCCCAGGAGTAGGGTGTCCGTGGGATGATCGATGGACTGCCACACCACAGCATTGTTCTTATCAAACAACACAAGGTTTCCGGTGTCAGTTAATTTCATGCCAACAACAGACTCACCACAAGTTTGGGTTGACCATGCGACCGAGCCGTCGGCATCTTTCAATATCAAATCTCCTTCTACTGTGAGCTCCAGGGTGGCTTGGTTTCCAACAGGATGGGTCCAATTAGCAGACCACACGACCATTGGAGCCACATTGTCGCTGTTGATGTTAATAGAGCGCAGGTTGATTGGAACAACCAAAATTGCAAAATAGTATAATTCCGAATACTGACTTTCTTGGCTATAGAAGCCACAGGTGAATGTTGAGCCATTATAGCTCTGAAGAACCGGGATTATGCTAGTGCCAGGCGAAGAGAACTGGATATAATTCACAACAGATGCTGTGGCAATCCATGTGGTGTTAAGGCCGGCGGTTGAAGAGACGTCGGCCCAGGCGCCGATCAAACCCAAAAAGTATGTTAGGACAAAGAGGCCGAAGGGTGTGAACATAGTGTGATATTACCGAAAGCAAGAAGCAGGAGAGGAATGTGCAGAGCAGAAGACGGAAACAAGAAGCTGAATTCCATGTAAAAGGTTGATATGGTCGTCATTGTTCGCACCATTGGGAAGTCCAAGAAGCCTTATTGTCTTAATAGTATGCTTTCAGACTCGAATGCCGAACGCATCCGTAATCAGTAACATTCCAAAAACCTAATTCCATGCCACCTTGAAGGCGAATGCGACATTGAGGACCATAATTAACTCGAAACAAGAGCGCCCGATTGGAAGACACTAACATTGGTTTGTCCAAGCTCCATCATCCGTTGGAATTAACAACTTGAAATGGACAACGAATGGCACATAGTTCTCTAAACATCTCCTTCAAAGTTTTGGAGAGAATCTAGGGGAACCAATCTTCCCTAGGCATCACAAATTGTTCTTTCGACGGAGCGACACCTAAAGAGCAAAGGTGTCTGATTGTAGAGATGATCTCCACTATATAAATAAAAATATTGCAAAGTGTTGAAACAATCCTCACATTATACGAGTCATCAATCCCTTGATTTCAGTATCTTCAAGAATCTGCTTGTAATTCGATTGACATCTCTAGGTTCTTCTCCCTTCATTGATAATTCTTCTCCTCAAATTGGAAACTGGAAATTGGAGAATCCCAAATTCCCGGTCTAATTTCCAAATTATGACATGAGTTCCAAAATGCATTTCTAGACAACGTGAAGAGATTAGTAATTTGATGCACATACAGAACATATAGTCACTAGTGTCCCTAAAGCCACTTTTTCTCGCTGATGATTTTTCATATGTTTAGTTCTGGCTTGAAATACATGACTAATTGACATATAAAGGACACTAATATTATCACATGATAATATTGGTGGACTTGGGAAATGAATATCTTAATCTCTCAAAAGGAATAATATCTAAATAATCTCTACAGCTATGGACGCCATTGCAAAATACTTTTCCTCTGGACTAAATCAAGTACCCATTCGTTACTTCTTAACACTCCATGATAGACTATTACTACCTAAGAAGGTACAAAATCCCATAGTGAACGTCAAGTCAAGCGGCGACCTACCAAATCTGCATCACGGAAGGTATACAAGTCCAAAGTTGACTTGGACAGGATTCTCATTCCTTGATTTATTGTGTTGCTGCCGTAATGTATGATACACTTCATAATTTGAATGTGGTTTACAATAAGTTAATGCATGAATTGACAGGTAAAAGGGACTGCATATATATATATATATAGCCATGTGATTGTGAGATATCAAAGAGCTTTAACTATACTTCGATATAGTGTAGGATCTAAAAATAGTTTTGCATTTGTACTAGACTGACAGCTAGTGACTATAGGTGTGGAAATTAGCTTGTGGTTGTGCACGATAAGAATTGGCAAAACATATTATTGGCTTAAATAAAGACCACAAGAAAAGATCCTAACCTCCAGTGACAATCATGTCATTCACATAAAAAAGTAGAGCTAGAATGCCATAATCTGATTTTTGAATGAATAAGGAAGAATTCGCAATGCTACAAATGAAACTGAATGCCAAAAGGAATGAGCTAAAATGGTTAAACCATGCTCTTGGTGCTCGCTTAAGGCGATGCAAAACTCTCTCTAGTTTGCAAACATAAGACGAGTGTTTTTCATCCTCAAAACTGGGTGGTTCCTCCGTATAAATAGGTTGCAACAAAATGCCAAGTAAAAATACATTTTTATCATCTAATTCTTTTATGGGCCAACCTCTAACTAGCAATGATGAGAACTGTCCTTATGCTTCCTGGTGAAACGACTGACAAGGAAGTCTAAAATAAATCTACTGCTATCAGAGCATATCCCTTGGCTACCGATCTTGTTTTTAATCTTTCTAACGACCATGAGCCTTCAATTGGAATTAAAGATGTACAAAATATAGTATTTGGAGGACGAGAGTCCAAATTTTATTATAATGTCGTGCCTCAAGTTCATCTTTCATTGCCACTAACCACCAGTGTGACATCCCAGATTTTCAGTCCTGTTTTCTATTGAATAAATCGGGCATTTAATCGACGTGCCTATAGGACTGTTCTTAGAGCCGATCACTCTCAAGATAACTAGCCTATCTTGGGAAGCCATTACGGAATTTTAAGGCAATAGACTCGAGAATTCGACTAGGAATCGGCTTCTCGACCGTGCTCATCTTTAGAGGCCATTACGACACAGTTAAAAATCGATTTGAGATCAGAGATAGGTCCGTTCGACTGAGATGTGTGGCTAATCGTGGGTGACACTACTAAATTGGAAAATTCTCGTCGGCCGGCACTAGATTGATTTATCTATCATTTTGGTACCCTGTGTCCGTATTTGAATCCTCGAGATTTTCATGATAACCGAGAGTCGCTAATATATCGAGTGGGTTCATTATGGCTCGAAGAAAATCGACTATGAGTCATTTGCACTAAAAATTTCTGAAAACTACCCGGTAGATTAGGTAACGCTAAAAGCGCGTCGGAGTAAAATTAACCGTGAACTTGAACCTGATTTCAGAAATTGAAAGTTCTGTCATGTCATGATTTATTTTAGGAACGTCGACTCATCATTCAAAGAATTTTCGGAAATTCCAAGATTTTTACGGAAAATCGATTTGGACATCGTGGAAAATTAACGGAAATTCAGATAGACCAAATTAAAGGAAATTGGAACTTCCAAGTCGAGTCTTTGAGTGTTAGGGACTTGCAGAAAATTGTACGAGATTTTTCTTTATTGAAATTGGACCTCGATTTGGGGAATCGAGTGAGAAAATTTGGAACTAATGGAATGAAATTCGAAATTTTGGCAAGGGGCTGCAATGTTGACATTTAACTTGGCTCAATTGTGACTTGATTTATTGGAAAGAATTTGGGGACATGTGTTTAATTAAGGGGATAGAATTGCTGACTTTGGACTCCATTTTTCTAAGCTTGCCGAGCACACCTTGCCAGCTACTTCCCTCCTATCGCTGTCCCTCATTCACCGCCTCTGCTCTCTACTTTTCTTCTTTCGGTTGAAGCCAAGTTACGACAGAGATTCAACTGAGAGAAGCAGCTCATGCCCCCCACCAAATTTCTTCTCTCCACGCGTCTGAGCCCCCATCCTCTTCATTCGAAACCCATCTTTCTTAAGCCCAGCGAAGCTTCTCCACCAAGTGGCCTTCTTTGGTGCTGTGCATGAGTCAACAACCCAAAATTCCTTCGAAGACTTCCGGTTTTGTTGATTGAAGCAGCATCCACCGAAGCTGCATGCCACACGTTCGTTTTCTCCATTTTCTTCGGTCAATCTTCAGCAAGCTTTGCCCCACGTGTCCACCGAGCTCCTCTCTTTCGCTGCTCCCTCGTTCAGCATCAATTCGACCGAAGCAGCTCAGCCACACGTGCGTTCAACCAATTCACCCAATCAGTTTTCCTGCCCTTCATTCCCTCAAGTCCACGGAGCCAACGGGGTTCACGGCCCAGCTCCATCGAAGATAGGCCTAGTTCAGTTTTGTTCCAGCCCAGCAGTTCGGCCCAGTAACTCCATCAAGTCCAGCAGCCCAGCCCAGATTTACAGCCCATCCTCAGCCCATTCCCAGCTCATTTGAAGTCTAAGAGTTCAGTAGTCCATCCCATCTTGGGCCCGCGAGGTCAGCCCGCTTCAGGCCCAGCCCATTTCAGCAACAAGTCTCAGCTTGGGTTGAGATTTGTTGGGTTGGTTTAAGGCCCGGTCCAAGCCCGTCGGTGTCGTCGTGAGCCCAAACTCGGCCGCCGTCGCGGTGTTCCAGTCTTCGCTCTGCACAAGTGAGTTTAGCTCACTAATCCCTTATTAGTCGGTTAATGATGCTTATAGGTTGTTTAGATTTAATTAAATGTGATTAGGTGGATAGATTAGAGTAGAGTAATTAAATTAGTGCCTTATTGATGCATGTTAAACAAATGGTTAGTGATATTAACAAGTAGACAAATGGTCATGCTAAATTGACTAGGCGATTGATCAATGATTTGATCTGATGTTATGAATTGATTGAGTGATGTGATATAAGGCATATGTAAATAACGTTGATTTGTAGGACGGAACTGAGGCCAAGGTAAGTCCTCTGACTCGTGTTGTGCTTAGGCAACCTTTGGGGGCATATTGGCTTCCTAATCGAGTCTTAGGGGGTAGAACTTGTTGAGACATTGTCTAACTGGATATTGTATAACCATTTTCAAGTCCCTAGTTGATAACGGTGGAGGACTCGAGGCCCGAAGTTTAGAAGGTGAAGCCCGGAGAATCGGTGAGCATGTCCAACTAGTTTGTCCTAGGACATTTCTCTTTTGTTGAAAGCCGATTCCTTTTTGTAGACTTCTGTGTATAAACCTGTGTGTTTATAAAAGATCTTTTGTGAAAAATTTGGTCATACTTTTCTATCCCATTGTTTATTGTCTAAGGATTTTATATGCTTCCACATGCGTATTAAAATTAAATGGTCAGCGATGCGTCCTGGGACATCGCCATTAATCGACCAGGTGAGGGATGGACACGTGCTCGAGGATCGAGGCGTGATATCCTAGTTTAAGTGGTATTAGAGCAATGGTTAGGGATTGGAGTGATAACGTGCGATGGACCATGGGATAGTGGTAGGAAAGACATTTAAATTCATGTCTGGTGCATGTCGATGGTAGCTGATTGGTAAAATTGTTTGCCGTGTGTGTGTGTCGCTCATCTTCTAATCCAGTGTGGATTTGGAAGACAAGTTTCAGTAGAAAAGACTGAACCACGAGCGAGCCGGATCAAAGAACTCCGAGTAAGAGAATTGTTAGGCCTATGGCTCGGGTTAGATCGCCGACTAGGGTCGGTACCCGAGGAGGCAGAGCTAGGGCACCGGCAAAGGCCAATGCCGGTGGAGTAGCACCACCCCCTGTTGGTATTGGGGTAGTAGCCCCTGGTGATCCCTGGATCGAAGGGATCATGCAAGTGCTAGAGGTTATGGGTAACCGAATGGATCAACATGCGTAGAATCAAGCCGCCGCTATTGAAGCTACCGCATAGGCTGCCGCTACTGCTGCTGTTGCCACCGCTGTTGAGGCCACCCCCGCTGCAGCACCTATCGCTGCACCTGCCGTCGCCCCTGTTGAAGTTTTGCCAGTAGTTGTGGTCGCTGGGAGACCGATCCACAAGTTAGTGGAACAATTTTTGAAGTTGAACCCATCGAGGTTTACTGGTACAGGGGATCCTGAAGCTACGTCGCTCTGGATATAAGATTTGGATAAGGCATTTGCACTGCTGATGTGCAACGAAGAAGAAAAGGTGATACTGGCTGTGTACCAACTTCAAGGTAACGCCAACATTTGGTGGAGAGCCGCCAAGGATACCGTGTTCTCGAAAGGTGTGGTCCAAGTGTGGGACATATTCCTCAGAGCTTTTAATGTACAGTACTTCTCAGGTACTGCTTGAGAACAAAAGATAGAAGAATTCCAATGTCTCCGCCAGGGGAACATGACAGTTGACCAATATGGGGTCAAGTTTACAGAACTGTCATAGTATGCTCCGATATTGATAGAAGACCCTGAAGAAAAAGCTCAAAAATTCAGAAGTGGTCTTCGTTCTGAATTGAAACAATCCTTGCTACCATTGGACATGAAAGATTATCGAGAAGTCTATTGTCGAGCTCAAATGATAGAGAGAGGATTAAACGAGCAAGCTACCTCATCTGGATCAAGGTTTAACTCTCACCGAGAAGGAATTCGCCAGGGAAAAAGGCCTATGCTTGGAAATAGATTCCAAGTCCCACCAAATAGGAGAGGTAGAGTTGGCAAGCCAGTGCCAAATAGGATCGAGATGTGTCGTCTGTGTGGAAAGCGACATGGTGTGAATCAGTGCCCCCAAAGGATGGGCGCCTATTTTGAATGTGGCCAGCAGGGTCACAGAGCCAGAGATTGTCCTAGTAGACCAAGAGGACAACTGCAGTTGCCGCCGCCGCCACCTATGGGACAAATAAGGGGTTATGCACCTCAAAATGCGCCACAAGGAGGTCAGCTGAGACCACCAGTTCAAGGCATGGTGTATGCCATTACACAAGGCCAGGTAGAGGCTGCGCCTGACGTGATCACATGTATGGTTTCGCTGAATGACCATCTTGCTTATGCTTTATTCGACTCAGGAGCAACTCATTCCTTAATTGCCGAGCAGTATGTTAAGTTGTTAGGATTTAGTCCTATATTGTTGGAGTCAGCTATTTGCATATCTATACCATTAAAGGATAAAGTTATTGCTGCTTTGGGTTGTTCTAGTTACAAGTTAGCGATTGGGGAAAATAGATTTGTTAGTCCTAGCCATGTATGACTTTGACTTGATAATTGGCATGGACTGATTCACCAAGCAATGAGCTATAATGGACTGCTATTGCAAAGTAATTCAGTTTGACCTGTTAGAGGGTAAGAGCTTCGAGTTTGTCGGGAATCGAGTAGGACCATCGATTGTCCCAATCTTGTTGCCAGAGGCAACTTGTCTGTTAGACGAGGGTTGTCAAGATTACCTGGCAACTGTCGTGGATACGATAGTTGTGGAGCTTAAAATGGAAGACATTGCTGTAGTACAAGAATTTCCAGATGTCTTTCCAAAGGAATTACCAGGTCTACCGCCAGAAAGAGAGATAGAATTTGTGATTGAGTTAGCCCTCGGGACAGAGCCAATCTCTAAGGCTCCCTATTGGATGACGTTATCTGAGTTGAAGGAACTAAAGGTGCAGATGCAAGAGCTATTGGATAAGGGATTTATTCGTTCCAGTGCATCACCTTGGGGAGCATCAGTTCTGTTTGTAAAGAAGAAAGATGGTTCGTTGCGCTTATGCATTGACCATCGACAACTCAATCAGGTAACGATCAAGAACAAGTATCCACTGCCAAGCATTGGCGACTTGTTTGATTAGTTGCAAGGAGCGTCAATTTTCTCAAAGATCGACTTGAGGACATGATATATCAGTTGAGGATCAAGAAGGAAAATGTTCCTAAGTCAGCATTTCGTACTCGGTATGGTCACTATGAGTTCATAGTGATACCATTTGGATTGTCGAATGCTCCTGCTGCCTTCATGCATTTGATGAACCGAATATTCAAGGAATATCTAGATCAGTTCGTGATCGTGTTTATCGATTATATTCTGGTGTATTCGAGAAGTGACGAAGAGCATGAGAGTCATTTAAGAGTAGTGCTGCAGACATTGAGAGTTCATCAGTTGTACGCCAAGTTTAGCAAGTGCGAATTTTGGTTGACTCATGTTGCTTTCTTAGGTCATGTGATTTTAGGCAAAGGAATCTCTGTGGACCCGAGAAGATTGAAGTCGTGATTAATTGGTCAAGACCGACTACAGTGACAGAGATCAGAAGTTTTCTGAGTTTGGCAAGTTATTACAGACAATTTGTAGAAGGGTTCTCATCATTAGCGTCGCCACTGACAAAACTCTTGAAGAAAGAAGAGAAATTTGTGTGGATAGACAAATGCGAGAGTACTTTCCAAGAGCTAAAGGAAAAGCTTACTACTGCACCTGTGCTGACAATTCCATCTGGTCCTGGAGGATTCGAGATCTATAGTGATGTGTCATTTAGAGGATTAGGTTGTGTGCTGATGCAACATGGAAGGATTGTTGCATACGCCTCCCGTCAGTTGAGATCTCATGAGCAGAATTATCCGACGCATGACTTAGAACTCGCGGCAATTATTTTTGCTCTGAAGATTTGGAGACATTATTTGTGCGGAGAAAAATTCCAGATCTTCACGGACCATCAAAGTCTCAAATACCTGTTTTCTCAGAAGGAATTGAACATGAGACAGCGCCGATGGATGGAATTGCTGAAAGACTATGACGTGATATTCTATATCACCCGGAAAGGCGAACAAGGTCGCCGATGCTTTGAGTTAAAAGTCTTTAGTTGCCCACATTTTGATTAAGGAGTGGAATCTAATCGAGAGAGCTTGAGATTCGGTATTCAAGTTTGAGGTATGCCACCTTTAAAGTCTTATGACCACCCTCAGAATTGAATCGGATGTACATATTAGAATCAAGTTACTCCAACCGACAGATCCGATGTGCAAAAGATACTTCGGGAGGACATTGAGAAAAGAAAGGTTGACTTTCGGGTTTCGATTAAGGAATACTAAGGTTTCGAGGATGTTTAGTTGTACCTAACGATGTGGAGCTTGGAGAAAATATTTTATCAGAAGCGCATCGTAGTAATTATAGCATTCATCCTAATAGTACTAAGATGTATCAGAATCTGTGTCAACACCGATGTCGCCAAGTATGAAAGCGGACATCGCCAGACATGTCGCCAAGTGTTTGACATGTCAGCAGGTTAAAGCTTAGCATTGCAAGCTGGAAGGACTTCTGCAACCTCTCGAAATCCCAGAGTGGAAATGGGAGCATATCATGATGGATTTCGTGACTGGACTACCGATGAGTCAAAGAGGAAATGATTTGATTTGGGTAGTAGTCGATAGACTGACAAAGTCGACTCACTTCATTGCAGTTCGAAAGGACCTTAGCTTGGATAGACACGCAGATTTGTACGTGCGTCAAGTGATTCGTATGCATGGAGTACTAGTTACGATAACTTCAGATAGAGACCCGAGGTTTATTGCTGCTTTTTGGAAGAGCTTATAGAGTGCCTTAGGTATCAAGCTTCAATACAGTACGGCATATCATCCTCAGACGGATGGCTAGTTTGAAAGGACAATTTAGACACTCGAGGACATGCTGAGAGCTTGTGTACTAGACTTCAAAGGAAGTTGGGAAGATCAACTACACTTGGTGGAATTTGCCTACAACAACAGTTATCAACAGAGCATCAAGATGGCTCCATTCGAAGCGTTGTATGGCAGAGTATGTAGGACACCGGTGTGTTGGGATGAAGTTGGGAAAAGAAAGATTATAGGCCCAGAGTTGGTCCAACAATCAGTAGATGCCATGGTAGTTATCAGAGGTAGACTAAAGACTGCTCAGAGCAGATAGAAAAGTTACGCAAATAATCGTCGAAGGCTTTTGGAATTCCAAGTTGGTGATCACGTTTTTCTGAAGGTGCCATCAATGAAGGGAATTTCGCGCTTTGACAAGAAATGAAAACTGAGTCCAAGGTACGTAGGTCCGTTTGAGATTCTTGAGAGAATCGAGACCTTAGCGTATCATCTTGCGTTGCCGCCGAGATTGGCGTAAGTGCATGACGTCTTTCACGTGTTGGTATTAAGGAAGTATGAGCCTGACTCGACCCACGTGCTCAATTTCGAGGAATTAGACGTGGATGACCATGTGTCATACGTTAAAAGCTTGGTTTATATAGTAGATTGAAAAGAGCAAGTTCTGCGTACAAAGAACATTTCGTTGGACAAAGTGGTTTGGCAACATCACGGTATTGAAGGAGCGACATGGGAGACTGAAGAGTCGATGAGACAATTGTACCCCCACCTTTTTGATGAAGTTTTGTAATGGTTTAAATTTCGATGACGAAATTTTTATAAGAGGGGAAGAGTTGTGACATCTTAGATTTTCAATCCTATTTTCTATTGAATAAATCGGGCATTTCATCGATGCGCCTATAGGGCTGTTCTCAGAGCTGATCACTCTCGAGATAACTAGCCTATCTGAGGAAGCCATTAAGGAATTTTAAGGCAATAGACTTGAGAATTCGACCAGGAATCGGCTTCTCAACCGTGCTCATCCTTAGAGGCCATTACGACACAGTTAAAAATCGATTTGAGATCAGAGATAGGTTTGTTCGATTGAGATGTGGGGCTAATTGTGGGTGACACTACTAAATTGGAAAATTCTCATCGATCAGCACTAGATTGATTTATCTATCGTTTTAGTATCCTATGTCCGTATTTGAATCCTTGAGATTTTCATGACAACCGAGAGTTGTCAATGTGTCGAGTGTGTTCATTGTGGCTCGAAGAAAATCGATCACGGATCATTTGCACTAAAAGTTTATGAAAACTACTCAGTAGATTAGGTTACGCTAAAAGCGCGCCAGAGTGAAATTAACCGTGAATTTGAACCCGATTTCAGAAATTGAAAGTTATGTCATGTCACGATCTATTTTAGGAATGTTGACTCATCCTCCGAAGAATTTTCGGAGAAACCAAGATTTTTACGGAAAATCGATTCGGACGTCGTGAAAAATTAACAGAAATTCAGATGGGCTAAATTAAAGGAAATTAGAACTTCCAAGCCGAGTCTTTGAGTGTCATGGACTTGCAGAAAATTGTACGGGATTTTTCTTTATCGAAATTGGACCTCGGTTTGGGGAATCAAGTGAGAAAATTTGGAACTAATGGAATGAAATTCGAAATTTTGGCAAGGGGCTACAATTTTGACATTTAACTTGGCTCAATTGTGACTTGATTTATTGGAAAGAATTGGGGGACATGTGTTTAATTAAGGGGATAGAATTGCTGACTTTGGACCCCATTTTTCCAAGCTTGCCGAGCACACCTTGCCAACTACTTCCCTCCCATTGTTGTCCCTCCTTCACCGCCTTTGCTCTCTACTTTTCTTCTTTTGGTTGAAGCCAAGTTACGACAGAGATTCAACCGAGAGAAGCAGCTCACACCCTCCACCAAATTTCTTCTCTCCACGCGTCTGAGCCCCCATCCTCTTCAGTCAAAACCCATCTTTCTCAAGCCCAGCGAAGCTTCTCCACCAAGTGGTCTTCTTTGGTGCCACGCATGAGTCAACAACCCAAAATTCCTTCTAAGACTTCCAGTTTTGTTGATTGAAGCAGCATCCACCGAAGCTGCATGCCACACGTTCATTTTCTCCATTTTCTTCGGTCAATCTTCAGTAGGCGAAGCCCCACGTGTTCACCAAGCTCCTCTCCTTCGCTGCTCCCTCGTCCAGCATCAGTTCGATCGAAGTAGCTTAGCCACACGTGCGTTCAACCAGTTCAGCCCAATTAGTTGCCATGCCCTTCGTTCCCTCTAGTCCACGGAGCCAACGGAGTTCACGACCTGGCTCCATCGAAGACAGGCCCAATTCAGTTTTGTTCTAGCCCAGCAGTTTAGCCCAGTAACTCCATCAAGTCCAGCAGCCCAGCCCAAATTTTCAACCCATCCTTAGCCCATTCCTAGCTCATTTGAAGCCTAAGAGTTCAGTAGTTCAGCCCATCTTGGGCCCGCGAGGTCAACCCGCTTCAAGCCCAGCCCATTTCAACAAACAAGTGTCAGCTTGGGCTGAGATTTGTTGGGCCGGTTTTGAGGCCTAGTCCAAGCCTGTCGGTGTCGTCGTGAGCCCAAATTCGGCCACTGTCGCTGTGTTCCGGTCTTCGCTTTGCACAAGTGAGTTTAGCTCACTAATCCCTTATTAGTCGATTAATGATGCTTATGGGTTATTTAAATTTAATTAAGTATGATTAGGTGAATAGATTAGAGTAGAGTAATTAAATTAGTGCCTTATTAATGCATGTTAGACAAATGGTTAGTGATAATTAGCAAGTAGACTCGTGTTATTATTTGTTGAATGCGTCTCGGAAATTTTCCGGTCCGTTTCGGCTTCTAATCGGCATTACGGGCCTAAATTGGATTTATTTCTATTTATTTTATATTTTCGTAATTAATTATTTATTTATTTATTTTCCAGAAATTAGGCTGAGATAGTTGACGACCGAAATTTTATGCTGATCATGATGATGTGATATGTTTATTAATTTGAGCGTTAAATCATGCTGAATTGATTTAAAGATGATTTTAGGAATTTATTCCTAAATTAGTTAATTTTGGTAATTAATGGGAATATTACCGGGTGTCGGTTTACAACGCCAAAAACATGTAATGGGCTGTTGAAACTGGTGGGATGTTTAAAAAGGTGAAATTATTATATTTTGGTTAAGGCCAATCGTGTACTCACACACAGCTATTTTATTGAGAATGATAAAAAGATGGAATTGGTTGTATGATTGGGATGGTATACTATATTGACCTATGGGTGATATGTCAGTTTAGCAGAGAGCAGTATACCGGTATACTATATCAGTCTACGGATGGTATGTTAGTTTAGCAGAGAGTAATGTACCATATCAGCTTAGATTGAGCACTGTTGGTATACTATATCAGCCTAAGGGCGATATGGCAACTTAGTAGAGAGCAATATACTCGATCATCTTAGAAGCGAGCTATACTATATATTTATCAGCTTAGCAGTGAGCAACCCTGATATGAACAGACTTATAGATAGTATGATATGAACCGACCAAGAAAGGATCGAGATGACATGTAATCGACTAAGTCGATTGATCAATGATTTGATATGATGTTATGAATTGATTGAGTGATGTGATATAAGACATTTGTAAATAACGTTGGTTTGTAGGATGGAATTGAGGCCAATGTAAGTCTTCTGACCTGTGTTGTGCTTAGGCAGCCTTTGGGGCATATTGGCTTTCTAATCGGGTCTTAGGGGGTAGAACTCACTGAGACATTATTTCACTGGTTATTGTATAACTATTTTCAGGTCCCTAATTGATAGTAGTGGAGGACCTGAGGCTCAAAGTTTAGAAAGTGAAGCCCGGAGAATCGACGAGCATGTCCGACTAGTTAGTCCTAGGACATTTCTCTTTTGTTGAAAGCCAATTCCTTTTTGTAGGCTTTTGTGTATAAACCTGTGTGTTTATAAAAGATCTTTTGTGAAAATTTTGGTCCTACTTTTCTATCTCATTGTTTTATTGTCTGGGGATTTTATATGCTTTCGCATGCGAATTAAAATTAAAGGGTTGGCGATGCGTCCTGGGACGTCGCTATTTATCGACCAGGTGAGGGATGAGTGTGCGCTCGAGGATCGGGGCGTGACACCAAGTATCTTTAAAGCACAATGTGCATTGCTCAATTCCTTGGGTATAGAATCCATTGTATGTAAATTAGCAGATATTGGATTAGGTTACACAATGCTAGCACACACATGAGTAATCGTAGGATGATTTTGAGTGGGTGAACTTGCTAATCAAGAATTACGAAGGACATCCGCAGAGGAATCTCGTGTAGAATTAGTAGTGTTTGGCGACATCAACAAGGATGCTCGTTGACACACAGATATTTGGCCTTCTATTAGATGCTGCTGTATCAACTGGTGAGAGTAGGTGTTTCCAAATTAAATCCGAAACCGTTGTGATACGTCACGTGAAACTATTAAACTTCGTTAGAAAATCCTGCAGATATAGATAGGAGAGAGACCACTATAGCCGAGGTCTTCGACAGCATTTTAATTAGTAGACTACGGTGCTCCTTTGTAAGTCAAGGCCTGCGGATATGTGCCGTGCCGATTGCTCATCAGTACATCGTCTTGCCTAAATAAAGCGATCATCATCCGTGTCTTTTATTTGGGATATGATGTTGGGCTTTTTAGGGGTCTTCTAACTTGAAATTCTTGCAGCAGCTTTCGCAAAAGAAGCGTGGTTATGTACACCTTTTCCCACCAATTTCAAGGCGATCAATCTCATTGGTATAAAAGCTGATTCAGTCCTTCAACTGGAGTTTACGATATTCAAGATAGCTTCAAAATAAAGGAATTCAGATGTTTGAGCTTTCTGTGCTATGCATAGGGTAATACTATTGCTTATAGCAATTTTCAGCAAGCCTTTTTTCTCCAGTTGTGGCGAAAACTTTAGCTTCCATAGCAGGAGCGCCTCATAGGTCAAAGAATATTCCCTTGAGACTTGAGAAGATATTCGATTTTCAAAGTGCCAATTGTGGATATCAGGACGACTCATAAGTGCCAAGAGCCTTTCTTAATAAAGTCATTTTTCTCAGCAAAGGATGAGAGTACTTACTCCGGGTGCATTTGGTGCCATTTTTGTTTTGGAGAATAATTTCTTTTCGGAAATAGTTTTTTTTTTGTTTCTATTCCAAGAAATAATTTATGAGTAAAACAATGCATTTTGTAACTATGTGAAATTTCTATTCTTGGAATAAAAAAAAAAAAAGAATGCCTTTGGTATAAACCACAAATTTTTTGTGCCTTAAAATTTCTTTTAATATATTTTTTTCTTTTCCTTTTTTCCTCTTTTTTTTTCCTCCTCTAGCCGGCAATCAACAATTGTTGTGACGACCGGAGACCGTCGACCAATGGCGGCGGTGGATGGTGAGTCTCCATTAGAAGAAGAAGAAGAAAAAAAAGAAAAAGAAAATTACTTACACTAGAAATTATTCCCGAGAACAAGAAATTACTTCTTTTTACTTTTTTGTTTTTATTTCAAATTTATTCGTTGGCCACTTTTCTATTTTGGGGAATAAACAAATTAAATGACCTTACCAAATGGATGTCTATTCTTTTTCTATTTTGGGGAACAAAAGAACAAATAAACCAAATAACAAAAATATTACCATGGAGGCCCTACATTTCCGTCATCTTCTTTTTCTGTCTCACTTATCCCCTGTCCTTTCCCATATCTCTCTCTCACCCGTCTTAATTTAAACCTTATCCTTACTATTCGCTCATCGTGAATACCGAGTCCAGTGAGGTGAGGGCAATTTCCCTAGATGAAGCTTCTAGATCAAATAAAGAGCTCATCCCTATCCCGGGAGTAAAGCCCAACCCAAGTCCTTGTGATCCTAAACCGAGTCTCCTCTTAACAATATTTCGAGTTCCATGACTGATGCCGAGATTTCTGAGAATAGCTGCTGTATTTACCTCACGTGTCTAGGAGCCGGCATGCTACGTTTGCCCCCCTGTAAAGCTGCCATTGAAGTTCTAGATCACTACCATCTTTTGCCTACCCATCTTTTGGAGTGTCCTTTCGGGTTTAACTCCTGCTGCTGCCCCGGAAGAAACCCTTTTCACTCAGTATCCTCACTAACTGGTTCAACTCCTAATCCATGCTTGATTACGTCTATATTCCTGATTCCAGTGGAGTTGGGGTCAAAATTCTTTATGGCTCGAACTTCGTACTGTTCGTGGAATTTCCCTGGTAATTACGATAGATTGGAAGCGATGTGGATGAGCGAAGCTGATAATACCTTTTTGAAGTGCATGGACCTCTTTGACATATCCAATCTCAGGATTTTCACTTCTGTAAAGATGCTCCTATAATCTGGTGCGTTTTCCCAAGTACTGCCGGTAGTTACTCAAACTATCGCAAGCCGTCTGATTTGAACTGATTAACAAGAGATTTCTAGCTCACTTCCTTTTTTGGAGTAGAAGTGGCCGACTTTTCAGATGATGAATTCCTGGAGAGCCTCATGGGCTTCTGAGATTGATTAATACAATCAAAAGGATGTAATCAGTTACATTGGCGATTTTCTTTCCCTCAAAGTCCTAGGTTGCATTAAATTTCGAAGTGGCTCACCAGAGAAACAATATAAAAAACGTTTAGGATAGTCTTGTCTGGTTAGTTTTCTTGCCCCAATTCGAAAAAGCCATAAGTACACCGGAAGTAGTTAGATTTGTTAAGAAAATGCAATTGAGTCATAAAACTTTCAAATAATATTATTCAGTTATAAGATTTGTCACATTGTTGCAATCAAATGCATCCATATTATAGAAAAATTAGAATTTGACTCTGTAAACGAGACAAGCCACCGTATAATCAAAGTGCAAAAGGGGAATTCTACAAAAGTTAGGCATGAAGACAAAAAATTCCCCTTTGAATCCGAAGCAAACGAGCTCACTTCATCTTAATGGTTCAAATGAAGTGGGCTCACATTCATTAGGTGCATGCAATCTCATGTCAAGGCCCGACCAGCTGAAGAGATGTTGGGCATTTGTCTCCAGCTTCTGATGCTAGAGTCAGGGAGAGAAGAACAGAGCACTCGGGAATGTCATCGACAAAATCCCAAGATCAGTTCCCCGAACAGGGACACCACGTCCAGGGTGTCTATTTACCAAAATCATTGATGTTTACCTAATTTGATCTGATAGGGGCGTTTGAAGACTCTGATCTTAAGGGCAGATCGAGGATAATAAGATGATAAAATCATTAAAAGTTTCAAATATGATATCTCAAAAGGAAATTCATGTGTGAAGTAGAAATTATAGAAATCGAATTGGTAGGATCAAACTGTTCCTATACTGTTTATCCATTGGAATGGTAACCTTCCAAAGATCTATTCCTTTCGTAAGTTTCAGGTAACAGTATCATAATGCCTAGAATACAAATTAAAACTTTAAGAACCATATGTGCTCAGTAGCCAGTAGGGTACGCCAAGTTAAATCTATATGATTATCTTTGAATGAACATGCAATTATCATATGATATAGCTAATCAACATAATAGTATAGTGAGGCAAATAGAGAAAATCATGGTACATAAAAACTCAGTTCATTAGATGTGTGCAAAGTTTGATGGGTTGATTTCAAATACGTAACCCCGTATGAATTTATTTCGGAAAGTTTTGAACAAAAAAAAAAAAAAAAAGAACTTTACCAAAAAAAAAAAAAAAAAAGAAAGAGTTGCAAGATTTATTATTTGAAAATGGATTTTGGTGTCCTTGGCTAAATAACATAAATAAAAGTTGACTTGATTGATGATGTGCAATTGATTGCTTGGTGGTAGTTATTGATTTTTAGTATAAAACTCGATTTTATGGGCTTTTAAATGGGAAAATGCCAGGTGTCGGGTTTTGACGCCAACTTTTATGTACTATATAAAACCGTGGAGTTTTAAAATGGGAGTGTACTAAGTTTGACAGTTCGATTTTAAATACGTGACCATGCACGATTATTTTACCAGGATTTTTAATACGAAGAAAAATTGGCCAAGTTCATTATTTGAAAATGAGGTATTTGAACGCAAATGGTGTTCTTGGCTAAATATGTGTTTGTATAGTCACTTAATGGAACCCATCCCGATGTGTTTACGCGAGACAATGCCTGATTAAGTTCGGATGTCCCCACGTCAACGGGATGCCGAGTCACGGTTGAGGCCGGGCCGATGCTTCTTTATGGAATGCCGTCTAGGCGGGGAGTGCTAGACGTTGCCGTACTCGATGAGGCGGATGTGGTTAACCTTTTTTAGGGCTGTAGCGTGAAGATCTGCCGAGTGCGGATGTGGTGGGTGCGAGATACGACACCTTTTGGCTGGCCCTGCCGTTAGTGATGTTACGTCCCGAACCCCGAGCGCGCGCACATTCCTCAACGGTCGATCAAAATTGCGACGTCCTAAGACGCGTTGCCGACCCTTTTCTTTCTATTATTTGATTAAGCACATGTGGAAGCGAATTAAACAAACACCTGAATAACCATCAAACACAAGGATAGTAAAACACACAACATTTTCCACAAACCACACTTTATAAACATGCCAAGTTAAGCCTATAGGTTCATATTTACAAGTCTATCTAAAAGAAACCCATAAGCAACCAACGCCCCGGATCCCTCCGACTCCGGCATTGGGTCCTCCACGACACCATCTGGGATGTCGATGTCCATGGGGTGAGCTACCTCCCCATCATCGGTTTCGACGGTAGGTCCGTCAAAACCCTACAAAGGATCTTCCCGAGCCCCATTACGCTTGTTAATGAACCATGCTTTGAAGCGATGGGGTACCAGTGACGGAGGCCCTCATCGACCCAAATAATGGTCACAACTAACTCACGAGTTTGGGTGGTCCCGGGAATAGGGAAAAAGGTAGACTCATGGTCTATTTCCTTTGGAACCCACAAAACGAACGGGACACCTCTCCATACTAAGGACCTGAAAAAGGGTTAACCACGACGGGGTGAGATAAAATTTCAGTGAGTCAAAACCCTAAACCCCGAGTATGACGCAAATTTGCCTCAAATGTGGTCCTAAACATGCACTATATAGAACTTACCTTGCCTCGGCACGTTCCTACACATTAGTACATCACATATGCATTTATCAATGCAACAAGTGTCATTTAATAATCGGATCATATCATTTCATTTTCAAACAATCACATGGGTCTCGCTTATAAGGTAAAATCGTTATGACACATCTTATATCATGCCACACAATTTTGCCCATAATCAGGTGCAGCTACCACAACCACTCAGGCGTGTTCAGTTATGGAGATCCAGAGTATCCATTTGCACCTACACAAGAGGAGGTTATAGATGATATATCACTAGATGAGGCGGCCGAGATTAACATTATTAGGAAAAATATTGCAAATATGATGGCAAGGGATCACAATACGTAAGAGATTCCATGACTTTATATTTCTAACTTTTGCTAGGCGTTTGGGAACTATTATGAATACATTTTTGTTAATTGTATTAAGGTCATCCAATTCTATCTCCATGAGCACAAATGCCATTGAATGCATCATAAATGTGGACAAACATTTGAGAAGTAGATTGTAACCTATTGTCTAGCTGACATTTCAAGACCTACAAACTGCGTTCCAAAGCTTGCATCCTAGTTAGGAAAGAAAAAAGCAAAAGAGGAGAGGAGAAACGCCTCCTGTCATCAAAATCAGACAAAATCTTGTAAGCTTATGTGAAACACGAAGGTGAAATACTTTGTAATTCGGAAAGAAGCAAGGTAAAAACCAGTATCAAGATGGGATGCACTGAGGGCTCAAAATGTAAGAGACCAAGGTCTTTACTAGGTGCTTTAGGAGCATACTATGATCTAAATGCTTAATAACAGCAAAGCCATGCCATGCATGCACCATTCCAATAGTTGGAAATTTCCAACCCCAACCCGACGTCCATGTCAAGATTAGAAGACTAATCCGCAAGCCACGCATGCTCCAGAATTACTCTTTTTTTTTAAAGAGTAAAAACTTAGTCCCAAGGAAATCACTACAATTAATTTGGCTGACAAGATCCCTTGTGTTTTTTTTTTTTTTTTTGGCAATATTTGCTATACCAAACATTAAAATTCACAAAAAAATATTACTGAGAACTATAGCTCAAAACTTCAATCTGTGAATATTGATTCCAACAAGGCACTGGCTAAATTCAATAGGCTATAAACTACATGAGCAAAGATCCTCACACACGGATATAAGATAATAGCTCAAGCTCCATGACACAACCACTCATGTTATAGGTTCAACTTCGACTAGAATTCTCACACTTAAGCAAATGTATTATTAATGCAATAAGATTTTGGTCTTGTCAATTTGATCTCTAATCTATAATTTTAATCTCTTCCTTTTTCTTATTTTTTATTTTTTTAAAAAATCAAAATTTGGAATAGAAATTTTTAGGGCCGTACCAAACGCATTTGTTAGAGAAAACTCCATGTTTGTTTTGAAGCTAACAAAACATTTCCAAAAGTCTAGTCAGAAGAATTCCAGACTCTACTGTCAAAGTCTGAAGACCGCTAGATTTTAATCTCAAAGTCTGATCACACTGACAGTTTCCAGACCGAAGAGTGAAGACTTATCTAGATGCGAGTTTATCTTCAAGGATTCGGTTCGTATGGTTATTGGAAGATCTTATGGATGGATATAGCATCTTATGATCAATTATTCTTATTGGAATCAATTCAAATAATCAAATATCTTGAAAGGCGAAGTATATTTGGAAGGTTCTACTTATGGAAACCAAGATCCTGATTGTATGGGCGAACATGACTAACGGGCCTTCATCACAAATCATCCAACGACTCGAGAACTCTTTGATTGATTCTATCCAACGGGTAGATTGGAATAACTCATTTGGAAAGTGCCAATGGTTGTAAAGGCATGGATGAGTATTTAAGGATGACTTTCTAGTTGTTCGATGTAGTGCGTGAAAGAAAAATTTTAAAGTCTGAAGCTTCCTAGTCCTTTGCTATTTCAATTGTTGAGCTTAACTTGTACTCAAAAGAGAGAGCATACACTTGTGAGACTCTGGAAGAGTGTAGTAGAGTTTCTACACTATGAAGTCAAGGACGTGAAACTATAAAATCTCTTTGATTCATAGTGAAATCCAGCTAATAGGCTGTCAGTGCGAGAGAGTGGATGTAGGCTTGATCTAAACTGAACCACTATAAACCTTGTGTTTCTATTCTCTTTCCCTGAATTCCTTACTTTAATTCGTAGCTTTAAATAACTATTTATAGTTGATTACATATTCAATCTATTATTTTCTAAAAGCAATTTACTTTCATTAAGTCTTGCGAAAATTTCTTTGAACACCTATTCACTTCCCTCTAGGTTTACAGCATTTATGTTCTTTTTCTATTCCAGAAATAGAAATTTTGTACAATTACCAAACGCGTTCTTTTGCTCAGAAATTGTTCCGCGGAATAGAAATAGAAAAGAACTATTTTTGAAAAGAAATTATTCCTCAGAATAGAAACGTTACCATACACACCGTAAACAACATTATGATACTGAAGTCAAACGCCGACACTGAGCTAGAGAAAATTTGAAAAGGAAACGACTAAAACAAACACTCTTTTGATCCTCACATTTGCGACAAGGAAACGACTAAACAAACCGGGTATAATTGACTAGTCCAAGGGCAAGTTCTCCCTATTTATCAAGGCTAAAGATGGATAGGGACATATCAATTTTGGTGCAGCTTACGTATTCGAGTCATTAGCCTCTGCATGTCTGTTGCGTAGATGATGCCAATAATTGCTGCCTTCACCATGATTCACACTGGACGAATAGCTGCACATCTGAAAATGTCGTACACTTATGTCCACGAAAGACTTGCCGAATGCGAAACTAGAGTCGTGAGATTTAGCAGCCTCAGTCGTTTCTTCATTTTGCTGGAAACTCGAAGAGCTTGGGAGCCTCCTTATTCCCTTCAACTCCATTGCCACTTCTTTCATCGTCAGCCATTCCTCCCAATCGAGCTCAAGCACCTTCTTGCGAGGTTAGCAACAGCTAATCTCTTCTTTCTTGCCTTCCTCCATAACCTGAGCATCAACAATACCTAACAAACAATTCTGCTCCACAGAAATTACATAATAGGCCACAAGGCTCCTTTCTTCTTCTTCCCTTAGCAAAGAGATTGACATTTGCCTTTTTAAGAGATCAACAAGGACCACTCCAAAACTGTACATATCGCTTTTGTCTGTGAAATGACTTGTTCTGAAGTACTCCAGATCCAAGTATGCAAAGGTCCCTTGCAGCAATGCAGTTACATGAGTTGATCAAGGGATACTTGACTTGAAAGTACCAAAATTTGGGACTTTAGCATGATGTTTCTCATCCAAGAGGATATTGGTGGACTTGATGTTGCGATGATAATTGGGTATAGAAGCTGCTGAATGCAAGAAGAATAAGGCTCTAGCGATTTTAGTTGCAATTTATAGGCGTGTGTCCCATGATGCAAGACGTAAAGCACTGGTTTATCAATCAAGAAGGAAGAATCTGAGGTTATCAATCAAAATCTAATCTGATTCTTGGAGATGCTAGAATCAATGGATTGACAACTCTTGTAATATAATTATCTCTTTATTTATTATTTTCCATTGTTATATTGTTCCCTTATGAAGTGTAACATTTGTAATATCTATATATAATGGAAATCATCTCAACAATTGTACGTTGAGATCAATAATCAAACATTTTTTTTCTCATATGGTATCAAAGTTGGAAGTCCTAAGTTCGAATCTTTTCAAGTCTCATTTGCTTCCCCAATTAAATTTCCACTTTTAGTACTAGGCAAAAGACCAAACTAAGCATGAGGGGGAGTATTAGAATATTCAAATAATAAACCACGCATTCATCAAATAGCCTAAGCTTTTAGAACAATTGGCAGTAATTCCACAAAATCTCCCCCCTCCCACCCCAAAAGAAAAAAGTAGATGTATGTGGATCATGTCACATGTTTTTTTGCTTCCATATGCAAGAACTTGCTCCCATTATAATTTGGACTGAAAAAGAAAAATACTAAAAGTGATTTAGCTTTAAAATAGTCTACTTAATCCGCTAATGCTTTGGATCATACTGTGAAAGGTAATCCGAAGTCAGGGCACTTTTTTATTTTTTATTTTATTTTCGGGGACGAGGGGAGAGAGAGACTAGAGAGCCTATTTTTTGAGAAAAAAATTGGATCCAGCTTAATATTTTTACCCGGGGAAATTTTTGGCCAATATCCAAAGAATGTTGTGTCACAAAAAGTTGCACATTGTGGTCGGGAGTAACGTTCCCCACAAGGATGGACATTATCAATGGGGCTCGTGTGTGCATATCTAATCAGCCTTATCATCTAGGAATTTTTTTCTTTTGTTTTGCTGGTGTAACTTCATATATGGGAAAAGAATTTGAAATTCCGAGTTCGACATGATTTTCACGTTTGTTATGTGAATGGACCTAAACCAATGGAGAAGTGTAATTCATGTGGAAGATGGGAAGAATGTTCATGTACTGGACGCATGAATGCATAAATTTATTGCAGCTCTGTTTTTTCCTAGTTTCTCAGAGGATGCTTCCCCTGAGGACTGATATATCAAAGCTTGATATGCAGAGGACATCAATTTAAGCAGCTGAGTGTGATTTTTGCCATTGTTGGGAACATAAGTTTTCATCATCTTTCTTATGAGAAAGACTTGGAGCATTACCAAAATCTATCACTATAAAAAAGTCTTTACTGTGGGACCCCGTTAAGTGCATTAGAAGAGAGATATTATTTTCTTTCCTTACCGACTTAAATTGTTCTCTATACGTGTTGGATCTTCTTAATTTTTCTTAGACCAACATTTTATGAATTCTTCTTCTTCTACGTTAGATCAACTATTCGTTCTATGCCTCTACTTATTGCCACAAAATTTCACGTTTCATCGCCACTATTTTTATTCAGTATTGATTAACTCGAACACTTGCTGCTTCTGAGTCAAAATGAATGTGCTCTATCTTCAAATTCTCAACATTAATCTTAGCTTAGCGTTCTTTAGGTTATTTAAGAAATTGATTTGAGTTAAATCTCATTTGGGGCCAGACTTTAGTTTCTCAGCATTGAATGTTTATAGTTCGTTAACTGTTTTTAATTTTGTGAGGTAGACGTTTTTACCGGCCTTGACAATGGCTGGACATTGTTGCACATATCGGTGTCTCCAGGGGGGATCGGAATGTTGGGGAAGGAAATTTATTGGAAAAGAAAACACAAGATATTAACATGATGAAAATCGAAGATATTTTCTTTTGTTCACCATTGAAGTTTCTCCTTTCAGAAAGGCTCTCAAGTCATTTTCACATTGGAGGACTTTGAAGACTCCTTTTTGGTTGCGGAACCACATTAGAACAGCGCTTGAAAGGTACTGAGAAATGGGAACACAGCTTTCTGAGTTGGAAGTTGGAAAGTTCAAGACAACTGAACCGCACAGGTGATCTCTGACCCGCACTTGAGGCATTGAGGCCATTCCAGTTGTGGCATTAGCGGAAAGTCCAAAGTAAATTGCTTTTCGGAGCCAAAGTCTTTGACTGAGAGAAGCAGAAGAAGACTTGTCTTTACTTGGTTCCGTGCAGATTTCGGCATCGAGCTAGCTGTAATTACATTCGATATGCAGTTGTACCCGTTTTCATATAACTTAGTTCAAGCTTTTTGCGAACCAAGTTCAACCAACTGGAGACTAAACGTTTTCTCATCTTTTTGGTCATTTATAATATGAAGGGTACATGTTTAATGGGTTTTGGAAGATTTGTAAGAATTCAGTGTTTCAGTTGGTGAGTTTGGTTTCTTAAGTTCTTTTGAGTTCAAAAACCATCGTCAAGTTTTATTTTATGATTGAAATCAAATCAACAAAAAAGATGGAATGTCCCGGTTCAAACCTCAGAGCAGCACATATCTGCGCACCGATCCCGCGATCCATAGGAAAATATCCGTGCATGTCCAGCTTTTGTGATTTGGTGGTGCAAACACCACATGCCAATCCTTTTTTTTTTTCTTTTTTTTCCTCTCGTATTGATTAGCTCGGTCACTTGTAATTTCAGATTTAACATTAATACGATTTTTTTAAATTATAATGTTTTAGTTTAGCCGTAATTCTAATGTTTTGTGTGAAATTTGTGCAATGTCCTGTTGTCTTAGTATATGTAATTACATTCAATTGAATCATTTTGGTGAAAATGTGGCTAGAAGCCTAGAAAGTTCAATTATTTAATCTTTTGTCCAACTTAAGAATAGCAATGGTGAAGCTTTCTAATGTCATTTTTCTTCGAAAGATTTTGTGAATTTGTTTTTTTTTTAGGTTTGTAGAAAGTCAAAAAGAAAAAGAGTTCGATACGGAGGACATATCTTTTAATATATGTAATATCTTTCAATTTAATCTTTTTGGTAAAAATGTGGCTAGAAAAAGTTATTATTCACCCTTTTTCTACTCAAGCATAGCAATGTTGAAGCTTCTAAACTTATTCAAAAAAATGTTTTCGTATTTTTCTTTTAGAGTGTTTGGAAAAATAAAAAGGAGAAAAGAAAAGTTCGATAGTGGCACAAGTATAAAAAATAAAGACGACCACAAGTCAAAGTCGTCATTGACTTCTCCTAAGAGCACCACAATTCATATATTTCATTAGACTTGGAAGTCGTAGTCTCTATCCCCTTTTTTTTCTAGGAGCCTTCATTGTGCCTGCCAAAACGTAACGTGGTCAGTTTGATTGGTCATTTTACAAGATTTCCACACGAATTGCACATTTAGGACTTGGCCAGCTGACTTGAACCCGTGATACATCTTTTGAGCATCTGTAACTAGCTGACTCAATGGTGAAGGCTGATGCAACAAACATGCTTCTTCGCATGAGTACTCGTGTGACTGATGTAATTTCTACAATGATTAAATTTACAACAAGTATATATGCATCTCAAAATGAAGTCAAATGGCTGCATCATGCTCGAGTTAGATGATTGCAATTTGGAAAGTATTTCCCAATTGGCACATTCACAGTACGATCATGCCTTGCTAATTACAGGACTTAAATAAATTTGGCATAGGTATGACATAACAGTTTATTGACTCATAAACAATAAATAACTAACAAAGTCCTGCTATTAGTAAACGAACAAGTTTTCTTTCCTTCTTTGTTTTGCTCCGAACACCAATTTCCATGAAAAACACAGCAATATGACTCATAAAGTGTGAGAGGCAAAACAGATCTTCACCACGTCGCACTAGGCAAGAGTGGCTGCACATCCGAAAGTGTAATGACATCCATATCAATGTTTGACTTGCTAGATGGAAAAGCAGCAGCATAAGATTCAGCTGCCTCACAGTCCTCTTGATTTTGTTGAATGCCCGAAGGATTTTGGAGCTTCCTTATCCCCTCCAACTCCATTGCCACTTCTTTCATTGTAGGTCGGTTCCTCCCATTCAAGTGTAAGCACCTTCTCGCAAGGTTTGCAACTACTGCAATCTCTTCCTTCTTACCTTCTTTCAAAACTTGAGAATCCACAATGTCAAACAAGTGATTTTGCTCCATCGAAATTATGAAATAGGTTGCGAGGCTTCTTCCTTCCTGTTCCCTTAGTGAGGAGATTGGTTTTTGGCCTGTTAAGAGTTCAACAAGGACAACTCCAAAGCTGTACACGTCACTTTTGTCTGTGAATTGACTTGATTGGAAATACTCGGGATCTAGGTAGCCGAAAGTCCCCTGCACCAATGTGGTTACATGAGTTTGATCGAGGGAAACAGTCTTGGAAGTACCGAAATCTGCCACTTTTGCTCGATATTTCTCATCTAAAAGGATATTGGCGGACTTGATGTCTCGATGAAAAATGGAAATGGAGGCTGCTGAATGCAAGTAAAACAAGGCTCCTGAGATTTCAGTTGCAATTCGTAAACGTGTGTCCCATGATACATGAAACTTTTCGTTTGGGTCATGAAGGTATTGGTATAGAGTCCCATTTGGTATGAATTCATATACTAAAAGCGGGACTTCCGTCTCCAAGCAACACCCCAATAACTTAACCACGTTCCTATGGTTGATTTGTGAGAGAATGAGGATTTCATTTATGAAGTGCTCGACTTTTCCCTCATCTATCACTTTTGATTTCTTAATTGCCACTATTTTTCCATCTGTTAACATTCCCTTGTAAACGGTACCCTGTCCACCTTGCCCAAGGATCCTATCCTCATTGAAATTGTCAGTGGCCTTCTCTAAATCCTTGGAGTTGAACAATTTGCTTTTCTCAACCTTGCCTTGTGGTGAAGATAGCTCACTTTCCAACAAAAGACCTCCATTGCGTTTGAAACACTTCTCTCTGAGCTTGATTTCTTTTCTCTTCTTCATGTATATGTACAACCTCCATAAGAAAAGACCCAAAAGTAGTGCCCCAACGCCTGCCCCAACCCCTGCATTGCAAAAGTTTATGGGGCAAAATTGAGAAAAATGTACCCTGATTGTCAATAATCTATAACGGCACTTATCGTCAAGAATTTCAGAGAATCTGATTCAGAGGGATACATGTAAGAGTGATGAACCCGAGTCTACTTTCCTGTGGATTTATCTTAACAAACTAGAAAACTTTACTTGTCTCCATTTCAAGTTCCGTCTGATGAAATTTCTGTACATGCATTTGCACTGTACAGTGATCATATTTCGAGGAATTTAGCGGACCATAGATGAAAGTGAAAAAGTTCCTACCAGCATTCATCTTGATTATGATTGTAATAATCCAAATTCAAATACAACAAGAATTGGTGGGAAACTTGAAAAGTTCAAGTGTTTTCTTATTTATCAAATATAAGTATTAGCGCGCAAAGAAACTTTTGAGGTTATTTTGATAGATACCATTGATTGAAACTTATCTGTATCATTCACCAAGCACATGGACAATCATGTTAGGATAGGTAAAACTTATTTCTACACCTTTTCTGAAAATAATTTATGCTATGCTGTGCTTTTTCTAACAATGCTAAGAGCATGAAGCGGTCTAAAGTTCTAGGTTAAAAAGACATACTTACCAATAAGAATGAATTTGGCTGTCTTTCTACCATCAACACAATCATGCCAGCCCTGTTTGTTTACACAAGTCGAGCCTATCTCGGGGCATATATTTGAATCTTCACATTCGTCAATATCTGATGACAAAAGTCAAAATTATATTATCAGCGAATTACCATCTCCTTGAGTGTAATATTATGCTTGTAATTGTTTGAAAGTGCATTCGCTTTGTATAACCTTGGGCAGAAAAACAAAAAAAATAAGGCAGAAAAGCATGTGTGGGATCATTAAACTGTAAGAATGCAAAATATCTGGGAATGACAAACCACTTCGCTGTATGGTGCCCTTAAAAAGGGAATGTGATAGCGTAAGTATGTTACCTTGGCATCCTTCGATAAAATAAGGGTTACCATGGTACCCACTTTGGCACCAGCACTCCAAATATTGCAAGCTACTCGTGTAACAGGCGACAGCATCAGACCTCATCGATTTATCTAGAAGCTCAGGTGAATAGTCGGTATTGTTTGGGAGCCCCCATTGTAACACCACTGGGACCGTATCATTCACTCTCAAATCATATAAACCCATAACGCCCGACGTCGAGAACCATGATTTCTCAGCCAGCAAAGCGTACTTGCACCCCTGTTGTCCACCTTCTTCTTTGATATCCACACTAAAGTTCTGAAGATTGAAGGGGAGCGTAATCTGGCAGCATCCGTCTCTCCCAGAGCAAGCACTATACGGCTTAATGCTGGTGTTGGTTCCAGCACATTTCGACTCTGCAACCAGTCTTGGTCGATGTAAAGACTACACCATCTGATTTTGTACTAGTCACTGCTGCCTCGGTGTCACAACCGACCAATGTAAAGATATTCCATCTCTGGGAGAAGAAAAATTTACTTCCTTCTAAGCTCACCGGCTTAATGCCCTGGCAGCTTGCATTTAAGTAATCTACTGGAAGACTGACCTTTATCATGCCATCCCCGTCTGGACTAAAAGTGGGGAGTGAAATATTGAGAACTCTCAATCCAAACTTATTTAGTATGGGAACCGTGTAGTTTTGCTGGCAGACAATCTCGTACCTGTCATCCTCAAAACACCTTGGTCCTATTCCGAAGGGGAAGGGAATGGTGACGTTCCCGCATGTTTCAGCGCAGGAAGGCTTTGCAAGTCGCGGTGCGGCTCCTGATGCTTGTACCGTGAGGGAAACCATAAGAAAAATAATTTGAAACACCGAATTTGACATGATTTTCATGGTTTGTATGTGCATAGATCTAAACCTATGGAGAAAGGTGACAGGAGCTGAGCCCCTTAAATAAGGGAAGATTTGTTATTTTTCGTCAAAGAAGGGAAGAATTTTCATGTTCTGCACGCATAATTTCCACCTCTGTCGCTTCCTGGTGTCTGCCTGGGATGATTCCTTGATGATAGAAATATCAAAGTTTGACAAGTGGAGGACACCAATTTAAGCGGCCAAGTGCGACTTTTCTCATTCTTGGGTAGATAATTTGTTAATCATCATTTTAATGAGAAAGACTTGGAGCGTTACCAAGATGGAAGACTTTTCAGGATTCTTGGTCTTTGATCCCGTGAAGCACGTTCTTTTGGTCGGATCCCGTCAAGCACGTTAGAATTGAGATATTTATTCCTTTCTTTACCCAGTTAAAGTTGTTTCTCGTACGCGTCGGGTCTTTTTCAAATTTGTCTCTACAAAAATCGTATGAATTCTTCCTCTTCCGTACTACATTAAAAATCTGTGCCGCGTCTTTGCTTATTGCCACGTATATTCACATTTCATGGTCAATCGCACTTTCATTAAAGCAAAAGTGATTGGGTGTACCTTGCCGGGAATGATTATCCGGGATCGGCATCGCGTCCTCCAAGGTGACCTCCCAACCCCGTAAAGGATTGTGTGCGGCCCTCCCTTAGGGTTGTTCCCACGGAGCAATTTAAGGTCCTGCTCGAGACCAAAGCCTGGTTCTTATATATTTTCTGGGGGCCAGGACTTTACCCCCAACCTATATTTTTCAAGGGGGTAAACTCCCTCTACCCCCAAGTTTTACGTCGGGGGGAGGCCGGGCCCGACGTGTTGCTTAGTGCAACAAATCCGTACGTGGGGGCCTTCCCATAGGGTTGTTCCCACGGAGCAGTTTAAGATCTTGCTCGAGACCAATGTCTGGTTCTTATGTGTTTTCCGGGGGCTAGAACTTTGCCCCCAATTTATATTTTTCAAGGGGGTAAACTCCCTCTACCCCCCTAGTTTTATGTCGGGGGGAGGCTGGGCCCGACGTGTTGCTTAGACGCCTGGTTCTTATGTGTTTTCCGAGGGCCAGAATTTTGCTCCCAACCTATATTTTTCGAGGGGGTAAACTCCCTCTACCCCCCAGTTTTACGTCGGGGGGAGGCCGGGCCCGACGTGTTGCTTAGGGCAACAAATCCGTACGTGGGGGCCCTCCCATATGGTTGTTCCCACGAAATAATTTAAGGTCATGCTCGGGACCACTCTCTCTATTGAAGCAAAAAGCACTTTCATCGTGCCACAAGCCCAATGCTTTATTTGCGCAAGCCATCAATGACAGTACTTGGGAATATTCTTGGCCCACCAGAAAAAAGGTAGACGTGAATCATGCGGCGTGACCGACCAAAAAAATAAAAAATAAAAAATCATGAGGCATGTTTATGACATTGCGTCCCATGCACCGGGATTGAAGAATACTGAAAGATATTTTTTTGCTTTAAATAGTCTAATCAATTCACAAGTGCTCTGGACTAGACGTGATCATGCTATGAAACAACTCTTGTCACTGTTTTATAATCATCGCTAAAAATTAATATAGCAAATTATCCATGGTACCAATGAGGGGAGAGAGAGAAGAGAGAGCCTATGTTTTGACCAACAAAAAAGAAGAAGAAAAAGACAGAGTTTAACATTTCTACCCAAATATATTTTTGGACCAATATCCAAAGAATGTTCAGTCACCAAAATTTGTGCACCGTGAACATGAGTAGTCTTTCGCTTAACGATGGACATTATCAAATGGGGTATCTTGAGTCCATACCTAATCGGCGTTATTATCCATGATTTTCTTTTCCCCCTGGTATAACTTCATACATTGGGAAAGAACTTGAAACAAGAAGTTGGACATGATTTTCACGTTCGCATGTGCATGGACCTAAACCTATGGAGAAAGGGGAGATGGGCCGTCTCCCATAATTAGGGGTGTGCATGGTCTGGGCGGGCAGTTGCCGACCTAGAACCGGGAACCGCCTGCTAAGGACCGGTTCCGAAAAATTGGAACCGGGATCCACCCGTTTGTTGCATGAATCCACCCGGAACCGGACCGCCGGTCCGGTCCGGTTCCCGGGTGGATCCATGGGACCGATCTTGACGCGAAACAATTTTGGTTTTCAACATAGAACGGTTGGGTCTATGAGTTGGGAAGGAGGGGAGGAGGTCTATGGTCGAGTTTTCAACATAGAACGGTCACGAAACAATTTTCCGTGGCTGTGGCGGGTGGCGGCCGACGCGAGGGGGCGAACAGCAGCAGTGGAGGAGCAGCGGCGACAGCGTCGACGCTCGGGGAGGAATCAAAATGGCGATAGGATTAGGAGGAACGAGGAAGAGACAAAGAGAGAGAGAATCGAAGACGAAGGGAGTGAGGAGATAAGATCTAATCTAGGGTTTCTTTTAGTAATTTTTTTTTAATATTAAAAAGGTTCCGGTCCGGTCCGAGTGGGCGGATCCGCCCATGGAACAGGGAACCGGACCGGTACCCACCGGTTCCGAAAAATTGGAACCGGGAACCGGACCGGTTCCCTCAAGAACCGCCGGTTCCGGGCGGTTCCGATCCGGTTCCGGGCGGTCCGAGTGGTTCCCGGGTATTTTGCACACCCCTACCCATAATTATTACTATTTAAGTGGAAGAAGGGGTCAGGACTTTCACGTACTGTACGATCATGCACCCGTTCATAATTTGAGATACGCTTGAGATTGATTACTTTAATAAATTTGACTCCATCATGTTTCTGAAACAGAAATCAAATCACAGCTCTTTTTGTTGAGAAAAATTTGATTGTTAATGAAAATACGAGCACATGTTTATAATTTTTTGATATTTTGATACATGATGACAATGACTATTCTTAATGTATTATTTACTTCTACTATTACTGTTACTAGGTTTAAAGCAAAATATCTTTAGAATAATACACGAAAGTCACAAAGACACGAATTCAGTAATTACAAATTTCTTCTTGGAATTTCACGTTAAATTGTTGTCAAACTTATGTGAGAAAAGAAACTAAGGCAAATTATGAAGAAGAGATTGTTGTATAGAAGAGAAAGTTGATATGAACAATGTGTGATTCGATTCTAGACAACCAAACAATACATCTCTTAGAAATATGAGGTACCTTATCAGACCATCACCACTTTTCATTATTAATTATCACTTCTCTTCATGTCAATAATCCCTTCTTGTCATATCCAATTCAATCTCTTCTCTTAATTATTTATAGATAACAAACTATTTCAACAATCCCCCACTTAGTTTGTTATTTGTATTAATTTACATAAATTCATACATACAGGAAATTACCTATTAAGCTTTGTACCTTCAATTAGTGTAATAATTTAATTAACAAATTTAGTGTTAGATATAGCTCTGGATCATAATTTTTTTTTGTTAATTGAAATTTCACACATATGATTTTACACATATTCGGTTAAAACTTTCCTATGCCTTAGCACTATTATGGCTTTGTCCTGTCTCCTAGATTCATGAACATTTACAAAAGTTCATCCAACTTTGGCTAGAAATGGAACGATTTCTTATGTTCATGTATGTGAAGCTTCTAATTTATTACCCTAGATTTACCTTGCTAAAACCTAAACTTTATTAAGAGTGCTTTCATGAATACTAGCCTTGTGCCTAGGTACTCAATTATTGTCAAGATACAACAACTTGTTGTTACCCATTGAACTTTGACAATTTCGTTAGAAATTGTAAAGTTGGGTTTCCACTAAACTATTATCGATTGGTCTAAACCCATTCCTTTCGTAGTACTGGTAACTAAACCTCTCGATAGTCCCTTAAAATGGACCATCCAAGTTATTATTCGTCCAAACCTAAATAACTGAAATAAATATGTTAGTAATTAATTGTCTAACATACCCAAGTCGCAAACTTATATGTTTAGACTTTTCATTGTATATTTTATTATATACCCTAGACATTTTTGCCTCACTGTCGCGGTGTAAAGATATCTCTGTCATTGTAAAGATATCTCTGTCATTGGTTGTGATCACAACTCTGTATCCATTAGCAAATTACGCAACCATTAAGCCTCTTTATCCATTGCCGATAGTGCTATAAATTTATATTCCATTGTTAAATGAGCTATACATATTTGCTTCTTTGATGCCCAAGAGACTGCATAATTTGCAAGCTTGATAACCCATCAAGATGTCGACTTTTATCAATTGTACTAGTTACTGAATTAGCATATTAATATCCTTCTAATACTACCGATTGTCTATGACATTTCGACCTACAACCGGTTGATGTAAGGACTATACCAGCTGATTCTTCACTAATCACTGTTGCCTCAGTGTCACAACCGACTGATGTAAAGAAGTTCCATTGCCTTAGCAGCCTGCGTTTGAGTAAATTACTGGAAGACTGACCTTTATCATGCCATCCCCATCTGAATGAATAGTGGGGAGTGAAATATTGATAACTCTCAATCCAATCTTATTAAGTATCGGAACCATCTTGTTTTGCTCTCAGGCAATCTTATACCAGTCATCCAAGAAACATTCTGAACCTATTCCTAAGGGGAAGGGAATGGTGACGTTCCCGCGCATTTCAACATAGTTAGGCCTTGCAAGTCCCGGTGCAGCTCCCGGTACTTGTTGTCCTACCCTGAACCTCGAGCGCGCGCACATCTCTCGACGGTCGATTAAAATTGCAAGGTTCTCAGAACGCGTCGCCAACCCATTCGTTTTATGCACATGCGAAAGCGAACTAATAAACTCCAGACAACAATCAACCTAGGGATAATAAAAACATATGCCAACGCTTTATATACCAACAACTATTCACATGCAGGAGTCTAGATCCAAAAAGAAGCTACCAAGCCAATCCTACCCCAAACTTTACCTACTCGGGATCCAGGTCCACTATGACACCATCTGGGATGTCGATGTCCAAAGGATCAGCTACCTCTACTCCGGGCCCTTCAGCCTCGAGCCCCGCGTTCGCCACGATATCTTCCAAAATATCGGCATCCACAATGGGGTCGAGTACCTTCTCATACTCGGTATCGACGGTAGGCCTATCGAAACCCTCCAAAGGACCCTCCTGGATCCCGTTAGGCCCATTACGGAACCACGCTTTGAAGCAATGAGGTACCAATTGAGGTAAGCCCTCATCGACCCAAATAGTTGTCACTACGAGCTCACAAGTCCAGGTGGTCCCGTGGATAGGGAGAAGGGTACGCTCGGTCTCCACTTCTCACGGCCGCCCAAAACGAACGTGCGTACTTCCATCTAAGAACCTGAAAAATTTTAAATCACGACGGGGTGAGACAAAGTCTCAGCAAGTCAACACCCTAAACCCCAATTAGGACGAGAATTTATCTAGAAGCAGCCTAAACATGTACCATATAGGACTTATCTCACATCAGCACCTCCATGCACATTAATATATCTCATATATCATATTCATACAGTACATGTATTCAATAACTAGAACACCTCATATCATTCATCAAATATTCACAGGGGTCCCGATTATAAGGCCAAACCATTATGACACTTCCCATTCCGTGCCACATAATTTTGTCCCATAATTAGGCGCGGCTATCTCAATCACTCAAGCGCGTTCCAATTATTTACGACCTAACGGCCACAACCAACTCAACAGTCGGCGATCATCCGGCATAACCGGGCATTGTCCTACTTCATTAGGCACGGTAACATCTACATCTAAACGACATTCCCGAAGGAGCATCGGCCCAGCTCCACTATGATCGGCATCCATTGTCAAGGACATCTTAACTTAATCAAGCATTGTCCCGCGTGAATGCATCAGGACGGGTTCCGATAATGACCACACGCACATCCCTGTTCGGCCAAGAACATTGTGCTTTACACTCAAATACTTTCATTTCAAATAATGGACTTAACCACTTTTCTTCGTATTAAAAAAAAAACTAGATAAAATAATTATACATGGTCACACATTTAAATTGATCCACAAAACACGATACTCTCCCATTTGAAAATTTCACGATTTTATATAGTACCTAAAATATTTTTGGCGTCAAAACCCGACACCCGATATTTTTCTAATTAAATACCATAAAAGTCAAACTTTTGCAATAATAATTCAAAAATCATCACCAAGCACCCAATTGCATAATTTAGCAATCAATTTCACAAATCAATTCAACCATGACGATCAGCGTAAAATTCTGCAAACTGGCTATCTCGTTACAATTTACGCTAATTATAATTAATTAAATAAATTGTAAATTAATTAAACTAAACTACTTAATTAATCTAATTAACCTAACCGAACTAACCTACTTGAACTAACTAAATTAATCTAGCTAGGCTAACTAATTAATCTAATTAGGCTAACTAAATAACCTAACTAACACCAAACTAACTAGTTAGCCTAACTAAATAACCTAACTAACTAAGTTACTCTAACTAAATTACACTAATCTTAATTAAGGCTAACTAATTCCCCTAATCCTTAATTAAGTCTAAACTAATCCAACTAAGTGCAATTAACTTCATAATCCAATATTAGGGCATTAACTCACCGGATTAGCGAGGAAACGAGTTCACGGCGACGGTGGCGTGACGGCGGTGAGATCCCGTGTCTACGGCGACTCTAACGAAGGGCCGAAAGAGGCTGAAAAAGCCTTGCAAGCTCACTACTTGCTGCTGGAATTTCGATTATGCTTTCACTCCAGACTGAGAGGCTGAGGTGGCTGGTTGGTTCGACTTAGAGCGCTGGACCGAGCTGACTGCGGGCTGAGGTGGCAAGGCAGGCGGCTGGATGAGCAGGGCTGCGACTGGAGCTGAGACTGGTGGCGGACCGATTGGATGGTGGCGCAGCTCGGATGGCAAGAGCCGTGAGCGGTCGAGCTCAGGGACGGCGCTGGCACGAGCGGTGAAGCGGACGGCTAGGCGTCGCGAGCTGGCCTCATAGGTTGGAGGCAGGCGGGCGGACGGACGCTTGGACAAACAAGGTGAGTTAGTTGGTTCGACGGAGCTAGCTGGTTAGTTTTGAGTTGCAGCAAGGAAATGGAATTGAAGAAAAAGAAGCAGAAGCTGTTCCGTAAGGGGAGGAAGAGCTGGTCGCACAAGCAAGAATGAGGGGGAACAAGGGGTCTTGGAAGTCCATGGTGCAGCCAATGAGGAGCCATGCACAAATATCTTTCACTTGAGTGCAAGACCACCAAAGTCTTCAGCCCTACAAAGTCTTGGCATCAACCAATGGCTGTTTTTCCCTCAATTCTTCACAATTTTCAAACCAAATTGGCAGCCCAAAAATCCCTTTTCAGTAGCCATGCGAATATCCTCTTCAATATCCTTCCAATTATTCACCAATTAATCCAACTTGAAGGCTAAGAAGTCCCTTAATTCTGCCCACAAATTCTAGGGACCCTCCAATGGCAATTTAGCTCCCATTTCTTCACAAACAAACCAATTTCGGTGGCCAAAATTCACACCAACATAGTCCATACGAATTCTGATCGAATTCTTAAGTCTGTCGCGTTTATATCCTTTAACGGCTTTACCTGATTGATCAGTTAACTCATGAGTGATTAGCTCCGAGAAAAAGGGCCATAGACACGTCGATGAAAAACCCAGTTCATATTATCGAGACAAGGTCGAAAATTTGGGATGTCACAACTCTTCCCCTCTTATAAAAATTTCGTCCTCGAAATATAAACCATCATAATTCTTCTTCAAAAAGGTGGAGGTATTGACGTCTCATCAATTCTTCACTTTCCCATGTCACTCATTCTGTCCCATGGTGTTGCTAGACCACTTTGACTAAAGAGATCGTCTTGGTGCGCAGCACTTGCTCTTTGCGATCCATGATCTGAACTGGTCTCTTCACATAAGACACTCTCTTGTCCACTTCTAATTCTTCAAAATTTAGCACGTGGGTCGGGTCAAGCTCATACTTCCTCAACATCAACACGTGGAAGATATCATGCACCTGAGCAAATTTCGGTGACAAGGCAAGACGATATGCCAAAGTCCCAATTCGTTCTAGAATCTCAAAGGAATCAACGTACCTCGGACTTAACTTCCCTTTCTTGCCGAAGCGCGAAGTACCCCTCATTGGTGACATTTTAAGAAAGATGTGTTCACCAACTTGGAATTCCAATGGTCTTCGCCGTTTATCTGCATAACTTTTCTGACGAGTCTGAGCGGTCTTTAGTCTTTCTCGAATAACTTTGACGGCATCCACTGACTGCTGAACCAACTCAGGGCCAGTGATCTTCCACTCTCCAACTTCGTCCCAATAGACTGGAGTCCTACAGGCTCTGCCATACAACCCTTCAAACAGTGCCATCTGGATGCTCTACTGATAACTGTTGTTGTAGGCGAACTTAACTAGATGAAGTTGTTCCTCCCAACTTCCTTTGAAGCCTAACACGCAAGCTCGCAGCATGTCCTCGAGGGTTTGAATCATCCTCTCAAACTGGCCATTCGTCTGCAGATGATAGGCTGTACTGTACTGCAGCCTTGTTCCCAAGGCAGTCTGTAAACTCTTCCAGAAGGCTACTGTGAATTTTGGGTCTCGATCTGACATAATCGTCACTAGTACCCCATGCAAACGAATTATCTGTCACACGTACAACTCAGCATATATGTCCAATGCCAAATCCTTTCGTATGGCGATAAAGTAAGCAGACTTTGTCAATCTGTCAACTACAGCCCATATGGAATCATTACCTCACTGACTCCTTAGTAACCCCATCACAAAATCCATTGTGATATATTTCTACTTCCATTCGGGAATCTCAAGAGGTTGCAAAAGTCCTCCAGGCTTACAATGATGTGCCTTCACTTGCTGGCACATCAGACATTTGGCAACATGTCTGGCGATGTCCGCCTTCATACTGGTCCACCAATAGTGTTAACGCAGATTTTGATACATCTTCGTACTACTTGGATGAATGTTGTAACTGCTATGATGAGCTTTTGACAAGATCTCCTCTTTAAGCTTTGCATCATTAGGTACACACAATCTCCCACTAAACTTTAGTGTTCTGTCTTCAGAAATCTGAAAATCAGCCTTTCTCTTTTCTGTATATTCTTGCAAAATCTTTTGGATCTCAGGATCTGTCAACTACAACGTCTTGATCCTTATCTGCACTTTCGGTTCAATTCTGAGGGTGGCCATAAGATTTGAAAGGTGGCCTACCTCAAATTTGAAAATCGAATCTCGAGCTCCCTCGAGTAGGATCCATTTCTGAATCACCATCTGCGCGATCGAAGACTTTCGGCTCAACGCATCTGCGGCCTTGTTGGCTTTTCCGGGATGATACAGGATGTTACAATCGTAGTCCTTGAGAAGTTTCATTCATCAACGCTATCTCATGTTCAACTCTTTCTGAGAAAATAAGTACTTGAGACTCTGATGGTCTATAAAGATCTGAAACCTTTCTCCACACAAGTAATGTCTCCGAATCTTTAGAGCGAATATAATTGCTGCAAGTTCTAAGTCATACATCAGGTAATTCAACTCATGAGGTCTCAACTGATAGGACACGTATGCAACTACCCTTCCATGCTGCATTAGAACACAACACAGTCCTCTAAATGATGCATTACTATAGATCTCGTATCCTCCAGGTCCAAACGGAATTGTTAGCACTGGTGCGGTAGTCAACTTCTATTTAAACTCTTGAAAACTATGCTCGCACGTAACCGTCCATACAAACTTCTCTTCCTTCTTCAGTAGTCGAGTCAACGGCATGGCTATTGCAAAGAATCCTTCCACGAATCATCTATAATAGCCTACCAATCCCAAGAAACTTTTGATCTTTGTCACTATCGTCGGTCTTAGCCAATTGATCATTGCTTTAATCTTAGTCGGGTCCACAGAAATCCCTTCACCAAAAATCACGTGACCTAAGAAAGCCACACAAGTCAGCGAAAACTCGCACTTACTGAACTTAACATATAATCCATGATTTCACAGAGTCTAAAGCACTATCCTTAAATGTTTTTCGTGCTTCTCTGGACTTCTCGAGTACACCGGTATGTCGTCAATAAACACTATCATGAACTAATCAAGATACTCCTTAAATACTCAATTCATCATATCCATGAAAGCAGGTAGGCCATTGGTCAAACCAAACGGCATTACGGTAAACTCATAATGGCCATAACACGTACGAAAAGCTATCTTCGATATATCTTCTTTCTTGATCCTCAGCTGATGGTATCCTGTCCTCAGGTCGATTTTGGAAAATATTGACGCTTACTGCAGCTGGTCAAACAGTTCATCAATCCTCGGCAACGGATACTTGTTCTTGATCGTCACCTGGTTGAGTTGCCGATAGTCGATGCAAAGGCACAACGAACCATCTTTCTTCCTTACGAACAGAATTGATGCTTCCCAAGGTGATGCACTAGGACGTATAAATCTTTTATCTAACAACTCATGCATCTGCACCTTTAGTTCCTTCAATTCTAACAACGTCATATGGTAAGGAGCCTTAGAAATTGGCTCTGTCCCGGGGACCAACTCAATTACAAACTCGATCTCCCTCTCTAGGGGAAGACCAGGTAATTCTTCAGGAAACACATTAGGAAACTCCTACACCACAGCAATGTTCTCCAACTTCGGCTCCTCAACTGTAGTATCCACCACAGTTGCCAAATAACCTTGGCAACCCACATCTAACAAATGGGTTGCCTCGAGCGACGAAATTAAGGTAGTCAAAGGTCCTCCTCGACTTCCAATAAACTCAAAACTGTCACCTGTTAACGGGTTAAACTGAATTGATTTACAATAACAGTCTACAGTAGTTCGTTGCTTGGTGAGCCAATTCATGCCAATAATCACATCAAAATTATACATGGCTAGCACAATCAAATCTATCTTTTCCTCTTGCTCATCAAAAATCAACTTGCAACTAGGACACCCTACTACAGACAATGCCTTATCTTTTAACGGGGTGGATATACTAATGACTGTCCCCAATGGTTCTAGACTCAATCATACCAACTTAACGTACTGCTCAGCAATAAATGAATGCGTAGCGCCAGGGTCAAATAAAGCATAAGCAGCATGGTCGTTTAGCGAGACCGTACCTGTGACCACGTCTGGTGAGTCCTCTACCTCATGTCGGGTGACAACATACACCCTTCCTTGTGCCGGAGGCCTGTTCATCAAACCCTGTTATGCATTCTGCGGTGCACTTCCTCTATTATGTCCCATCTGCGGCGGCTGTAATCCCATCGGTCTGCGTGGACAATCCTTGATCGGGTGGCCCTACTGGCCACATCCAAAGCAAGCTCCCGTTCTGGTGAAACACAGGGCTAATCCGTGTCGTCTCCCATAGAAATGATACACGCCATTTTGGTTAGGCAAAGGAATGTCTTCAGTGCACCCAAGTGAAGGATTTGCATGATCTATTGGCTTGAAGTGGAGTTCCAAACATGAGCACCCTAGATAATCTTCACAAACTCCATAACTCCCACAAACCGTTGGATAACCGCAACGCCCTATGGAGTCTGTTAGAGGATCACGTGCCATGAAGAACTCATTTTTATACTGCCCATACACCCTCAGATGTCCATCAGATTCAAACTTCAAGTACTGCACAGCCGCAGTTGAAACGTGACCAGACTTCAAAGAATCATTTCTCACGAAATTCACAAACAACTAAAGATGTCCAAGGGTGAATTCAACATAATTAGAGTCATTGCTTGTGTTTAGAAGTTTTATCCGGAAAAGGTAATAAACCTGTGGAGGGTCAGCCTGTATCTGAGCAAATAAACCTTCAGTAGTCAGAGAAAGCGAATATAAACCTTGTTCGCTTATATGTTTGTCGCAGAACTACTAAGGGTCAATTTCTGCCCCACCCATAATTTCTGACCTGGGAGTAGCGTGTCCGTAGGATGATCTAAGGACTGCCACACTGCAGCATTGTTCTTATCAAACAACACAAGGTTTCCAGTGTCAGTCAAGTTCATGCCAACAACAGACTTACCATAAGTTTGGGTTGACCACATGACCGAGCTGTCTCCATCTTTCAAAGTCAAATCTCCTTCTATTGTGAGCTTCAGGATGGCCAGGTATCCAGTAGGATGGTTCCGATTAGCAGACCACACAACCCCTAGGGTCACACTGTCGCTGTTGTTGTTGATAGAGCACCGGTCGGTTGGAATAACCAAAATGGCAAAATAGTGAAGATCCGAAAAGGCTTGGCTATAGAAGCCACAGATGAATGTCGTGCCATTATGGCTCTGCACAAGAACCGGGATTATGCTAGAGCCGTCCGCAGGGAACTCTATAGTATTGACAGCAGATGCTATGGTAGTCCCTGTGGTGTTAAGGCCTGCGGATGGATAGACGTCGGCGTAGGCGCCGCCGATCAGACCCAAAGAACATGTAAGGATTAAAAGGCCGGAGGGTGTGAACATAGTGTGATATTACTAAAAACGAGAAGCAGGAGAGGAATGTGGAGCAGAAGACGGGACAAAGGAACTGAATTCCAATTTAAAGGTGAGACGGCCGTCATTGGAAGCACCATTGGGAAGTCCGAGAAGACTCATTTTGTTAGAAGTATGCTTTCAGCCTTGAATGCCGAACGCATCCGGAGTCGGTTAACGTTCCAGAAACCTAATTCCAAGCCACCTCTGGAAACAAGGGCGCCGATGTGGAGACAACTTGAAATGGACAATGAATGGCCCATAGTTCTCCAAACAACTCGTTCTAAGTTTCAGATAGAATGTAGGGGAAGCATAACAAATTGTCCCTTGGATGGAGCGGCCTAAAAGAAAATGTGCTATTGTAGAGATGATTTCCATATATAAAAATATTACGAAGTGTAACGCTTCATAAGGAAATAATATCAGTGATAAATGAAATGAACCTTATATTATACAAGTTGTCAATCCATTAATGTTAGTATCTTCAAGAATCTGTTTGTGATTCAATCAACATCTCTAGAGTCCTTCTCCCTTGATTGATAAATAAGAGGAAAAGTGTTAAAAAAATTCTAAACCTTTTGCATTTGTGCCAATTTAGTCATAAACATTTTTTTCATGCAAATTTAGTTCTAAACATTTTTATTTTGTGTTAGTTCAGTCCTTTCCGACTAATTTTGTTCGGATTTTGCTTAATGGGCGCCGGTTGACGTGGCACAATCAGCGCCGACGTGGACAACCTTTAATAATTTTTAAATGTTTTTAAATTTTTATTTTATTTTATTTTTCTGTTTTCTTCTTTCCTTCTCCTCCTCCTTCCTCCAGCCAGTCATCGAAGCAACGCTCGACCTCGCCGGCCACTAGCAAGGCTTGAGCCGTCGCCAATGGCTGTGAGGGCGAGCTGCGGCGAGGCTCGCCCTCATTGAATCTGGCAAGGGGCAAGGGTTGAGCCTCGCCACCCAACGCGAGGTGGCCATCACAGCCACCAGTGAGGGCTTGAGCCTTGCTAACCGTCGCCTCTCAGCGATCGGCCAAAGGAAGGAGAAGGAGAAGGAAAAAAGAAAAAGTAAAAGTAAATAAAAAAAATTCAAAAATATTAAAATATTAGTAAAAGTTGTCCACGTTAGCGCCGATCATGCCACGTTAGTTGGCTAGTGCCCAGTCAACAAAATCCAGCCAAAATTAGTTAGAAAGTACTGAATTTGCACTAAGTAAAAAGGTTTAGGACTAAATTGGAATAAAAAAAAGGTTTACGACTAAATTGACACAGATGCAAAATGTTTTAAAAAAATTTAACACTTTTCCCGATAAATAAGTGTCATTATTTGTCCTCAAATTGGAAATTGGAGATGGAGAATCCCAAATTCCCATCTCCAATTCCCAATTTGCGAAATAAGTTCCGAAATGCATATCTGGACAATGATTTCACGAGATTAGTAATTCTATGCACAAATGGAACATATGGTCACTAGTGTTCCAAGAGCCACCTTTTCTCACTAATACTTTCATATACATTTAATTCTTGCATGAAAAATAGGACCAATTGACATATAAAGTACACTAATATTATCACATGATGATATTGGTGAATTGGAGAGATGAATACTTAAATTTCTCAAAATGAATGATATCTAAGTAATCTTTAAACTGTTGATGCCATTGCACAATACTCTACCTCTACACTAGATCAAGTACCCGTTCGTTACTTCTTAGCACTGATTGTACTTCGATAAAGCGTAAAATCCAAATTAATTTTGCATTTGTACTAAAATGAGAGCTAGTGACTATAGATGTCAAAACTAGCTTGCAGCCCTCCATTTTTGAACATTTAAGAATTGACAAGGCATATTGTTGTTGGCATAAACAAAGACCATCAAAATGTATTCTAACCTCCAAACGCCAAGAATACTGCAATGGCCCCATATCTTTCGGTGCAGACTCACTAGTCAATCTACAAATGAATCCTTCAAGCAAGTTTGGGTCATCAACCGCGAAAATCATGTCATCCACGTAAAAAATTAGAATTAGAATGCCCTGATCTGATTTTTGAATGAACAAAGAAGGATTCGCAATGCTGAAAATGAAACTGAATGCCAAAAGGAACGAGCTAATACGGTCAAACCATGCTCTTGATGCTTGCTTGAGGCCACACAAAACTCTTCCTGGTTTGCAAACAAAAGTAGAGTGTTTTTCGTCCTCAAAATTGGGTAGTAGCTCCCTAAAAACAGGTCGCGACAAAAAGCCAAGTAAAAAGACACTTTTATCATCTAATTGTTTTACGAGCTAATCTCTTCTTGGTCGAACAACTGGCGAGAAAGTCCCAAGGAAATTATTTATGCTATTTGAGCATATCCCTTGACTACTAACTTGGCGTTCAACTTGGGCTTAAAGACCCATATGCACACATAATTAGTATTTGAAGGAGAAGGAACAATAGTCCAAGTTTTATTATGATGCAGTGCCTGTGGTTAGTTCCTCTTTAATTGCCGCCGACCACCCCTTATGTTTAAAGCAGAGCGAGCATCGCTCAAATTCTTGGGTATAAAATCCATTATATGTAAATTAGCATATTCGTAGACTCCCTGGCTCCTTTGTACGTCAAGGGCCTGCAGATACAATTGCTCATCAGTGCATCGTCTTGCCTAAGTAAAGCGATCATCATCCCTGACTTTTATGTTGGGCTTTTTAAGCGTTCTTTAGCTTGAAATTCTTGTGTAGCCGCCTTCGGGGAAGAAGCGTGGTTATGTACACCGTTTCCCTTCTATATCAAGGCGATCAATCTCGTAAGTGTAATAGCTGATCAGTCATTCAACTGGAGTTCACAATACTCAAAATAGCTCCAAAATAAAGGAATTAAGATGTTAGAACTTTCTGTGCTATGCACAGTTCTGTTTATACGTAGTGTAGTGCTATTGCTTATAGCAAATTTCAACAACCCTTTTTTCTCCTGTTGTTCTGTTCTACTCAGTGTTGAATCCTTTCACTTCCTTCTTGAAGAGTCGACAATTTCAGTGAGCATCTATGAAATGATCGTTTCCTATATTGCATTTATCTATTTATGTTGTGCACAGGCTGTTCTATATATCTTTGTGAAAACATATTTGGATGATGCTATAAATCCTAAATGAAATTATGGTTACGATGGAGTATTAAAGCCGTACTTGTTCATGCCTTTATATATGTGTGTGTGTGTGTGTGTGTGTGGTTTGGTCTGATCCATACCGTTCTCATCGAATTCTTCAAGGCTTTATGGATAATCAATTCTAAGCTTGGCCGTGAGAATTCAATTGAATTAGCATAGAATGTCAACATGAGCTATAGAGGGGAGAATTGTCCAAAAAGTCCTAAACCTATTGCAGTTTTGCCAATTGAGTCATAAACCTTTTAACTTTGCCAATTGAGTCATAAACCTTTTCACTTCTTGCCGATTCAATCCATCCGGCCAATTTTGGCCGGGAAATGCTGACGTGGACGCCGTCGGTGCCACGTAGGACTGTCGGCGCCGACATGGACAATTTTAAATAATATTTTAAATTTTTAAATTTTTTTGAATTTTATTTTATTTTATTTTCTGTTTTTTTTCCTTTTTTTCTTCTTTTTTTGGCTTTTTCCGGTGGCCGGCCACAAGCGACGGCCGGCCACCGGCCGGCCGGGCCTCGCTCGCCACGGGCGAGGCCCGGCCGGGCAAGGGCGACCCCGGCGAGGGCGCCACAGCCTCGGCGAGAGCCAACCTCGCCAAATCCCTCGCCGGGGTCGCCCTCGCCCGGCCGAGCCTCGCCTATGGCGGGCGAGGCCAGCCAGCTGGTGGCTGGCCACAGGAAAAAGCTAAAAAGAAGAAAAAAAAATAAAAAAGAGGAAAAAAACAGAAAAAAAATTCAAAAAAATTCAAAAAAATATTAAAATATTATTTAAAATTGTCCACGTCGTGTCGGCAGTCCTACGTGGCATCGATGGCGTCCACATTAGCGTTTTCCGGCCAAAATTGGCCGGATGGACTGAATTGGCAAGAAATGAAAAGGTTTAGGACTCAATTGGCAAAGTTAAAAGGTTTATGACTCAATTGGTAAAATTACAATAGGTTTAGGACTTTTGGATAATTGTCCTGCTATAGAGGGATGATTTGGTATATTAGTTTTCCATTGACGTTTTTGAATCTTACATTAGGGAGCGTTCTCGACACACTTGTTAAATAAAGTTTAATGAGAAAATATTCAATTTTGAAGCTACTGATGATGCATGTTGGGACGATTTAAAAGTGTGTAAGAATCCCCAACAAAATATTTTTCTTTTTTGTAACATAGGCTACTTACTATAGTTCCATGTCCTAAATTGATTGCACTAGTAAATCTTTGGTCAATGTTATCAATGTAGATTTGGGAATTCATGAAAACGGGACAAACTTTCGAAGAGACAGATTAGTCAGTTCTAGCTTAGGGAGTCGGCTGATCCTCAGGGTGTACTTTTGTTTTGAAAGGCAACCTCTTCTTTTCTTTTTCTTTTTCTTTTTCTTTTTCTTGTCTTAGTTTTTTTTTTTTTTTTTTTTGGTGCTCTTTTGTGGCCCCCTTAGGGAAAATAGATTGCAGAAACCGACCCAATTTTAGAGAAGCTCATCTCCACCTTTTACCAGCTTTTAGTAGTTTTTTCCACCTCCAATCTTCAGTTCTGAATAACTCAGAGAATACACTCCGCCACTTTCTTTACTGTCAATAGTCAAAACAACATGACTCATGAAACACTGCTTGCCAAGCACCCTGAATCAACCCAAAGTAACCGTATTGAGTTCCAGTTTTCCTTAATCAGAGCCACTGCATGCACCAAAATGCCAAGGGCGAAGTCGAAAATGAAAGGAAAGACAAAATAACGAAGCTTAGGATCGTTGAGATTTCAACCAGCTTCTTTCATGTCTATATTACCACCAAAGAGAAACTAGTATTATAGGGGAAAAAAAAGGATGCAAAATGCACATGCGCACAACAAAAAGACTGCTGCAGTTGTCAAATGCCCCATTGGCAGATCGTTGCACATCATGTGTAGCAGAAACTGCCTTTATTACAGTGAAAAGCTTAGTTGCATGAACTTAATTGATCTGATGAGGGAGCGAAACAATTGATTCCATCTCTTACACCACATAAATATGAAAGACTGCTATGCATCACATCGCTAAAGGTACATTTCTCAGCAAAGTAAAGCCTCCATGACTTAAGATAGGGCAGCTAAATAATACTCGAACCATAATAATGTAAACTGCACATCATATGATGAAGAAGGCCAGCAAAACGCAAGAGATACTTTCCTAGAGAATTTCCTGGTTTTGAACTCAGAGTTGATGTCTCAATTAATTGAACCCAGCAGACCAGTCAAATTAATTGAGTAAAGAAAACCCATTCTTTGTTGACACTCCAGCTGGTCAACAGATGATTTGCTTGCCGTATCAGTAGTCCGATCCCTGGTTATCCAACAAAATATAGAATCAAGCAAATGCTACCGAGTAGCCATGAGATACAACAGACAAAACCAATCAACTAGCACAGTCAACTGCATATTGACACTTATATTCCAAACATTACCAGTTTTCTTCCTCACGTGTCCAATGACGGCAGCAAGAATCCAAAAGAAGCACTGCAGGATAGGACATCATTTATCTTCATCTTCAGAATCAGATTTTGCAAAAACAGGTTCTGGCTGGGTTTCGGCATATGCACGGGTGAACTTTGGATCTTTTTCTGCCGCGTCAGCATGCTTCAGTATAGCTTCTCTAGGATCTTCATCCATCCACGTCTCCTTAATCATACCTCCTTGCTGCAAGTGGAAGTAGCAATTATTCTCAGTTACCCTGACAACCTAACCAAAATAGACAAAAATTGAAACAGACGCGGAAATTCTTCTTTAGTTACCTTAAGAAGATACTGGGTCAATAAACTTCCCTTGCTTGCACCAACTCTTCCACCATGTCCAGGTCCATTCATGGGAAGCTCTGGTTTGTGGGATTTTAATGGATCCTTGAGGATCTTTTCACGTTGACGCTTACGGCTTGGCTGATCCCTGAACAAAGGCAATGCATGGGGGTTGTGAATGACAGGCTTTAACTCAAAGTCATCCACAGATTTTTTCCTTGGTGCACGAGCAACACAAACAAGAGCTCCTCTCTCGCTGAGAGTAGGATCATAAAGAACGTGAGTTCCTCCTTGGCTTTTATCCCCAGAAGTTGCAAAGATCTATAAAAAAGCAAAAGACAATGATGAAGATGGAATGGTCATTAGTCACATCTTAGTAAGGAAAAAAGCAAAAGATCCCAAGTGTATACACCTGTGCAGTAATTCTACAAGTATTTTCTCCAGTGTAAACTAGCATAAAGTTACACATAGTACCTGGTTCAGCCTGGGGTGCCAGGCACACTGCACGACACTACAAGTAGGAGAAATCCCAATTCTTGATACAAGCTCAAGTTTAGATCGATCAAAGAAACACAACAAGCCTCCAATTGTGGACTCCCTTTCAACAGAAGTTCCAGTCAAGAATAGCTGTTCGTCAGGACTAAATGCAATATTTGTCTGAGCATAGTGATTTGGAAGATCTTCAAAAACTTTGAGGGGATTTTTCATAAGGCGCAAATCCCACACCTAATGTGCATTAAACATAAGAAGATGAGATAAACTTGAAAAATTGAAAGTAATTGATAATCAAAACTGGATGTGAGCTTCAGGCATATCCATGTAATTACCTTAAGTGAATCATCAAAGCTTCTTGTCAGTAAAATTTTCCCATCACTGGAAAACTTAAGGCCAGTTATATCATCTGAATGAGCTTGCTCGACATGAATGTCCGGCCTGCTTCCCCATCCGGGTTTAAGGTTCCAGATCTGTCAAATCCGTCAGTTGACAAAAAATCAGTGAGTAGTAGATCACTGTATAAGAAAACAATCGCTATCACACCAGAAGGATAAAATCTTACACCCTAGCATCATTTCTTGCAATATGACATAAGTGGGACATAATACCTGTATTGAACCATCTCCAATACCACCTGCAATGCATTTGCCCTCACGATCCCAAGTGCATGTTGTCACAGGTACTCTTCCAGGCCTTGCAAGCTTTGGTTTAATAACCTATAAATAAATAAGTTAGAAAAAGGTCCAATCCTAGCCCTTTATGGACAACTGAAGAAACTCATGCATTAACATAAGAAAAGTCTAACAGAAATTTCATTGTGAGAGAGGGATTGAGGTAAAAGCGGTAGCTCAAGATCAAGATGGGAGGGGCATGATGAAAATTATTGCTGGTAGGAGTTACAGGGAAAGTAGAACTTTCTTATCTAGAATTATCTTTTATCCATCATAATTGATTCCATGCTTTAAGGGAACTATATCTTAAAATCTGAAAGCTGTGATTCTTAAAGGAGCAAATAAAGACTGTCGCTTATTTCTGCCTGCCAGAACTCATTTCTTCATATATCTTGACGACACACAAGTCAGCTGGATCAAGTGGAAACTAAGGAAGATTGCCCAGCAAACGTATACATATGCAGGAAAGGAAAACAAAAAAGAAAATAAACCAATAATTCATCATCACACCTTCTTCAACAATTGAAGTAAACAAGCTGTCAAAAATGTACACTAAAAGTCAATGCTTCAACTCCTGAGATATATTCCTAGATAATCTTAGCATAAATAGCTCAATCAAGAACATAAAAGAATAGACCGTCAAAGGGAAAAAAAACAAATGTGCAGCAGTGCAACAACTCAATAACCATATCTTCAAAAACCTCAAAGTCAGGATATTAGTAAAATAACCTGCTTTTGACTTTTAAAGTCATTCACATCCCATATGCGAAGAGATCCATCCTCAGATGATGTCAAAATTGTCTCCTTTGTTTTAGGGTGCCACTCTCCCCAAGTCAATCCAGTTATATGGCCCTTAGTATTTTTCAAATCACGGATATACATGTCTCCCTTCACAAATTCACCTAATGTAAGCCCATCACGATCATAGATCTGCGACACCAAGGAGAATAATCGTCAGAGGAGCCAAGAATTCACAGCTTTCGGGAAAATGATGAGTACCAATAAAGCTACCTTAGCTTGAGCAGAGCCAGTTACGCACAGAAATCGGTCTGCGGTCGGACTCCAGCTTAAGTTACGGACTTGATGACCTTCAACTGGCTCAAAATCTCTAAATGATGATAGGCGAGAATTCATTCCTTGAAAGTCGTACATCCGTACAGTGTAATCATAACTGCCGGATAGAACCCGAGAACCAGTGGGATCAACCGCAAGAGCAGATACGATCTGTCAATCGCAATTTTGAGTAGAAATTTCAGCAAGTCAGAACCACAATGTCAGAAGGCTGACCCGCTACAAAGCTACATACTTCCTGCCAATCACTTGAAGCCAATCACAGGACTTTTACCTAACTCCACTACCCTAGTCGCCGAGAACATGATCAAACTATCAGGAACAATGACAATACGATTGCTTAACATGCTTGCACCGCAGCCGAGTGAGGAGCCAGATGAATATCTTCATGTCAAATCATTAAAACTAAGAACTTTGCAAAGGAAGGAACAGGGAAGAGAGATAGAGCGATACCTTATTATGGCCTTTGAGCACGATCTCATTGCTGAGAGGTAACCGATACCGATTCTCCTCTTCTTCTTCCTCTTCTTCCTCCTCGTCGGAATCCACAACCGGCGGCCTCGGCGGCCCAATCATCGCCTCTTCCTCCTCCTCATCGTCATCACCATCTCCAAGGTTCCCAGGAGGAGGCGGCGGCGGGCCAACCATAACCCCGTCGTCATCGTCGTCCTCGCCGTCCTCGCCCCCGCCACCATCATTGGCGCTAAATCCCGGCGGCGGGCGAGGTGGACCTATCATCGCACGATTGCCGTCCTCACCGTCGCCACCGCGGGAGCCGATTCCGGCCTCGCGGCCGGCCCTAGGGTTTCCGGCCCGGAGCCCCTCGAGCCAGGCTGCGGAGGAGGAGGAGAGAGAAGGGAGGCCGCTGCTCTTGCCAGCGCCGGCGGCGGGGGAGGCGGAGGTAGTAGAGGGAAGAGAGGAGGAGGAGGCGGGGTCGGGGTCGGGGGCGGGGCCGCCGCGGCGGGTGGCGCTGTGGACGGATTCGAGGGGAGTCTGGGGCTTGGACTGCTTGCCGAAGGTGAGGGGGAACTGAGCTCTCACGCCGTCGTATATCTCCGCCTCGTCCTCCATAGCCGGAGCTCACTCAAGGTAGAGAGAGAGAGAGAGAGAGAGAGTTGTCTTGCAGCTTCTTCTTCTCCGTCTTGCGGCGTTTCAACGAGGTACCGCCATGGCAGCGCACAGGAGGAAAACAGAAAAATGGCCTTTTTATATGTTTTGTCCCTCTAATTTTTATTAATTTAGACTTTTATCAATTTCATGAATTTATCCACTTAATTTTTCAAGTGAAGGAAAAGTGAATTTTCTAATCCAAAAAGGAGAACTAGGGTTCGTCCTAGTGGCCACCCTTCCAACTTGGAAGGGAGAGGTGGGAGTTCAAATCCCTACCTTTTTAGGAGAATTAGGGTGGGGACGATTTCATTTCAGAAATGAATTTTGACTCTCACGCCCGGCAAGAAAGCAAAGCAAAAGTTTGAGAGTGAATGTTAGAGTAGGATTAGAGCAGGATCGACCAAAAAAAAAATCCAAAAAGGAGAAAATTTTTCTAAATATTTCCCTTTTTGTTGTGAAAATTTTCTCCAAACAAACATGCCTTTAATTTAATTTTGGGTAGTCCATGCCATGGCCCCATAAAGGATTAAAGATTTGATTGGAAATAGACAGAAGTGTCAGAACAAGAGATATAACATAATTTAATGTGGTCTAAATGATCAGATTTACTATTTAAAATCTAGTAAAGGCATTTAAATATATAAATATTATCATTTTAATTGATATGAAGATAGAATAGTGTCAAATTGTCAGGATGTATAATTCAACAATTAAATAAGAGATAAGAGTTGGTTGAGCAATTGAACTTCTCTTATTAACAATGTTTATTGGTTTTACATAAATATTGACATGTGCGGTCATTTATTTGTTTATTATTAATTTTTAATATAAAAATACAATTTCCCTTTCCGTAATTGTGAAGGAAAAAATGGGGAAATTCCAAATAAAAACATGAAGTACCCTCATTTTCTTAGATATATGTCTGAAATGGATCTGTATGAAATAATCATATTAATCTTAAAAAACTTCTGAACTCACTATTTGGTGAAAGATAATTTCGTCTTTTGAAATTTTTATTTTTTCTTTCTTTTTCCAATTTTTTCTTCCCATAAAAAATAAACTAAAAAAATTAAAACTTTCAAATAAAAATAAAACACAAACGAGAGGAAGGGCTCCCTCTCACCTACAACCATTGAGGTTATTGGCACTAGCGTAAGGGCCGACGACCCTCGCTAGAAATGAGAGGGGATGTCGACCTTCTCGCAATGCCCCTAGATTTGGGCAATGAGGTCCGAGGACGCTGGGTCACCAAGCCAGTGCAAGGCCGGCAACTCTCGCCTAAATCTGGGAGAGGGTCACCGCCCTCTTCTATTTTTAGCGAGGGTTGCTGGTCATCGCTACTACTTCATAAGCGAATGGGGTGGCAGCTACAAGTAAGAAGGAGCCCTCTTATTTATATTTTGGCTTTGTTTATTTTTAATCTAATTTAATTAAATATAAATTTAAAATATGTTTGAATGAAAATATTCTTGATTGGTCACAATTCTTTATTGGTCGGCAAGATTAAGTCTTTATTTAAAATAATCATATCCACTTCGAGTAATTTATTTTTATTTTAGATTGATATGATCATTTTATATTTTTATTTGAGAAAATGAGCAACTTTGCCCCTCATTCGGAAGTGCCCTAAAAAAAGAAAAGCACTTGAATCTAATACATTCCAAAACCGCGGTGAAAAATAACCTCTCGAATTTTCCTGTGCATCGCTGCTCACCTCAGCCGTGCCGTGCCTCCATTCGAGCCTCCGGCGCGAGGACCGCCCGAAGCTCTCGCCGGCGCAACCACGTATCTCCGGTCCACCGCCGCGTCAACCGCCTGAACTGGAGAGGTATCGCCACCAACGGTACTCTCTCTCTCTCTCTCCCTTCCGGCCTCCTTCGTTGATTATCCTGAAATTATCACCACGTCCGGCGAGTTTCGCTTTCCGATTTCTTCCCCTGATTGTTCTGGTGAATCGTCTTGGAGTCTGTTCAGGCGGTTCTCCGGCGACCTAGGAGACCGTTGATACGCAGTCTGATTGAATGGATTTTTGCTTGGTTTGAGAAACCTGTCGCTCGGAGTGCTTCTATCCTGTTCGAATCCGATTAGGCACCAATGTCGATGCTTGCCGATTGAGATGTGTTGGAGCTCGATCCGTTGATGGCGAGAATGAACCTGCGTCGGCCGATCGTTGGATTCTATGCTTATGCCTTTCTTTCAAGTCGGGTTGATTTGGCTTGGCTTGTTTGCCGCCATGCGAATTATCGACCGGCCTTAAGGATTTTCTTTTTCTTTAAACATGTGAAAGACGAAATGCGCATTCGTGTGGCGTCCGATTTCGCTCCACGTCCGGTTCCTAATCATGATGAAATTCCGCTCTCAAATGCCTAGAGAGAGAGAGAGAGAGAGAGAGAGATTTGATGTATGCAGTATAGCTTAAAGATGTTGTCTTTCAAGTTTCCTTCTCCTGCCCACAAAGACATGTATAGTATGAAGATATTGTAGGATTTGAAATGAGGCAACAGCCTATTAGGTCACAATGGAACTTCCTCTTGTTGTATTCACTTCTTTTTCTCAAGTTTTTTTGGTTCTGTTCAAACTAGTTTCCTTTGGGCGTAATACTCCATTTTATGGAATGCCTATTTGTCCATATTTGCCTCTAAGTGGAAAGATAATTGGTCTGTGATTTTTCGATTTGTTATTGTCGGTAATCTGTAAATAAATCATGCTTTTACTTAGTGTTGTAGGGCTGCTTGAGTCGTGGACAAGATGCATCCCCCTCTAACTTTGCACCGTCATCCAATGTGTGCTGAAGTAAGTCTATTACGCTTTTCAGATTACTTCACTGCTTAAAAATGCTCCTGCTATCTGCTGTCTGCTGTTTCTGCTTGAGATATTTGATGGGTTCAAGTGATCAAGGGTTAACGTGCTTAGACATGAGAAGATTTCTCGGTCCTTGGGATCTTGTATCACCTCTTTAGATATCTCTTCTCCATTTCTTACCTCATCTGTGTTTAAGCAAGGAATGTAGGTAGGCTAAAACCTGTTGCTTTTTGTGAAAAAAAGTAATTTGTCATTACTTTAATTAGCCTGAAATAAGCTCAATGTGCATGAAAGCGCTCCTGTAGAGCTCAGTTGGTAAAAAATGGTAGTGTTATTTCTTTTGTATTTATCTTTTTGAGATAAGTGGGAAAGTTCATTCAAGATTCACCTCAAATTGTCTTTCTATGTAAGGTTAGTAAGCCTACACTTTTCAATCTTGCATTCTTATTAGTAACGTCACAAATAGTATCAAGGAAAAAAAGCACACTTTTCTAAGAGGTACTATAAAAACTTGATGTTTTAGATGTTATCATCCTATTTTTGCATGTGTCATCAACATGCTGGAAATAACACCATGGTGATTCTGTTTGGACCCATTTGAAAAGGTTAAAATCAATAAAAATCTGCATCCTCTGTATCATATGTCCTATTAAAGAACTATTGGACTGGATTGATCTGATGCCAAAATATTCTTCTTAAGGAAATTTAGAGTTTCCTTAATATTTTGTAATCTTTTGGATGACTGGCTTGATCTTTTCATTTTCTGATCATACTGTCCTGTATGCTTGTTAGTGGATTCTGTACTTTGATCTCATCAAGGATGATGAATCTGTGCAGAGAACTAGAGATCCACTAGTCATTTTGCTGGGATTCCAAGAAATGTTGCTGTTCCCAGTTTGAACAGTTTGAAAGAGGTCTCTCTGTGATCTAACCAATAAAGAAAATTATCTGTGTTTACCTTAAGAACAAGAAAATTATATTGGCATTAACCATTTTCATCAGAAAACTAGACATCTGCTAATCATTTTGCTGGGATTCCAACTCTTACATTGAAGAATATGTGCCAGCGCCAGCACTCCATAAAGCATATTATTTTCAACACTTACTCAATAGTTCGATGGTGTTTATCATCAGGCAAGATGCATAACCTAATTGTATAAATCCCAGTAGCAATCGTTCTCTCTTTAGTTAGAAAAATGGACATGTGCTGATTGAAGTTTTCTATTGCTGCAGATAATTGAACAGTTTCAACAGTGTCACTTAGACCATCCCATTGGAAAATTTTTCGGCAAATGTACTGACCTAAAAGTAAAGCTTGATCACTGTTTTCGGGCAGAGGTGGGACTTAGCTATACTGATAAGGTTATACTTCAATATTGTGAACTTTCATTTGATTTGTTGCATGATTTCAAAATTTTTTATAGAAAGCCGTGAAACGAAAGGCTAACTTCGAAGAGAGCAAGAAACTGAAAGAGAGGCTACAAGCTTATAGAAAGGAAACTGCTGAGGCGAGTCAATGAACAGAAATGCCTGCAAGATCAGTCCTTGGTGATGGAGTAAGGTTTATATGAATCAGAATGTTGGACAAGTGAGGGAGTTTGATCTTCGAGAATTTTGTGCCGTAGAAATTTGTTACAGCATATTCTTTTCTATAGATTCCTGGAAAAATAAAAAGAAACTTCAAGGCCATGAACCTGAAGATTGTAAGGAAGGTTTTGCATGGAAAAAGAGATCTATGGAATCTACAGGAGGTTAATCTTCAGTATTGTACTACTAGGCATGAATTGAAGAACATTTACAAAATAATGTGGACGTGATTCCAAAAGCTTGAAGGCAAAAGTCATGGTTCTCTCCCTTTCGGTTTACACATTGTTGATTGTTGCGGTTGGTACACTTCTGTCTTATTGGCATGCTCTATTCTTGGCCAAAAGCAAAATGAATCGCTTGCATTGATTTATATGACAGTCGTGGCTCGGTCTCTGTATTTTACATATGTCATATATTCTTGCGTACTTGATTTTATAGGTTACTTTGGTAGACAAGATTAGCGCATATTTATCCGATACACAGGCTCTTCCCTAGTAAGGAAAGATTCATTTGTCAGATGCAGGTCGAAGCTATGGAATAGTGATTGCTAGGAACGGAACAAAT